>JAMXBD010000045.1:1256131-2512263 GCA_024138025.1 Combretum micranthum
AGTCCAGGTGGTCGGGTCCCTATTGTCAAACAAATATTCCCACATGGAGCTGTGGAGTTAGAGCACCCGGAACACGGTACTTTCAAGGTGAATGGCCAAAGAGTGAAGCTTTACATGGGTAATACCCCGGAATTTGAAGGCCGAGAGGAGTTTCGACTCCAACCACCAGCTAACTAACTTTGTTTAGTTCCTTTGTAAATAGCTTTTTTTCTCTTTTCTCTTTTCTTTTGTTTTGTTTCTTTTGGATTTACTTATTTCTGCAGTTTTTGGGGCAACTCCATGAAGGAATAGTTTTTTGAGTTAAGTGTGGGGAAAAAGCTTCCCAATTGAATCAAAGGACACAAACACTTTTCAAGTGTTGCAGGTAAGTCATCCTCCTCAAGTTCTTTCATGAAAATCACTTTTCGAAAGATTTTTCCGAGCACAAAAATTTTTTCCAGTATACACTACCCCTACATGACTCATGTATGTGTAGTATGGTAGTGTATCAATTTTTCCAACAATCTGTGGAGTCACAAGCTGTTCTACACGACTTGTGTATGGGTAGTGCATGTTGTGTGTAAAAATTTTAACAATCTGTGGAGTCACTAGTGGTACTACACGACCGTGTAGGGGTCGTGTATGTACATTTCCTAATCTGTGGAGTCACGAGTCCCCCTACACGGGTCGTGTAGGGGCCGTGTAAAAATTCCACAAGCTGTGGACTCACTAGTGGGACTACACGACCCGTGTAGGGGTCGTGTATGTCCATTTTGCAATCTGTGGAGTCACGAGTCCCCCTACACGGGTCGTGTAGGGGTCGTGTACTCATTAAAACCCTCCAATATATATAGCTACACACTCGTGCACCGACCCATTCCCTCCTCCATCACGCGTGTAGTCCTCCATTTCCTCTCGTTCACGAACACATCCCCTCTCCCCCACGCACTTTCATCTTCATCTCCATCTCATCCAAGTGCCAAACCACCCAAGAAAGGTATGATTTCTCTTCCTTCCCTCTATTCCTTGCATGTTTTCCACGAAAATAAGCTAATGTAAAGGTGTAGTTGGTTTTTCTTGTACCTAGAAATGGAGTTTGGATGGTTGTTAGGATTATTCTTGATGTATATAGTATATTCACATGCTTGGTGTAGTGATTTAACTCTAAAGTTCCTTATCTTACATGCATTGAGTAGATTCCAACTAATCTAGGGTTTATGTGAACTTTTCAAGTGTTGTATAAATTAGGGCTTTTGCAATTTTCATGAAATTCACTACTTCTTAAGCGTGTTGGGCTGTTTATTTGATTAAAATCCTTGATGAAATTTGTCAATTGCAAAATTAGGGTTCTTGTGCAAAAATTGGGGCTTTTGAAGGAATTGAAGGAATTTTTGAAATCTAATGCACAATAATGGGAAGAATGGTGATTAAGATGATTAAGATGAGTTTTTGTGCACAAGAATTGAATTTTTCAAAATTTGGGTAGTACACTACCCCTACACGACTCGTGTACACTTACTAGTGTATGTACAGATTATGTGAAACATGTACCTATTCATGTCAATTGTACTCCAAAGCTTTGGTACTTGTATTCTATGAGTGTAGGGTCTGTTAGTGCTTTATTATGTCAATTTTAGATCGAGTTTACCCACTTTTTCTCAACTATTGTGTGGTCTTATGTTGCAGGGATGGCAAGACCAAAACAACCAATTAGGAGACCCGGTCCGTCCCGACGCACATCAAAAGCTCAGTCTACCCAATCCCCACCTACACCGAAAAGAGACAAAAAGTATCACAACCACAACCACGAGCAAGGCCTGCTACTCTACTTCTGAAACTCCTTGGGCTAAGACAAAACTGGGGCGGTTTGAGCACAAATCCTTTGGAGCTCACAGATTCTTAGATTGGAGTATGCTGGCAGATTATGGGAAGCGGGAGGTGATTAAGGAGATGTTATCCATTGGGCCATGGAGGAAGTTGTTTGCCATACACACTGCTGCCTAGGGACATCACTATGGAGGTGTTGGCCACTTTGAAACTTACAGAAAAGCGCGGGCGGTCAATAGTGGATGATGTTCTGACTTTCCAAGCCTTTAAGGTGGTACATACGATTACTTGGCTGACTTTTGTACTTACATGGGCCTGTATACCAAGGAGGAAGTTGAGACAGATGAATTTCGCGCACTTCCTATTGGACTACCAAGAGGAGTAGAACCTCAAGAATTCTGGCAAGAGTTGTGTCAAAGCAAGATGAAATATGAGCCATCAAGATCAAAAGCCTCTTGCATTGTGGATGACAATCTGAAGATCATTCACCACATCCTTGCTCATACCATTGGAGCAAGGAAAAGTAGCAACGGTGTGGTGAATAACTTTGAACTGGGGCATCTATACAGCATGCCAACAAGCATAAGATTAATGTTGGTGTTGAATTGGCCCACTTTATCATTCGCCAAGCCACTGATCCCTGGGAATCTTTTGTGGAGGCTACATCACCCAGTTGTTGCATGGAATGAAAGTTTGGGAAGAACCCTCCAATGAAGCAATCAAGGTGGAGGTCAAGCAAGTAATGGATGGCCCTTTTCGACACTGGGGACTTTGTAGGGTCAGGGAAAGGCTAGTTCCTCCCAAACAGTATTCTACACCACCTAGAGCTCCTTTGAGCTCTCCAGCTTCAGGATCATCCACTCCTCATGTTCGTCTTGGATAAGGAATGGAAATCCTTCAGGAAGGAATTTCGAGAAGAAAAGAAAAAGAATAGGGAGGAGCGGAAGAAAAACAAAAAGTTTAGAGCGGCAGTTTGGAGTTTTCTCCAAACAATGGCTGGCTGCCTCTCAAAACCCCCTGAACCTTCCAAGCTACGAGTCCTCACCCGGTGGGACCACTTCTGAAGAGAATGAACCACCCCCAGTGGTTGACAAGAAAGGCAAAGCTCCATTAGTTCTATCATCTAGCTCAGACAAGGAAGTGGCTGATTCGGGTTCTGAAGAGGAAATCGAAGTGGAAACTGAAGCTGGTGATGATGATGAGGAGGAGGCGACAACTGAGGCGGATGATGATGATGAGGAGGCCACATCTGATGCTGGAGATGAGGATAGCAAGGATGGAGAAGACGACAGCAAGAATGATGATGATGAGGATGAGGAGTCGGAGGATGAAGATGAGGATAAATGATTTACCTCTCTTGTTGTTGCATGTTGTTTATATTTATGTTTTCTGTTTTAAGACTTTGTGGCTGTTTGTAGTCTTTTTGGGAGCCCCCTTTGTGGGAAGACTCTTGTTGCTTATTTTATATTCCTGATGGATGTTTAGAATAGGATAACCTGTATAGCTGTTGTTTGTTCGTTTGGTTCTTTTAGGTCTTTGTTCGCAAGCTCCTGGTGCAGCAACTTTTGTCCTTGAATCCATTGCTGTATTGGGGAAGTTCTCAATTCCCTTATTATTCTTAATTCTTTACCTTTTTCCCCTTTATTTGATTGTTTTAATAGACACTGAGGACATTGTCTGAATTAAGTGTGGGGAAGGGGGTAATTTTGAAGGGAATATTCGGGTCTTGAATGATACTGGCCTCTATGCATTTAGTTAAACATATCATTTGGTATATCATTGTGTGCTAAAATTGAACTTATTCAAAAGTCCCCCACTTTTATGTTTGCTTTTGTGCTTTAAAAGTTTGATTTTAGTTGATAAATCTTGAAAATATGCTCAAATATATATATATATATATATTTAATTAGCATTCAATTCAAGAAAAGAAAAAGCGACTTACATTGCCTTACTCACTTATCTTGTGGCTAGCATACTTAGTCGAAATTATAAGATGAAATCTAGGTGAGTTGATCTTACTTACTATTTAATAATGGAATCTTGAGTCTAGGAGTAGATCGAAGTCCTTAGTTAAAAGTTAAATGGTTATGCTTCTAAGCCTGTTAATTAGTATATTTTCTCTTTCAAAAAGCTTTGAAAGCCTTCTAACCTCTTAAGAAAGAGACAAATGAAATTTTTCTCTTAGTGATCCTTTTGCAATAATCTCTTTGAAAATTTTTCAATCAATTGTTGTGCTAAATGAAAAGCTTAGTTAGTATGGGCGGGCTTTGGTCCCTCAGAAGAGCGAAGTCTGACCCCGCTACTGATTAAGCAAGCTTCTTATACACAATTGAATATAAAAAAAAAAAAAAAATAAAATTGAGTCGAAAAGATGTGGGCAAAAACCCACCTAGAGGAAATTGAAAAGATGGAGGCTAAAACCTACCCCCTCTAAAGACTAAAAAATTATTTTTGAAGAGATTTTGACCAATTAGAAAAAATCTAGGGGATTAAAAGATGTCATATGCTTTCTTCCTAGGATTATTGTGCTTGGAGGAGTGATTGAAAGGCTTATATTCTAGTTAATTGGTGGTGAAGTGTAACTAAGTTCCTTTTGCTATGCTTGAATTTGTTTTTACTTTGTGACTTAGGAATCTACTGTTAAGTGGTGAGGGTAAAGTTTAACTTACCTGGATTAGCCTTAAAATCTTGATTCTAGTATGCTAATTACATTTATGTGATGGGTTAGAGTGGTAGGTATGAAGTGAGTCGCTAGTATCTCAAGGAATTAATGAATGCTATATGGATCTTAATTTTGTGAAAAGAAACTTTTTGAGTATAATTGATGATAGATTCTTTTTGTCCTAAGTTGTTTGCTTGAGGACAAGCAAATGTTTAAGTGTGGGGAAGTTTGATAAGTGTCCAAAGACCCGAATTGTTTGCTACTATTGGGCATATTTTATATGCTATTTGTTTAAATATTGAGGAAAAGGATCTTTATTGAGTTAATCTTTGGTTTCAGGGACAATCATCAAACAATCGAGCTTCTCAAGGATTATCAAGAAAGAAGCCAAGTTTTGAAGATTTTTGGAGCTTTTGCGAAGTTGCCACCCATACACTAGTGACATTCACACCATTAGTGTACTTTTGGAGGAGCGTTTTTTGAAGAAATTTTGAAGATTTAGCCAAGAATTAAGGGTACACGACCTCTCATACACTAGTTGTGTACATCAGGTCGTGTACATGTGTCAACAGAGGAAAAAGAAGCTACTTTAATGAGTACACTACCCCGATGTACACGGGTCGTGTAGGGGTCGTGTAGGCATTAATGTATATATATACATGCCTTTTTGCGAAATTCATTCATTCAATTCTTAGGTCATTTGATACCAGAACCCTAGGGACGCCTTTGGAGAGCTCTTGAAGGGGAAAATCGTGCTTCCACTTGAAGATTCTCAACTACACATCTACAAGGGTTTTATCTTGATGATTTCTCCTTTTCTTCTTCCATTATGCTTATTTGTGTTGTTATCTTTTCTATGGAAGAGTAGTTGTGTAACCCTAGGTTTTGAGAAACCCTAGCCTTCATGTAAAGACTTGTTAATCACTTGAATGTAAATTGATTTTGAGTTTGCTTCATGATATATAATGTTGTTTGTGATAATTTTAGGTCAAAGTTGTTACAAACTCGATTCTTGTTAATTATGAAAGAAGATTTCGATTAATGAGTATGATCTCTCATGAGCAAAGGGGTTAAGTAATCCACCTAGAAATAGGGTTTTTCTAACCTTCTATCGATTAGGGTTATAAGCTTTAAGCGATTCTAAATTGACCTTTGTGACGGAAGAAATTCCCACTTTTGCAATTTAGGGTTAGGGTTTAATTAACTTGAAGAGAGTAATTAAGCTATTTAAGTAACCCGATAGTTCAAAATCAAAGTTCATTCAAGTGAATCCACTTTTAGAGATGAAGGAGGTTAGGGTTGATCAAAACCAAGGGTTTCGTTGTGAATTATTTATTTAATTGTGCATATCTTGAGTTAGGGTTCTTGGGTTTATCTTAATTAGAAGTAGTGATTAGTTTAGTATAAAATTCGCTCTTGGCTTGGCTAGATAATAGTTAAAAGGGTAATTACTAGTAGCTGCACATTGATCCTAGGACGATATCCGAGTTAAATTCTACACTACACGATAGGTGCACTGCCTTGTGTGGATCTAGAATTTACAAGATTATAAATTTTAAAACTTAAAGATTCGACACATCAGTAGCCTTCTTTTCTCCTCCTTGATTAAGGGGCAACAATCTCCAATTTGACTTTCTTGCCTTTGGGGCAAACTAATTCTCATTTTTTCTTGTCATTCCCATGAACTTGGATTGGTTTCTTATGCTTGAAATACTAAGTTAAAGAGGACATCCTCCCACACTCTTTGGATTATTTTCACACATGACTCGAATTCCAAAAATTACAGTCCGTTTTGTAAATGATACATTTTGGTTAATCTATCAGGACTTTTCTTGGGTAAAAAAAAAAAAAAATTTGAGCTTTTGGTCATTGGCTTTAATCAAAAGGATATTTCATAAAGGCTTTTTATTTTTGAAAAAAAAATTTCAATACATCCCAGGTTTACAAGTCAAGAACCCTTAAGGAAAACTTGATAATGCACTTGTTCCTAGTTTCAAGGGTAATAATAAATCAACTCCTTTGATCCAAAGAGTCTCTAAAGGGTGGAATTTGTGGGTGGGACTTGATGAATTTTGAATTTTAATGATCTTGAGCTATGTATTTTCAAATCATTGATTTTTATCACCTTGTTTGCTTAATATCTTTTTTTGTTCTCTTTTTTTTTTTTTCTTTCTCTGCTTTTTTTCTTTTTTTCCTTTTTTTTTTTTTTGCCCTTTTGGGGGACGAATTCAAGGTGATTTGTTCTTTTATAGCTCAAAGTGTATGTGTTGTGTATGAAATGAAGACTCTTTTTCCTTTCATAGGAAATGATTTATATGTGTCAATTGACTACTCTTGAATTGATGCGACTAGGTCAAGTACATATAAGTTATTCCTTTTCCTTATTAATGACCTTAACCTCTAAAGTGCCCCATTGTGGGGTGGTTCTTGACAGGGTTTATTTTTAAGAATTCCTTCTTTTTAGGCCCAACGGGTTAACAAGGGATATATTTTGGTTATTGAAATGAATGTCTGGTATCATCTTAACCTATGTATCAAGTGCAAAATAGACTTCTTTTAAGGAATGAGCCTTATAAATTTCCTCACAATCACTCAACTCTCAAGTGTTCAGTGGTTAGTGTTTGGTATTTGGTTACCTCTTTTTTGTCAAAAATTTTCAAGCAATAAAATATCCATAGACAAACATCCATTCAAATTGCCCCAAATATCAATAGAAGATTTCATTATCATTCTTATTACAAAGATAGGCATCAATGTTGATCTTCTTCTTAAGCTACCTGCCCCTATTGGTGTTGACCGGCACATTCAACTTTTGTATATGATAGGCTACTTTATCAGATGGTAACAACAAACTCTCAATTCTTGATGAAGTGACGTTGGAAACCTGTCGATTTGGGATAGGATCATTATCATCAATTGGCTTCATAGATTTCAGGAGCTCGGGTTGGATAAGCTTAGCATTGATCAAATCTTGGATTTTGTGCTTTAATCTCCAACAATTCTCCGTAGAATGGCCCGTTTGACCATGTGGTACTCACATTGGACATTAGGATCATATTTCCTCAGCTTTACCCTTCCTTTGGGATTTCAAATGTTATCAGATTTTGATCTCTAATTGGTTAAGAACTTGAATCATTGGAATCTCAAATTATGTGAGACGCCTTTGCTGTGTCAAATGATCTAGTTTATTTTGGCCCCATGCTTTTGAATTCAAAGGCTTCCTTTCCTGCTCCATATTCTTTGGTTTGTAGCTTGATGATCCTTCTTGAGTCTCACAAGATGGCACTTCGTGAGCATTAAGACCTAAATGTTGGAGTTTATCTAGCACGTGCCCCATAACTCGCTCGAGGGTTTCAATCCTTTCTATCATTCCTGCAAGTCTTTGCTCTAGCTCTTCATACTCTTTTTGATCTTTCTCTTGTGAATCACTTCTTTGATTTGGCGTGTTACCAAACTCTTGTACATGGAGCATGTTGATTGTGGGTTCTTCATCGTTAACCGCTAGCTTATCAACAAATCGCAATTGGACCGTTTCTGAGTCAATCAAATCCTGAATTCTATTCTTCTGTTCCCAACAATCATCAGTAGCATGCCCCTGTTGATCCATATGGTATTCACAATGTGCATTGCGGTCGTACTTTCGTGGTTTATACCCTGGTACTGGCTCATTAGGGTATAATAATTGATCCTCTTTCAGCTTTTGGTAAATTTGAGATAGAGGAACTGGGATTTGAGTGAATTTCCTCCTAGATTTTTGTGTAGGATTGTTGTAACTCACTACATTGGCTGTGTCCTCTTCTACTTTCGGTTCTTCATTGTTTTGCAGTTTACCAGAAATGAGGGCATTTTCAACTCTGCATCCTGCCACTACTGCTTCTGAGAAACTTGCTGATGCATATCCCACAAGATGTGAAAAGAAAGGTTCATCCAAAGTATTGATGAAATTGCATGTCAATCCTTTTCAGGGATTGGGGTAGTGATTCTTGCAGCTAAAATTCTCCATCGTTGGGCATATCCTTAAAGGTTTCTTCTTTCTTCTTCTTCATATTGTTCAGGTCCCAAACTGAGGGTACCATTTCAATGTTGAACTTATATTGGTTGAAAAATGCTTTAGGTAACTTTTCCCAGGTATCAATTTCTTGGTGATCCAATTGGGCATACCAGGCTAAGGCCAGACCAGTAAGACTATCTTGAAAAGTTTGTACCATCAGTTTGTCAAATTTGGCATATTGCCCCATACGTCTTATGTACAGTCTTGTATGCATATTGGGACACCCGGTTCCATTGTATTTCTCAAATTCAGGTGCCTTAAATTTTCCAGGAAAGTCACCTTCCTCACACTGTGGTAGGCTTAAGATTGTAGATTGGTCAAAGCCATCAAATGTCTACAATTTTTCAACCAATTTTTTCTCTATCTCCATAACTTGAGCTTCTAGTTCTTTCTTTAGCTCAGCTACATTACACTCATTTTGTATGTCATCTTGATCAATGTGTTGCCCCTCAATTCCTTTCCCTTTCTATGTCCCTAAGGATCCTTCAGATGTTGTAGGGGTCTTAAGCTGAGCAAGACTCTGTGTTAAAGTCTGCATTTGTTCAGCAACTCTAAACAGGGTTTGTTCCATATCATTGAGTCTCTGTTCAGTAGTCTGATTGGGAGTGTTGTTGTTGTTAGCCATCTTAACTTAATGTGTAAGGGATTAGCTGAACCTGGTCAAAAGCAATTTCAAAGTCTCAATTTGTTCTTGCTAGCAAAATATCTCCTATTTATTTTTTCTTCTTCTTCTTTACTGTTAAAAGAAAGTTGGAACTTTTATTCTTCTTTTATTATTTTTTTCAAATTTATCAAAGAATTAATTGTTTTGAAAGAATAATGGATATTCAAAAATTTACAAATGATTATTTAAAACCTAAAGTGGAAAAAATTTTAGTATTCTAGTTTTATTTTCTATAGTGGTAAAAAAAAACAATGACTTTCTCAAAAATTTCGAATTGGGCTAATATTTTACAAAAACAATAGACTTGATGACAACGAAGTGGAATACCTATGACAAAAATAACTGGGGTGGAAAGAACCTATCATTATAGGTGAACAATATATACTCTATGGATAATACAAATTTGACTTTGGTTGGAAAGACCCTATAACTATATATTCTATGGATATACAAGTCTACTATACACATTTTTCTTTTTTTTTAAGAAAATATATACAAATGCAAAGATGCAATATGTACATATGCTAGCACACAAATACTAATGGGGATCATGACCAATAGAATTTTGAAAAATATTTATTGGAGTTGTCTTTAAAAACAATGGTTTAAAACCTTCATCAAATTATTTATATTTTATATCTTGTAAGGCCAATTTTAAAACTAAAAGAATATATCATGCATCACCTTTTTTTTTTAAGACTTTGTTGGTATTGGTAAAAACTTTTTGTTTTATTTAATTTTTTATTTTTTTGAATACAACTCCATTTTTTTTTTTTAAATTTGGTCAAATCCCATGTTGAAATGCATGATTTGGTAGGGTTCTATAGGTTCCCCGGTTTAGTGGTACTAAACCAGAGTGGGAGAACTTTTCTTGATCTAGAGGGTGGAAAGCCACAGCCCCCGGACCTTACTTCGTCATCCTCGCTTAAGCTCTTAAGACGGCCTGGGTCTGACCGTATCTAGCACACATTTATGCTAATATACGAATGCAAATGCAAATGAATAATCTATTGCCCCCCCTTTTTTTTTATGCCTGAAATATTAGTATATAATATATTCACAAGACAAATATATGTACAAAGAATCAATAAATAAATAAATAAGACCATTGCCCCTTCTTCTTCTTTTTTTTTTTCTGCAAGATTAGTATATATATTCACAAAACAATTATCCAAATAATGTACAAAGAATTATAATGTATATATTTACAAAAAATCGAGCAATTTTAAAGGATAAATTTAAAATTTAAAATTCCTAAGTGGCTAGCCCTCTTTTTAAAAAAAAAAAAAAATTTAGGTGTCCCCAGTGGAATCGCCAAGCTGTCGAGCCTGGATTTTCTACTATCTGGTTCATTTCTCCTAACCCGATTCACATTAAACCCTAACCCATTTAACATGAATTCTCGACTAGGGGTTAAAAGAAATTTTAATTTTTTAAAAATTTTTAGAGTCGCCACCCGATATAAATCTGGAAAAAATAAAAAGCTAGGATCAATGGGTCGGTTGATCCTAACTTAGCTACTAGTCTGTGAAAATTTGATTTAAAAAACCAAACTTTTAAAACCAGATATCATGGATTCGGGGGCTAACCTATTAAAACCAAATGGTTACCACTTTTGGAATTTTAAATTTATAATCTATCCTTTATATGCTCAAAAATTCAAGTGATATATTATAAAACAATATTCACAAGTCACATTATTCATTTTTTTTTATATATTTTTATATGTTTTTTTTTTCTGAAGTCTCACAATATTTACAAGAATAATGAAAATGATAAACAAAAAATATTTTTTTCATTTTTTATTGTCGCCCCGTAGGTGCCTACGTATTCGCTAATCGAGATCAGACAAAACGTAGTTCTTTTTAAAAGAACTTTAATTTGTTGATCAATTTTATATTTTTGAACTTTTCTCACTTTAAGTTCATTAAATTTTAAATTTTTGTAAAAACCATTTTTGATGATCCTATGATCTAATCAATTGATTTTCATTTTATGAAAACATATTTTTCTAAGTTCAAAAATCATTTTTTTTATTTAAAAATTTTGGTTTTGGAAAATCCAATTTTGTCATTTTTATTTATTTTTATCATTATTATTATTATTATTATTATTTATATTTTTTTTTAATAATCATCACATAAATTCACAACATATTCAAAATATTTTACAATATATTAAAATTATTTTTCATGCATTCAATACCCATTTCTAAAAGCAATTTATGTATAAATACATATTAAAAATATTCAAAAATATCAAAAAAAATAAATTTATATGAAAAATAATTATTTTAATTTTTCTGGATTTTTTTGAATTTTTTTGAATTTTTTATGAATTTTTCTGAATTTTTTACTATTTTTTGCTATTTTCTGAAATTAATTATATAATAAAATAAAAATAAAATAATGCGGACTGACCTGGGCCGTTGGATGTTCTCGGATTAGATCTGGAGCATCGGTTGCGCTTGCTTGATCTGGACCGTCTGATCTCTTGACTTCCAATCTGGAGCGTTGATTTGCTTGATTGAATCTGGGCCGCTGATCTGCTTGATCAAATCTGGACCGTCTGATCTGGATGATTGAATCTGGGCCGCTGATCTGCTTGATCAAATCTGGACCGCCTGATCTGGATGATTGAATCTGGGCCGCTGATCTGCTTGATCAAATCTGGACCGTCTGATCTGGTTGATTGAATCTAGGCCGTTTGATCTGGGTTGACCGTTGACCGTTGACCAATGGGCGGGTTGGACTTCAAATTTTCGAGTGGGATCTGATCCGTCGGGCGAAGAAGACGAAGTCGGTGGTTTCGAACGCTTCCTCGGCCGTTTCTGGTGGTCTTCATCCTCCACAAGCTTGTCGGCCCGACTTCTATGGTGGTGGCGCGTCCGTTGCTGGTAGTGGTTCTCACCCAGAACCACCAGAAGCGGCGGTTCGCGGCGGTGGGTATCGGCGGCCTCAATCGGAAATTTAAAAAAAAATTTGCAGAGTTCAATTTAAACAATTTGAACAAATCTAAGTATACTTGATCACTTTAAATAACTCCCCAAACCTATTTATCACTTCTAATTGGATCGAAAATGATCCAAAGCTCTCGAATTTGGAATTTTCTTCTTAAGAACCCTAAGCTTCGAAATTTTCGAATTCCTTCATTCTGATTGTGTTTGTTGAAATTGAATTGTGCCTTTTGATCCTAGTATCCTCTATTTATAGATTGCAAGCTCAATTTTACGTTTCGTATTGCTTCGGAAACCAATCGATTTTTGCCTCTTCATTTGTACGAATTTAATCCAATAATTCGTGTTTAATTCTTTTTAAACCGATGAGTTGATGATTGATCTTTCATATTCTTCATCAGATCATCCAATGTGGGTAGATGAATCGTCCAATTTCATCAATTCTTGTAAATCATCATTAATGGACAATTGAAGCTTCACTAATTGCATTTTTTTTAATTTTTCCAGCAAGAATTTTGTGACTTTTGGGTTGCTTTTACACATGAATTGTGCATTGATCTTTCATATTCTATGTCTACTTTGCAATGGCATCATCAATTTCAACAATTAATGATGTTTTGTCAGTTAAAAATTGATGCAAAGTAAGGCGAAAAGTCACTTTGAGGAAGATGCAAAGGCAAAAAATAAGATGATAAAAATGGCAAAAATTTGCCTTTGCTAGGTTTTGAACCTGGGTCCTTGAGCTTGGGCTCATGTGTCGATGTTTTGAACCGTTAGGCCGTTGGCCTGTGCCTTGGTCATGTAGCTAACTCATCACTAATTAAGGTTTTTGGAAAAATGAGTTTAATTAAACAAAAATAAAAATTTTGTTTAATTAACTTTAAAAATGATTTATAATAAAACTATATACTATATTGAGCTCAAATAATTTTCTATATAATTATCTCTCATTTTATTATTTTTCCTTTCTATTTTTTATTCTCTCTCTTTTTTTATTTTCTCTCTTTTTTATTCTCTTTTTTTTTATTCTTTTCTTTTCTCTCTATTTCTCACTCCTTTTTTTTTATTATTTTCACTCTCTCATTTTTTATGAGCTCAATATAATACTAATTTTTATTATAAATTTAAGCCTTAATTAATTGGGCAAAAATTGGGTGTCTACAAGATTCCACAGCAAGATCAAGTAGGAAACATCATTTGTATTTGGATTTCAAAACAGGATTTTCTTGGCAAGGTGATTTCATTCTTTTCTTATATTCATTTTATGGATGATGTTCAATACTTATTCTTTTTGCGCTTATTTAGGGTTTTGAGTGGTAATTGATGTTTTTCTGTTATTGATTAATTCTTTGTTTATATTGGAATTATTGATGTTATTTCATCAATCATATATTTTAGATTAATTCTAGAATTCATGATAAATTAGGATTTTAATTTAAAAATTCTTTTCTAATCAATTCTGTGATTAGCTGATCTGGATTATAAATCTAATAGAATATGAATTTGAATTTAATAGGGTTTAGAAAATTATACAGATAAGTCAATTGATCACTTTTCTAGGAATAGAGAATATAGGTTGGTTAATTCAGGGTAGTTACTTTCTTTAGAAAAAGGAGTTCTTGCCTGATGCTTAATTGTTTGAAAACGTTAAACCCAACATCAATTTGGATTTGCAAGCTTATTTTTGTTAATAGCATACCTTCAATTGATTTTCTAATCTTTTTGGCTCTAAACCTAATTCAATTTACAGGTGTTGGAAATCCATATCTTTATAGATTAGTTTTATCTCAAAAATCCAAAAATATTTTCTTTTTGATCTGTCTAGCTACAATTAGGACTAGTAAAATTGAAAGCTAGTCCTCACTCACTATGAACATGACTCGGTATTCATCGAAATTTTATTATTGCACACATACCCAATACACTGGCTAGTTAATATCAACGCATTTAAAGGAATTTAAAAAGAGATTAAAAAGAGTTTTAAAAAGCATATATAGAAAAAACATGATCACTAGGTCCCTTTATATGTACTTTAGCGCCTCTCTAGAACCACGATATCAACCTCCTCCTACTTGGCCACCACAACGGCCTCATCATGGTCTACTGCTGTCGCCCCTAGGTCCTTAGGGTTTGCCTCAATAGGTAGGTCATCAGGAAGGTCATATGTGACATCCTCCCTTCTTCCCAACTCATTTACCCATCCCGGAGAGTCTGCAAGCCTGACTTTGCTTGTCGTCAATCCCTCTGTCCTGCTAATCGGTGAGCAATGTAGTAAATGATCCTCCTATATAATTAAATAAGAATATTAGTGCATCATTCTAATGTGGATGTAGAAGATAAAAGATTAACCATTCAAGGTGAAAACTCCACCAGCATACTGCTTAGGGTGTGCCTCAGCATCCTCCATGAGTTGATCTAAGAAATTCATTTGCTACATCCTACACAAACAAAAAATAACCATTGTTAATGATTAGTTACTTTGAGGTCATTATAAACAAACAATGTGACAAAGAAAAACAAATGAAAACAAGCATATAGTCTATTCGTCCGACTCATCATCCCTCGCAACACTACAACTCTCACATGGGTCAGGTAGATGTGCAAGGCTTCTTAAGTCAACAAATATACAACCGATTGGAATCGTTTTTAAGGCATTGCAATCATCATTGGCTCCTTGGTTGGAGATGGCTCATTCGAGTTGCCATCTTTTTATGGATTTGGACTAGAAGAAACCATAAGTGAATATAAGCTGGTGTAGAATTTTTGTAGAATCCTCCAATCGCTAGATCACTTGCTCAGGTCCTTTAGGTAAAGTACCTGCTGTGCTTGGTCCACAAGAATGTACGAGTCATTGTCATACCATGTCCTTGCTATGTTGATTGAGATGAGGTTTCCATCAATACTTTTTGGTTTATCCCAGTCTATATCAAACTACTTGTACCTGAATAAAAATACTGCCTAGACCCCATATAGTTTAATTGAATATTTCAGTAAGAATGCATAAAAGGTAATTTGTTATTTGTCATCTGTACCAATGACGTATACACTACTATTCTATGATCTTAATCCTACCTCCTTCGATTAAGTGTTGTGTCGGACCTCGTTCACAACATAAGTGTTGTAACTATATTTATGAATATCTGGGCCTAACCCAATGCTTCTAGATCTTCTGACATTTACTACCTATAGATAGACCAAGGTTTCATAATTTGCCAAGGATGAGAATGATGAAGTTAACCTTTAGCCATATCGATGAATATATGTTTCAGATGATGTAGGTGAGTCATAACCTTGTCTCTAAACCACTCTGCAAAATGTTTACATGCTATTCCTCCCACATTATGAGCACCTTGTGCATTTAGTTCTTGCTCGAACTCCCTAGAAGTAATTTCATTAAAAAATTCCATATTAGGAAATGGTTAATAGGTCATAAATGAATGCAAACGACACTACATACCTTATAAATTGTTGCACCTCCTTGCAATTATTTAATACTATCAAATGCATTTTATTGAGTTCGACATCCAAACCCAAAGCTTCCTCTAGCAGATGGTCCCATTGTCGACGGGGCTTATTTATTCTTGAGTCCCTATTCTCAAAATATGATGAGCAAAATTGAATACTCTATGTAAGAACATATGACTCGGTAATGGAACCCTTTAGTCTTGCCCTGTTATGCAAATCTCTCTTGAGAACTCCCATATATCTTTTAATAGGATACATCTAACAATACTGGACAGGGCTACACATGCAAGCTTCCTTTGGAACATGCACAGCTGAATGGATCATGATGTCAAAAAAAGTAGTAGAAAATATCATCTCTAACCTACAAAAAGTTAAGACTATGGTTTTCTCTAAAGACTATGATAAATTCACATGAAGTTCTTTGGTTGCCAATTTTCTAAAGAAACGAGAAACGTCACATACGACATTATAAATTCATTCATCGAGAAACCCATGAATGACTACGGGGAGGAGTCATTGTAGTAGGACATGATAATCGTGGCTCTTTGCACCCCTCAAACTTACTTCAGCAATACCTAAACAGGGCGATATATTGGAAGTATATCCATTTGGCATCTTCACATCCTAAATTAAGTTACAGACCTCTCTCATTACCAAGTCGACAGTGTATATGCAACTGGTGGCTTAAACATACAACAACTACATTCTTTCAAATGCAGCTCTGAACGAATACCTATTTCCTAGAGGGTGAGCCTTGCCTTATTTGTGCCCTTTAACTTACCTTGAGACCAAAAATAGTTCCAACCAAACTATCACTTATATTCTTTTCAATATGTATCATGTCAAGGTTTGTCATATGTGCAGTTCATTCCAATATGGTAACAGGAAGAGCAAGCTCTTCTTACACCAGTTTATGCTATCTTCATTCCTTTGACATCCGAATTGCTCTTGCATTTTTCCTAATATGACATGCTCATACCAACTCAGCTAATCTTCAATGTCTTCCCAAGTGAAATCCTTTGGTTGGGGTCTCATTTCAGGGTGTAGTTAAAATTTGCATTGTTGTGGAGCCTTCTATGCCGTAGAGGCAAGAACCATCTATAGCCTATCTAGTGAAACCTACTATTTGAATGTTAGCTTGTGTGGTCAACGTTACATATAGGACATATCTTGTAACCCTTGGTCATCTAGCCTGATATGTCACCATATGCTAGGAAATCGTTGATAGTCCACAACAATTTAGTATGCATTCAAAATGTTCGTCCTTCCACCACATCCAATGTTTTTACACCACTAGCCCACAATTCTTCTAGCTTTTCTATAAGGGGCTGCAAGTACACATCAATGTTTTTACCAGGGGATCTCGACACCAGTATTAAAAGGGACATCATCATATATGGCTCCTTCATGCATCGAACATTATATACAAACATAATAACCAGCCACAGGCTGTATGTTGTGCTCATGTTTGCGTAGGGATTGAACCCATCAATAATAAGTCGTATGGGAATCCAACGTAAACCAAGGGTATTTGTCATCTAATCCTTTCCACTGTTCGGAATCCACAAGATGCTCAATAAACCCTCCAGTAATATGTAATTTTCTTTATGTCATCTCATCTCTAAAGCCGTTTTCTGGCACATAAATAGCCGTTGTAATCTCAAAATTAGTGGAAAATGTTACAAAACCTTAGCCAGTATTGTTTTCTGCTTCCTTGAATGAAGCTTCAATCTTCCTTCACCATACACTAATAGTTATCAAGATTTTGAAATTCTTTCCGGAAATACACACAATCATTTTTGCACATATGGACCATGCTTACATCAATGCCCATTTACTTCAACAACTTTTGTGCTTCATAATATGAGGATGTAACAAATTGTTGGTTGGTAACAAACTTATATTAAAGCAAGCCAATTGTTGAACGACTTTACTGACTGTTTATCGTCAATCTTTAAATTCATTATCTAAAGTATCGCTGATAATACTAAGAACTTTGTGCAACCTGGATATACCGAACTCTTTGTTTTTTCAAACATTCTAGTTCACCGCTCCTCATCAAATGCGCTACTTTTATCTCCACTGTCAACATCATCCACCTCTATATCACCATGTTAGCAGTAAGGTCATTCAAAAGTTCTTGATCTGCTTCATTTTCAAAGAGTGCATATTCGGGTGGAATACTCCCATCATGACAACATCATCATTTACCCCGTCTTCATCTAAATCCTCACCATAGAAAATCCACTTTGAGTAGGTCCAAGCCATTCCTCTCATGAGGAGGTGATACTCAATAACCTGAATAGACTACCATAAATATTGGGATAATCTCTACAAGGGTATCTAATCAATCCATTTGCCCTCTTATGGTTTAAAACAGCATGTAAAAATTCTTTAACCCCATTTCTATGTTACTGAGTTGTCAAATCACAAGTAATATACCAAATTTGGGCAAACATCCTAAATTGGCATATAATTAATTACCATATCTTATTTATACCAGATATTTCCGTATAACTATCCAAGTATCTAATATCGGAACACTATCTTCTAAATTAACATATTATTAAGCTATCTACGTGTCATGCAGTTAAACACAATAAACATAAACATATATTATATAATAATATATAATTGCTAAATTCTAGATATATATACTTTTTTTTAATTACTAACAAGAAATACATAATTATAAATTACATATAATTAATTAATAAATATATATATATATATATATACTAGCATTTCAATAATTGTATTTAATTTATGTGTAATGCAGTTAAACACAATAAACATGTATTTAATAATAATGTATAATTGTTAAATCCTAAATATATAGAAATTTTTTGAATTACTAGCAAGAAATACATAACTATAAATTCAATATACATAATTAATAAATATATAAATATTAGCATGTAAATAATTGTATTTAATCTGCATATCATGCAGTTAAAAACAATATACGTGTATTAAATAATAATATATAATCGTTAAATCCTAAATATATCTAATTTTTGAATAACTAACAAGAAATGCATAACTATAAATCAAATATACATTAATTAATAAATATTTAAATACTAGCATTAAAATAATTTTATTAAATTATCATAAAAATTAAACTAACCTTTTGGTGATTACAGTACTCCAAACACTCGATTTGAGCTAAATAATTTATCAGATGCCTGCATAAAAATAAAAATACAATTAAAAATTAATTTCATTTTAATAATGTATATTTTCATATATAATGCTGATAAAACTTATTGGCATAAAAAACTAAAATTGATGGTGGGGAAATACTGACCCATGGAGCATGCGAGCGAGGAAAATTATCATGCAATGTGTGAATGTGTGAAACGAGTGCAGTGCGTGAATGTGTGTGTGTGAGTGTAGTGTGTGATTATGAGTAAAGGGGCAGCAAGATGTGTGTGTACATGAGGAAGAGCCAAGGGAAGCAAGCAGTATGGCGTGTGTGTGTGTGTGTGAGTGGGCTTTATATGTCGAGCAGAGAAGGAGGCAAAATTCACCTCATCATAGTTAGCATGTGAGGCAAAATTTGCCACTGACTAGGATCATGAGGTAATTTTCATTTCACCATCTTAGTAAACATCGAAAATTGCCTCGAGCAAAAATTACCCTCACGCTAACTAAGATGAGGCTATTTTCACCCTGTGTAGCAAGTATAGGCAATGATCGCCTTACATTGGTCCAAAATCTACTTTCGACCAATGAGAAGCGATCTTCGCTTTAGAAATTCACATCCCTATCGATTTTTTCCAGTGTTGGAGGGCCTTAGGATTGAATAGAACTTGATCACTAGGGTAACTCTCTATCTTTGATTAGACAATCTCGTTGCTTTAAATTCTTTTAGCAACATTCCAAAAATCTTACTAAAAAAAATAAAATTTGCACAGGATTGCTTACATGCAGATTATCATTGGTTCATAATAATTAGGCTTTGTATTATACACGAATTTTGATACGAGGGAATAATTTTTTTTCTTCAAATGAAAAAATTAGAAAACTCAACAACATGCACACCATGTGTTTATTTATATGTTGCCCATTTTTTGTGATATATAGCTATTTGACTAATATTTTCGTTGGTAATGATAAATAGGCTCTGGGAGGCTTTTGGTGTATACGTGCTGCGAAGCGAAAAATCATATGTATGAAAGAAGCATGTCGAGGTCACCAAGGGTGCAATGAATCATCCTGATATTGTGAGAATGGCAAATATGCTGACAACAGATCCATTAATGATATTTGCACCGCACAGCCAACATCAAACATCACCAAGCCATTTGACTATGGAATATATATTGATGCAATTAAGCCCAATCTCATTAATTGGATCCATGAATCCCATCACCAAGCTCGTTGATCGCTTTTGCACTATAAGTAGACCGCTTATACTTATCCTATGGGCAATATACAAAAATACTGTATTTTAAAATTTTATATGCCAATGGCGCACTCAATGGATGGAGCTTTGACTGTAATGAAGACAGGCACAGCTAGTAGTCGCGCCGTTAATCAAATATTTTTTTCCCCATAAAAGGCGCAATCGTTGAATTTCTTTCCAACTTTCTTTTTCTCTCTTTCTTCATTATAATTCTCTTACTTGTATAATGTGTTCGTCCCCGATCCTAAATGCCGTGACCTCTTACAGTAGATATTACAAAGTACAAATTATAACATGAAGAATAGTTAGATGCCATATGATATTTTTCGATTCTAAATCTTCTCAAATAAAACATGGCATAGACAATAAAATACTCTCTTGCAACCTATTTGAAACATTGTATCATGTATACATATGTTTTATGTTATGGCTACCTTATAATTTTCAATATGTGCAAACCCTATGTATCATACATAAAAAATGCTACTAACATGTATCATCAAATTTATCAAATTTAAGAAAATCAAACAAAAATGGTGTAACTCATGACCCACTCTTTTAGACTCACTCTTATTCGAACAACAAAACTTGTATCACTTGTCTAGTTAAAATTGGTACTTGATTTATATAATGGTGTATTTCATTGCTATATTATGTTTTAAAATGGAAATTCGATATGTTTATGTTTGTTTGTGGTTGATTTTTAGAAGTAACACTAACTTTTAATTTAAAAATAATGATTTTATGTATCAATGATTTTAACAATTTGAAGAGAAAAGTTCATTGAAAGTCTTCATCAAGTTTTCTTGATTTGTCAATCGAGAATTCAATCCATCCAAAAATACGTTTAAGCCCTAAATTCTTTTTAGTTTATTAATTTTGTACTAAACTTTTTTAGAAAGTGCGCTTAGGTCATATAATTATGTAAATGAAAATCCAAATCAGTGTAACAACAAACTTTCTATAATTTTCTTTAAGACAATATTTAGGACTCAAACGGTTTATTATTATTTTTTTACGCTTGAAATTTATTGGTACTTTTAAAATACTTATGGCTCAATTTCCAAAAAAAAAAAAAAAAAAATAAAAAAAATCCAATAATTCTATATGCTATCCCAAAATTACAAAATCTATTGGACTGAAAATCTAAGGTGCTCCCAAGTGATCGTATAGCAAAGGCTTCAATTCTAAATAATTGGACATTATATTTTCAATGTTGGATACCTACGTACTGTAACCCTATCTAGTAGAAATTCCCATCCTTATTTTCTACTATTGTATAAGCACATCTATAACTTTCAATTATAAGACGTTCGATTAAAATTTAAATTATCTAAAACTTTAGATTCAGACTTAGAAATTATGTCGATGACTTAGAAATTATATGACATTTGATTAAAATTTATAACTTTCAATTATAAGACCTTTGATTATAATTTAAATTATCTAAAACTTTAGATTCAGACTAATACTTAGAAATTATATGTCAACATAGTAATTGGGAAAATGTGAGTGAAGTTATTCTAGAGAGCTTGCTTAACCATATTGCATTGGACCTAGAGAAGAAGATAAAGTTGCATTTTTGCCATAACTTATTTGAAAAGGTATATCCTCATTAGATTAAATTATAATGAATAATGATTATTTATTTTCTCTTTTTTAAGATATATTTTATATAAAATTCCGTAGTTATAAGTCCTTTAAAATTTTATTAGTACTTTATTAACATGCCTGATTTCGTGGCTTATGTGTCATTCATCAAGATGAAAGAGTTTGGGAAGCGGAGTATAGAAATAAAGTAAGAATTGCAAGAGCAACTTAGGTCAATAGTATTTCAAGCAAGAACCAAAATTCAAAAAAAGGGATTTCCGATATGTGAAATGATTTATATAATACATGGAAAAGTTTTGGCATATGATAATGATGATGTGAAGAAGCGATTGTTTGCAAAACAACTCAAAGAAAATGATTACTTTGGAGAAGAGTTGCTTCAAAGAGGCAGTAAGCCCCCATCTCAAATCTCTCAATTGCAACACAAATTATTCAATCCATAACAAAAGTTGAAGCATTTGCTCTATCATTTGACGAGTTAGATATAATATTTTTCAAACATGGAAGTTAGGGTCCATTTGTTTTTTTTTTTTATAGATATATTTTGTTTTCATTATATTCGAATAAGTGCTTGATAATAAGTAGATACAGATGAGAAATAAACATATTTATTAATAAAAAGATCAAATAGATTAGATACAAATAATATATAAATAAAAATTAAATAATTTAAACTAACCTTTATATATTAAGGATGCATTTAGGAAAAATGCTGCTATGAAGAAGTGGAGGAAATCTTCCCACAAAGAAAAGAAACGGTTACATGTCTCTCAGTCCTCATCATCTCATTGTAGCTAGAGTTTAGCGTAGAGAGAATCGATTACGATGGAAGACAAAAGCCAGCTTAATGGGAAAAAGTGTCGATGATACGCCTCATGTCAATCTTAATCAATTTCAAAAGAAATTAATTTGTGTTTGATCATTATCTGAGGCAGCGGAGTACAGTTAGTATGTCAGATGTTCTTATATTGATTAAACAATCTATTATTATTTTTCTAGCTTTAATGATGAAAAAGCACGCAAAGAACTATGTAGAGTGATAAGTATAATAATTCCATTGAATTGTTATTGATGAAAAATGAGGAATTATATTTTTTGTTTTAGATTAAAAAGATAAATATTATTTAATTTATTCAATGTTAATATGTAAATGATATAAAACTTTGATAAAATATACAATTAGGTATCTAAACTTTGAAATTAAAAAAAAAAAGAAAAACCTTTATATACTCTAATAATACCATCATCAAATTGGTTAATACTATCATCTAAAGTGACATTTTTAACCGATATGACAAATGTATTGTTGGCATACAAAAATTTTTAGATATCAATTAATCAATTTTAAAATGAATAACTAATTATATATTTTGCTAAATTTAGATGTTGTTTGTGATATTTACCTTTATTTAAAATTATCTATCCAACCTTAGAAATTGTGACATCGTTCTTTTTTCTTATATAATATCAACCATTAATGACATATAATAGTATTTTAAGAAAATAAATTAAAGAAGATTAAGGACAAGTAAATGAAAGGTCCATTTTTGTTTTAATACCCAACCATGGTAGGGAGTTTTTCTGAAAATGTCCTGTTAGATGCCTAGAAACTGCTGCTTCAACATAGGTGTCAGATTAGACTATCAGACTATCTTTTTCAAATCAAGAAATTTTTTTTTTTTTTTGGGTAAAATGAGATTAAATCAAGATTGCATCGTCCTATACAAATACTTTATTTGATCTATTTCTTGACTAATCTTAATAAACTCTTGCACTTAAAAAATAAAAAAAAAAGTAAAAAAAAATACATTGAGCTTGAAACCATCCATGCGATAGAAATTTTATTAGTACTCACTTACGTATACATCTATGTAATCCTCAATGGATTTTCTTTTTCCCCTTTTTCGAATGATCGGTTGGTCCTTCCCAGCTTTGCCCTTACAAAATATTATAGATAGATAAGATCACATGTCTCTCTTCAGTCTAAAGTCTCTATCAAAGGAAAAACACATTTCATTAAATTACCTAACGTCTGAGACCCAACCAACTTGGAATTGAACCAACAATAACAAAGTTATTCCCACTCGATTTTTGGTCATAACAACAAACTTACTAGCAATGTACCAAAATTGACCTTAATATAGTAGCAACAATATGGAATGTACACAATGAAATTTGACATGCAACCTTTAGTTCCGTCCAAGCTATTGATAACCTTAATCTTATTAACATTATTTCCAACCTTAGGAAATGCAAAAATCTACCATAGAACCATGTTTCTCGTCATATTCATGCTCTTCATTTCTTTCCTACGTGGTACCATAGGACTCCAAGATCTCATAAATTACCTATAGATTCAACATTAACATTTCCGACCTTTTGTCAACAAATGCCATTTCCCCAACATCACCAACCTATTGCCTAGGCAACCAAATCATACGCATCGAATCCCTTGTTAAAATACCAATTCCTTGCCCATGTATCAATGGGATACGCCAGTCAAGATCGATCACTCACACAGTCCAATCGGCTGTCATGGCAGAATCCATCTCGTGGATTATGGCAAGCTTGTTAGTGGTGAACAGATGAATAGTATCAATGGGATTAGTGGTGACAAGCCATTGATAAGCGGACAAGAAATTGTGATTCCATTGCCATGCAAGTGTTTTCATAACAGTAATAATGGTGTGCCTACTGTAGACATGCCGTATGTGGTGCCGAAAGGGGAGGATTTGAGTAGTATTGGAGGAAAGTATGGACTATAATGGAATTGGAGACCATTAATGGGTTAGGGCAACCAATTGTTGATCCTGGAATATCATGGCTATTCCAATTTCAGGTTAGTGTTATCTTTTCTATTGGTGGAGTTTCATTTATTTATCTTTTTCCTAAGTATCATATATTAATATTATAATGTCTAGGGGAAATGTTTCTTCTTCTTCTTCTGGCAAGAGGAGGGAGGATTCAGAGATAAATACTTATATCAGTAAGTTTTTTAAGAGGAAGATTTTATTAGTATTTGTGATCATGTTTTGTATTTTCATTGAGGTTGACTAGCTAGTATTTTATGTTCGACCAAGTGATTATTATTTTGAAAATCGCTATAGAATTGGGTTTTTTTTTTTTTTTCCTTTTCAATGTTATATTCATTGAAAGTTACACATATAACATTCATTTGAATTTTTATTTGTTTAATGTTATACCTTAAGATTTGAAGTTATAGGGGTGAGCCAGATGTGTATGCATGTGTACTATATTTCATAAAGTAAGTTTTGAATATAAATTTTTTAAAATTTACTCCCTAAGATAAAATAAATGTATGAAATCTTCATATTGTGTGCTAACAGTAAAAGCTATACATCATGAATATAAGATATAAGTTTAAGATATCCAAAACCTATGGCATAAAAAGAATATATTAAATAACATTTTAAATATGGAAAACTTGCTATTTAGCTATATATATATATATATATATACACATCTCGCGGTTCAGTTTGGGTTCAAACCGTCACCTGAACCGTCGAGTCCAGTTCCACTTTTTATGGACCTGGAACCACCCCGTCTACAGTACAGGATAGGTACGAACCATGGACCCACCGATTCACGGGGCAGGTCTCACGGTTCAGAACCATCTAATTTTTTTTTAAAAAAATCCTCACTATAAAATTTTAGTTACCAAATGCAAATACAATGTGTTGAAAAAAAAAGCTTATTATATTACACTTATTTTTTAAGGAAAAATTTCTTATTAGTTACTAAAAAAAATGAATACATTTGAGCATATACAATACACTTGTTTCCGTACAATTTATTACATCTACGGATGTGATGGGACATTAACCTTACCTCACTTACATGTGTTTTGAGAAAAGAAAAACAATGCAAAGTAGGAATTATTTGAATTTTTTTTGTCGTCCCGGAGGTACCTACGTATCCGAAATTGGAATCAGCCCATCGTAGTTGATGCTGCTCCACGCAACAGTTGACTGCTCCATCGCAACAGTTGATGCTGGAGCTACAAGAACTTATCTCACAATGCGTGATGGAATTGGGAATGTCCTTCTATGGCGTTTCTACCACTCCACAATGTCGAAGTCTCTAACGCTTGTGTTATCATCGAACTCAAACTCAGTGTTAAGGTATTGATCAAGTTCAGCACATTTCGAACTGCCGCTTCCACACCTTTTTTGGGCTTGTGATTAGGTCATCACGAACAAATCTCCTAGGGTGACGTCATCCGCAATCAGTGTTTCAGATGAGGGTTTCAAGGTACTAACTGATCCCTGACCTCCGTACATTTTACTGAATTCTTTATACAATCTAATTAAAACAGATCATGTCTCTCTTACAATAGCAATATAATTAACTGAGTACATATTCGCATCTTTGGACAAAGTATCTATATGTTTATAATACTCTTCTAGTAGTCCTGCAAGACCTTCAAATCTATGGCATGGGTCTAATACCCATGCAACATTATATATCATTGCGATATGCAATAGTAAGAAAGCCACTTCGTGTCATATTCTGTACACTCATTTGCAACACGCATTATACTAGAATCTACCTAAAGTGCCTGCAATATTTAATGCTTCTAGCAAAAAAAGATGTACAATAGGGGTATATACCTGAGAAAATGTCTTCATACAATCATAAAATACCTTTAATAAAGAAACAAATTAGTACATATAAGCCATTGTTAGAATGCAATTGCATGTTTGGCATGTGCGTGAGAGAGCAAATTGGCACAACAAATTTTCATAATCGATTGTACTCATGAGAAGTTGATACGTTGAGTTCCATCTATGCACAACATCCTTTTTAAATTTTCTAGGCTTCACTCCTTGTTGTAAACAAAATTTTTTCCATGTCCTATTTAATGATGGATGATCAGTTATGTAATCAATTGTCAATTTAATAGGAGAGTATCTTACTTTTAGAGAGTCTAAACCACTTTTAACACATAAATTAAAGATATGACATGCACACATAATATGAAAAAAAGTACCACCGAGCATGGGTTGAAAAAGGCTTTGAAGGTTTCTCACACTCGAAGTGTTCGCCGATGCATTATCAAAGTCGATTGAAAATATTTTTTTGGTTAAAAAATACTCAGCCAGAATCTGGCTTATAATTGAATATATAATATATATATTTTGTGCAGTGTGTGCACCATCCATTTTCCT
Organism: Combretum micranthum; assembly: GCA_024138025.1. Classification (NCBI taxonomy): domain Eukaryota; kingdom Viridiplantae; phylum Streptophyta; class Magnoliopsida; order Myrtales; family Combretaceae; genus Combretum; species Combretum micranthum. The sequence goes on from JAMXBD010000045.1 coordinate 1,282,947, forward strand.
TAATGCAATTAACCATTTGTTAAGTATCCACTGGCCATCTATCTAGTGGCAAGTGATACCCATGTATGAATTTTTACTCCACCTATCAGTCTAAATGTTAAAACATATAGAAATAGATGTGTAAGGTTATTGAAAATACCTCTCAGCTCTAACTTACCGTTTCTATAGAGTTGTATGATGTGTCGATGCATGATGTTTCACCATAGGGTCGCGCTTGTGGATTCAATGTGTCTTCATGGAATGCCTTAAGTCTAGATGTTGACCAGACCCCATGCTAAGGCGCATGCTCCAATCATCTTCGCGAGGGCATCTTGTACTTATTTCACTAAATCGAATGAGTCTACTTCCTTCTTACCACCACTACTGCTCACAGAAATTTGTTGCTGGCCGATTCAATCCCATACTCATTAGGATGTTTGGTTCGCAAGTGTTTCATGAAGCTATTATATCCATCCACTCTTCCACGCAAACTCACATGCAATAGTTGCAACACCCTCAGATCTTCCTATCCACACCTTCCACTTTCCTGAAATGTACAGTGAAAATAGATGATTTCAAAGGTGATGTGGCTTACCTAAATTAGGTAGAGCAGTTGGTTCATCTTTGTCCTTGATATTGGCCTCCATGTTCTCTTCTGCCACCCCTTCCATTACATTTTCAACATCATCGGCTTCTTTGTGTCATCTTCGCCAATGAGATGGTAAATTGGGGTTCTTTGCTCAAACTCGGGTGGGATAGCGAGGTATCCAACCAGTTGCACTTTATCTATAGCAAGATTATCAAAAACAAAGAACTCCAAATCTTCTTCCATACATGGTGTCTACGTTCCGTTCCGATTGCGATGAAGAAGTCGAGGCCTTCCCTTTGTCAGTACTCTTTTTGGAGAAACTATGATGGAAAAATGATGTCATTTCACACCTTCAAGAAAATTTAACTGTCCAACTACAAGAAAAAACAAAGAAACCGGCAACAAATAGAAATAATTTTTTTTTAATTTTTTCAAACGAGAGACACGGGTTATAATCTAGGAGTAAAATAAAACGTATATAAAATTTTGAACTTTCAAAATTTTGTGACTCAGTGACTTAAGGTACTATTATTTTTTCACTATATGAGTTTGTAAGATAAGTTGAGAGCAATTTTTTTGTTTCGTTTGAAAATGCAATGTTAAGAAATCTCACACCAGCTTCTCTCTATTTATACGACTTTTTTAGGTTGAACCACAAGGTATTCAAAATTTTGAACTTTCAAAACTTTTTCTTTCTGTTTGATAAATTTGAAATGTATAGGCATCATCCACTAATCAGTCTAAAAATTTACGAATGAAAGTACCCTTTTGCGCAAATATTCATTTCTTTATTGACAACACAATACCCTCCCTTCCGTAAATTTTTCCCAAACAACAAATGATACTTCCTCCTGCCAACTTTGTTAGCTCTGCAATGTATTTTATGGGGAATATTTCCTATTCATTCCTATGTCCACTTAACCTTATTTGCTTTTTTTTTTTTTTTTTGGTCAAACAGTTTTGGACCTGTTGGTTCTAGCGAGTCCTATATACGGGAATGGGCAAGGACCCACCACCTGACGGGTCCTGCAGCCGGTTGAGAACCACCCTGCCAAGGTGATTCCCCCTCCCAAACCACCGTTGGCGATCCAAGTCGAGTCCCAGTTTGGACCCGACCCTAGGAGAAGTCTATATATATATTGTATATCATGTAGACTTGAAATTTATGAAAAGATGAAAAAATTATAAGATATACTATGAATATATTTTATGATACATATATTATGATAGTTTTAGGGTTTATAAGATACATTCTAAGTTCAAAATTTTTGAACCATGCTTACTACAAAACTATACCTTAGAGTTAGAGTACGAATTAGACTTTACACCTTAACTATTCCATACTTACTTACCCCTACTAAATTCCAAATAAAATAAACTTTTATTTACAAAATTTACTAATTTTATTATCTATGAGAAAGATGATGTCATAAATATTTATCAACAAAAATGTAAATATAAACATTAAAATAAAAGACAAAGAAGTTTATAAGAAAACTATCAATAGTACATAGCTCGTACCAACTCCCACTATAGAAAATTAGATGATGAATTTGTCGGTTTACATATCACTTAGAACAACCACATCTCATAGGACTTTAAAGGTCTTTAAAGTATTACAAAAATAGTATTTAAGGACTTTTTTTTCTAAACAAATTTGTCACTTTATCCTTAAGATTCGTTATATGAGATTCTCAACATCTTTTTAAGATTTTTGAGTTTTATATACTTTTACATAGTACATTTATGGAATTAAAATATATATATATATATATAATGACTATAAAAAAAAAAAAGACCTTACATTTTAGGATAAGATAATCCAAAATTGTTGAAAGACTTTCCCATTACTAAGGAGCTATTAAAGTCCCTAGTATAGAGACATGTTTCAATGGACGTAGGCACAATCCCGGAGGTGCTCAAGTACTGCTAACTCAATCAAAATAAGTGCTGAATTGTACTTGGTATGATAAGTTATAATCAATTGCATGGTCCATTTTAGACATGGTCGGGTCAGTTGCTTGTCGTTTCCATATCTGAGAAGTGTTCCTATAATCTGTGTACATCGAATTTTATATAATTAAACCCTCTTAATGCTCAACCGTAGAATCTTACTCAGAAATGGCCAAAACCACATGCTTTTGGCGAACCATTATATATGCATAATATTTATTTAAAAATAAATAATCAAACCTAATTTATGTTCTTAGAAGATTAGTATTCCGTCATTAAACTATAATATTAAAATTGTATGTTGTGAAAACATTTTTTTTTCCAAGGTAACGCTACCATTAGGGCCACAAATAAGTTAAGTCGAACCAAGCTCTTAAAGGCTTGGGTTTGGTTTGTTTAAAATTTCGCAAGTTCCAGCTTAAGCCGAGCATTTTATTGAGTCTAAAATTAAGGCTTAAGATCAATTCTTTCAGTTAAACAAGCTCATTTCAAGCTCAAGCCAATATGAGTTTTTTATCGAGCCTGAAATTTAAGTCTAGCTTGACTTATTTTGAAAGCTCGTTTTCTTTTTTTAAAATAAAAAACCTAAAATATAATATATATATATATTATATAAGTTTTGTTATAATATATATACATAATTATTAAATATAATTTTTATTTTTATTTTTTTATGTAGTTATAAATAATATATTATATATAACAAGACTCACAAATCCACTAATAAAATTATTAACGAGCCTGTTAATAAGCATAGTCGTGAGTTTGTTCACCAACGTAAATGAACTTAGTCATGAGTTAATTCATGAGTCTAAATCAAAGCTTGAGCTTACCTCGTTTAGATAAACAAGTTTTTATTTTGAGTTTGTGCTCGACTCGGCTTGGCTCGCCTCTTTGACTAATTGAGCTTGAGACTAAAGTGAGTCAAACTCAAGTAACTTGCGAATAGCTTGGTTCGTTTGTAACCCTAGCATCCATAATATATTAGTGAGCAAAAAATATCAAATTTAATATATCCAAATTATGCATAAAAATTTAATTTAGTACTTAAAGTAATTAAGTTAATTAGGTATTAAATATCCAAACTTTGCAAAGTTTAATATCAAATTTGAAATTTATTTAAATTCTATATGTATTTACCCATTCCTTTGCTAGAAAAGGCTCGTTATGTATTTGGATAGTCCTGTAGACCAAGCCTTATAGGACGAGAAGGGAGAAAAGGCTCAGCTAAGTTTATGAAAGGAACTGCTATATACATCATACTAAATACAAGACTTGAAAAGGTTAATGGGCTTAGTCAGTCTCATATATTATATTCCATTGTGCCTATGCATAACAATCTAGTTTATATATAATGAGATGAGGTACTGAACTATCAAAAAAATTACCAAAAAATTAAAAGTATGGCACTTGATCTACCATTGTCCTATCATCAAAATGAACGTTTTAAAATATTATTTAAAAGAGGCATTGAATCATACATTCTTTGAAAGTACGGATACTAATTAGCTAAAATCTAAAAATGAGATCCTAAATTACCAAAAATTAAAATTATAGGAACCTAGCCTATCATTATCTCTAAACTACACAATATATTTGTGGGCTATAAAACTTATGGTTGGTGGCAATCCATTAGTAATGGATTAGTTACCCATAATTACTTCATCTAGATAGAGAGGGAGGGAAAGTGAGTGAGTGTGTATGTAAATAAGTTTAAAAATGTGTTGTGGAAATAATTACATAACACTTAATTTGATCGTGTCATAATGTGGCAGATCTTCTAACTTTTAATTAAATTTTTTCTTATATTGACATGTGTTAATGGTGATATCAATTGACCCACTTTTCTAAACATTGTAATCTTAAATGAACTACTTGAAATATTGTGACCCCAAATAAACTTATCACCAAACGTTGTGACCTTTCGGTATAATTTATCCTAATAGAATTAGTTTTCACAATTACAAATGGCATGAGTCGAAGTACAAGTGATGATTTCAAAATCACCAATTTTTTGTTAGATGAGGGAGATAACCAAAAAGAACCTACACATAACACAAGTTGTCTTTGGTGTATTAGAGCTTGTTGTATGAGTTGCCATCTTTTGTAATATTTTTTATGTCTATGTCAATCTAAAAACATTGAGGGGAAAAGAAAAATACATGCAATGCTAATATTAAACCCCAGATAAACCTACATCATGTACTTCAAAACCAAACAATGTTTTTGGTTGTAGATTCATAATATCAAAAGGTATTAATTAAAAATAATATAAAAGAATGAAAAAAAAAAACTAAATAGGCACTGCTATTTAGGTACTAGTACTAAAATACATATTAGATTAAGTACGTATTTCTATTAAGGTAATAATAATACAAAAGTCCCATTAGATAGTGAAATGGACATACTAGATTATTGATGTCAACATAAACAACTAAACAAGCAATGTGTGTGTGATCCTTTGAAATTACAAACTCAGACAAGTAAAAAAACTCAATGAGTGATGAAATTTGGATCGCATGAGCACTTGTTTAGAATTAGTACAAACAAAAAGATAAAAATTGTACCATTAATTAATCCACGACTGTTATTGAGATCGAAAAGGCAACACATACATATAGAAGTAATTTAATAGCAATGTGAGTCATGTGTGTGAAGATTTGAAACAAGAAAAACTTTGACATGAACAATTATTAAAACAACTAAATAAGTAATAAATTTGGACTCGCATGAACACTAGCTTAGAATTAGTACTTATGCAGAGATAAAACTATGTGTACATATAGATATTTACCAATATGTGATGTTACTATGACAAAGAAGACAACACATAAATTATTAACAAAACACGTAATATATAAAATCTAAATTGAACTACATGAGTAAACTTTTTTACGAAAGATAATAATACCACACAACCTAAATTGTAGTTAAGTAGCTTTCAAGTTAAAAACTGAAACTAAATTGAAAGAAATAATGTACCAAATTTTAGAAAAGAACCCACATTTGTTAAAATATAAATTCATTGGTTAACAACACAAAAGCAAGACCATATACTCATCTCACAACTTGTTAGGTCATACAAATAAGCTCATAAATATGAACTATTGGTAAAATGCTACTTGGAGTGTGAAAAAAACCAACAAAACCGAACCAAAACTGGAAGTATGTATTGTAATTAAATTGGTTTTAGATAGTGGAAGCTGAGAAGGGTGTGTTGTTGTGTTTGTGATCAAAAGCTAATTATATGATGCCCCAGCTTGAACTTGTGTTAGGTTTTAGGTTATTGATTAAATGGAACGATAAGTTGGAAACTGATCAACATGTGAATAGTTAATTGTCCATGAAATAATTTAGATTGGGTCATTTGTTGTTATTGTTGTTGTTATCTTTTTTTTTACTTTTTTTGTTGTAATTTGGCAAATTCATGGTTGTGGTTCATGTTTTAGGTATTTAGGTATAGTGTTTATGAGAGTAGAAATATAATTAATGAATGATTGAAGATGGTCATTTGTTGAAATTCATTTGACTTGTTATCTTCTTCTTCTTCTTCTAATTTATTTTCCCATTGTACCAATAATATTGATGAACTTACATGCATTATCATGATAAGCTCTTGTCCATGTTTCATCAATTGCATTTGTTATTTTTTTCCATGGTCTTCATTCATGTCTCTATCCTAGATTCTATTTCTTTTTGTGATTATCCCATTATTCTTATAGGACCCACTAAAAGGACTCCTTCATTTCGTTAAACTCGACATTAATGGTAGCCATGATGGTAGGTGAGAAAGCTCCAATACCACTTAAAGCACGATGAATTTATAAGATCTTAAGTATAAAATTTCAATATTCATTCCTAAGTTTTATAGCTATGTAAATAATTGTGAGTATGGATTTGCATTATAGTATGTGGTGAATAAAATGGTAGGAATGCTTATTGGTAAACAAACTAAGCTTTAGCTATAGAGTACCTTGCAAACCAAACGTAGATGGGTTCCTAAATGTGGAAGTTCAAGAACACACAAATGAAAGTAATAACTTGCTTAATTTTCATTTTTTTTCTTCATTATTGATTGATATAATATATATTTGGAAAATATGCTATCATTAACTAAAGTCCAATAGAAAAAAAAGAAAAAAAACTAGAACTTTTAGATAATTTGGAACAATTTGGCATATTCTTGGACATGCTTCTCTTTTCTTTCCCCCTTTTCTAATTTCATTATTTTGTTGTTTTTTTCTATGTTTTTAATATTTCTAATGCTTTAAACTTATGATCATTGGCCACTATCACATGTCCACTATTAATTGTATACATGCTAAGACTTAGAACCTATTATAAATCCGAATAAATAATATATAACACCACATTATATATTAAGGATGGGTAAATTATACTAGAATGTCATAATATTTGGGGTAAGTTCATTTAAGATCACAATATTTCAAGTGGTTCAAAAGAATTCACAACGTTAGAAGTTGCTCAATTGAGATCCTAATTAACATGTGTCACAACATGTCAAATCTTTTATGTTTTAATTAAATATTTCTCCTGTTGACATGTATCAACAAATATCTCAATTGACCCACTTCTTTAAATATTGTGACCTCACATGAACTTGTCCCTAAACGTTATGACCTTTCGATATAATTTACCTTATTAAGATATTCCACAACAAGCATGTTTCCATATGCTACTCTCCTTAGCATAGTAGTATCACTAGCATCGCATAGGCATAACACATACCAGGTAGCTCATAGAGTTCGTTAATTATGCCAAGGTTAGATGGCATCATATAGCACATAAAATCACTAAGTCTCTATTTCAAATACATATGTAAGACATCATACATCAGCATAGTAGTTTTTGAAGTTATCGCCCTCCATAGTCAATCATGATATCATAGTATGATAAATCAAACTCTACAGAGGCAACAATTGTACTTTAAAAAAAATGAGTGAGTTAAAGCTCAGTATCATGTACCACAAACACATGCATATGAATGGGTAGTCACTCAACTACATGCATACACATAAATCTAATAACACAAACACTTAATTCATTATCTTTGACTTTTAAGTTGATCACGCATCAAAGAGATTACTTAGCATTTTGCTACACATATATTATAACACCAAAATCACCTATTACTACCTAGATCCTTTCATAGTGTAACTCGTTTAAGAAAAAGCCACACCAAGATTATTGGGTCACTATTATAATAGTGTAAGTACTACCCACCTAATATCAATAGCTACACACACAAGCAATAAACAATTTTATAGCCAAATAGTCAGTTATTCAATTTGTGATTCTAACCTAGACAAACACAAGTAACATGCAAGGTATATATAGACTTGGAATATTGATCCATCCTGAATACTAGAACTTTCTAACTTGAATTATATGGAAATTAAGTTATCTAGAATCATTTATATTTCTTTTCATCTATGGTCTACACTCTCTTACCTTTACCCTAATCGAATTTAGGTTTCAAGATCTTAAAGTATAGATAAATTTCAAGAGGATGGTATTAAATAGGTTTTAATTGTTTTTGTGAAGGAAAAAATTGATTTGGGTGGATTTACAATGTACATGAGCATGTGCATGTCCATGTTTGTGGTCATGTACTAGTACACAGGCATGCTCGCTATTGTGTAGAATGTCATATACATTCAAGGAGAATTTCTTTGAGTCACAAATTATTATATGGCCCAATACATGAGCTCGTGCATGGATTGTGCACTTCCAAAGTCTTTATTTCATTCTGTCATACAGAGGTACATGACCCAATACATGAGCTTGTGCATGGGTCATGCACTTCTGCAATTTTTTTTTCTAAGTCATAGAGAGATACATAATCTAATACAAGGGTCATGTTTTCTAAACTTTTCTCTTCGCATATTTTTCTTTTTTTTACAATCCATTCATAATGAAAATAACTTGTTATGCGCAATTTATCCAGTCATAATGAACATAACATTCACGAGGTAAAATTTTATATCAAATCACATTCCTTTCTTATAATTTCTTTCTATCCTTCTCCATTTCAAGTTCTTAAATCCTCACTCTTAGAAATTTCTCAAAAGGTCTCTCAAGAACTCATCACTTTTCTTATTACGAACCAACATCAATGCTAAAACATCAAATTTTGTTATACAAGTATTTATGTTTGTTGGAAACATTAAGAAAATAAAAGAAATAGCACTTATTATAGGAATTATGTTCAAAAATCATTAGAAGTTGCAAAGGATGATTCAAAGGAATTGGGTAAAACTATTGTATATTTTGGATGTGCCTCAAATTCCATCAAAGCTACTAGCTCTAGGATCTATACATCCGGCCTTCGTACCAGCTTTAAGAAAATCTGATTCTATGGATGTTGAAGGCTGGCTCAAAGTTGCCAGCCATCATTGGGTACACCGCCAGCCAGAGGCTAACATTGGACAAAAAATTGTGACTTTTTAGCAATCGACCTTTGTGTCGGCTCATACGACATTTATACATGTTTGTGTGTTGTTTTTTAGGATTTATGAGATTTGAGATCTATGAGATTGCTTATAGACATCATCTGTACTTCGTTTCTTCACCGTGAATTCCTCTCTCTTTTGCCCATGGTTTTTCCCGCAAAGGTTTTCATGTAAATCTTGGTGTGCTTTACTTTATCGCTTTGTTTTGTTTTTTGCCATTGTTTGTTAGATCCATTTTGAAAAAACTGATATTAGAGCCTAGGGTCTTGGTTTTGTTTTCTTTACAATGGCAATAGTGAAGTATGACATTCCGTTATTGGATCACAACACAAGATTTTCTATATGACAAGTCAAAATGCTAGCAGTTCTCGCATAGATGGATTTGGATGATGCATTATTAGGGTTTGATAAAATGATTACGTCATGGTCACCAGAAGAAAAGCAACATAAGGATCGGAAAGCCCTTTCTCAAATTTTTCTTCATTTATCAAATCAAGTATTACAGAATGTGTTGAAGGAGAAGATAGCTGTCGGGTTATGGCTGAAATTAGAGTTATGTATGATAAAGAGTTTGACCAGCAAATTGTATCTGAAGCAATGACTATACTCACACAGTTTGACTAAAGGTGGGTCTCTAGAAGAATACTTGACCATCTTTAAAGAAATCGTTTCTGATTTGGAAACTTTAGAGTTTAAGTATGATGAAGAAGAGTTAGCCTTAATTTTATTGTGTTCGTTACCTCTCTCTTATTCGAATTTTAGATATACAATCTTGTATAATCGAGATTATCTTACCATTGAGGAAGTGTATGAAGCTTTGGCTTCTTTTGACAAGATAAAACATCTTGTGATTAGATCTGAGCCTCAAGGAGAGGGGCTTGTTACTCTTAGTAAGAGTCAGGAACACAATTCTAGTGGTAATTTAAGATGAAGATCAAAATCATCAAATATGGATAAAGTTTGCAAGTATTACAAGAAGAAAGGACACATCAAATCTGAATGTTACAAGTTGCAGAGCAAAAATAAGAGAGCTGTTGAAAATCAAAGAGGGAAACAACTAGAAAAATCTACCGAAGCTGATGTAGCTAAAGGCCATAGTGGTGGAGATCTTCTTATTGCTTTTAATGATGATACTCAGACTAATGAGGAGTGGATTTTGGATTCTGGTTGTTCTTTTCATATGTGTCCCAAGCAGGACCGGTTTACAATATATGAAAAGGTATCTAAAGGTATTGTCCTGTTAGGTAATAACGCTTCTTGTAGGGTTGCTAGTATTGGTATCATCAAAATCAAAATGTTTAATGGTGTTGTCAAAACTCTGGATGATATGAGATATATGCCTAACTTGAAGAGAAATTTAATTTCTTTGGGTACTCTTGATACAAAAGGGTATTGATATACTTGTGAAGGTGGAGTTTTGAAGATCAGTAAATGATCTCTTGTGATGATGAAGGGACAGAAAGGGAATGCTAACCTATTTGTTTTGCAGGGTTCAGTGATTGCGGGTGATATAGCCGTCGCTCCTTCTTCTCTGTCAGATGAAGATACTACTAAACTTTGGCATATATGTTTACGGCATATGAGTGAAGCCGATATAGCTGAATTTAGTAGAAGATGACTTTTTGTTGGGCAAGGCATCAGCAAATTAAAGTTTTTTTTAACACTACATCTTTGGGAAGCAAAAGAGAGTCAGATTCATGATAGGTACTCATAATACAATAGGTACTCCTGACTATATCCATTCTAATCTTTAGAGACTGTCTAGAGTGCCTTCAAGTAGAGGCGCTATCTACATGATAACAATCATTGATGACTTCTCCAAAAGAGTTTAGATATTTTTCTTGAAATAGAAGAATAATGTTCTACCCACATTTAAGGAGTAGAAGACTGATTGAGAAACAAACTAAGAAATAGGTGAAGCATCTTCGCACTGATAATGGCTTAAAATTATGTTTTAATGAGTTTAATGTTCTGTGTAAGTTAGAAGAAATTGTGAGGCATTTAATAGTTCCTCGTACACTTCAACAAAATGGGGTAGCATAATGGATGAATAGGACTATTATGGAGAAAGTCATATGTATGCTTTCTACAACATGTTATTTGATTAACAAGTCTCCATCAACAACAATTAAGAAGAAGACTTCACTCTAGGTATGGTTTGGTACTCTTGCAAATTATTCTTAGTTGAAAATTTTTAGATGTACTGCATATACTCATGTTGACAATGGGAAACTTGACCCTAGATCTCTGAAATGCATATTCCTTGGTTTTAAACCTGACGTCAAGGGATATAAGTCATGGTGTCCTAAATTGAACAAAATCATTATTAGTAGAGATTTGATTTTTTATGAAATAACTATGTTGCATGACTTGTTTTGTAATATTTCATCTAATAATGCACAACAAAAATCAAGCATGCAAGTGGAGTTTAAGATTGGTTCAGGCTCTACACCAAAGCCTACTTTTCAATCTATTTCTACGCCACCACAACCATAGAACTCCATTGCTAAAGACAAAACCAAGAGAGAAGTTAAGCCTCCTCAAAGATATGCAAAGGTTGATTTGGAAGCTTATGCTTTGAATGTTGCAGAGGACATTGATTCAAATTTGGAGCCATTTACTTACTCAGAGGCTATTACTTATGATGATTCTAGTAAGTGGATAATTGCTATCCAAGAGGAGATGAAATCCCTTTAGAAGAATCGTACATGGGATTTGGTGAAGCTTTCTAAAAGAAAGAAGACTATTCAGTGTAAATAAGTATTCAAGAAGAAAGAAGGAACACTAAGAGTTGAAGAACCTAGATACAAGGCAAGACTTATTACAAAGAGCTACAGTCAAATACTAAGTATTGATTATACTGATATGTTTTCTCCTCTTGTAAAACACAATTCGATTAGAGCACTACTGGGTATTGTCGTTTTGCAAGATCTTGAGTTGGAACAGTTAGATGTGAAGACTGCTTTCTTATATGAAAAGCTTGGTGAAGATATCTACATGCAACAGCTAGAGGGCTTTATAGTCTCAAGAAAGGAGGACCATATTTGCATGTTAAGAAAGTCTCTTTATGGCTTGAAGTAGTCGCCAAGGTAATGGTATAAGAGGTTTGACTTATTTATGACTTCTCATGATTTTAGGAGAAGTAATTTTGATATATGTGTCTATTTCAAGAAATGTGATTATGAGTTTTTTGTGTATTTACTCTTGTATATTGATGACATGTTGATAACAGTCGGGGATAGAAGAGAGATTGAAAATATTAAAATTCAATTGAGCAGCAAGTTTAAGATAAAACATTTGGGAGCAACAAAGAAGATACTTGGAATGAAAATTATAGGAGATAGAAAAGAAGGTTTGTTGCAAAGTCAAAAGGGTATATTGAGAAAATCCTTTGCAGGTTTAACATGAAGAATGCTAAGCCTGTTAATAATCCTTTAGTGGCTCATTTTAGACTTTCATCTACTTTGTCTCTACAGTCAGATGATGAGATTGACTATATGTCAAAGGTTCTATATTTTACTACTGCAGGATCTCTTATGTATGCTATAGTTTGTACATGACCTAATTTGTCATATGCTATGTGAAATAGCCATGAAATTTCTTAATTTACATATTAATGTGTGTGTATGTGTGCTTGGATCATATAATTGGTATATGTGTTAGACATGTGTTATTTTGTATGTGTATAGTATGATGAAATTAATATTTTTGTATTACATGTATAAATGTGTATATAGTATAATGAATAAATGTGTCTTTTGCAAATTAATATGTATGTGTTATGTTTAGAATTTAATAAAATTACTTTTGAATTGCTTGAGATTAATGACAGAAATTTTACAAAATTTAAGTCTACTTTTTAAGCCTAAATCCAACTCAAATGCATTTGAAATTAACTCAAATTAATCTTAGGTCAAATATACCCCTCAAGACACATGTTGGATGAGTATTGGCTTTGTTTTAAACAAGTTTAGGACCTCTTTTTGGTAACCCTATTTCCCCATACGAATTTTCCTTTCTTTTCTTTTCTTTCTTTCTTCCTTTTCCATCTCAAAATCTTAAACCCTAAGCCAAGATCAATTACAAGCTTTAGGATTTAAACATCATTTCAAGCCAAGACCTAACCATGTAAGTTAAATACAAGCTTAATCTTTTTATTTTATGTTCTATATTGTGTTTGTTTGTAAAAGTTAGATAAAAATGAATTTTATGTACTAATTGGTGTGGGATTGATTTGGTGCATTGATGATAGTTTGAATAGGATTACATAGCTAGAGGAGTGGTAGTGTATATCTTATATGAGTGTTGATGTGTGAGGATGAGTGTTTTGGAAGATTGAAGGATTGAGTAGTTGAGGAGTGGATTTGAAGTGTGATTAGTGTTTTGATGATTATTAGGAGTAGAATTTATGTTGTTAGGATAGTGTTTGGAACATATAACAAACTTTGGAAAGATTAGATTGAGTTGGAGAAATTTTGAAGTGAATAACTTTTTATAATAAAACAGGGGAAACCAAAAATATTTTCGTATAGACTTAAATTTGAACGTACGCTGGCATCTGGCACTTCTACACCACCGGCTTATAGGCGGTGTTGGAAGTGAACAGAATCAAATTTCTTAAAGCCATTTAAATGCTGCCGGCTTTCACTGGAAAAGTCTGCCAGTGTTTATTTTTCAAAATGTACCCCGGCTACTAGAATTCCTACGCCGCCGGCTTAGGGGCGGTGTGGAATGGGAACAAAATCATAATTTTTAACGTCTGGAGAAAGGCCGCCGGCGTAGGATTGAAGGCTGCCAGCTTACAAGGATACGCTGCCAGTGTTGGGGGTATTCACGAGCATGGACCAACCCCGTGTACCTCTCGGCAATTTTTGAAAAATTGAAGTTGCATTCTACACCGGCTCAAAGCCGACGGCGTAGAATGAAGGCTGCCGACGTATCCTTGAACGCTGCCAGTGTTAGCAGTATTGATCTTTAGTGTATTGAACACCGGTTCAAAACCGCCGGCTTTGAATGCCGGCGTATCTCCTGCACTTTTAAATTTCAAAAACTTTCTTCAAAATTTTCCGAAGCTTGGTATATGATCAATTAAATATTTGTTAAGTGTTCTATGATATAATAGGATGTTTAAATGCTTTATTATGACCTTGTATTAATTTATTTGAATTTCTTTGATTAATTGTATTTTCAACTAGTTAATTAGTGCTTAAGCTAAATGTGAAATTTAATATTATTTTTAAACAGTGATAGATTCTTGCCCAGCCAACCCCATTAGTTCCCGAACTATATCAGGTACGCAATAACTTGCTTGTTTCTTTATTAGGGTAGGTATCACAACCAAACTACTTTAAATTAAGAAAATCTTATTAATTGATGAGTGTTGCTTGTCCTTGTTTGCCGTTGAATCTGGTTCGGAGAGCGGCACCCTGCTCAAATTGGGGGCAGGGTACTTTCTCATTAATGGATAGAATTATTTAGGAGATATGAGTATCTAAGCTACTCATATCAACCCCCTGAGCGTCGTGATGCATTACTCAGGATCCCCTAATATTACGGGCTACGCCGGAAGGTGGGGCTGCCTAGTCTGTGTGAACAGTAGGGACCACTCAGGGAGGCGGACGTAATACTAGATCCCTATTGTCCGGAGTTTGAATACTCCCGTGTTGATTTATTAATTAAAGACTTAACAATAAACCATTGATTGTTGCATAATGCATTAGTCTAAGAATGTGTGACCCACTTTGCATTTGTATTTGTTACTTGTATACTGGGCCTTTGACTCATAATTTATCCATTTCAGGTGATAACTCCGATGAGTTCTATGCAAGTATGGGGTATAGAATCGATTTTGAAGATTTTCTTGATAATTTGGAGGACTAGAGTTAACCATGGACTCAATGGAACCCTATAATTAAATAGATTAGGTGTGATTCCTTTTGTGATGATGTAATTAAAATGTTAGTTTGGGTTGTGTTTTGAAGATTTTGTTAAGGCTTGTAAAAAGCCTTTGAATGTAATATGTATATATATATATGTACTTAGCTATGTAAAAGTTAAGTTGTTTCCTTTGCAGAATGTGTTGGTAGTGTAGTAGTATAGCTTTGCTTAAGGTTTTGAAAAAAAAAATATTATGATTTCGATTATATTATCTATATGGAATTAGATAAACAATTTCTCAAACAATTCTTTCAGACAACCTTACATATAATCTTATAGGTTATATGTGGTTGGGGAACTGTTATCGCCTATTTCAACTATAGGGGTGATAGCGGTCCTTACATTATGAGTATTGTCAGCAGATATATGGTAAACCCTGGTAAGGAACACTGGAGAGTTGTTCAATGGAATTTCAGATACTTAAGAGGTACTACTAATATTAGTCTACAGTTTAGTAGAACTAAAGATGGAATTATTGGATTTGTTGATTCTGATTTTATAGGAGAATTGGATAAGAGGTGATCTCTCATAGGGTATATTTTTACAATTAGTAGTTGTGCTAACAGTTGGAAAGCCACATTGCAAGTTACAGTTGCTCCATCCACTACTGAAGTTGAATATGTGGCTATTACAAAAGCTATTAAAGAAACTATTTGGCTGAAAGGGTTATTTTGTGAACTCAGTGATGATTTGAAGATTACTACAATTTATTGTGACAATCAGAGTGCAATCTACCTCACAAAGAATCAAATATATCATAAGAGGATGAAACACATTGATGTCAAATATCACTTTGTTCGTGATATGATTGATAATTGTGGTATTACTGTGAGCAAGTTCAATACTCATGATAACCCTGTTGATATGATGACAAAGACACTTTCTATAGCCAAGTTTGAGCACTGTCTAGACTTGATCAATGTTTGTTGCTAATTGACTCCACTTGGGGTTTATGGAAAAGGTGGAGAATGTTTTGTTGTTTGTGTTGAAGATTGAAGTTTGTGTTGATTTTGCTTCTGAATTAATGTCAAGGTGGAGATTGTTGGATGTGTGACTTAAATTCCATCAAAGCTACCAACTCTGGGATCTACACTACCGGCCTTTATACTATTCACCATCGGTCTTTGTGCCAACTTTAAAATATATGATTTTGTGGATGTTGAAGGCTAGCTCAAAGTTTCTAGTGTTGGAGGAAAAATGGTGACTTTTGAGTTGCCGACTTTTGTGTCGGCTCACACGATAGTTATGCATGTTTGTGTGTTATTTTTCGGGGTTCATGAGATTTTAGATTAGTGAGATCACTTGTACACATCCTCTGTACTCTGTTTCTTTAACATTAGTGAATTTTTCTCTCCTCTACTCACGGTTTTTCACACAAGGGTTTCTATGTAAATCTTGTGTATACTTTACTTTATTGCTTTGTTTTTGTTTTTTTGCAATTGTTTGTTAGATCCGTTTTTAACAATATGTAAGGAGAAGAATGGAAAGCTGTTACCTCATGACATTTAAATAGTTTCCAATGTATCTTTTCAGTATTTTATACTAGGAAAAAATTGCTTCTATCATAACCATGATTATTAGCCATTCTATCCCTATCTATTTTAATGTTATTTCAATAATTCTAAATTCTAATATTATCATAGCATTTTCCGTAGCAATTACAATAACTCTTCGACATGGTATATTGGCTTTCCGGGATAAGTATCTCAATGAATTAATTTGCCAAAATATGTCAGTTTCGGCAAAATTTATCGCTATCTTGATAATTAATTTCATTGTCATATAGCCCTTATTTCCTATGGTGCTAATCCACTTTGCCAAGTGCAAGGAAGGATAAAATCAGATGAGCCAAACAAATTTGCAAATGAAATCAGATTAAAAAAATGTGACTTTCTTTCTTTCCTTTTTTTTTTTTTTTTTTTTTGCGATCTTATTTAAAAAATTCCCACATCAAATCAAATCGCAAATATATGGTATTTTTGTGGGATGGATTCGACCAAACTGTAAAACTATACTAAATTATTTTTTAAAAATATAGTAATATTTCACTTGTAACTAAAAAATATTTTTTATTGTTAGATAATACTTGAAAGACTTTCTAGTTTACATTTTCTTAAAGAAAATATATTCAACTCCTATAATCATAAT
The DNA here is from genome assembly GCA_024138025.1 of Combretum micranthum. Lineage (NCBI taxonomy): Eukaryota > Viridiplantae > Streptophyta > Magnoliopsida > Myrtales > Combretaceae > Combretum > Combretum micranthum. Next base: position 1,300,026 of record JAMXBD010000045.1, read on the forward strand.
TTACAAAACTTTATATGTATGCTTGACTCAAATTTATATTATATGAAATTTCTATGAGTGAAATTAGTTGTTGATAAACCTTTGAAAGTTTCTTAATTACATGAATGCTAACGTCATCGACCTCCTGTATAATATTAAGATTTGTTATTATTAAATGAATTTAATACTTTTCATATAGATGTTATACAAATATACTTTCCTAAATTAAAAAAATATGGTTGAATTTGTAAATTAAATTGAATCAAATTGAAATTTTATGGTTTGAGAAAATTACTAATTCAAATTGTGTGAGTTGATATTATGATTTGATTTAATTGGAAAAAAAAAAATCAAACCAAATCGTTCCCAGGCTTGCATAGCCAAGTAAAAATTCCTTGCTTCCGAGTAATCCTATTTTGTTATGGAAACAAAAATAAAAAAATTAGCTATTCTTCTAAAGATAAATATTATATTTGGTACCTAAACTTTATTTATTTTTATAAAGTATCAATTTACAACCTACAAGGTTTTTGAGGTCATTTATATACCCTAAGCATGGTAGTTAATTGTGAAAATCGGAAAATTTTAGGTTGTTAATTGTAAAATTGGTAAAATTCGAGTAGTTAATTATAAAAATAGACAAATTTTATATATCAAATTGATACTTTTAAATTTTAAATAGTTAATTATAAAGATATAAAATGTCACAATTGCCGTTCTTATAAAACAAGGACAAATCGGTTTCAAATATTTTAAATTGTTAATCGTCTAACTTGATTAAGTGTAAATTCTACTTTTAATGATTTTGGTCTACAGATGTAAGTGTGTGGCTTCCATTTATTTGTTTATTTCCTTTGATTTTATTCATACAAGAGCAAACCATGGCTCTTACAAAGAATCATTTGTGTACATACATACTTTTCAAGCATCACTATCATGATTATCCTTAGTAAGAACAATAATATATGCTATTTGGTCTTTATCCTTTTATCTGTGCCTGAATAATTGTCAAATATTCATATATAATATAAAACATACCTTGAAGTCAAGCATCTATTCATTGATGGTCACGTAGCCAAAACCAAAGGTATGAAATGAAATATATACACGTATATATATTTGTTATTACACACTTCTTATATATACATTTAACATATATAAGTACTAATATAATGGGGACATATTTGATAACAGCATGAGCAGTTTCTAAATAAATATTCTATTTAAATGAAAATTTTATTAACATTTACATATCATATGTGTATGTAATACCTGACGTGTAAAACCTATTCCTTTTTTTTTTTTCTTTTCTTCAAACAAATAGAGGATAACAACCTTGGAAAGAAACAAGGGGAGAAAAAAACAATAGTCATAAAGTGTCTACAGCAATTATTGAAATGTTGAGACAAAACAACACAAGGGTCTTGCTCAGGAAATGTTGGTGCAAAACTAAAGTGTCCATGTTATGGCCATTTCCACGATAAAGACCTGGCAATGGTCCTACGAGGTAATCCCTACACAAGGGACCTTGAGCCAATGGGAATGCAAGGTCATGGATGGACTCAGATTGTTAAGCCAATGAATAACAATGTTGAGCCAAATCATGGGACCCAACATCTCTTGCCCTTGCTGTAGGGTAACAACAAAAGCGCATGGCCTAGGGTTTGGCATCTGAGTTAAAGTGTCCTAATGCATTTACATAGTTGGGACGCGAAAGATCGAGCCGCAGCCGCAAGGGATAACCCCCAAGAGTCGTGACAAAAATTATTGCTGTGCATGGGGCCACGGATCGTGCCAGGGATTTTATTTATTTTTTTTAAGCCATTAAAAAAAGAAGGAAAAATGATAACTTTTTTAAAAAAAAAATTATACAAATCCTATAAGATGAGAAAAAATCCCGAAAATAGGTAACTTAAACTCGTCTCTTGAAGAGACGGTGTTATAAGTAGTCAACCTCATCTTTTCAAGAGACTAGGTTGCTATAAAATACAATAACCTTTTCTCTTGAAGAGACGAGGATAGAATGAACCTTGTACCTTCAAGAGACGAAATTGCTATAAAATACAACAACCTTATCTCTTAAAGAAACGATGTCAGTTACTTATGACTTCGTCTTTTTAAAAGACGAGCTCAACTTGTCTTATTCTTGTATTATTTTCATTTCAGTGGCATTTTTGTAATTTTAAAAAAAATATGTATATTAGTTTCCTTTCCCCTAAAAAAGACCTTGTCCCGCAAAAAACCTAAATTGATACATCTTGCCAAACTCAAAATAAACTTAATTACACTTAACACTAATTATTGAGATCAGTGACAAGATCTAAATAATGAGTCATAGATTATAATGATATTGAGAGTTTTGAATTAGTAGCTTTGAAATAGGGTTTGTTAAAACTGTCTATGACAAATCTAACCTTTTTTAGCAAGCTTCACCATTACTGAGTTCCAACATGTATGTAATTAGGCTTCATTCTTTCTGGTTTTGTCCACCAAATTTACTCTTACTAAACCTTATTTAATTTTGTTTGCTAATAGCTCATGTGATTTAAGGATAATTATCACCTACAACTCATTATAAATACTTATGTATGCTACTTATAAGGGAGATCTTGTGGTAGCTGAACTAAGTTTGTTGATATTGCTCACTCCTCATCTCCTATCCCTCTCCAAAACATCTTATGATAATTTTATTACATATATCACTTTATTCTATACTATGAGTTAGTTGGGTGTGATTTTAATAATATATTATATTTTATTTGTATTTGATTCATTATATATTTTAGTTGTATTCCTTTTGTTTCTCTTTCTTTGTTTCATTTTATTTTGCTTCCTTTTTAGTTGAATATGAGGTTTTATTTTAGCTTGTAGATATGACGAGGTAATAAATGAATATATGAATTACTTGATATTCAACAAAATCACTCTTTTAGAGATTGATGTGAAGCATTTATTTCCATTTGATGATCTAATTTCGTCATTAGGCTAAGTATAAGGTGATGTCATACTATCTTCTTAATGGTGGTGATAGGAGATTTGTAAAAAACTATGGTGTGATTTCATAAGAGCATCCACATCCGAGCCCCCCCCAAAAGTAAGTTCTTTCATATTATTTTATTATTATAATATAAAAGTAAGGGTAATATGTAAAATAAATAAGACCTACAAAAGTATAAAAAGAAGAGAATGAATCCATGTAAAGAATCTTACGGATAAAGTAGTGAAATTCTTTAGGAGGAGAGTTCCTTAATGTGTTGATGTCTTATCTCCATTAGGGGGGGGAAGGGTTGGGGGTAGTGGTTTTTAGAACGGGTTCCTATGCTAAGGACTTCAAAATGAGGTCCTTAGTAATGGAAAGAGATTCTTTGACTTTTATGGGTCCTCTACTAAGGATCATAAAAGGTAAGATTTTTTACATCTTTTTATAGTTTTATCTTATTAAGTGTATTGTGTAAAAGCATATGAGACCTACAAAACTTAAAAAGGTATTAAAGACCTTATGTAAAGAACCTTAAGGATAAGATTGTGCGGTTTTTTTTTTTTTTTTCGAAAAATGTGATCTTTAAAATACTTATGTGGCATTTTAAAGACCTCATAGAACTCCAACGGGATGTGGATGCTCTAAGAACGAACCAAAGGCATGATACCAGTTGATATACTCACTTTCCAAGTTTATTAATTATTTCCATAAAAAATTATGTTCATATTTAAAAGTTAAAATATTAAATCAAGTTGATGTTAGAACCAACTCTAGTAATTTTTTAGCATTCTTTCCTTAAGTAAAGTATCTAGATATTTAGGACTATCAAAATGTCAAAACTATAGTGGGATCTCTCCTATGAAATGAGATAAGAGGATGAGAACATTTCAACAAGGCTTGACAATTGATAGTCATATTTTATAAAATTTCCATTGAACAAATTATGATAAACTATTATAGATTTTATAGAAATCCTATGGAAATGGTACTTAAGTGTGCTTAAATTGTTATTTCAGGTCTCGAAGGAGTTATCATGCGAATTCAAGCAATAAGAGGAGATTATATGCAAAATTGGAGACAAAAACATTGTACACCAACCAAACCATAAAGTAGGCCGCTAATTTATATTGCACAGCAACTTACACTGGCCAAAATCAAAAGCAACACTGCCAACGTTCGTGATATCAATAACATTCTGCAAGTTTTTTACTAAACATCGGCAAACTTAAGTCTTACACCACCGACGTTGATGCTAATGCAGGACCAAAACTGCTCAAACACAGCCGACGCTTAGATGGTGTAAACTTTCTAGACATTTTTTATTTGAATGAACACCGGCTGCTGAAGTTTCTACACTGTCGGTGTTGTAGCTAGTGTACTTTTACTGTAGCTCTCAAAAATTAATTCTTCAAACGAATGCTGACTAGATCTACATGTACACCGCCGGTGTTGACTGCTGGTGTATGTGCTCTAAGACTTTTTATGCATAAATTCATTTCTTGTTGATCATTTGAAGAAAAGAAACGCTAGGTACGAATTCTTCTCATTTTCTCCATAGCTCCTTGATAGATTAGGGCATTATATAGTAGAAAAAGATTTTTTTTTTTATTAAGGATTCCACACCGAATTTAAGTGAAAAACATCATTTGTGTTTGAATTCAAGAGCAGGATTTCTTTGACAAGTTGATTTTGTTCTTTTTCTTATATTCAATTATTAGATGATGTTTGAACTTATTTATTTTGATCTTAATTTGGTTTTGAGTTGTTGATTTGAATTATTCAATTAATGATTTCTGTTGTTGATTGAATCCTTATTCATATTCGGACTGTTGATGCTATTTCACCATTAGATATAGAATTCATGATAAATTAAGATTGAAATTGGAAAATTCCTTTCGAGTCTTTTTTGTAAATAGTTAATCAAAAGTACATGTCACATAGACATATGGATTGTAATTCGATTAGGGTTTGGTAATTGAAACAGATTTGTCAATTAATCAATTTCCTAGGAATATGGAATATTGATTGATTAATCTAGGATAATTGTTTTCTTTGGGAAATTGAGTTGTTATCTTGTTCTTGATTGATTAAAAATATTGAATCCATTGATAATTTAGATTTGCAAGGATATCTATGGTCAATAGCATACATTTTATTGACTGTTCAGATCTATTAGCTATTAACCTAAATCATTTAGAGGTGTTGGAAATCCCTCTTTTTTTTTTTTTTTTGGTCGATTAGCCTTAAATTAAGAACCCAAAAGTATTTTCTCTTGATTTGCCTAGCTAAAATTAGAACCGATATATTTGATAGCTAGTCCTCATTCCCTGTAGACACAATTCGATATTTATCGATATATTGTTCTTGCACATGCACCGGTACACTGGCCGGTAAATATCTATGCATTTAAAGGAATTTAAAAAGAGACTAAAAAGAGTTTTTGAAAAGCACTTATAGAAAAAGCGTGATCAATGATTTAATAGGTTCACTTAGGAAAGTCATTAAAAATATTCAAGTTGCCATCAATAGATGATAAACTGCAAAACTATCTAGAAATTGAGCTAAAACATGAAGAAACATTAAAATAGTACCCTTCGAAAATCTATGTTAGTGAGATTAAACCATTTTTAGCTACGGATAAAGCTTATATGTACATACAACCAAGAATAGAAGATTTAAATTATTATTACAACAAAATCTAACTTTCTCGCTAACTAAACTATAGAGATTATTTGAGTTTGATGTACAAATAATTCATAAGGAATTTAACATATCGAAAGGAAGATGTGGTAAATATGAGTGGGAAAATAGAATGGTTCAGAGCCATTTCTAGAAACTAGAGCAGATGAGACACTCATTTTGTTAAAGCTGAATCTTTTCAAGCCAATATAAATTGCTTTATTATGATTTTTTCCCCATCAAATCAAGTATACGACACTACATTGTGTACCAACTAATCCGAGTTCAAGCTGATAAGATACCACAAGGGTGATAAAGCTCTCTCGACCGAGTTTTAATACAACTACAATTTCAGGACTTGAACTCAAGACCTTAGGCTAAGTTAGAACAGCTCCTTACCAGCTGATCTACGTGTTTGGCTGCTTTATTATGAATTTAAGCTTGTTTTTTTGCAATTGAATATTTTAGATAGGTGATTTTTGAAGTCGAAATCTCAGAGATTCCTGAGGACAATTTTTTTCCCCCATCAAGAGAGGAACAAACATATAGAGCAAGAAAGGTGATACTCTTGCTTCATAAATATATTATTTTATTTCACGTTATGGGCTAGATATGATTTTTAAAATTATATTATATTTGGTTGCTTATTTATATGTTTGTAATTTTTTTAGTTTCCCTTTCCTTATTTTTTATTTAATTTCAATTTTTATTTTTCCCTTTTCTAATTGAAACCTATAACCTTTTTTCCCCTTTTCCTCTCTCTCTTTATCAATTGAAACCATCTTCTTCAGTTTTCAATATATATTTTTTGTGCAACTAAAGCACTAGCAACATTATTGGCTTTGACTATACACTTTTAACTTTACTCCAACCATTACTTACCATTAAAAATATTCATGATTGCAACTTTGTAAGATTATATCATAATATTCTACAATCCTAAAATATTTGATGCAGTGTGGAACAGTTATCAAATCTTGACTTTATATGAAAATTATGTTATTTTCATCCTTTTTAGAAATTTGAGATTCAGAATAATTATTGCATGGCTCAGAATGCTAGGGCAAACAGGCATCAGTCTTAGCTCGATAATGACTGATTTAGACAAGACAATGGAATTAGAAAGAAACTAAAATTAGTTTTTTTCTTTGAATGGTTCATGTCCCACGAGATTCCAGTTTTCCAGAACTTAATAGAATCTTAACGTCTAATAATTGAAGTACTGCATCCAAGAAAAAGTATTAAAATCCACTACTTTGCTCAAAATCCACTAATGATTGCAACTTCTTCAATTATTATGATAAAATATCACAATACCATAGCTTCCAGTACAACAATTCTAAAAGAAAAAAAAAATGAAAACGTTTTATATTTATTAATGCTTTCTTATATTATAAGCAATTCTCGTTATTAAAACGCCAATTATCAATAAAAAAAATTCTTATTATCATGTTTCAATACATTAGAAAAATCTAATTTCAGGTCTCTTTATTTATTTTTTACCTTTTTATTAACAAAAAACTTGAAAAGAAAAAAATTTAATATTGCTGGTATGCAAAATAAATGTCTTATCTAAGGATGTATTAGTACTTATCTACCCTTTAACCACATGCATAGTGTCATATTATACTACCACTAGATTTTCTAGTCCCTCCTAATCAAATCTTTCAAAAGCGAAGAAAAAGGTCTGCAAATCAATGATTTGCACTTTTAAGATTGTAATAATTATCAACGAAAATGCTCCAAGTGTGACATTGAGCAAGATAATAATCAATAATTACATTAGAATATGTTAAAACCTTGAGGACCTAGTCTCTAGGAGCGGTATCTTGTCAACCCTTTAAAAACTTTCTTCTCTTAAGAACTTCTTTTTGGCGACTTTAAGTGCCATGCCAACTTAATATCCATTTATTAACAAAATAAATATATAAATTATATATATATATATATATTTTGACAGCACCATTGACATTGTAAAAAATTTACAAATATAAGAAAACATTTTGAGGCCATTCACGAATGACCCGAAAGCCTTGCCGCAATAGTAAAAAGAATTGCTAAAAAAAAAAAAGGTCTTAACATATAAAATTATGTCAAAGATCTCTATTAAACATTTTCTTCCGGCAAAACACTAGGATATGATCAATATGATGTTGAGGTGGAAGCAATAGCTAACAAGTATACAAGAAAATGGGAGTAAAAACTAATTGATGACAGTCCATAATTTTAAATCCCTATCTCAATGCAGAACGAGCCAACGGATAAAATCATCACCTTTGGTGATGTGTTGGGTCGATTTTTGGGTTAATTTCATTATTTAGGTCTTCAAAACAACAATTTTTTTATTTCGAGAAACTTTAAATGTTTTATAACTCTTTATAGATAGTTGTGTTTAGTTTGTCACTTATGACATTTTATTTGTTTTTTTTATCTGCTTTATGTCTATAAGATTTAGAGGCTTTCTATTTTTGCAGTTTATCATGTTCTATTTTTTGTAGCTTTTGGGCTTATTTATAAATGCATGCCTCAGGGTAAAGAACACATTAGTTTTCATCAGCAATACTATTTTGAGCCGCATTTGCTCATTTTCTTCCAAAATTTTGAAATATTTATAGCTTTTTTATTTTGGATGTCATTTTTCTAGATGTTCGCAGAATTAACAAATTATCCTAGGTCGTTATATCATATCTTGGTTATGCGATACACATGTAAATTCGTGTATTGCATGCCCAATATATGATATAATAATACTATTTAGGTAGTTATTTTTATTTAATTTATATTTGTGTTTTTTTTTTTTCAAAAATAGTAGAAACGTGTTTCACCAAAACACATTAAAAAAAAAAAAGGTGATATTTAGCCCACCTTGTCAGAAAGCTTAGTCCAGCGAGTTGATGTTACCTGTGAAGCCTTCTGCCATTTTTACATCCACATAATTAACCCTAGTCCTTCATGGTAACATTATTAACAAAATTGTGTCAAGAACACAAATCTAGATCTATCGCCATCAGCACGACCAGCCGTTGGCCAAATCCTATTGCAACCACTTTGTTCGCCCCTTCAGATAAAACCGTCCCCTAAACACTATCTTAAGTCGTCCTCACTATTCTCCTCTATTTTCCAAACTCTATCTCTCTCTCGCTCTACACCTTGCTTCAACTTTCCCTAAACCTTCGCACTTTCAACGACATGATCAATGAACAAAAGAAAACCCTAAACGCTATAGGAGCTAAGACCGCTAGACCATGCGATAGCTGTCTACACAAGAGAGCTCGTTGGTATTGCCCCGCGGACGACGCTTTTCTTTGCCAACCATGTGATACATCCGTCCACTCAGCAAATCAGTTAGCACGGCGGCATCAAAGGGTCCGTCTAGAGGGCAGCTTAAGCTCACGTAGTAATAATAACAAAAATTTATCCCCACTCAATGTCCCTACCTTAGTGTCCTGGCCCAAAAAGACCAGGACACCAAGGCATAATAAAACAAACCCTTCGTGTGCAAATCAAGATTTTGGGAGAAAAGGAAATAATAATAATGATTATCTTCATGGAGAGAAGGTGAGGAATTTTTTCGAACCGGTTGTTGTGCCGGAAATTGGCTGTGAAGAAGGATTGTTATTATCATCTCCTATAGAATATGAAGATCAACGTATACATCGGGTGCCGGTTATCGATCCTTTCGTGGAGGAGGAGGATGGAATGAATCAAATTGGAACCGAGACTAATAAGGACTGGATGGTGCTGATGACTGGGAGATTCTTCCAGGGTTTTTTGCATCCAATCTGGATTTTGAAGACTTTGATGGTGATTGGAAAGCATCATCGTCACTAGTGAAGGTAAAGGATGAAGATGATTATGACGTTGTTAGGGAATTTGATAATTCCGAGCTAGCCTTGGACGTGGCACGAGAGTGCGGGATTCGAAGCCCGTTGCGCGGGTGCGAGGAGGAGAGGAGGATAGAGAGGCGGCCATGAATAAGGTGGTGGTGGAGGAGAAGCATGACACGGTGGGGACGAAATTTCTCAGCCTGAACTACGATGGTGTTCTAGCCGCGTGGGATAGTCAAGGTTCGCCGTGGACAACCGGAATCCGGCCGGATTTTGATCCTAGCAGCTGTTTGCCTAATTGCATGGTAATCAAAAACTTTAAATTTTTTTCCCAAATTTGAAAGTGGAGAAAAAAAAAAACCCATAGGCTAATTAAAATAGAATAAAATAAGAAATCAACAGTAATTCTTTTAGAGTTGTGTTTTGTTCTATGATTGAGAGTATCTTTAAAAATAAAAAAGAAAATTTCTTTAACTTATAATTTTTTTATGTAAGAAGTAGAGGTTCCTTAGATTAAAAAAAAAATATTCATTACCTATACCAAATGTTATAGAATAAATTTCTTTAACTTATAATATTTTTATGAACCACTGAAATGAATAATTATTTCGTAATAATAAAAGTAATATTGTAATTCCATTTGAGTTAATCAATTGCAAAGTTTAATAGGCCATGTACACAACTCCTCTCCAGCCCATTCCACAATAGAAATTCTAGTATTAATGGCTTAAGGAATTAATTTGTGATTTGAATTTAAGAATAATTGTGGTCACTGACTCTATGCTCTCTTACTACACTATAAAGTATCATTGGATTGACATTATCAAAAATTTCTGTTGCCTAATTTGTCGATATAAAGATTTTATTTTTATTTCTTTTTTTTTTCCACAAGATTTTGCATTGCATATTTGGAAAAGGAGAATCAAACCTCCTTGTAATATAGGGCCAAAAAAGCCCTACTGTAATATATTTTCTTGCACTGATTTGGGAATAATGTTATGGGCTAATGTCACAAATGGTATCTAAATTTTGATAAAATATATAATTAGATAGTTGAATTTTGAAATTGATCAATTTAATACCTGAATTTTGAAATTGATCAATTTAGCTTCGTCAAGTTCTTTTAGGTATTAAATTGATTAATTTCAAAATTTTAAAGTACTAAATTGATCTATTTTATAGTGACATTCTATTGATCCAGACATGCGTACACACTGCTTGCAAAACCATAGTCTAACGCTGTTTATATGCTAATAATTTTATGTTCTTATAGGCCGATGCAACTTTCCTGGGGGCTCATTATCATCCAAATGGAGAATTGTTATTTGGAGGGCCAAAGGGCCATAGAAAATGCAGTGATGATGCAGAAAGAGGAGCCAAAGTGTCAAGGTACCGTGAGAAACGGCGATCTCGCCTGTTTTCGAAGAAAATCAGGTATGAAGTGAGGAAGCTAAATGCAGAAAAGAGGCCAAGAATGAAAGGTCGTTTTGTAAAGAGGTCTAGCACTGCATGCAGTAGCAGTACCATGTGCATTTGCTTACCTCCATAATAATAATAATCAGTCGAAACTACCTTACCCACTTTTCACTGTTTAATGACCAGCGAAAATATAGTAGTGATGTTTGTATCTCATGAATTAGCATCGATTTTCCATTCTCTGATGTATGTATGTATTTACGCTGTATTTGACCATATATATGACTGCTTTATTAGGCTATATTACAATCGTGCACACGGATTATGTTTAATTCACACTTTGTTTGGATTGAAGGAAGTTGGATTGAAGAGAGAGAGAGTATATAAGTGGAATAAGACGAAGTGTTCGTGTTTGGTAAGTTGTTTTTAAGGAAAAAAGGATGAAACGAGGAGAATTGGAAGAAAAATAATAGGCATCTTCTTTCTATTCAAAGTTGGGCGAAAACGGAAGGAAGTTGTATATAAATACAAAAACACCCTTGTAAAATTACTTTATTAATATTTTATAAAGATAATGTAGGAATAATTTTATCAATACTAACTCTATTTCTCTTTTTTTCCTCCCATTTCATTTATAACTAATCAAACATAAAATAAATATTCAATTTCTTTCTATTTCCATTTCTACTTATTTCTTTCCGTTCATTTCCGCTGATTTCCATGTGTATAACGTTTGCCAAACACAACATTAGTGTTTTGAGTGAGTTTGGTAGGAAGAGTAGCGGTTTAGAATATTATAATCATCATTTTACTTGAAAGTAGTTTTCTCTTACATGTAGAAGTTCTCTCCAATAAGAAAAATATTGTTAGAGCTGTGCAAATGTGCTTTGACCTGCAATCAACTTGTTTAATCTATTTTAAAAATGGATTAGGGCCACCTTTCTTAGCTTGTTTAAAAGTGGATCGATTTTATCTAGCTGGGTTGACCTGCTAACCTACTTATATATAAATAAAAAATATAACAATTGTAAGAGAAAACTAATTATTAATGTAGCATTATTCTTAGGACTTATATATGCGACTTTAAACTTGTGCTAATTGTAATAGAAAATGATAAATTAATGCATATGTATCATAACATTTTTTTATAAGTTTATATGTTTTGCTTTATACAAAATATGATATCCAATAGATTATTATAAAAAACTTATTCTTATATGTAAGTAATTGAAATAATAATAATAAAATTAATCATTAATATACGTAAAACGTTTAATCCATAGGCCAACAGGCTAAAGTAGATTAGGTTAAGATCAACAAATTTTAACTAGTTTTTTAAGTGGAGTTTAGCTGGATTGGCCATTTAACCCACTTCCACACTCCTAAATAAGGTAGCTTTTCATTTTAAATTGAAATGAATATTTCAATTGTAAATTTAAATGGATATATACTGCCTTTTCGGAAGATAAATTTTGTTTTCTAATATATTGTTTAGGAAAAACGAGTGGCGTTCAATTTTTGCTACAAGGCTCCGATACTTACTGAGGCCGTTAGTTCTCTCTCTATCTCTCTTCTTTAATTTGTTAAAAGCTTATTATATGTACATGTAATATATGTGTTTAGATTATATATATATATATATTTATTGCTACATAAATATTTAGTTTTCTTTGTTATATTGTCTATGAGATGTCTAGTGATATGTTGATGCATGCACGACAACAAACCAAAAGGCTAAAAATTGAAGATTCGAACTAATTTTATGCAACTAGGTGAGCAAGTAACCTTACTGTATAAGATATTCATCGAATCCTGCACAACTGGCTAGAGTCCATGTGGGTATTAAAAGTCATAAGATAAGGATATGTCTATTAATTTTTGAACCTGCTCTCACGAGATAGGATACAAGTATGAGGTCTTCAAATTCTGTACCTGCCCTAGAACCTATACTATACTGTAGAAGACACAGGTTCTAAGATATCATGTATCTACCTTGTTAAATATTATATAATAATATTAATATATAATAAATAGTGATATTTCATATTGTATTTTGCAACTACATATATTCAAGATTATTATTTGTAGGCTATATTTAAAAAGTTTTATCTTTTTACTATAAAAGAATTTATACTGTTTTATTTTGAAATGATTTTTTTTATTTTAAAAGAACTGTGGTTACATATTTGTACTTGAACTCCCAAACTATATAGTGGCTAAAAAAAATCCTAAATAATATAGAGATGTTATTTGTATCATAACACTAATTAATATACAGAAGTAGTTCCAAAGTTTTTAATTTTGGAAGTTTGTGCAAGTTTTATAATTTGGTTTGATATCCAATAAATAAGTTGCACGAGTATTTGTTGTACGTTTTAATTTTCACGAATGAATAGATTTTATATATTATAGAACTTGTGATATTAACAATTTGCTTTTTGAATTTCTTTCGATATGTTGTTTATATTAAATATATGAAAATAACATAGTGTTATACATTGCATGAAAACATATAATCAAAGACTATAAACATGATGCTTTAAAAAGAAAGAAAAAATATTGAGATTTCAAAAGAAAAATTACAAGTTCCTTAGGGTACCCTGTAGATTTTATAGGGTATAGAGTGGGTACAAGGAGCCACAACATAGATTATAAGTACAAAATTCAATACCATGTACCCTATACGGTTGGATATGGATAATACTTCATACCTTACCCACCCCATACCCATTCACTCCTATGTGCAACAATCGTTAGAATTAGCAAGACAATTTCGAGCAAATACAAGTGAATTAAATTAAGAAGATTTAAACAAGTAAGAGGATGCAAAGAAGAAGTTTTACATTTTCCCCTCTTTTATAAATTGTTAACATTTATTTTATAGGTTTTATTTTTCATCTTATATTCTATTTTTTCCATAGTTTTTAGAATATTATTTTGAGGATTTTACATTCTTTTCTATTTTATAGATACTATTTAGTTTTCTATTCTATTTAGATTAATTAGGTCTTTATTTTCGGTGCATAAATAGACCACTAATCATTTTATTTATGGTTTGTAAGTTGAGTCATTTATATTAGTTATGTTAATAATAGTTAGTGTTATTGAGATTATTGAGTCATGTAATTTTTAATAAATATTGAGTTTTCTTTATCAATAATTGTCCTTACCAACTTTTTTACAATTACAACAAATATTATAATTGAATCATTGGGTTCTTTTAACAACCTTTGAGGATTTGACATATCTGTGATTCGAAAATACAATCAGCGTGGTTTCATTTTTTGTAACCCATATCGAATAGTGAATTTCATCAAGATAATTTTTTTTTTTTTTTTTTTGCCAATGCGCGAAGAAAAAATATACATATATCAATTATTCAATATCCCAAGAAATAAATGCAATATTGTTTTTTCTTTGAATGTTCATCTATTAAATGCAATGTTCAAATGGTAATAATTTCCTATATCACATTTACCACATGCAAAATTACGTAGTTTACATTTAATACGTGCAATATATAACATATCTGTGGTATTTTTTTTTTTGTATAATTAATATTTTAGTAATTTAAATAAAAAATCATTAGAACTCTTTTTCAATTTATTTAAGAAAAAAACCTAAAATTTAAAAGATATCAATCTTATTTATAATTTCTTGAATTCAAAGTTAATAATATAGGAATTCACAGGGCGCACTTCTAAACCCACTTCAACTCTTGCATCATATACTGTGTTCCGGTCGTGTTAATGTATAATTTTGCTTCTATTCCAGTAAATAAGTCAAGAAGTGATAATTACTGCTTATTTTATTTTAAAAATATTTTTATTTTACTAATTTATTTGATATGTAGCAATTCGTTTTTCCTGGGAACATAAATGAGCCAGCATCTCGGGATTAAAAAAATCCCATCCGATATATTTATATATATGTATTTTATAAGTATCATAGGATTGCAAGAGAGTATATATCCGTACGATGAGTATCAACGCATGATACTATAGCTTTCTGAACACGTACGCATATGCAAAATGTATTGTAAAATTATACAATGATAGAGCATGGAAAGAATGGATATGGTTAAATTGTATGCGAGTTTATGTGGTGAATTTATGTAGGGATATATAATAGAATTTTGTTGGAAAGGGAAAAAAAAAAAGAAAGAAAGAAATTGGAATTTTGTGAAAAAGTGTACGAAGTCATAATAATAAAATAATAATCTGCAAAATAGTGATGGGTTAGTGAGCACCAAGGAGATTATCCAGTGGAGTCACACCAATGATTAACTTAGTATAATGTAGGAGCTAATGAGTAAGCAATGCAACAGGGTTCTGGCTAGATGCTACCGGTTTATCTATAAAGGATATATGAAGGTAATATTTATAGAAGAATGACAATATATGATTATTGTGAGTTGTTGTGTGTTCCACTAAGCTACTTCTGGAGAAGTAAGGAGTAGGGTGGTATTAATCGAGCCAAGTGACCACATACCAAGCAAGACAATTTTAGCTATTTTCATTAGGTTGGTCTAAAAGTTGGCTAATGGCTGTCTCATGCTCTAATTAAGTTAAGCCTTGCTTAAAGAGTCTTAAGTCTAAATTTATCAGTCAACAATTGTTCAACCTTACTATTTTCATAAGGAGTAAAAAAAAAAAAAAAAAAAGAGTAAGCTTAGAAGAGAGCTTCTGAAGTTAAGCATCAAGCTGTTGGATGTAGAAAAATTAGTAGAGTAGTTGATCGATCATGGAGGTAAGCCTTGGTTTAAACAACCTAAGCTCGATGGATGTGAACAAGTGTGCATATTTTTGGAGAGCACTTTAGCTTGCCTCTAGTTTCACAATTAGGCTAAGCATTTTATAAATAAATCCAAGCATAACATGCTAAATTCATTATAAAAGGGAGCTAGCCGAGCGATTGATTTAGAGTTGTATGAATTCTAATCACATTGATTAGAAAAATGTTGTTAGTAGATTTTTCATATAGAAGAAGTTTGCATTTTCAATTTCTAGCAAAAAAGTTATGGGACAGCACATGTTGGGTGTAAATTGATCATGTACATCATGTCTAAACATGTATGCTATGTGCCACATTGTGTTAGAGGTTCCCAGCCATTGAATTCGGCATTAGGGAATCCAGCAATTAAGGAATGTGTTGATCTTGATTTTCTTAAAGGTCACATCGTGACCTATATCTTTATAAGTCTCTCTACCTCATCCAAATTTCACCTTTCTGCATTTTTACTCCAAATTTTCTTACATCTTATGTTATCAAACAATTCCTTCTTCCTTTAAACTATTGAACAAGCAATCATAATAAGTAAGGCTATAGCTCATCTAGGATTTTACTAAATGAGCCAATTTTGTAGCAAAAGGTAACCCCCTAAACAAGTGAAAGAGGTGTCGAATGCTAGTGAAGAGGAGATGATAACAAAGGTATCAATCATCATGTTAAGTTGGCTAATTAGCAAGGAGATTGATATATACAAGAGTTACACAAGGATAATAGGATACAAAACTGTGTAGGTACAATTCAATATTTTATTCATTTTTAATGTCTTATTGACTAGGTTACTAAAACTCAATGAGTATGGATTTTTACACATTTATCCCCTTTTGAAAGACACAAATTTCCATTTCATTGAAAATGGGATTTCACTTCATTAAATGATTTATATAAAGCTTTTTCTATCTTGACTCTGCATCAAATTTTACATGTTTGTCTTCTTGTACTTAAAAAATAAAAAATGTAAGGATGCTTTGAAGTGGTTGGTCCTTTACGACCATTTCTTAATGTGCTTCAAAGTATGGTCTAAGGTGTTGTGCACAAATAACTACTACAAGTGTGAGCTTCTCCATCTTGGTATATCTTATCTCTGGTCCTAAAATGATGCAATATGTAATAGATCATTTTGCATTCCTTCCTTCCGCTTAAACCAGGACAAAGAAGAAGGTTCAACCACTAACTAAGAGGTATGGGTTTAAATTTTTTCCTAAGATAGGATCAGACAAAATGAGAGGATAAGTTAGGTTGGTTTTCGATTTTGTGAACATAAACTCACCTTACTCGGTCAACTTAAAGTTGGTAAGATTCTTCAATATATTTGAAGAATTCAACATAGTTATCAGTGCTTCTAAACATGAACCTATTGAGAGTGGCTACCCTCCTCATAATCCTTTATACACGTTTAACTGATTTTGACAAGTGCATGTCGAACATGTTGGCATGAGCTAGGAACTTTCATAATTAATGATTCCTAAAATGTTGAAGTCAAAGATTTTGATTAGCAAGATTATTGTAATTTCGTGTATAATAGCATTCTTTCCTTTCTTGGATTACATGTATATAAATATAAGCATGTGTAAATTGAAAGAAGAAGAAAAAATAGAATAGTTTGATCATATCATCAGAGCATATGCCCTAGGACCTACAAATTAGAGACATAGAATGAGGAATATCAATGGGAGATCGAACACCTACTACCGGAATCTCACAAGTAGATCCCTTAGTTTTTTATTATTTAACATCAAGAATATCACATATGTTAAACCAAACAACAATATCAGCAAATAATGTTCCCATTGTCACTTTGATTAGCATCAAACTAGATGATAGGAATTATGGGATCTAGTTTTCGGTCATGGATATGTATATCGCTGCTAAAGACAAATTAAGATACATTA
Source organism: Combretum micranthum (assembly GCA_024138025.1). Classification (NCBI taxonomy): domain Eukaryota; kingdom Viridiplantae; phylum Streptophyta; class Magnoliopsida; order Myrtales; family Combretaceae; genus Combretum; species Combretum micranthum. The sequence continues at coordinate 1,317,587 of JAMXBD010000045.1, forward strand.
ATGGAGATCTACCAAAGCCCTCAAAGACAGATCCAACACTTAGAAAATGGAGAACTAAGACTATGATAGTTAAAAGGGTGGTTGATCAATTCTATGGATCTAACCTTGATTGCTAATTATTTCAAATTTCTAGTTGCTAAAGCCGTACATATTTTGGTGGTCCAGACACCTCACAAGTTTATGGCCTCAAGAGGAAAGTGTCTAAACTTAGACAAAATGGAGGATCAATTGAGATATGCTATGATACTCTTCAAGGATTTTGGAAAAAAAATTGATTTTAGATACCAAAATCCCATGAAATGTGAAGAAGATATACAAAAATATAACTCTATGGTGTAGGAAGATAGAGTTTATACTGTTTTAGATGGACTTGATGATCAATTAGGCAACATTTGAGTCGATGTACTTCAACTCTAGCCTTTCCTTATAGTAGAACAGATTTATACATATGTCTACAAAGAAGATAAGAGGAAAATGGTGATGCTAACAAAAGAGAATACAACTTCCAACTTGGTAATGATGTTAAAAGGAGTGAAGAAATCATAGTAACATCCTATGCTTTAAGCTTCTACAAATGGAAAACAAGTTCTACCACAAAGAAAAGGCTCAAACTGAAGAGGGTAGTTGCACTCATAGTAGGAACATAAAGCATACAAAGGAAACTTGCTTCTAGATACATGGATATCTAGATTGGTAGAATGACTTAAAGGCAAAGAAGAAGCAAGAAGAAGGTCATGTAACATTTGCTAATATGGAGACAACTTCTACTAAACCTCATCTTTCCCTTATTTCTTAAAAGGAGTCCTCTACAACAATGACAAACTATTTGTTGGCTCAAAATGAATCCCATAACCATCGCTAGATTATTGATTCTAGAGAAATAGATCATATGACTTTTGATACTCAAGACTTCAATGAAACCATCTAACCAAAACGAGCATGCACCATAAATGCAAATGGTGTAAAGTACCCTGTAATAGGAGCTAGAAAAGTGTCATTCTCACCTTCATTACAATTATCCCATACTTTTTTTTGTTCCATCTCTCTCATATAAATTAATGTTAGTTGGACAAGCTACTGGAGAATTAAATTGTTATGCAGTAATTTATCCTCTCTTTTTTTTTTCAGTGATTTTCTCAGCAAGTGGTATTAAATGAGAGGAGCTATACTACATGGAGATTTAATAGTGTAGAACAAATAAAATTACTTAAGATGGCAATAAGGAAATTTGGCTTTACCACCATAGATTGGGACATCCTTCATTTTCTCATTTGAAACATTTGTTTCCTAGTTTGATTTCATATGTTTGTGATACTATGTTTAAGTGTGACTCTTGCATTTTGCCTAAAAGTCGTAGGGCCTCTTATCTAATAAACCCAAAAATATGTCGAAAACAATTTATGTTGCTCCATTCGAATGTTTGGGGATCTGCCTTTATTTCAGTTACTTCAAGAATAAAATGGTTTATGATTTTTGTTGATGATTGCACTCATATGACTTGTCTATACTCGATGAAAAATAAAAATGACGGGCTAAAATATTTTGTACATTTCATACTATGATTATAACTCAATTCTCGGCTAAATTACAACCACTTTGATCTAATAATGGTAGGGAATTTGTTAATAAAGAATTATAGGAATACTTCAAAGCTCTTGGTCTATACAATGAGACAACATGTGCTTAAACTCTACAACAAAATGGCATTATGGACAGGAAGAATAGACATATTTTGGAGACAACTAGAGCTCTTTTGACATCAGCAAATGTACCATAGAGATATTGGACAGATGTGGTAACTACTTTGTTTATTTATTAAATTGCATGCCATCTAAGGTATTAAACTTTGAGACTCCATTACAAGTCATAGCTCATCATATATTTTTGCCTTCGATTTTAATGCTCCCTGCAAAAATATTTGGATTTGTGGTATGTATCTATCTTCATAAAAATGAAAGAACTAAAATTTATGCATGTGTTGTCTGTTGTATATCCTTAGTTAATGCAACACATAAGAAGGGATATCAATGCTATGATCCAAGCACCAAGCGTCGTTATATCATTATGGATGTTACCTTCCTAGAAACGGAAATGTTCTTTGAAAACACAGTTCACATTCTTCTCTTTAGGGGGATATATTTCATGAAGAATGGAAACGGAAGTGGTTTGGAGAAATGCTTAGAAAAGTGGCCAGGTTTTCAAACTTTTCACAATGAAGGCAATGAGATTTATCTTCAAGAGAATCTTCAAGAAAGTGGAAGTATTGAAATTGGGAATAAATATGATTAAGACAGTTTTCTATTAAGCAAGACCCTCTCTTGAGCAATCCTCTCAAGGTTTAGTACCAATCAACCATACTCCTAAGACTAATTTTGAGGTACTATGACAAATGCTTTAATACCCTTATTTCTAAGATGATTTTTGGGCTCATTTAGTTGATATTTTAAATAAAAATCATCTAGAAATGGATCTTGGATACTTAAATTGTCAATTTTAGGTACTATGAACTTCTCTTTAAAGAACAAGAAGGAATACAACAAGAATGAAGCAAAACAACCTTGTTTTAGAGGATTTAGAAGACCAAACAGCCCTCTCAACAAGTCTGTTTGAAGACCGTTTACTCTAGAAGTTATCAGAGAAGGCAACGGGTGTCCAAATGAGGCTGTTTGCAAGGATGTTTGAGTTAAAATCCAATATCAGTAATCGCAACAGCCCCCATAACAGCCCTGTTGAGGACCCGTTTGCACCAATGAAAGTTTTCTGATCTGTTTTATTTAAAATTTTGATGACCCATATAAATACCTTTTGGAGAGACAAAATGAAGACAGTTACGCTCCATTTTCACATGTTATCACACACGTTTGCTCTGTAGATACCTTTAAGAGATTTTTTTTTTTTTTTTTTTGTAAAACAAGTTACGAAGAACACGAACTAAGATCAATCCGGATTTCTAGATTCAATTTTCCTCAACTAAGCTTCAATTTTACAGGTCGTACTCATGGATTAAATCTCATCTTTTGAATTTCATTTATTTCCTGTTATCTTCATGGAGGAGTAGATTGTAGATCTAGATTTTGTTCGGATTTAATTTCATCATGTGTTGAGAATATGATTTTAATGAGATTTAATTGATGTTCTTATATTCAAATTGCATGTTCTTAATTGATTCTTAGATTTGCATTTCCGAATGCAGATTTATGTTTGATTTTCATTAAAGTAGATTGAGAAGTCACTTTTATGAATAGATCTATGCAATTTGATGAGATTTGATTATAATTCTAGAGATAGATTGCAAGAAGCTTCTGTATAATCTCTGTTTTCTTGGAGTTTTTTATCTTCATGCTATCTTAGATTGTAATTAGTCAAAGAGAGATCCTAATTAATCGATCTAAGATTAGATAAATTAATTAATTAATTTATCTAAGTAACTCAACGGAATAAGATCTCAATTTGGATAATCTTTAGTATTCTATGATTCACATGATGAAGTTAAATGAAGGACAAGATCTAGATCATGTTAGATATTGATTCATTAAATCTTGCTTGCTATTTTAGTGATATTGTTTGCTGATCTTCTTTAGTTAGTAGTTTTCCTTAATTAGTGGAATCAATCAATCAATCTCTTTTAATTTGCTAAATAGTAGAAATAGAGTGACTACTAGTATTTATTCCATCCTCGTAGATGATCCCGATCTGAACACTATTCTATGATTCGATAGGTTCGCTACCTATTTTCCTTCATAGTTGATTTTTTGAAAGGGTTTTATAAATTTAAACTATGATTGGCAACGAAAAATCCATCATAATCTCTCTCTCTCTCTCTCTCTCTCTCTCTATAATGAAAATTCTTCTTGCTATAAATTTCCTTTTAGATATAATCATGGTAAGCTACCAAACCATACACACTAAACCATGAAGAAGGGAAAGCAAGATATCCAGTCGTTAACTATGTTAGCACTAAGAGGCTGTCACAACCACTCAAAAAATTAGTGCACCATTTGTCATTTGAGCACGTTCCTAATACAGTACAAGTAGTAGGATGTAAATGGGTATTCTCTATCAAACATAAAGTATATGGGACAAGTGATCGATATATCAAGAGGCGTTGCAAAAGGAAACACCCCATCATATGGCATGGACAATCAAGAGACATTCTCAGGAATAGCAAAATTAAATACAATTAAGGTGTTGTTGTCATTAGTTGCAAATTTAGACTGGCAACTACATCAATCCAATGTAAAGAATGCATTCCTTCATGAGAATTTAGAAGAATAATTGTATATGGAAATTCCATTAGGTTTCATTACTTCACAAACTGGAATGGTATGTAAGCTAGAAAAAGTATTGTATGGGTTGTAATAATCACCAAAAGCATGGTTTATACTATTCAGCTTACGTATGAAAACATACGGTTATAAGCAACGTAAATTAGATCATACTCTATTTCTAAAGCATTAGGAAGGACTAGTAACAACCCTAATAATCTATGTTGATGATATGATAATTATAGGAAACAATGATGAAAAATCGCAAAGTTACAAAAGCATCTAGCAACTGACTTTGAAATAAAAATCTTGACGACCTCATGTACTTTTCTTGGAATTGAGGTAGCAAGATCAAAGCAAGGGATATTTCTTTCATAAAGAAAGTCTGTTCTTGACGTGTTAGCAATGTAGGAATGCTTGATTGTAAACCTACAAACACACCAATTATTTAGAATCATAAGCTTGGAGAATATCTTAATGAAGTTCATACAAATAGAGATAGATATCAGCAACTAGTGGGCAAATTGATTTACTTGCCTCACACAAGATCAGATATTGCCTATGACGTAAGTCTAGTAAGTCAATTTATGCATAATCCAAGTTAAGAACCTATGGAGGCTGCAATGTAAATACTTCGATACTTGAAAACTTCACCAAGGAAAGGGCTTATGTTTAAAAGCATAAACATCTCTGTATACATCATTAGACAAATGCAAACTAAATTGGAAGCATTACGAATGGGAAGTCTACCTTTGGATACTTTACCTTTGTTGATGGTAACTTGGTCACATGAAGAAGTAAAAAGCAAATGGTGGTGGCTTTGTCTAGTGCATAGGCTGAATTTCATGGCATAACTAAAGGCTGTGTGAACTATCTTGGCTAAAAGAATTGTTAAGAGAAATTGGACACTCATGTGAGTTTCTATCAAGACTATTTTGTGATGATAAAACTGCAATAGAAATTTCCTAAAATCCAATTTAGCATGAGCGAACAAAACATGTCAAATTTGACTGGCATTTTGGTAAAGAAAAACTAGAAGAAAAGATAGTTCAATTACCATTTATAAAGTTAGAAGAGCAACTAGTTGATATGCTTCCAAATATTGTTTCAAGCAAGGTGTTCCATAGCTTGCTTAGCAAGATGGGGATAGAAGACATCTTTGTATCAACTTGAGAGAAGTGTTAGCATGAGCTAGAAACCTTCCTGATCAATAATTTCTAAAATCTTTGAGTCAAAGATTTTGATTAGCAAGATTATAGTAATTCACTAATTCTGTGTATAATAGCATTTTTTTCCTTTTCCTTTTTTTTTGTGGGTTTTATGTGTGTGTGTGTGTGTGTTGAGGGAGGAGGTGGTGTGTGGTTGTGATTTGGCTCACATGTATATAAATATAAGCGTGTATTGATAGAAAAGGGTAGTAGAAAAAATAAAATTCTTTTGATCAATGATTCGTATCTTATCAAAAGGATAAACAGTAAGGTAATCATCTAACATATGGCTCTTTACATTCATGTTAGTTACATACACTTCCATGTTCCCTATAATCTATGGCATAAAAACCTTTTTTGATTATCCTTTGGTCAATTACTCCTGCATTGTTACGGTTAAATGGCATGACCTTGTAGCAATGTGTACCATGGTGATGAATGAGATGAAGACTCCATCTTCCTATTCCATCTTGATCTGGTTATAACCTAAAAGGGTAAATTACACAGAAAGGTTCTAACGTTTGGGGGTAAGCTCATTTTAGATCACAACATTTTGAAAAGTTCAAAAGAGGTCACAATATTTGAAAAAATATCTTATGAGATTTAATTAAATATCTTTCCTATTAATACATGTCAATGGGACTTTAAAAAATGGGTTTTTTGAGTTTTAATTATATATTTTTCATGTTAACATGTGTCAATAGTGACCTCAATTGACCTATTTATTTAAATATTGTAACCACTTTTTGAACCACTAAAAAACGTTGTGACCTAAAATGAACTTACTAAACTTTATGACCTCTTTTGAACTTTTTGAAATGTTGTTACCTAAAATAAATTTACCTCAAAATGTTATGACCTTCTTATTTAATTTACCTTAACCTAAAAAGACATCCACAAAACTTAGCAAGGTGTGACCAAATATAAAATCAACCAATTGTTAAGTTTGCAAATAAAAATTCAATTTTCTTACCATTACAATGAAAAAGGGGACTTGATACTATGCCATATCACTTGAGAATCTGACCAAAGGATAGTGAAAAAAATAAAACATTTTTAAGCCATAGATTATAAGGAACATTGCAGTGTATATAATTCAAATGAATGTGAAGAGCCATATGTAATGAATTCACACTTCAAGTATAAAACTTGATAATTGAAAATTTAATCAGGTACAATCTTAATAATTTTAACTTTTAGGAGTAAATTATAAAACACATAAAGTTTAAGTAATGATTATAAATTATCCCTAGAAGAGGTTAAATAAGGCCCCTTAAGATGTCTGCTGCAATCAACTATTAAATGATCTAATCTTTCGATAATAAATATAAAGCGAAATTGTAAATTCACCTGCTAAACTTTTACCTATGTGTGAATACATCTCCTAAACTTTTAAAGTATGTTTTTTGACCTCTTAAACTTTAAAAAATTAACATAGTTAAGGACACATTACATTTTTCATTGAAACAAAATGGAGGAAATTGTAAAAAATGCCTTCCAACTTTCATATATGTATGGATTCATTCTCTAAACTTAAATCTATGTGCGGATATACACCCCACTCCCCACCCTAATTCAAAGAAAATATTAATTAACTATCATTAACAGTGCTAATTTTTGAAAGTTTACAGAGTTAAAAAGCTCAATTTGGAAGTTCAGATGATGAATCCACCATAGGTGAAAGTTTAGGGGGTGAATTTACTTTCTCCTAAATATAACTTAATAATGATTATCAAACACTATTAGAGTTCAAATATTCAACTCTATTACCCATAGAAGAGTTTCTTTTTTTTTTTTTTTGGTCATTACAACTAGGAGGGGGAATTGAACTTGGTATCTCCTTTCACCTCTTAAGTGAGAGATGCCACTACGATAAGATCATTGACAAAAAGCTTTCATGTTTAAAATTGTAATTTTATACATCTACTTCTGTCTACCTAAAATGATATATATATATATATATATAGACACTTTTGAGATAAACAATTTTTCTCTATAATCAACTTCCCATGACTTGATACATCAAGTTGTAAACTTACATTACTCATGGATTAGAGTTTTTAATATATTTAGGCTCCTTACTAAATATAATTATTTAATTAAGGTTTTATTACACATAATTATCAAATTACAATTGAAAACTTGCAAGTATAAGATGCGATTTGCAAATCTTAGTATGAATCACATGTTACATCAGCTATTTGTTATGGCATAGAACAAATCATAGGGACAAGATGTTGTTGAGATTATTGATGATTTGTTGAAATTGTTAAAGATTGAATACCAATTAATGTTATTTCCTTATAAATGTGTGAACAAATCATAGACATTGAATAAAAGGTTGAATAGGCAGATTTCTAGGGGGATTAATTGGGAATTCTAACCCATATATACTTTGTATGTTTTAGCAGATAATGAATAAATAAAAAAAAAATATGCATCAGTTTATCATATTTGTTTTCCTGGTATTAGAGCTACGTGAGGTTCTGAAAACCTTTGCCACCTAAACCTAGAAATTCATCCCAAATTCTATAAAAAAAAAAAAAAAAAAACAAAGAAAAACTTGAAGCTTCTGCAATGGTTTCTTACTATCGACATAGTCAGAGTCCTAAGACCGACCTAAAGCCCCTAATAAAAAAATCCAATAGTTAGACAAATTTATCTATAAATGTACTCATTGCAATCAAACTGGTCGTTCAAAAAGTCATTGCTTTGAACTAATTGGATATCCAGGTTGGTGGAACCCAACACTACATCGGAATTCTAAGCACCCTTCCACTACTGCAATTGCTCAAATAAAGGAAGACGATGCCTATCCCACATCATCAGCATTGCTTACCACTACAAGCATTGGAAGTAAGGTCTTTACCACTTCTACACCAGTTTTGAATAGTACATGGATAATTGATTCTGGTGCTATTGATCATATGACATTTGATATTAGGCAAGTCAAAATCTTAACCCATGCTCTCAAAATTGTGTCTCCATGGCCAATTGTAATACCACCCCAGTTGTTGGAGAAAGGTCATCACATCTTACTAATACTTTACATCTTGATTCTGTGTTAGTTGTTCCCTCCTTAGATTATAACCTACTGCTATTCTCTCATATCACTACTAATTTATCTTGTGTTGTTATTTTTTGACCTGATCATTATGTGCTTAAGGATATGCAGACTCGACAAACGATTGGTTATGGTATTAAGAGAAGGAAGCTATATTACTTGGACCTAGAGTAAGAAAATTCTAACATATTACAATAGGCTTTAGCTGCATAAAGCATTGGTTCTCCAAAGAAGATAATTGAGATTTTACTTTGGCATCGACGTTTAGGACATACCTCATTTGGTTATTTAAAAAGGTTGTTTCCTAGTTTGTTTACGAATTTGAATATTTCTATTTTCAAAAATGATGTATGTGAACGTGCAAAAAGCTATCGTGCTTCATTTCTTTTGATTTTAAATAAAAGTCCTATTCCTTTCATGGTTATCCACTCTGATGTTTAGGGACCATCCAAAGTTCCACATTGGGAGGGTCACATTGGTTTGTCACCTTTATAGATGATTGTACTCGGATGAGTTGGTTGTGTTTGATGAAATCCAAATAAGAAGTTAACTTACTATTTCAGAAATTTTATAATACCATTTGAACACAGTACAATGCCTGAATCCAAGTACTACGTAGTGATAATGGCGGGGAATACCACAGTTTTGAACTTTATAAATTTTTGGACTCTCATGGCTTAATCCATCAAACGCCTTGTCCAAATACACATCAACAGAATAGTGTGGCTGAACACAAAAAATAGACACTTATTGGAGGTTATTTACGCCTCCATCATCGAGGTTCACATACCTTTATGTTATTAGGGTGAAGCTCTCCTTTCTATAGCATACCTCATCAATTGTGTTCCATCTCAGTCTATCAACTTCAAGCCACCCTTCCAAGCACTTGTAGAAGCTGTTGTTGCATCAATAATCTCAAACGTTCCACTTCGTGTCTTCGAATGCATTACCTATGTTCATCTCCCCAAACACCAAAGCAATATGTTAACGCCTCAAGCCTTAAATGTTTATTTGTTGGATATGCTATTTATCAAAAAGGATATAAGTGCTACCATCCCCTTCCTAAACGCATGTTTATCGCTATGGATGTTGTATTTCATGAAGAAACATGTGTTTCTCTAAGTCTAACTTTCAGGGAGAGAATATTGAGCAAATCAGACTCTTATATATAACCTTAAGGAAGATGTTGTGACTATATCTGATCAAAATGTAAGTAACCTTGGTGGTCAAAACTTAGTTTTAAGTGGTGATACCCTACACAATGAAACAATAAGGATAGAAGTAGATGAGTTGGAGCCTAATTGTCAAACCTTGGATCAAAGTGAAAATGAGTCTCTCTTAATTGATACACCAAACTAATCGTTGTCTGAGGATATTCCTTATACGGTACCAGAGTCATCCTGGAGATAGTTACCACACCACAATGTCTCACTAGTGGTATTCCAAAACCTATATATGAACCTCAGTTGTCTAGTAAAGTAAGATATCCTATGAACCATTATATGTCTACACATTACTTATCACAAACAAATCAATCATTTGTCAATAAATTATCTACTGTATCTATACCTAACAGTATATAGGAAGCCTTAATTGATCTGAGATGGAAAGTTAAGGTGAATGAAGAGATGGCCTCCTTACAAAAGATCCAAACTTGGGAGCTAGTTTACCATCCCACAAGAAAAAAAAACCAATTGGGTGTCGATGGATCTTTACTGTAAAGTACAAAGCTGATGATGTGATCAAACATTTTAAGGCGAGATTAGTGGCAAAAGGATATACCCAAACTTACGAAATTGACTACACTAAGACATTTACACTTGTAGCCAAAATCAATACAGTCTGGGTGTTGTTATCTTTAGCTTCAAGTTTTGATTGGCCATTACAACAATTTGATGTAAAAAATGCATTCCTCCACGATGAACTCCCTAAAGAAGTCTATATAGATCTCCCACCAGGATGCATGGTAACAGAAAGACAAAAACAAAAGGCGTATAGGTTGAAGAAATCACTTTGTGGATTAAAACAATCGCTTAGAGCATGGTTTAGAAGATTTACCAAATCCATGACAACCTTTGGTTATAAACAAAGCAATTCAGATCACACATTATTTTTAAAGAGACAATATGGGAAAATTACTACACTCATTGTATATGTAGATGACATGATCGTCACAAACAACGACTTAGAAGAAATGAAAGCTTTAAAGGAGTACTTATCCAAGGATTTGAAATGAAAGACTTAGGCCTTTTAAAATACTTTCTGGGAATTGAAGTATCTCAATCAAATAAAGGTATCTTCCTATCTCAGAGAAAGTATGCCTTGGATCTACTTCATGAAATCGGTATGTCAGCCTGCCAACCAATTGACATCCCAATGAAAGAGGGTCTAAAGTTATGTATTGAGACAAATTAGGTACCTGTAGATAAGGGGAGATACCAAAGACTCGTTGGAAGACTAATGTACTTAGCTCACACAAGACCAGATCTCGCTTATGCTCTAAGTCTCGTTAGTCAATTCATGCATAATCTAAGTGAATAACAAATGAATGCAGTCATGCACATTTTAAGGTACCTAAAATCTACTCCTGGAAAGGGAATTCTATTCTTTAAAAACACAAACAAGCAAAATATTGAGGTATATACAGATGCTGATTGGGGCGAAGCAGTTGATTATAAGCGATCAACTTTGAGATACTTTACCTTCATAGGTAGAAACTTGGTCACATGGAAGCAAGAAATAGAATATTGTTACAAGATCTAGTACAAAAGCTAAGTACAGAGGAATGGCCTTAGGAATTTGTGAAGCATTATGGCTAAAATTTCTCTTACAGGATCTAGGCTATCCCTTAAAGCAACCAATTCAGCTTCATCGTGACAACAAAACAACATGTGATATAATCCATAATTCAGTTCAACATGACCATACAAAGCATGTCGAGGAAGATAGGTTCTTCATTAAGGAGAAATTGGATGGAAAAGTTGTGGAATTACCAAAGATCCGGTCAAAAGATTAGTTAGCTGATATCCTTACCAAAGCAGTATCCAATCGGATGTTCTCAAAGTTCTTAGACAAGTTTGGCATGTGTGACATATACGCATCAACTTGAGGGGGAGTGTTGAGATTATTAATGATTTGTTGAAACTGTCAAAGATTAAATACCAATTAATGTTATTTCCTTATAAATGTGTGAAAAGGTCATAGACATTGAATAGAAGGTCGAATAGCCAGATTGCTAGGGGATTAATTGGGAATTCAAACGTTATATATACTTTGTATGCTTGAGCCTATAATGAAAAAATAAAAAAAAAATACATCAGTTTATCGTATTTGTTTTCAGATGCAATTTACTTAGTGCAACAAATCACAAGCCCAACAACATAAGAGAGCTAAGGAAGGCAAAAAAATTCAAACATGCCCAGCCTTCCAACTGTAATTGCACTAACTAAAAACAAGCTCCATCTCTTAAAAATTAAGCAAAAATTTGAAGTAAAGTGAATCAAAGAGTACCTTCGAATGGAAGAAGGGCATGTGGCTAGTCAACCTAGAAAATAAAATCCACGGGCTGCACCTATGATTTAGCTACATTATCGATTTTATAAGTTGCAATTCATAAATACAAGTTCTTTATACCTATTCAAAGTCTCATTTTTATAAATGTAATTTCGCAATGTATTTTAGTAATTGATTTTGTAGCATTTGCATTTTAATAATTTCTTTTTTAGCAATGGTAGCACATGTCACATGCTACACTCTCTGATCATGGGATCTATGCACTTAATAATTCATGTTTGATGTTTCCATGCTAATCATGAAAAATTTAATAAATATTTATTGGCTTACAAATTATTGTATGGAATTATACATTATATGAAGACTTGTTGAACCTAAAAGTTTTATATTTGATTTTGATGAAACAAAACTATAAATCTAATTAAAATTGCATTAATCTAAACATACTTATTTTAGCAAATCAAATTGATTATGTAAAGTTACTCAGTAAATAAGAATGGTGACACAAAATGGCTTAAGATATGTTTAAGTTTCGAATGGATCATCTTCATAATGGTTGGGATCATTATGCAATGATAACTTGTACAAAGCTTATTCATGTCATTTGTAGGTTTATACAATGGATACGAACTAGTTTATAAAGGTCCAGACCATTTAATACTATGGGGATAAAATGCCTAATGGTCTCAAAAGGCATGGACCACTTGATGTACAAAATGTCTCCAAAATGCAAAAGCCACCAACAAGTTCGGATCAATTAAAAAAGGTCCAAATCATTTGATGATTAAAGTGTGTGTTTGATACAGGAGAGTCCAAATGGTCCAGAGCAACTGCAAAAGGTCTAGACCTATTATTTTTTTACTAACTAATATAATGCACTTAATGAAAGATTAAGCTTGGGGATTTAGTATCGAACGTCTATATTTTTGCACATCCATATTTAAGAGCTAAAGGGTAGATTCCAACATTAATTTTAAAGCTTTCATTTGCTATCCTAAAGTCATTAAAATTTCTTACTATTTATCTCTTTGTAAATCATTAATAGCCCTATTTAGTGATTTGAAGAGTACATTGCCTCGTTTTCCATTTTGCAATTCATTGTAAAGAGCACCACACTTGTATTTGGTAAGTGAAATATTGGATGTAGCTCATTTGAGCATTGATTTTGTGAGTGATTAATATAGTGGGTGTGAAGTCTTCATTGGAGGCATTAGGTGATCATGGAACTAAAATGCAGAGCAAACTCCACATTTAAATTAGAGTTTGATCTTTTTATCCCTACTCTCTTTTAATTTCTGCACTTTATATTTATTGTCATAATCATTTATTCATTTTATGCATTTCAATTTATTATCAAAGTTGCAAATTAGGGTAAAACTTCATAAATACTCGATTCATCATCTCTTGAGTATTTCCTTAGTGTACTTACTTAATTTGCAGACCTTTCCCTATTTAAACTTAATATTTGAAGAGTCGCTTAGGAGATTTCTTACTCTTTGCACTAAGAAACTTAAGTAGACAAAAATAATAATAATTAAATTATGTTGTTAGCATTTTTAAAAAATTTCCTTTGTAAAATTCTCATCATTTTTGTGGTTAACTCTTGATATGAGTTCCTTATCTATTATTCCATATTTATATTAGACCTACTTTGACATACATAAAACTGTTTATATTATCTTATGCAATGAATTTTATCTAGATGGATCCAATTTAAGGATCTCTTTCTATCTAACCCACTATAAAGGATAGAAGCATTCTTTAAGATCTTTTTCTATTATTGGAATTTATACCAAGACGCTTCTCTAGATGCTCTTCTAGCTAGTTTTAACAAACACCACCACACCCCCCCGGGAGCAAGCCAAGGACATTAATTAAGAAATTCAAAGAAAGAACATTTTTACATTTTAAAGTGTATAAAAATAGTTTTCAAAAGAATTAAGTGAATTAAAAAATGAGATAAGATTACATGACATTGTCCTCATAAAATACTCTTTTTCTTTCAATGTAACATGGTCCGATTAGATTGGAACTAATACATCATCAATGGAATATTTCTTGTGATTTAAGCATTCTTTTTTTTTTTTTAATAACCTTAGATAGAGACTTGATAGCAACAAGTCCTTCTTTGTGTACTTACCTATATCTAAGGAAATGGTAATTTAAATTAAACTATTAATCATTGACAAGGGCTCGATAAACAAAACTGTTACTATCAAGCAAATTGATTGAAAACTTACAAAAACTAAATGCAATTTAATCATAAATCATCTTCTGTGATCGATCAACCAAAAGCTAAAATTACAAATTTATGGTAACAAGATTGAGACATAATGAGGACCGCATAACTCTATAATGTGGACTTAAATAGTTTTTATATTAACTAGCATGACAATTATCACATATACAAAACCATTATTGGGAGTGTGGATAAGTCAAATTAAACTTATTGCTCAACTACTTGACTCCAATTCCATTCAACAAATTAATTCAAGCATAGGTTTGAACTATGTGAATAACTTATTGAATCAAGCTCAAACTTTACAATATTTAGCATAACTAACTTTTGAGCCTAATTAAGCTGGACCTAAACTATTGTCTAGTCCATATCAAGTTTGGCTAACAATATTATTTTAATTAAAAATATTTTTTTTATACAAACTAGGTTTAATCAAATCAATTTTAAGCTTGTTGAATACTGCTTTAAATCAAATTCAAGCTCTAAAATTTTGTGTTGAGTTCAAATGGTTTGTTAAATTGAAATAAAGTAACACAACGGTATTTTCCAAGGATAAGATGATTAGATCACTTCTGTTCAAAATCAAACATCGAAAAAATGATTACTTAAAGTACAATAATCTAGTGCTATCACTTTGATTTTAGCTATAGATTCAACGTAATACATATAAAAGATTAATATTTGGTTAAAATAAAGTGATATTAAGAATTAGACAAGAAAAATACCACACAAGTACCGTCTTAGGTTTATGTCTAACCGTAGGACAATACGCTCTAGCCTAGCTCTACCGATCTAAGTTGAAACCTGACCTAGCAAATCCTGGGTCAATAAGGATCTATTTGAATTGTTTAATTTTATTTAATGTCTTATTTGTATCTTATCTACATCTATGTTTTATTTTTATCTTATCTATATCTGATATATTTTATTTATTTATGAATAAAAATATCTATTTTTCATATGTATCTATTTTAGATAAATATCTATTTAAAAAAAAAAAAAAAAATATCAAAACAATCAGAATCATATCTGATCTAGAATTAGAATCGTACGGGAGCAGTTATTGGACCTGCTAATTGATAGGCTGAGGTGTGAGATCCATGATCTGCAGATTTGGCAAAAATTGAGCTTATTTGGAAACTTTAAGAGATTTTACAAACATAGTTGATCTTATAAGAAACATACAAATGATTTTACGAACATCTGAGGATATTTGTGAACTTTATATATGTTTGCAAAAATTGATAAATATTTGTGAAATATGTGGTGATTTATGAATATATATATATATATATATATATGTAACATTGCTAAACCAATTAAATGTTTGTAACAAGTCATAAAAAATTGAGCAAATCATATTTTTAAATTGTTTAAAATGTTAATGGAAATAGCGAGCTTAAAGTTATTAACAAGCAGTAGAGTGAAATTAAAAATAAAATTAGTGAATTTATAGCCTCTAAGAGCTTTTGCAAAATTCTTTAATATTTAAAGAAAATGAATTTGAATATGCCTAGATTTAGAATTTATAGAGAAGCTGCAAACTTTTATTTGAAATTATTAATTAGGAAGTTGTTCTACGACAATAGAATACAGTTAGGAAGTTATGACAATGTGTAAATTACATTAAAAAATTAACATTTGAGGATAAATTTATTTAAAGTATCAATATTTAAATAGTTAAAAAAAAATCAACGTTTGACAATAAATTCATTTAAAGTATCAACATTTTGAGTGATTAAAAAGCGAAATCAATTTTTTATAAAATGAATCAAATAAGGTATTAATAATTGATCATTAATAAAAATTTTAAAAACTTAATTGAAAATTAATCAAAATATTAATACCTTAAATAAACTTTGTAAAATAATGATACCTTATTTTATTCATTTTTGAAACAGACCTTTTTTACTATTTAAAATATTGATACCTTAAATGAACTTATTAGAAATATTGATATCTTTTGATACAATTTAGTTTTATATTGAGTTACTTTTCGAACTTTAAAGGACTAGACTAACTTAGGACATTTTATGAACTTTTGAATTGATTTGTGAAATATATGAGATTCTACGAACTTTTAAAGGCACATTTTTTGAACTAATGCAAAATCGCAAACTCAGTATAGAAGCAAAATTGAAAATTAAATTAAAGTGTTACATAGATTTACAAACGTTCAAACTATTTTACGTAATTTTGTGTAACTTTACGAACATTGGACATTTGTATGAACTAAAGCATCTTTGCGAACATATAAGTATATTTATGTAATTCGAAACCAATTTACAAATATTGCAATTGTTATGCGACAAAGTGATGAACCTTACATAATTTTATGATTGTAATGTAAATTTCTGGTTTTAGAAGCAATTTTATTAAATTACGCAAAATTATAATTTAAAGAAATGCTACGATTATATACATGCATATAATCATAGGGTGGGTTGTGGTATGCATCACCTGAAAGATCTCTAGTTAGGCTATATTCAAATCGAATCACCTGAAATCTTCCCAATATTTTGGGATTTAGAATAAGACATTGATGTCTTTTAATATAGTTTGCCTAGAAACTATATATAAACCCATGTTGTAAGTCTGCTCATGATATAAGTAGAAGTTAGAGCTTAGTTCATTTACAAATCAAGTTCAAGCAGGTTTGAGTTTAAAATAATATGAGCTTAAGTAACTTAGCCCGATTTATCAAAAACCTAACCATCAATATATTGATTGGCCTTACACCTAATCATGGCGAATGAATGTGGTACAAACAATTTGGGATTGAAGCAAGTATTGCCGCCTAGTTTAGGAGACGGCTAATACACAACCTCATGAAATTATCATAATGTTCTAAATAGGAGTGAGAAAAAGGAAATCATTACACAGTTCTCATGCTTGGTTGCATTTGTGCCTACATAAACCTAAGGGGGCTGGGATTTTAGCTTCATACATCAAAAGGATTTATGGTTGATCAATGATTTGATAAGCAATTGACAATATGACATAGGTACATAGGAGATGGATCAAATTAAGAAGTACTAAACAACCTCAAGCAAATGCTATCATAAGAAAAATTGATCACACACCTTCTAAAGCATAAAGGATTGCAGTCATCTACTAGTGAAGTCATAACTTATAAGCTACATAAAAAATTACTAGGCGTGTATGATTTAAAACAAAAAAGTTTAACAAGTGAAGGCATGGGTCACAATGAGTGTGGTGTCGTGACTATTCGAATTCTTAATCTAATATGCTATTTTTCATTCTTTTACTACTTATAATCAATCCAATCATCACTTCTATGTTTTAAAAAATAATTGCATATTTTATTACACGAAGTAATGATTAGGTACTAGCAACTTAATGGTTTTGCAAAATCCATTTTTAAGGTTGTATGGATTACGGAATATCATGACAACCATACAACAAATTCAGATAATTTAATGAACTTCAGTGACTACTCATATTACAGCATGTTAGCATGTGTTAAGTAGCCAAATTTACATGCCAGCATACAAGCATAATGCATATGATTCTCCTTATCCACAATTGAACAACGGGCTATGAGAACAATTCAAGAAAACATGTTTATGTTGCTAAATAGACATTGGCACGGGGCGGTTTCGAATCGCGAACCGTCTTCGGCGGTTTTGTATCCGGCAGTTTCGTATCCAAAAACCGTCCCGTCGGGGACGGTGATGAACCGCCGAAGAACCCGCTGAAACCGAGGGGTCTTAGCGGTTCATCCACTCGGAACCGACGGTTCAACAGGTTTCGACCTGCCTAAAAAAAAAAAAAAAAAAAACACACAGAACACGGGGAAAAGCGACACTCGACATCTATTAAACAACACCAAGAAACAAAGCTATAGCATACCCTCGATATAAAGTAGTGATGATTGCCATGAATGCTGCTCTCGAGGACGTGTACAAGAAGGTCTTTGCTGATTCCTATCAACATGGTGCGCCTCTCACTGGTTGGGCGCGTAGAGAGGGGGGAGGGGGTGTGGGTCCGATCTCTACAAAAAAAAAAAAAAAAAAAAAAAAAAAAAAAAAAAACCTACTTGGTTCATGATTCACATGAAACCAGAACTAGAATTATCAGAACCGACGGTTCAATGTGGAACCATGAACCAATGGTTCTGATTCGGGTCTGAAATCGATCCGATCGATCCTAATCGTATCGATATTTAGCTACAGAAATAAAAGACAACCGAAGATAAATGTTGACATGTAGTGATACATGTCAACGTATGTTAAGTAATCAAATGTACAAGCATAATGCACCTGGTTTCTCTTTTTCACAATTGAACAACGGACTATGATGAGAATAATCCAATGAAACTTGTCTATGTTATAACCGAAATAAAAGAAAACCAACGATAAATGATGACACAACTCCCAAGAAAACATGGTACATATTCCCAAAAACGTGACACGAAAACGGTGAAGTAACCAGGAGATAAATGGGTCGTGGAATGCTTTTTCATTACAAAGGAAACACGTCTTTAGACTCTTTACATAGCGGATTTTAAGCGTCTCTGGATCCAGCTTTCTCCCTCGTAAAAAGTAAAAAGATGTTTGGAAAATCCACTACATCGATCTTTTCTCCCCAAACGATGCAAGGGAGCCAAAAGATGAATTTGAAATTAATGTGACGGAAGATGACAAAGCCATCTGTATGTCAGAATCAGAGAACCCTGCAGAATACGTAGGACAACTACAAAAGCACGTAACATTTAAAAACAGTAGGACAGTACCCTAGTCCTCGTAACTCGAATGTCACGTCACCAACGGGCATAGAACAACTTAGTACTATTTTTCTCTTAAGTGGAATTCCTTAGTCCTCATGCCATCCGTAACTTGTTAGATATATCACAAAGTGTTAAAACGGATTCGAAGAGAGTTCCGCAGATCCTGGAACTGTGCAGTTGAATGTTGGAACTATATAATCTCGACCGTCCACTTCATCAACGTACTTGCGATCAAAGGACTGGGGTTTTAATACATGGTCAAAGCCAAAGGACAGGATAGTGATCTTTCAACAATGCTGGACCGTCTAAGTTGTACCTCTGGGAAACAAGATAAGATTTAGTTTGTAATTTTATTTTTATTATATATAAATTTTTTATTTGTAAAATATTATATGATTCTCAATAACGAACAATAAAGCTTATTTTTTCATTATCAAAAAACAAAAAAAATTCAATATTAAATTAATCTTTATAAAGAGCTAAATTAATCATATTGAGAATTTGTGAATCTTGCTTATTGAATTAAGTGATGTGATTCAAGAAATGCAATCCATGTGAGGATGGATTAAAGAAAATTTGGCATGACCTCTCAACCTTTCTTTAAAAGTTTGTGTAGTTAAAATAGACTTTTATTGGGCTTAAAATTAAAAAAAAAAAAAAAAAAGACAAACCCATGAAAGGATCTAACATATGGAGAACTCATCTCAACTATTGATAGCTCATGCATTCCAAGGACATCATCAGTAGCCAAACACTATAAATACTAAACAATTCCTTCTCATTTAATAAAATTGAAGAAATATATGTATAACTATTCATTCTCTCATCGTATAAGTTTCCTATTAAGTTGTTTACTTAAGAGAATAAATTGCTATTATATAAAATGATAAATATCAATTCATATCATTACACATATGAATTATCATTCAATATTTTATTTTTTAATTTTATTATGAACACTTATATCTTAAAAATATCACATTTATAATTATTCTTGTAATAACTATTACAACCTTATCATATTCATGTTAAATTAGAATTCGATTCTCTAGTATTCAATAGGCAAAGTAAATGAGCCATAAGAGAAATGCAATCAGGCTACCCGTAGCAATCTTAAGAAATTGAACAAAGCTTAAAATGAAGAACAACCCACCCCAACCTCTTTCCAAGAGTTGTGAAGTTGGTGCCCACAGTTTCTTGAGATCCCCGAAATTGCCTACCCCTCTTTTTTTTTTTTCACTCCTTTGAGAATACATGTAAAGTAAAATGCAGTTTACTACTACTTAATAATTACAACCACATTGACCTCAGTACAACCTTCATTCTAAAAAATATTTCTGATTATAAAATAAAATAGCATGACAATATATTATCCTTTATGGGCTAATTCTATATTGAAAAACTAAATGCTATTATGAATTAATTTTGGGGTCTGATTAGGTCTTAGTTTCTCCTTTTCATGTTCTCATGGGAATAATTGTACCGGTGAATTTTCACAAAATTTTTGACTCGAGACCATACAAAACGCAAATGCGTTAGAGGAGATGATCAGGCTCTTTCTCGATTTTCCTGTTCAGTGCCCTTTATTATAACGGATTGTCACATAAAGCCAAAGCCAAAGCTCAGCATGATAATTGAAAACAAATCACTTCTAGTAAAGTCATATTAGAATGAAGGATAAGAGAGGGAAAGAATTACAGTGAATAGAACTATAGGGGATTTGATTTATTTTTTATTGTTTGGTTGGAAAAAAAAATTAAGAAGGAATGGAATAGGGATGGAAACATATCCATGAGCTCTCTAAATTTTATCCCCTCCTAAAATGCAAAGAAAGCAGAGGTAAGGCGAAAAAGATTACTCAATTTTCTATTTTACCATGTAATCTTGATTAAATTATTAACTCTTATGAATATTTTTATAATTTGATGTAACATCACTATTTTACTTTAATAACAATAAATTTTGCTTCCTTTTCTTTTCTTCCTCCATATAAAAATACCTTAATTTTTTCTTCTTAGTTTTATCATTTCTATCCAAATAATATGGTCCCATGATTCTTTTAACAGGAGTACAGGACCCAATAACTCAAATTTATACATAATCATAATACTTAATATATCAGTTACTATATTTGTATTTCTTTCTTTTCTCCTTGAATCTTTTATGAAGTAATGTAGGAATCTCTATAGCCTCATACATGGTTTATTGACTCTATCCATGTAAAGAAATTGTACATGGAGGAACATTTATACTCCTCACTAGGGATGGAAACAAGCTGGGTAGAGCTATGCTTTTACCGAGCTGGCCCTAGCTTGTTTAAAAACTTGACGGGCTCAAGCTAAATTAGGCTCTAACGAACCTGAAATATACAAGCCCGAGTCCAAGCCAATTAAGAATTCTTTAGCCCGAGCTCGGCCCGTTAAGCTCATTTATGTTTATGATAATATTTTCAATTATATTTATAATATTAAATTAATATAAATAATCATATGTAATATTATATTACTATATTATTATATATGTTAAATGAGCTCTTAACGAGCCCATTTGTGAGTCTAACTCGTAAGCCCTTATCGAGCATGTTCTTGAATAGTTTGACTTATTTGTAACCCTACTCTTCACAAGCAGATATAACTACAAAAGTTACATAATAAATTATCTTGACAAGTTGTTTAAGAAACCATAATCAATATATCATGTAAATTGTTATTTTATTACGTGTATTTTGTCCACTATGCTAACTTGGTAGGAATTGGTCAAGATGTTAAAATTAATTTATATTTTTATACAGTATAAAATTTGAAAGCCCATCCTCTAAACAATCTAGGACAGTTTTTGTTTCCAAAGGCCAAAAAAAACTAATATAAAAAGCAACATAGGAAAGAGGACAAAAGTTCCAGAACAAATGAAAGAAGGTTTCATGAATTAGGGGAGATTCCTCGAAAGACCATTCACATGGCTCTATTTCTCAACACAGACAACCTTATTAATCGAAACTCCGTATTTAAGAAAGAAGGGGGGTGGGAGGGACATCAAACCCTTGTGGTCGATCTCATTCTCTTCTTGTTTAAGAAACAGTGATCTACTGCTACTTCCTACTACATATATACCTTTAGTCATAGTGAGAAGTTAATAAGGAGCTCCCTTCAGCCCAATATGAAGGGCTGAGAAGTGGACAGAGCTGCCATCTCATGCATTAGGCTATGCTTATCAAAAAATAACACATGTATAAGCCTAACCAGATGCATGGTGTGGGAGCAACTCCTTCCGCAAGCTTCGCCCGTCCATTGGACTGAAGGGAGCTCCTGGTGGATCTCAGTTTCAGGGTACAACATCAAGAACTAAAACTTTCGCTGTAAGTTGGTCTTTTTTCTCCTACCCTATCTATTTCTGACTCATGGTTTTTCTGAGTATGTGTTTCTTGGACAGGACTGGAACAAGGAAGTGTAGAGAGTGAAGCTTGTGCACCTGCAGGGATTTTTGGTCTTGTATCCCCCTTGAAGCTTATTGTATCAACAAGTTGTAGCTTTTGCTATAAGATATTCCCAGGTGTAATGTTGTCCCAAGGACATGGATCATGTAATTGCTTAAATACCTTGAATTTAGCATGTGTGTTTAATTTTTTAGACAAACATCGATGGTATATCCATAGAGTTACATATGAATCGATCTTAATATTTTAGGCAATTCGAAAGTTTCTTTTGGCTGCTTTTCATATTTGCGTATCTTGGTGTCTCTAAATATTTCCTGACTTCATACATCCTCCGTTTTAATGAAAACAACCTTTGATACATATGCCCCTCTAATGGAAAGGGATGCCGCCAGTATTTCGATACCTCTAGGTTGTGATTGTAGCATTGGAGGTAGTGATTAGACATACTACAACCATCCAAAATATGATTTACGCATTACAGATTCAAAGATTTAAGCATGTATGATTAAACATTAACATGTAAAACAAAACGATAACCAATTTATTTGGTGCATTTATCAATTTGTTAAGTTTTCACTCCGATTCAAATTCAAATAAACAACTCGAAATTGCCAGATCAAAGCTGCGTTTCTACGCATAAGTAAATTTACCAGTTCTTTTCATTTTTTTTTTTTTACTTTATGCCCACTGTGTAAATTCCCAAGCTTGGTTCCATGAAGTAAACAACATGCTTAGACTGCTTTTGGAGAATCTCATGAATAAGATACTAAAATAAACGTTTTTGCAAGAACTCGTGAAGGCGCTCGAATTAAAAATTAAAATGTGCGTGCGTGTGTGTGTTGGGGGAGAGGGGTTTGTTTCGGGACCGACGATTTGTTGTAATCCTAATGAGACATAAACAAGAACAAAACGGGTTGCTGCAACGGAACCCAATCTGTAATTCTTTCGACATGAGCTTGGATAAGACATTCTGCACGGCGGAAATCTTAGAACTACCCTTTACTTACTCCCTCACGTTTTCGCATGTGCGCCAATCTTCATAAGAATGGAAATTGATGGAATGAAAAAGAATGCCAATGCTGTTTTCGCTTCGTATTTGGGCTCATTGGGATGGAAGGAAATGGGTCAATCGCTTCGTCCTCATTTAACTTTGATTTGCATGAAAAGAAGAAATGATAGAAAAGTGAATGACATAGAATACACTTAAATTAAAACAATCCTTACCACTCGCTAACAATTTCATTTGTGATTAGTCTTATTGCAAATAAGACCATAACAAATCCTTTTATAAAAAAATATTAAAGCCATTCATTACCCACCGGTATAAATAGTAATTCAATACTAAAATAGAAATTTCACCCCCGCCCCCCCATAAAACCATCTTTAAAATTTAAAAAGAAAATATGTAAATAAAAATCATTATAAATCAATTTCATTCCTTGAAAATATATTATATTACATCCTTATTCCATTTAGCAAAATGAAGAAGCACTTATTTTATCTTTATCCAAAGTCCAAAGATACCATAACCATTTATTTCATCCCATTTTCAAGGTTTCCTGTGCGTTTCAACATTGCCAAACGTAGTGTTACTGATTCCACATTAATCTTGCAACCAGATTATAATGATGAATTTTTATTCCAAAACAAGACAAACAATGACAAGGAATTTATCTCCTTATTCAATATACTTCCGCTTATGAAGACCTCCAAGTAGCTGGGTCTAAAAACATTTCCAGGAGAAAAGCCAAAAGCAACATTATGTAGCCTCTCTGCATAATCAAGGAAAAACTTGAACACAATTTAAGAGAGAATACAGTAACACAGTAAGCAGGACCCTCTTCCAACATTAAATATTAAATCCTGTTAATCGGTTTCAATGACCTGCAAAAAGAAATCGTGCATCATAAGAAGATGCGCTAAATTCACCCTGAAAAATAAATAAATTAAGGGGGAAAAAAGGGAACATGAACATCCATGATATAGATTCCATTTCCAACAAAAGCCGATGACCAAATAAACTGCATTAAAGAACTAGAGTTGCTCTAGCTTTAAATTGTAATCAATGAGAACTAATAAGAGGTGCATGGGTCCAGACTATAATTCGTCTTTCCCAAAGGACTAATAACCCCAACCAAAAGAACATTACTAACTCCTTTGATCTTCTAAAATACAACTTCATCAGACCTAATATTTATTCTACTCGATTTCCTACCTGCAACTAATGGTAGCTTGAACTCACAAGTTTCATTGATAGCATTCCAAGGATGTCATAGAGAATTGAAGTTTCAATTGTGAAAACCATCAAAATGATAAGAAATTGCATCATGATTTCCCAAACGGATAAAGCATTGGACTAGCCAGTGTATCTAGATGGCAAATCAAAATTGATCAAACAAGTAACTATTTTAGTGAAGTTATCTGCCCTCCACTTGTATATAACCAAGGGTCATGAAGAAAATCAAGCAAATAATGATTTAGTGGAATAGGAGGTGCTGTCAGAAGTCAGACCTGAGTAATCCAAAAGACCATGTATGCTTTCCAAAATCAGAGGAGGTTGTTAACTATTGCAGGTATATCCACAATGACAACAAAGTAGGCTAAGGGGCAAATTTCTGGTACATAAAAGTCCGATGGGATAGATCTTGGCTTTGGCACAAATCACTTCACCTAAGAAATGTAATTATAGATTTGTTTCCGGTAGAGGGTGGGTCATCTTGAAAGCACACACCAATAGTCAAAGAATTGGCAGCTCCAAGGGTGCTGGTTAAAAAAAATTGGCCAAAGGGAATTCCTCAATTCTGTCCTCTTTGGAGATTCCAGGCAGTGCTTAATAAACAGAGTAGGAATGACCATTCAGACTACTGCCAAGTATTTAGGAGAGAATCCATGGCCACTCGACTATCAAACCAAACAATCACATCCATAGAGTTGGCCAAACATGCTTTTGCCTGGACCAACTTCAAAGTTAGCTTAGTAACTCTGATAGCATGAATCAATTGTTCTGTAAGGAAGACTTTTGTTTTAGGTTTGGATAAGGGGCTCCAAAAATGTAAAAAGGACGTCAACTCCCATTTGCAACACTGGTTGAATAGTATATACAATACTATCTTTTATTTTTGTCAACGATACTATACTCTTACTTAAAAAAAAAAAAACTCAAAGGTATACCATACTAAACTTACGAAGGACATTTATATGATTGAAGACAATTCTGTTTTCAGCCACTAAAAGGACTGGTCTGACTCTTGCCTCGAGTATATTATTAAGGCCACCAGGAAAGAAAAAGAAGAAAACAAGAAAATTAGGAAGAGGACAGAAAAAGAAAAATAAAATAAATAAAAATAAAGCCCAGAATGAACACCCAAAACAAGAATAAAGGTGATACTATGTAAGACAGCACTAGAATAAAGTGATTCTACTAACCAAAGATAAGCATCAGCACTATGTACATAAACTAACACTGCAGCAATAAATCATAATGTACATTATTTTCCCTGTTGGCCACATGAAAAAAATTGATATTGATAAATCAAAAACTCCACTATCATCTCAAAAGATGCCATAGAACAGTTTATCAATGTACAAAACCCTGTTACAGCTAATACATCACATATTTCAATTTTTGACTGAAAAGTCAGACTTGAAATACAGCAGCTGTGTCTGAGATTTTCGAACTAGGTGATCCAAGCTAGTCTGCAAGCTACTAGAAATTTGATAGATATTTACTCAAGTTTGACTCACTAATGTTTTACTGAATAGATTATCAAGATGAGTTCAAGCTTAACCTTTTTTGGCCATGAGCTCCTAAGCGTAATCAAGCTTAAAGTACATATCGAGTTGAGTTTGGCAATTAATATAGATTTAATTCAAAAAATATACATTATCTAGATAATCAAGCCAAAAAAGCTTAGTCAAGCCAAGCTTGAACTTGTGAAGTGACTTCCAATCAAGCTCGAGCCAAGCTCTAGTTTTAAATTTTTCAATTAAGTTCAAGCTCAAGCTTAGTAATACTCGACTTGATTTACTTCATTTACACCCCTGTCAAACCACCTAGATATCTCCTTCTCCAATGTCAACCTTTCACTTTCTAATGCACCATGATGTTAATAAATGATTATTACAAACGGATAATTCAAGAATATCTACTAGAAATCAAAAAATTTAACTAAACTGAAAGAATAGAAAATCTTCCACTTTATACAAAGTAGAGCCAATGAATGATTTGGATGAAAAACTATAAAACCAACCTGCCCAATAAAACACATCCAGTTACATATACCATGATTTAAGTTTGCTAGCATCATACTTAAACCAATTGCAATTCCTCAATGATAAAAGTACATGAAGTGTGATCTCAACACAAGGTTTATCTTATATAATTAGAACCTCCATTAAACATCATCTATAGAGTGATCCATGAGATATTTCTTTCCTCGATTTTGGGAAAATGAGATTCGAAATCCAACTACAACTGATATGTAAAGAAAAGAGTCGAGAACCCAACTTACATCCAACAATCCATGCAGTGAATCACTCAGACTCAACCACCTGCTCTTTTGGACCTGATCAAAAATTACATCAAAAGAAAGAAAAAAAATTCTGCTCAAAACACAAGTTAAAACCCAAATCCAATTGCTCATAAGATCTCAACTATCCATTCTTGCACGCCAGTCAGAGTAAAACATCCCCAATCAAACACAAGTGAAATTGCACATTAAGAAACAAAACTCCACATAAATGCTAGCAAATAATCACAAAAAAAAAAAAAAAAGATAAAGAAAATTACCAATGAAAAACAATAATATTATTTAGGCACCCCTAAATTCTAAAATCTATAGATTAGACCAAATAAAAAATGTTGACAATACATGCATTCTTGGTAATTGTCACATTTGATCCTTAACTTTACCAAATTTGCAATTGACTAATCTGTTTGTATGGAGTAAATTAACAATTTTGAACTTAGGACAGTTAAATGAAAAATAAATAAATAAATAAGTTTACCCACCAAATATAACATTAACCCCTTTTTTTTAGTGCTAGAATGTTATGACAACCACCTTTTACGCCATTCCATAACTCAATTCAGCTTTTCCTAAATGCATCTAGCATTTCATTGATCGTACTGTTCAAACAGGATGGTGAATATCCATAAAATTAAAATAACTACAAAAGTATACTAATAAACTAAAATAACTTCTTTCGCCTAATTCCAACGATTTCGAGCCCTGTATCGTTCACAGCACATAGCCGGTGCACCATTCCCAAATTCACATTTTTCAAACAAAACTACCAAAAACCTAACTAGATATAATGACTCAATCGGAAGTAACTTAAAAACCCTAACCAATTGCTAATACTCAACTAAAACCCCAACAAGCACAATCCATCTAGGGACAGAGAGATAAAGAGAGAGAGGGGAGGAGGGAGGAGGATTTACCGTGGAGGGAAGGATGACGGCCGTCCTTGTTCCAACCAACGCCGCGAGTAGAATCGAAATATTGACGGACAAGTTCACGACATTTCTGGAGGTGGTTAACACCTTCAACACGGTAACACCACTTGAGTTTCTCTCTCAAGATCTTGGCTTTCGAGATTTCGATCCACTTCTCTCTGATGCGGTACTCTTTCATTCAAAGTACGCCACCGGATCGCTTTGGGATTCTCAGGGTCGTAGTTATCTGGCGGCGACTCATCGTACTCGACGTTGAAGTTCTTTCTCCCCATTGAATTCTCTCCTCTCTCCTCTCTCTCTCTCTCTCTCTCTCTCTCTAACTCCTTCCCTGTCACTGTGCAGTGTGGCAGTGAGATGAGGAAGAGTGGAGAGAGTGCTCTCTTCTTCGTGGGCCTTACTAGTTTCGGCCCAACCCAAAAGTACTCTCTTCCCCCGCATTTTCCCATGTCGATTTGGTAACGGGCATTTTAAATGATTGTTAAAAAATGTTATAAAGAAAATATGGTATTTAGAAATTACAACCAATAATATTTTAGGTAAAAAATGGATGTATTAAAATAAATGGGGAATCTATAAACTATTAAAAAAAAAGGCTTTAAAACACTAGTTAAAAAATCAATCTAGTAATATGTATAATGTTTACTCTCGTCCAAACACTTGTTAATGTTTTCCAATTTTTTAAATCAATTACTATTTATTGCTCTTTAAAAAAAATTACAACCTACTGCAATCACTTAGGAGAATTGAATCTATTTGGTCTAAATAGATATTATCATCATATTATTTAGCTATAAAGTGCTCAGTATTTCTTTATTTTATTTGGATTATTTATTTCTTATCAAATTATTAATCAAATATATTAGAAAAAGATCAACACATAAAAATACAAGTAGAGGTGCACTCACAACATGTAAATATCATACCAACTTATATGCATGATTATTTAATATAATACAATACATGTTCCTAAATGTAAACACATCTATAAAGATGACAATAGATCAAATATTAAGAAAAACATAATTATATGATCACTACCAATATGACATCTTAACATATGGCACATGGGCATATGTAGTGGGCTTGGCAATTTCTTGTTATGCCTATTTATTATCCTCTAGGTAGATATATTGAAATAGCCACAAATTTTTAAATCATATTTTATAAATATGTTAATGAATTTATGTATGATCAAAAGCATGATCAATATGATTTATGCTAGTGTATACGTTTGTATTAGTGAATTTGAATATTAGTATAAGTGTCATTAATATTTATGGTGCTTGCATTGATATAAGTGTTATGAAGTATGTAAAAATTTGTTTAAGACAAGTTAATTATGCTTAATGTGTATTCTTAAACATAACAGAAATTTTTTATTTAAACAAGCCCCAAAAACATTGATTTTAGGCCAAAAATCAAGCCCAAATCCATGCCAATTTAAACCCATTCTTAAGCAGCCCTTAAAGTCAAATTTTGGATAAGTATAAGCCTTATTTTTTATCAAAAAGACACTTTCCAAAACAGATTAAAATTTCATACGAATTTCCTCTTTCTTTCTTTCAAACTTTACTCCTTTGTCTCCCCATGTGTTGCACCTCATTACCTTAGCTAGAACAAGACTTGGAATCTAGTGTCTTCCAACAAACTAAAGCTTCTTAAGTAAGTTTATACTTATTTGAAAACTTATTTTCTTGTTTAAATTTCTCTAGATATGTGAAATTCATATGGATATACATGTTAAAATGAGTATTGATGATATACAAGTGTTAGTGGTGTATTAAGTGCATATTTTGATGATATAGGAGTTGTTGGTAAGTGCTAAATAGGTAACAAGTAATGTTGGAGTGCATGAGGTTAGAAATGAGTAAGATTAGGATAATTTAGAAAGAGTAGATTAGCTTAAGGAGGGTTAATGATATTTGTGTTTGAAATGGTAAATATGAGCATTTGATGAAGTTAAAGTGTAGATTTTGTGTGTTAAAAGATGTGACAATGCATATAGATGAGGTTTATATTTGAAATGTGTTAGGAGGAAGTTTGGAAATGAAGACTTAAGTAAAAGTTATGTTTTGAGCAGGGAAGGTCTGCAATTTTTTCGAAAAATCTATGCTGCAGTGTATCCGTTCCAATGCCGCCGCATAGGGTCAACACTGCCGGCATACACAGCAACACTACCGATGTTGGGGTATCACAGGCGTGAACCATCTTGTGGAACTCTCGGAAATTTTGAAAATTTTGAGTTGTAGTCTACACCAGCTCAACGCCAGCGACGTAGACCATAACATTGCTGGCATTTGGTTGAATGCTACTATGGCAGGCTTAGAGTTTTTAGTGCAAACTATATCGCCCAAACGTCACTAGCTTTGAAAGCTAGCGTGTCCCCTGCATTTTCCATTTTCTAAAACTCTCTCAACAATTTTCCAAAGCTTGATATATCTCTTGAATATTTGTTGAGTATGTATGGTGTTGTATGATGTATAAATACTATGTTATGACCTTGTATTGAATTTATTTGAATTTCTTTGAGAGTTTTGCTTAAATTTAATTATATTTATGTATGAATTAAAATTAGAATGTTGATTTGAGATGATTCTTCTTGGAATAGTGTTAGATTCTCACTTGGATACCCTATTAATTTCCGATTTAATTCAAGTACACAATAACATACTTGATTCCTTGCATAGGATAGATATACTTTGAATTTACCCTAATTTAAGAAAAATTTAAGGATTTTTGTATGATTGTTTTTGATACCGTTGAATCCTAATTCGGAGAGCGACACCTGCTCAATTGGGGGTAATAGTTTAGGCGCTTAGACCACTAGTCATGATAGAATGACTTTCAAAGTGGTTCAGAGGGTAGTTGATAGGGTATTTGGTATCGGTACAACATTTGCTTATTCTTAAGAGATATAATATGATTTAATTCAATTGTTTATGAGAACATTTGAATTAGGTGATATTATGATTAAGTTAAGTAAAGTTGTGAAACAGCTAAAAACCCTAGAGAAGGTAATTAATTGTTATTGGATAGATTTATTTAGGAGATATAAGTATCCGAGCTATTTATATCAACCCCCTGAGCGTCGAGATCGTTACTCAGGTTCCCCATATACCCCTGTTGTTTAGAGTTTAAACACTCGTGTTATTTGATTAACAAAAGATTATCTAATAACTTGATGATTATAGCTTTTGCATGTAGTCTAAGTTTGTATGTCATTAAGCTTGCGTTTTAGTTACATACGTACTAGGCCTTTGGCTCATACTTTATTAACTTCAGTGGTGATGCCTCATATAAGTTTTATACGAGAATGGGATATGAACGGACTTTGAGGACTTCCTAGATGACTTGGAGGATTAGAAGTTGAACATGGACCTTGATGGACCTTCTTTTGTAATAGATTAGCTTAATGTAGCTGATTATATGTAGTAAATACTATAATTTACCTATCTTTTATGTCTTTTGTATAAGACTTGTTCTTAGCCTATGTTTGTAATGTATATACTTAACTATGTATGTTTTAAGTTTATATCTTTTATGAAATGTAATGATAAGGATTGGTATGTTTTCTTATAAGATTATTAAAGTCAATAGTTTTCAAATTTTTTATTTAGAAGATTTAGACAAATAATTATTCAAACACTTCTTGGAAGCAACCTTACATATAATACTGCAGATTATATGTAGTTGGGGATCCAAATCACCTATTTTAAGTATCGGGGTGAAGTCCGGTCTTTACATATATTTTGTCAATCTCTGACAAAATCAACCCCTTGTATGGTTGCGTATAGTGTGATCCCAATATCCATTCTAGGGATTTGAAGGATGGCTTTCAAAAATTTTGTCATGCAGTGTTTCCTAAGCTTGTTGGCTCAAAAAAATGGCATGTCCTTCTTCAAGGTTTTCTAGTTAGAAGTGCTTTAAAAACATATTTGTCAAATCGCAGAAATGTGTCACAAAGTTTAAGGGTAGTTGCTCATATCACTTATATATTGCTTCTAATGGGGTGTTGGGAAAAGCTTTCCAAGTAACGCTCTCATTGAACCCATGCAAGACATTGATGCGCAAACTTTTGCGATTCTTCGGTCCCTTATCCCATCGAACTTTTTCCTCAAAGCAGCTTCCATTCCCATAAGTACCACCTACACGAAGGGTGAATCTTCTGTGAAATCATGAGAAAAGCATTCTCCTTACCTCTTTTCTTTCCTGGAAGATTGTTTTAACGGTGCTTTTATATTGTTCATCATTTAAGTGTCATTAAGGTAATCTACAATAGGTTCGACTATCAGCACTTAGGAGGCCTCCATCTGTTAGGGCCTAACAAGAATTCGATCATAGGGGTTCCAAGCTAAATTTGTTGATCCACTTCATGGTTATTATGCCTATTGGCGTTGGATTAGTCTCCCCCTTCTACAAGGGAACATTAGCAATCATGCTCATTAATGCAAGTTTGAAGTCTTATAACTTCATTATTGAGTTCTCAACACGTTTTTTCTAATTCCTCCAACAAATGTGGATCCAGTGCCCATGGATTGTTTCCCCCCATTGCTTTTATCGAATTTCCACAAACG
This sequence comes from Combretum micranthum, assembly GCA_024138025.1. Lineage (NCBI taxonomy): Eukaryota > Viridiplantae > Streptophyta > Magnoliopsida > Myrtales > Combretaceae > Combretum > Combretum micranthum. Next base: position 1,350,091 of record JAMXBD010000045.1, read on the forward strand.
ATGCCAAAATGTTAGTGCCTTAATTTGCTAATAGATGTCTTAGATTTGGGCCTTGAACTAGATGGGCTCGCAAAACAATAAAAGGTCACTAAACATCAAAGGATTGTTTGGTATGACCACTCTAACAATCAAGTTAGTATGATATAAGAGTAGTGAGTATAAAAAATGAGAATATAGGCTTGTTGTCACCAACTTGTCTTCAAAGGGCGCCCTTAAGCAATGTTTATAAGGATGTGGCTAATTAATAGTTTATCTGAGCAATTACATATCATAATTAGAAGATCATGGAATTAGTGGTAAGTTGTGATACTTACTTATGCTTAATGACCTGTTGACCACTAAACCACTTCTAGAGAATATAAGGTATGGTATGCCATTAGAAGAGTGAATCAGTCAAAATACAGATAGATGGATGAGTGGACTAGCGTCCCATAGTTCGACCAATCTTGTTATATACAGCCAGGTGAGTATAGAGATCAGATTTTTGTTATGTTAGGCTAGGTTTAAGAAGCCCTTAGTTTAAATATATCCATTAGCACAATATTCATCAAATAATAAAATAATAATAAAATCATAAGAAAATATATGACATTTAATCAATCTTCTATAAAGGTTTGTATCGGTTTTATATATTAGTTTGATTTACCCTTCCAAAATAATATATAATTTACAAATTAGTATGTATTGAGAATTTTCAAAATCAAACTACTTAAAAATTGTATTTTTTATTAGGTTTTGGTTTGATTTAGTGATTGGTTTGGCTTGAAGGGTGTTTTTTTCAACTCCTAACTAATAATAGTCTATTAGTTGAATGGATTCTTGCAATATGTGTGTGAAATAAATCAAAGAAAAGATTTCCAAAGGATGCAACCGGCAGTTAAACATCTAAAATATATTTTAACAAGAAAAAATGTCCAACTAATATATAATTTGATTAGTTTTGTGGGTACAAATTACAAACCTAATTATATAATGTACTCAATATTTCAAGGAAGTCTTCATATCCCAGACTGATATATCTATTATGATTCTCACCAAACTATTTAAAAACCATGCTTTGTAAGTACTATATCTATGGTGTTACACAAGTGGGTAAGGACTTTAGTTAGATAAATATCTATCAAATAAACAGCTTAAATTTAATGATTTAAACTTATAAATTCTGTGAGCATTTTATTTGTAATGTAACAAGAACATGGCAAGTGTAAATATTTAAGCTCCGTGAGCAGTGGAAAATTGCTAGTAAGGAAGTTAATTATTGGCACAGACATGGAAAACCCCACAGAATTGAAAATGACAAAAAGGTTGAATGAGGTTTCACTATATGATCCCAAAACAGACTGCCCCGCTTTATGAAATGTAGTTCTTGTGGTGTTATTGCTTTCAATTTCGAAGCCACTATCTTGCCAAACACCCCCAGGAGGGCTAATTCCTACCTGGACGGTTGCTGTTGCGACAAGCACCGCGATTACAAGCAAAGAACTCCGAACTTCACTGGGGAATCTCTTCCCATTATCAACTTGAGTAGTCTACAGATCATTTTCTAGTGACAGACGACGTCTATGTGGTTGTGGGGCTTTCGCTTTTTTCCATTTGGTGGTTTGGTTCTAAGGGTGGAAGAGTGGAGGAATGGAAATCTCTCGCTCTTTTAGCTCCGGCATTCTTGAGGATTTCCTCAATCTCCCGATCCCCTACCTCACTGGGAAAGATTGTTAGGAGATCTAGTGCGGTGATACCAGCCAAGTTTATGGCATTTATATCAATCTGTCTTGTGATATGGTCATGCATGATTGAGAAATGCTATGCTTTAGATAGCAAGAAACTGATGACAAGCTACTTGAGGAAAAATGACCTCAGAGATTGGAGAAATTCTAGATTGCACTATAATTACACAAGAAGCAAGCATGTATAATAATAGAGGCATCATTGGGGTATATTTTATGGATTTTCATCAGTGTGGTTTTGGGGAAAAAAAATTTGTTTACTTGCCTTTCTCCAAGCAGCAACTTGCAGGACTGTGTTGCCACCCTCACCCGTCCTGTTTAAGACACGGAGCATCTTCATTTGTCTAATCCATTCCACCAAGCATGAATGCTTAAATTGACCATTTCTGGCAGCCAGATGCAAGGCGGCCTCTCTTCGATTGTCACGTCATTAATGCATTTTCCATCACAAGCAGTTAGGATACAGTAATCACACCTACCTTTCCTCTTGCAGCTGCACAGTGAAGGGGAGTCTTTTGGTCCTTTCCCTGGAGGCAGCACAGCGTGTGGTCATATCTCAGCATCTCCTTCACCATCTCTGCATACACGTTGGGCAGATGCCGTGTGCATAGGGCTGTAATCATCTTGGCTCAACTCTTTGATAAAGTCTGGTTTCAGCCGGATAATCTCTGTCACAAAATCTACGTTATTACAAGCTGATGCAATGAACACAAATTGAAAAGATTGATTTTGATTGATTTTAATGTTCAATGCAGATGGGGAGTATGGATATGTGTGCCAGGTTATAATCCAGATGGGTTAGTGAAGTTTTGTAGGCAAAAGGTGATTCACCCTTTGCAGTTGATGCAAGATTTCAACTCTTCCTGATTCAGCAGATTCAAAAAGCCTTTTATCCATGATATGTCATAGGTTAAATTTACTCAAATGCTCTATCCATTTAGTGGGATTAAGGATTTAGTGTTGCCATTATTATTTCTGCTGCTGGAAATGGAAAATAGACTTAAAGTTATTGGTAATAAACCAAAGACATGCTCAATATATAGGGCTAAAGAGAATTTTGTTTCAGGAAGTAACAATAATTATTGTTTTGCTTCATATCTTATATGTCTATTTTAGTTAATATTTGGCCACAAGAAACATAATCGAATTCATTCATTTGGTGCAGATAGTATTACAGTAAGACTGCCATTTTCATATTATCTGTACACCTGCCTCTTGATCAACAATCTCTTGACTAAAATTAGTTGACATTAACACACGAAATGCTATGAAGCATCATGCTAAGAGGGAAAATCAAAAAAAAAAAAACCAATTTTACCGATTGTCACTTTCACTCAAGGACTCAAGGTTTATTTGCATATGAATTATAATAATGCTCATCACCCTTGACCTGTCAGATATATGTCATTTGCCATAGCAACACAAAAATGATCACACATAAGGGGAGGAAAAAAAGGCAAATAAATTAATAGATGATAGACAACACATAAAGGAAGGGGAAAATGTTGTCCCATCTCAAGTCTTAACGGCTTCAAAACCCTTCACTTCCCTTTTCTGGTCGCAACCCATGGAGTCTATGCATTCTACAGTTGAAGTAATTGCCAAAAGGTTAAATCGCAATCAAGTAGCTGAACCAAATGCTTGTGTCTGGAGCTGAAGCGGATTGGCCATGGAACATTTTTTAGCCTGTATCTTCCTCACAGGATTCAAAAGCATGAAGTTGCAATTCAAAATCACAGTTCAACCACAGCTCTAGCTTCATTTCTTCAAAGAAAGAGCAGATGAAGGCACTAATGGCTGAACCGGATTCTTGGCTTTAATTACTTAGCTGAAGGAAGATTTAATAGCCCCGTTAAAAATCTCTTCTCATAACCTTTCAGCAAAGATTAAAATTAATTATCCATAAATGACACGATCGAAACTTTTGATAGGCAGCCTGGCCAATTTGAGGATCCTTCGTTAATCAGTTTACTGGGCCCTTTCAACATTCAATATTCATCCACATTAGCTAGCAAAAGCCATAATCTCTTATGTATGCTGCTGCATAAAAACATGCACCTGATAAAAAAGCAAAGACCAATATGGAGGCAAAATCATCTCAAGATCCTTTGATTTGTTCGATATCATGTTTCGATGGGCTATATGACAACGTAGACTGATCCAATCAGGTGTTGAAAAATTGAATTTCTACCGTAAATCTTAATGCTTTGGTAAGTACTAGGGAGAACATGAAAATTGATGTTTTAATGATTTGATTATGCTTTCTGGGCAACGAAAACTAGTTTTTCAATACTTATACAAGTCTACTTACTTGCATATGTATAGTATTTCCACAAAGTTTTTCTGATCTTCAATGACATATCCATCTGTGTTCCTATCAATCATATGTTGCATATATAAGATAAAAAATAAAAATTTGAATAACAATTAAACACCTTTCATAAATAGCAACATATGATTGGTAGAAAGATGAACGGAAAAAACCGGAACTTATTACCAAAATACTGAAACAATGTTTATCAGTGGATAATTGGATTAGCTTTATCATATTGGTTGCTTTTATAATTTGATTTCGTTTCTAAGTCATCGAAAATTGTTTTTCAGTAGTCATTATAAACGTAGTTATGTCTGTAAAGTCTTCCCTTTCCAGATAACATATGCATTTGAATCCTGTCAATCACAAATTATCATATGTAAGATTGGAAGTAAAAATTAGATTAAATCTTAAATATTTATTATACATGGCAGCAAGCGATTTTCGAAGACACAGATGGAAAAGCCATTTGGAGACACATAAACTTATTCCTAAAATTTGCTTTTAGCTTTCATCGCCTTACAAACCTAGATGAATGAACACTTTTCTCGGTACATCAGGCCCTTTTCATTGTTTTCTAAGGTACTGGTCCTTTCATTACAATACACTCATTCTTTTTGGTCCCATATATAGATCCTATTTTGTCCATATAGCTAGTTACAATCCCCAGCAGGGATGTTTATATAGCTTATTTGGTTACTCATACAGAATCCCTTATTATTTGACAAAATGAATGTTGTTAAAGTTAGCGCTATAATCATATGATCTAAAAGCTTAACTTTGTAAATATAGTGTGAGCTATTATATTTATTACATAACTATTCTTCTCACTTGTGGGTCAGGACTTTGACTAAAGCTCATCAAGTAGATGACTTAATTTGATAGAATTGTAATAAGCGCACAACATTCGAACCCCTATTTAGATACCATAATTATCTGATATAAAAGTTTAAACTATATTTATTATATAACAAATGCTATACCAGTTTCTACTATTTCAGTTCATGCTTTCTCCTCTCTTTTCTCTCAACAACTGTAAGAATTATCAGACTAATTACAACCTAATGTAGAAGAGCTTGGCTTGAGTGCTTGAGAAACTTTGCTCTGAAGATTCGTCAATGGTTCTTTCAACCTCCAAATAGGGATGCAACCGGGACAGGTTCGAGACAGGTTTTTTGAAACCGGACCCAACCCGAGTCTTTAATGGGTGTCCTAGAACCCGAGAAAAACCCTATCGGATTTTTTTATCATTCCCAAAACCCGACCCATTAGGGTTTTAAGGAACCCATAACCCGACCCGACTATAAGATTTTTATTTTTTTCTTTAATAAAAAAAGGAAAAAGAAGGAATTCTGTTTCAAGTTATTAATGATACAAACACTTATATTGAAAGAATGAATTTTAGACAATAATACCATTTATAATGGAAACATAATGGAAACACTTCATTCTACTTACTTTCACATACATAAAATATAAATAGGTTCCTTACTTTAATAACTTAATATTTTTAATTTTTTAATATTTTGAATTAATGTCGGGTCAGGTTTCCCAACGGATTACATAATAAACCCAAACCCAACACGATAACTTATCGTTTTTTTTTTAATCCCAAAACCCTATAGGGTCAAACCCTACAGGGTTTTTAGCGGGTTGGGCGGTCGGGTACCCTATAACGACCTGCTCCATTGCTAGTGATGTGCCCTAGGCCATATGGTTTTGTGTCATTGTGAATATTTATCATCTTTATTATGAGCCATTCCTTTTTATCGAGGTTTATTATTGGCCTTTTTACCTTGAAAAATATCCATGACTGAACTTGCTATTCCTTATGTCATTGAAGTATGTGACTTTAATAGTAAAACCATAGAGGAAAATAGCTTCATTCTAAATTATCCTAATCGTTCATTATATGACATAATAATGAATTAAGATTAACATGTAGGCTAGATGATGGTCATGTTTTACTGATCATAGATATAAGATATCATTTCAGCACATAAATACATGTAAAAGTACATTGTATTGGAATGACCAATTATGAGAATACTATGTGAATCAATATGATAAATATTTCTCATTGTAGTGTTACTTAAGTCCTTTGACCTGATGACACCATGGATTCTTACATAGCAAGCTCCGTGTTTTAATTCAGTTCTTTGTCATCTTTGATCGAGCGATTACAAGATTGTTCTTGGATATGGAATAAGCTATGTGAAGGAATGTGAGTGTTCGTGAAGGAATTTGTCCCTCTCATTTAATTGAGAGAGATATCTTTTGGGCCCCTTGTTGAGCAAGACTGAGAAATGCATGGCCGTGCTTAAATGAATTGATTAAGAGTTATCAATATCATTTGTTTAAATCAGTCAAACTCTGGATTTAAGAAATAAATGATTAATCAATATAAGTGTGTATTGATCCACACCTTATGATTAATTATAAGATATCATGTGACAAAGGGACTGAATAACTGACTGTTAATAGGTAAAGTCGGATCACCGATCTTTACTTAATTTGGGTAGGCATAATGTCTTGCTAGAGATCAATTATATCTTGTAGGCCTTAAAAGGTATTTAAAGGCTACTGCCAACATTAGGTGTACCTACAGGGTCACACACAAAAGAACGAATAAAATATATTATGGGTTTATAATTAAACCTATAGGAATTATTATATTTATTATTCTTAAATAGTTTAAGAATAATAAATGATTATGACATATAATTAATATTTAATGAAATAATGTATTTTGTTAAATATTAAATAAATATCTCATCATATTTATCTTCTAGGTTTCCTATATGTCTATATATATAGATCTATAAACAGCCTTTTAGGTTAGACTCTGTGACGTCACATCAGACAGCAGAGAAATTCTGCAAACCTTAAAGAGAGAAAAGAAGAAAAATAATTCTGACATGAATTGGATTCGTGTTCTTGAGTGCTAGCACACAATCGTTCGCGTGTGGATACCGTAGAGGACGCTTGCGACACTGCAGCGTCTGTAGATCCTCATCAGGAGTTATACGAAATTCGAAAAGGAGGTTAGTTTTTCGAATTACATGTCTTTTATATTATAGATTTGTTAAATGCATGGATCTGCAAATTGGGAATTTAAGGTGCAAAATAAAAATGAAAATAAAACGTTTTCCGCTGCACATCCTTGTTTTTATCGTTAAATTCCCAACACCCGGTTGCATCCCTACCTCCAAATACATCTAAGCCGTCCAAATGGGACAAGAGTCCACAATGCTGGCAGCAGGACTGTTACACATATGGTGAGAAGTATTTTAATCCCCTTAGTTGCAAGGGTGAGCACAGAAGTATTGTAGGTGAAGAACATGGCAAACATACTTATTTGACGTTCCATGTGCAATGGAAAGTTGCTAGTAAGGATGTTGATTATTAGCACAGACATGGAAAACCCCACAGAATTGAAAATGACAAAAAGGATGAATGCACGTTCACGAAATGACCCCAGAATGGACTGCCCCGCGTTATGAAATGTAGTGCTAGTAGTGTTATTGCTTTTAGTTCCAAAGCCACTGTCTTGCCAAACACTGCCTGGAGGACTAATTCCTACCTGGAAGGTTGCTGTTGCTACTAACGCTGCAAATACAAGCAATACGCTTCGAGCTTCACTTGGAGGATCTCTTCCCCTTTTAAACTTGAAGTACTCTACCAAATCATTCTCTAGTGATAGACAACGTCTTTGAGGTGATGGGATTTTTCTTTCCATATTGTGGTTTCGTCCTGAGGATTGAAGAGTGGAGAAATGGAATTCCCTGCTCCTTTTCCTCCAGCATTCTTGAGGATTTCCTCAATCTCCGATCACCAGCTTCACTGGGAAAGATTGTCAGCACATCAAGTGCAGTGAGACCAGCCAAGTTTACGGCATTTATTTCCATCTGGCTGTCATGAAGCAGTAGTTCGATCACCTGCAAAACATGATTGAGAAATGTTTAGCACTAGACAGCAAGAAATTGATGAAGAGCTACATGATCTTAGTAATTATAAGATGGATCTACATGATGATTCATCAGTAACTTCAATCAATATGCTATCATAAAGTGTGAAGATAAAAACAGACCTAAGAAATTAGAGAATTTTAGATAACACTGTAACACACAAGAAGAAGTACATATGGTATATTAAAGGAACATTACAAAGCTTGTCCTCTGGATATTAATCACTTGCCTCGTTTGCTTTCTCCAAGCAGCAACATGCAGGACTGTATTACCACCCTCATCCTTCATGTTCAATACATGGAACATCTTCATCTATTGAATCCATTCCACCAGGACAGCAATTGTTTCAAATTGGCTATTTCTAATAGCAAGATGCAAAGCAGTCTCCCCTTGAACCATCACATCATCGATACATTTTCCATTACAAGCATTTAGGATTTGAGTAGTCACACCTACCTTTCCTTTTGCAGCTGCACAATGAAGGGGGGGGTCTTCCGGTCCTTTCCCTGGAGGCAGCACAGCATGTGGTCATATCTCAGGATCTCCTTCTCCATCTCCATGTGTACATTGGCAGATGCCATGTGTAAAGGGCTGTAACCTTCCTGACTCAACTCTTTGATAAATTCTGGTTTCAGCCGGATGATCTCTTTTACAAATTCTATGTTACCACAGCCGATGCAACATGTGTCAGGTTATAATGCGGTCACTTAGTGTAATTGTGTGGAGTAACAAGGGATTCTCTTTTAGCAGTTGGTGCAAAATTTCAACTCTTCCAGATCCTGCAGATTCAAAAAGTATTTTATCCATGATTTGTTACAAGTTAAATTTGCTCAAGTGGCCAATCCAGCTAGCAGGATTTATGATTCAGTGTTGTTATTGTTTCTGCTTCTGGAAGCTGAGAATAGACACAAAAGTAATTGTAATAATAAGTCAAGGTCATGTTCAACTTTTAGACTAAAGAATTTTGTTTCTGGAGGTAATGAAATAATAAGTCAAGGACATGTTCAAAAAGAATTTTGTTTCGGGGGGTAACATTAATGTATTTTATTGCCACTTTTTTTTTGGCCGAGTATTGTATTGCTACTTAAAATGCTTGTTTCAGCAAATACTTAGTCAAATGAAACAATTTCCAATTCATTTGATTATGTGTAGATGGTCTAGCAAATATTGTATGATTATGTTCAAACTGCCATTTTCGAATCGTTTGTACACCATCCTTGACTTGACTAAAATCAGTCACCATCCTGTTAAGAAATACAGAGAATTATTCTGAGAAGAAAATTATAAATAAATCAATTTTTTCAATTGTCATTTTCACTCAAGATTTACTTGCATAGGGATTAATTATGTGGTTTCGGCTACTATGCCATGACCCACAGCACAAAAACATGTTCCCAATCAGAAAGCAAAGACCCAGTTAGAGCCATAATCAACCTCAATATTTCTTTGATTTGTATAATATCAAGTTCCAATGGGTTATGCAACAATTTAGAAACAAAACAGTAATACCATTAACTACCGCAGTGGTTTTAGATAATCAAAGTTTTACCATAAATCCTTAATGCTGTGTTCAGTATCAGGCAACAGCTTTTGCAGACCCAAGAACATGTGATGCATATTGATTGGCAAACGCTGTTCATCCACCCATACAAGTGAATTACTGTTCTTCAATTAACAGCAACTCTAGAATCTGCTCTGGAGATCCATGAATCAAGAGCCTAATGCATATAGATACAAATGTTCTAATGGGAGCAAGAACGTTGCAGAACATTTGGAATATTTCGTTTAGGCCCAGCAATCTACAAGAGGACAATCAAATAGGCTTAAACATAGGTGCTTAAAATGATGTGATCTACCAAAAAGGCTATGCCCTTGATTTTAAGTTTTTGTATCACCATCTTACCAGCAAATGAAAAAAATGAAACAAAATAGAATCCTATTGAGAACATCATACATGTACATATAGCAGAAAAAGGATAGATGAAGTAGGGAAGAAAAAGGGGCGGTACAGAGAATAAACCATCAATTCAATGATGCAACTGATTATTGATACAACCGATGTGAATTTCTAGAAAGAAACAAGGAAGGTTTCGTTCATAATAGATTTCCGTAAAATAACTATTTGAATGTTGAAACTGCATCACTAGAGAGAGAGAGGAAAAAAAAAAAAAAACCACTCCAGGAGATGCATAAATCTTTTAAAAATGACAAATTACCCGCTGCTGAAAAGAAAGGGTTACGTCAGGGCAAACAGCCTACAATCTTTCAAAACTCAGGTGCTGAGAATTCAAAAAAAAGATCTTGATTCAATTGAGTGGCACCTGCCAAAGCGTGGGAACCTGACAGAAAATCTAGTCAGATCGAGGGACAGCCTCTGAAACTTCCAATGCTGAGCAGTAAAGGAAACAGATCCAATAATATCTGCTACAAGGAAGATTTCATTCCAGGTACTCAACGGTAAAGTCTTTTAAGATCTCAGAAACTATTTTTGAGTTGTGATGTTACTGAGTAGTCTACAAATGAAGTTGTCACAGTAGCACCTGCTAACAAGTGAAAATGCACCAAGCAACTGGCTGTTCAATAATGTACATGTATAAACACATATGGGTACAAAAAAGTGCTTTTCTGCAAGAAATAACCATTTTTTAAAGAAAGAATTGACTTCCCATGTATCGGATATGTTCAAACAGCATATTGAAAATTAAGTTTTACATTTACCCTCTCATTGTTTCTTGATAAAGCATAATTATATCTTTAAAGAGTAAATTATATAGAAACGTCTCAACATTTGGGAATAAGTTCATTTAAGATATTAACGTTTCAAGTGATTAAAAAGAAAAATCAATGTTTGGATATTAAAATTTATTTAAGATATCAAGGTTTCAAGTGATTAAAAAGAGATATCAATGTTTTGCAATGGAAACTAAGGAAACTTAATTGAAAATTAACTCAAACATTAATACCTTAAACGAACTTTACAAAATATTGATACTTCATTTGATTCACTTTACAAAACACTGATTTCTCTTTTTAACCATTTGAAACGTTGATACCTTAAATTAGTTTACCTCAAACGTTGATACCTTCTAGTATAATTACCTTATCTTAAATGATAGGATGATGATAAGATATTTATCCTCCATTGTTTCTATTATTAAGTTTATAAACCACATGCAGTGAAAAAGTCCAGTTATATCACCTGTTCTTAAGTCAATTAGAAAAATCACACTACGATCTCAGGCAAGCAGAGTTGGCCAAATGTGAAACAAAACGGCAGTATCAATGTTCCTGATGCAGACACATGGGGATTGAAAGGAACAGATTATACGGCTGCTCTAGTCTCAACTTCAGACCTTTACTTCTCTATAGTCTGATATCCTTCTTGAATGCAAGGGCACCTTTTGAGAGCTGAACCCAGAAGAGATTGAAGCAAGATCTATAGCCACTGAAAACGGCAAACCTAGTAAGTCTCACAGGAGTCAACAAATAGGACAGGCCAAACAGCCTCCATCATCAGATTTTGATCTGGACATTGTGAGCAACTGAGCATATGGAACCCTTTTATGTCATGTATTTGACTATCTAAAAGAGCATGAATGAAATATCCAACAATGAAAAGCAATGAACCAACAAATTAAAAATGGAAACATAAATATCATCTGAAAAGAAACATTAATGTTCAAATTTCTATGCAAAAGACAATTCTTCAAATGATCTAACCAACAAAATATTATACATCGCTTTTGAAAAAAAAAAAAAAAAATTGATGAAATCACCTTGAGATGAAAACTGATTTGCACTGAGACATCCTCTTATTAAGAGACTCTTCTGAATTAGCATACAACGTGTCATCAGAATGTAAAAACTCTGAGCAAAGATCTAGTGCATAGTGCATATAAGGACCCGCAGAGAAGCTTTCTTGATATCTTTTGCAGCAATGAAGAATCTGGTCCTGGCACTGCATCTTCCTTCTTAGCAAGTAACAAAAACTCCTGCAAATTGAACTTGCCTAAAAAAGTTGCAACCTGCATAGCTTTAAGGAACCAAAACACAGTCGATATCATGCATATTGTATCAAAAGGCTAGAGCACATTATGCCAAAAAGGACTAAAACAATATTGTATCAACTTATTTGGTTAATTTAATGATCTTTGACAAAAACAGTGGGAAAGAAGACAGTTTAACTAAGTCAACAAAAGTAGAAAAACATATTTTTACCATGCTTGATTTTTCATCACGTTCACACCATAAACAATTTCTATAAATAGACCTGAGTTCTTGTATTTAAAATCATCCTAAAAAATATCTCATTTCTTAATAAAATAGAAAGAGAAGTCATAAAGAGTAGTAAGTTTTCTCCTATTATAGAAGAGAAAAAAATTAGATAGTTGGTGCATTTTTTCCTAGTATTCAAAAGAGGTTTTAAATTGTTCTACCTGATGACATAAAGAGTTATTATTCCTAATTATTTCTCATAGTAAAATTCTTCTACGTTACCTGTGGCATTTACCTTGATTTGTTTGGGTAAAATTCTTCTACCTTACCCACGTATTCTCAACATATTAGAACCATCAACTGCTACTTCCCAAAAACTGTTGAAACTCTAAATGATATAGCTCACTAGCGGCTCACCAATCTAACTTTTCTTATTGAAAGTAGAGTCATAGCCTAAATCGGAGGTAGAGAATAATGAAAAGGAACTTCCAACCTGATTCCTGGGAATCATATGCGATGTAAAATTTGGGAACTATGATGAGAGTGAGAACTTCCAACCTAAGCAGCAACCTCAACTCCAGAGGAAAAAATGTATATTTGTCTCTCTTTAATAATTGAGCACCACAGGCCACTTTTCATACTTTAGTTGCTCTATTATCTGATTCAGAAAAATTCATGTCCAAATCACCAGCAAGCTAGATATCCATGAAAAGGGATAAATCCCCCTGAAATCTAAATTTAATGTCAATCTGCAATTCAGTCCCAATCCTTTCAGATGTGCCACTTGAGTCATAAGAATTTCATAAACTTTCATTAAAGTGCTTTTTTGCTTGGTAGAAAGTAATTGACTGAAAGCGAAGGTTCAAAGAGGTCAGTGTCAACACTCAACGGCACTGGCACAATTAGCTCCTTGGAATGTCTCTTCCTGATTCTTTGCTTTTCTACATGTGTTTTTCTCTTTGGATGTGATTTTAACATAGATTGTACCAAAATGGAGTAAAACTATAACTAAGGAAACTATGGAGGTGAACCCATAATACATTTTAGACTATCAAAACTAAAGTGTAAATGAATCAAACAACTCGTGAGCTATTCAAGCTTGATTATATACACAATTTTAATTCGAGAATAGTCATGCCAAGGTTGAGCTTGAACTTCATAATGTCTAGATTGACAAACTTGTGAGCTCAAGCAAAGTATAATTGTTGATCGAGTTTGAGTTGAACATAGATATTAATATTATGTTGACTAGAGTTAATAATTTTTTTTTTTTTAATAAATCAAGTCTAAACAAGCTTGACCAATAGGTGATACTATCATATTTAGGATAGAAAGTAAAATTAGAATAAATGATAAATATTTTTCATATGTAGCAGCATGCGATTCTCAGATATTCAAATGGAAAAGTAATTTGGAGATGCAGAAACCGATTTCTAAAATTTGCTAGTTGTGATTTCTTCTCCTATTCACCATGATGAATGAATGTTTCTCTTTGGTACATCAATAGCTCCAAAAAACAATGGGCTAACCACAACTACAACATCGAAGAGACTAGCTTGATTGCTCGAGAAACTTTGCCCAAAGATTCATCAAGAATTTTTTCAGATTCCTAACACATATCCTTCCCAGTGGTAAAAGAAGCTGCAATGTCATAGGCAGTGCTGATGTGAATATGATTAGAAGTACTCTGATCCTCTCTGGTGCCATGGTGACCACAGAAGTGTTGTAGGTGAAGAACATAGAAACCATACATATTTGAAGTTCCATGTGCAATGGAAAATTGCTAGTAAGGATGTTGATCATTAGCAGAGACATGGAAAACCCAATAGAATTGAAAATGACAAAAAGGGTGAATGAGGGTTCACTAAATGATCCCAAAATAGACCACCCGCGTAATGAAATGTTGTGCCAGTGGTATTGTCACTCTGCATTTCAAAGCCGTTGTCTTGCCAAACACCACCAGGAGGACTAATTCCTACCTGGAAGGTTGCTGTTGCTACTAATACCACGATCACAAGCAAGGCACTTCGAGCTTCACTAGGGGAATCCCTTCCCCTTTTGAACTTGAAGTACTCTACCAAATGATTTTGTAGTGTTGGATGACATCTTTGTGGTGGTGAGGTTTGTATTTCCATTTGGTGGTTTGGTTCTGAGGATGGAAGAGTGGAGAAATGCAATTCTCTTGCTCTTTTAGCTCCGGTATTCTTAAGGATTTCTTCAATCTCCCGATCACCAGCTTCACTGGGAAAGATTGTCAGCACATCAAGAGCAGTGAGCCCAGCCAAGTTTATCGCATTTATTTCGATCTGTCTTGTAATATGATCATCATGAAGCAATAGTTCTATCACCTGCAAAAACAAGATTAAGTAATGTTAAGCACTAGACAGCAAGAATTTGATGAAAAGCTACATGATCATAGTAATTTCAAGAGCAATCTATATAATAATTTGTCAGCAGCTCCAATCAACATGATATCATAAAGTACAAAAAAAGCCGACCTTACAAATAGACAAATTTTAGATTGCGCTGAACTGCACAAGAAGCAAACTCATATATCACAGGATCTTTAGAAAGTTGGCATCCATACGACATTTTTCAGATTTTTGGTGATGTTGACGTAGAGAAAAACTTAGTTTACTTGCCTCACGTTGCTTTCTCCACGCAGCAACTTGCAGGACTGTATTGCCACCATCATCCTTCAAGTTTAAGGCATGAAACATTTTCAACCGTCTAATCCATTCCACCAGGACAGCGGTTGCTTCAAACTGACCATTTCTTACAGCCATATGCAAAGCGGTCTCTCCTTGAACCGTCACGTCATCAAGACATTTTCCATTACAAGCAGTTAGGATTTGAGTAATCACACCTACCTTTCCTTTTGCAGCTGCACAATGAAGTGGAGTCTTGCGGTCCTTCCCTTGGAGGCAGCACAGCATGTGGTCATATCTCAGGATCTCCTTCACCATCCCCACATGCCCGTTGGCAGATGCCATGTGCAAAGGGCTATAGCCATCCTGACTCAATTCTTTGATAAATTCTGGTTTCAGCGAATAATTTCTTTTACAAAATCTATATTACCACAAGCTGATGCAACGTGTGCTGGGTTAAAATCCAGATGAGTTGGTGAAATTGTGTGGAGCAACAAGGGATTTTCTCTTAGCAGTAGATGCAAGATTTCAACTCTTCCTGATTCAGCAGATTCAAAAAGCCTTTTATCCATGATTTGTTATAGGTTAAATTTCCTAGAATAACTGATCCAGCAATTGGGATTAAGGATTCAGTGGTGGTGTTATTAGTTCTGCCGCTGGAAACTGAAATGGAACCCAAAAAGTTATTTGAGCAATAAACCATGGACATGTTCAACTTTTAGGCTTAAGAGAATTTTGTTGCGGGAAGTAACATTAGTTTATTGTTTTGCTTCTTATCTAAATGTTTATTTTAGCCAATAATTAGTCAAGTAAAACTCATTCCAAATGTATGATTATGTTAGATGGCTCAGCAAATAATATCTAATTATGTTCAAACTGCCATTTTCAAATCATCCATACCTGCCTTTTGATAAACAATCTTTTTGACTAAAATTAATTGACATTACAATAAGAAATGCAGATGGAGCACGCCAGGCTTTGAGGGAAATTCTTAAATAATCAATCATATTAATAGTCACTTTCACTCAATATTTACTTGCATATTAAATATAACAATATCCTTTGCTCTTCTAGCCTGCCGACACATATCCGTTTTGCCATAACAGCATCGAATGTTTTCTGGGCCTGTTTGCTTCACTTCTGCCGTTTTAACTTCGTCTTTTTATCATTTTTAAATAAATTGTTTATCAAAAATAAATACCAATAAAAAGCAAACAAGTTTACTCATAAACCAATCTAATAAATCATATACTGATATGAAACAGATATAACATGGACACCAATAAAAAACAAACCATCCAAACAAACCCACTATGATGGGGTCTTTTGCTTTTGTGTTTTGGGCCGTTCATATACTAGGCATAAGGTCTTTTACGTGAATGTATTATCCTTGTAAGCGCTATTAAAAAGGTCAACTGTTAACTAAGTAATTGTTAATCACAGCAGTAGATTAAATGATGGGTACATGGAAATAATCACACATCAGAAAACACAAAACAAATATAGATGACAGACGACAACAATGGGAGAGGAGAATTTTATCATAACTCAGGTCTCAACTCCCTCAAAAGTCTTCACCATTGCTTCTGTCGCCACAGCACATGGGATTAATGCATTCTGCAGTTGAAGTAATAATTACCAAGGGGACAGGCTGCAATCAACTAGCTGAGTCAAATTTTTGTGTCTGAAGATGAGTGGACTGAATTTGAATGACCAAAAACATTTTTTAGCATACATCTTCCTTGCAGGAATCAGATGCACGAAGTAACAGAACCCCCATTTTAGCTCCATTTCACCATGGAATGAGCAGTAGAACGCACTAGTGCTTGAACCAGCCACACGGCAGAAGGAAGACCTAATAGCTTCTCAATAAATCTCCTTCCTATAACCTTGAGGAAGGACTACGATTAAACCATCCATAAGCTACACGATTGAATGGTTGAGAAGCAGTGTGCCCAGTACACGGCACCCTCCGAAGATGAGTTTCATTAGCCCATTTCAATGCTCGATATTCATCCATATGAGCTAGCATAAGACCATAAACTCTCATGTGGTTTCAGAAATAATGACACCGTATGTGGACCCAAAAAACGTGTAACCAATGAAAAAGCAAAGACCCAGCATAGAGCCAAAATCACCTCAATTTCTTTGATTTGCTCAATATCAGGTTTCAATGGGCATACAACAATGCAGAAACAAAAAGGTAAAGTCACTAGCTGATCCAGTCATGTCTCGAAAAATCGAAGTTCTACCATAAATTCTTGATGCTTTGGTGAGTACCAGGCAATAGCTTTTGCAGAACCAAGAACCTGTAATGCATATTCAATGGCAAACACAGGTTCATCCACCCGTACAGGTGAAGCTTTGTCCTTCAAATCAACAGCAACTCTAGAATCTACTCTGAAACTGAATGGCCCAGCAATCTGCAAAAGGAGGATCAGACAGGCTCAAACATAAGTGCTCAAAATAACGTAATCTGCTATAAAAGCCACACCCTTGAATGTGCATTTTGTATCACCATTTCTTGGGGATGAGGGAAATTACAGAAGAAAAATATTTTATAAAGGCATCATACATGTATAGAGAGGCAAGAGAAGAACAGATACAGTAGGAGGAAAAGGCAGCATAGACAGTAAACCATTACTTAAATGGATGCAACTGATTACTGATATGACCGATATCCATTTCTAGAAAGAAAGAACGTTGCCTTCATGATAAGTTAGCCCTGAAATAATCACTTGAATATTGCAACTGTATAACTAGCAGAAAAAACACTCCAAGAGATGCACGAATCTCATTACAAGTGATAAAGTACCTGCTGCTGAAAAGAAAGGGTTGCATCAGGGCAAACAGCCTGAAATTTTTCCACACTCGGCTGCTGAGAGTTCAAAAGATCTTGAGTCAATTGAATGGCACCTGCCAAAGCCTGGGAACCTGACAGGAAATCTAGTCGTGCATGAAATCTTGTCAGATCGAAGAATAGTCTCTGAAAGTTCCCATGCTGAGCAGTAAAGGAAACAGATGCAAAAATATCTGCTAACAAGGAAGATTTCATTCCAGGTACTCTGAGATAAAGTCCTTTCAGATCTTGTGTACTATCTTCAAGTTGTGATCTTACCGAGTTGTCTCCTACTGAAGCTGTCACTGTAGCACCTGCAAATAAGCGATAAAGTACCAATCAATCGGCTCTACAATAATGAACAAGTATAAGTAGATAAGGGTAGAAAAAGTCTTCTCTGCAAGAGATAACCATTTTATCCTAAAAAACTGACTTCCCATACATCAGACATGAGCAAACACCACAATAATGATTAAATCTTCCATTTACATTCATTGTATTGTCCGGTTTTATATTACTGGTACAGCATAATTATATCGTTGCATGATGATATGATAGTTACATACCATGCGCCATTGTCTTTAATTTTATGGACCTCACATGATGTAAGAGTCCAATTATCTCATCTATTTTCATGTCAATTAGAAATCACACTACAAGAAGCTCAAACATGCAGAGTTGCTCGTATGTGGGGGTGGGGGTTGCCGGGGGGGGGGGGGGGGAGGGCAAAGAAAGCCAGTACCAATAGTTCCTGATGCTGACACATGGGGATTTGAAAGGAATACATCATATGGCTGAACTAGTTTCAACTTCGGGCCTTTACTTCTCCAAAGGCCGATATTCTTCTTGAATGCAAAAGCACCTTTGAGAGCTGAACCCGGAAGTAGTGTGCTAGGTGCTTCATTACCCTGAGTTGCTTCATCACTGTCAAATCTCTTGGGCCACCCTTCATTATGGTGCAAGGATAGGTGATAACTAGGACCAGAGTCAGAAGGGATCGAAGCAAGATCTATAGCCATAGAAAATGGCACGTCCCAGTAAGACCCACAGGAGTCAACATATAGGGCAGGCCAAACAGCCTCCATCATCAAATTTTGATCTGGAAACTGTAAGCATAAGGAAACCTTTCATGTCATGTAATTGCCTATCCATAAGTGCATGACTAAAATTTCAAACAATGAAGAGCAACAGAACAACAAATTAAAATAGCAACATAAATATCATCTGAAAAGCAAAATGGATGCTCAAATTTCTATGCAGAAGGCAATTCACCAAATGAAGTGACCAACTAAATAATATACGTTGCATTGGAAAAACTGATGAAATAACCTTGTGATGAAAAGCTGCTTTCCTCCGAGACGTCCTCTTATCAAAAGTCTCTTCTGAACTAAGATACAATGTGTCATCAGGAGTCAATAAAATCTCTGAACAAAGATTTAGTGCATATAAGGATTTGCAGTGAAGCTTTCTTGTTATCTTTTGCAGCAATGAAGAATCAGGTTCTGGAACCGAATCTTCTTCTTGATGGATGATACAAACTTCTGCAAATTGAACTGGCCTAATAAAGTTGCAAACCTGCATAGCTTTAAGGATCCAGAACATCAGTCAATATCATACCAGTGGAATCAGCATAGTAAAGAATTAAAGATCCTCACAAGTTGATTCTCATGCATATTGTATCAAAAGGCCAAAGCACATTATGCCAGAAAGAACTAGCACAATATTGGAATTGGCAACTGCTACTTGCCCAAACTATTGAAATGCTAAATGATGTGGTTCGCCAGCAGCTCAACATCTTGACTTTTTCTCATTGACAGTAGAACTGTAACCTATGTTAGAGGCAGTAAAAGATTTTCCACCCAGATTCATGGAAATCACAAGCACATAAATTCAGGAACCATGATGAAAGTAAGAACTGCCAACCTAAGTAGCAACCACAACACTTAAGGCAAATATGACAAATGTCCCTCTTGAACAATCGCATCACCGGTCACTTTTCAGAAAAATTCAAGTCCAAATCACCAAGTCCAATATCCATACAAAACAAATAAAGGCCACTGAAATCAAAATTTAATATCAATTTGTAAATCAATCTCAACCCTTTCAGATGTCCCACTTGAGTTACAAGCCTTTCAAGAACTTCATTACAGTCCATCTTGGCATGGCAGAGAGTAGAATTCACTGAAAGTGAAATTTCAAAGAGGTCAATGCCATCGACACTAGCACAGTTACCACAATGTCTACTTGGACTGTCTCTTCCTGATTTTTGCTTTTCTACATGCAATTTTCTCTTTGCATGTTATTTTAGCATAGATCGTACTAAAACAGGGTAAAAACCAAACACTAAGGAAGCTTCGGAGGCGAAATCCATAATGCATTTCAGGTTATCAAATCAACCACAAGCATCATAACAATTATTTACTATCATGAATTGTCTTCCATGTCTACATTTTGTGTCCTGTGTGATCTTACCAATGATATTCTAACATAATGAATACATAGTGCGGCCACATTTCGCATAATGCCCGTATAGCAGTACGTGATTAGATAAGCCACACAATGTACAGTTGAACAGATAAAAATGAGAAAATTTAACGCATCCATACATACATACATACATAAATCGCCAGAACTTATGATATGACCATAAATCAACCGCTAATTCTCTTCCAGTGGTAAAGCAATGATCTTTAGGAGTCTAGAGCAAAAACCCACATACCCATTTGAATTCCAAGCACTCATACCACCAAAGCAACCAAGCCCATTACAGAAAAACATCAAAACAAAATCAAAAACCCTAAAAGACATAAAATCTCCTTAGAAAAACAACTTAAATCCATAAGGGAACATTAAACGACAGAAAAAATTACCAATTGTCTCCCAAATAGAGAGACATGACCCGCTGGATAGAAAAACCGGTACCATCTCGGCTCGGGTCACCGGAATAAGAGGGAACGAGAGGGGCAGCCATGAAACGCTGCATGAAATCGACCTGCCT
Source organism: Combretum micranthum (assembly GCA_024138025.1). NCBI lineage: Eukaryota > Viridiplantae > Streptophyta > Magnoliopsida > Myrtales > Combretaceae > Combretum > Combretum micranthum. The sequence continues at coordinate 1,370,797 of JAMXBD010000045.1, forward strand.
GGGCCTGGAAAGCCTGATGCCTCGAGAGACACCCAGTGGAAGTGGGTTGTCGGGAACGGGTCGGGCCATCCCATCAATCGTTTTGGGTGTCGAGACATCCAAGTCCCAGAAGTCGCCGTCCATCGCCCATCGCAGCTTCTTCATTGTTTTCAACGAGATGACGAGGTTTCGGCTGTAGTGAGCAAGGTACTACTGTCCTAGGAGCGATGGTATAGATCACAGAAATACAGCTGAGCTGACTAGCATGGGATTGGCATCTAAACTATGCCCGGCTACTTGAACTTTGAGAAATGTTCAGTTTCATTAGCTAAACAGATTTTCGATGCCACCTTTAGTGTCTCATTTAATTTTGTTAAAATGTCCGCTGACGTGTCAATTTCGACTAAACGAAATTTCGATGCTATTTTTAGTATCTCGTGACATGTCAATTTCGACTAATAGGTAATTGCTATGTGTAAAATCCAATTAAAAAAAACTTAGACAACATAATCAGACTCACCTAATCGTGGTTTTGACAGAGAAAAGAGTTTTTTAATGAATCCTTTCACAAAACCATAATTTATTAAAGAAGAAGAAGAGAAAAGGAGATTGTCTCCATCCACACCCTATCCACACCCTAATTTCCCCATTGGTGTGTACCTATTGTGCCCATCCATAATCCAATTTTCTCATTCTTGTTTCCATAAAACCCTAATTCTCTCATTATTGCCTACTCGTTGTCTACAGTAGGATCAGGTGTCCAAAGGAGGAAGGGGGAGATGAAGGAAACAAATAAGACCGATTAATGGATAGATCATGGAATAGCTCAACATCATCGACATCTCAATTACACAACAATAATGTGGATGATATGAAGTGTTATTACGGATTAAGGGTAAGATACACTGTTGCATGGACTTCTACGAACAATGGGCACAACTTCTTCTCATGCCATAGATTCAACAAGGTACGTTGTCAACGAACCCATCGTTACTTTGGTTGAAAAGGCAATTATTATGTTATTTTGTATTTCTAATGGTCAATCTTAATTTTAACAGGGTAATGGTTGCAATTATATTCGATGGGCTAATGGTAGGAACGAAGTTCAAATAGAACGACATGATTGTAATGAGGATGCAAGGTTTAGTGAGAACACATCTAGATCAATGGTTGAAGACAACATGATTAGATTGCAGAGGCTAAGGCATAAAAACCACGTATTGTAAAGGCTTGTGTTAGTGAAGACGACATGGCTAAATTGCAGAGGCTAAGGCATGAAAACTACGTATTGCAAAGGCTTGTGTTAAACAAGAATAAGGATGCATTAGATGAAGCTATAACAAGTAACTTGGTTTAGCGAAAAAAAAAAAAAAAAAAAACTAAGAAGAGGTGTGGAATAAAGGTTGCGAAAATATTAACTTCTTGTACAAGTATATGCTCATAGCCACATAGGTTGGAATTTTGATATATTTGGTTGTCTTTAGGTGGTGAAGTTATGTTGAGTAGTTTAATCTAGTCCATTTGTGTCTGAAGGTTGACTGAATGTTTGAGATCTGGTAGAATGTCTTTGAAGGGTAAATCAATGTAGAAAAATGGCACATATATGGTCAATATGATGTATGTATATTTGTTTAAATAATTAATTGATAGGGCTGTGCAAAAAAACCGACCGAACTGTGAACCGAACCGGACCGAACCAAACCGAATCGAAATTTCAGTTCTTTTTTGAATCGGTTCGATTCATTGAAGAGCAAATGGTTCTTAATTCGGTTCGGGACCATGAACCGAACCGTATGGTTCGAACCGAACCGAACCATTTTATATATTAAAAAAATTAAATATATTATTTTACTCTTAATTGTTTTATTAATGGTACATATCTATGTCACAAATTTTAAAAACAATTAATTTTTTAAAATAAATTAATTGTTTTTAAAATTTTTTACTTAGATATGTATTAGTCATTAGAATAAAATTAGATTTTTCATAATATGTTTCAATTGTTATGTTATCTATAAGTAAGATAGATTTTAAAATTTAAACTCTAGTATTCTAACTTAAAAAATTAATTGTTGTAAAATTTCTTTACTTAGATATGTGTTATTCATTAGAATAAAATTAGATTTTTTATAATATATTTTAATTATTATGTTATCTATAAGTAAAGTAGATTTTAGGATTTAACCTCTAGTATTCTAACTTCTGCATATTTCTTTTCCATTTGTCTTACTAATTAATCTAGTTCTATTATTTAGTTACTTATTGATTTATATAATTGGTAATATGTTAGTTAGAAGCATACAACGAATTATATTTTATGTCTTATATTGAGATAAAGTCTAGTATATCATTATAGTTCAAGATAATTCAAAAAAATGAGACTAGTCATAGTTATAATTTCATAATGGATGAAATCTTTTCCTTCCTATAAGTTTTACATGTTTATTTGATAAATAAATAATTTTAAATATTATTGTTTATATTTGCATTAGTGAGAAGAAATATGTAATTGAACTTTTTTGATAGAATATATTTTTTATTTTATGAAAAAACAGTTCGAACCGCAAATCGAACCGTACCGGACCGTTTTTTTCGATTCGAAAAAATTACGAACCGAACCGTATAGTTAGGTTCGAATTTAAAAGAAAAATCGAACCGTAAATTATGGTGTGGTTCGGTTCGAGATGCAAACCGAACCGAACCGTACCGTACCATGCACACCCCTATTAATTGATGCCTTTTGTTTTCTAATATTGCAAATCCCTTTCAATTTTTCCATTTCCATATGAACTAGTTCACTAAATAATGACATTGCTCGTATAAATGGTGGTGTTAAAATTAACCATAAACTATCATAACGCAAACTGCTAAACGCACATGACACGTACAATAGATTGTCTTAGACCCACAGCTAAAGTTATCTTTTAATAAAATTGATTATATAATAATCTCTCATTCATAGTAGAGAATGATAGAAGCTACTGGGGATAAAAAAAGGTTAATATCAAAGGAGACATTATAAATGTGACTAGTAGCTGCTTAAGAATCATGGTTGAAATTTAATTGTGGCAATAAGTGAGAATAGCTACAAAGCAAAGGGCACAAGTAATTTATGGATTTTCAAAGAGAATTGCTCTATTCTTTCCCTTGAAGAAAAAAAATTCAAATTATGTTATGATTTGAGACAAACTCTCTAGATGCGCATAAATTTTGACAATCGAAAATCTTGTTACTTTTAAGTCCTCTTATATTGTTAAGATGTGCAGGGATAAACTATCTCAAACAAGCAAAATTTTTGTCTTAAGTATGCTTAGACGGAAGCTAATGTTGCTATAGACCTCTTGGCAAAGAAATGGCTAAAGTCATGATCATGTTGTCCATAAAAGGTTAGAAGACATTGATCAGTGAACATCATGTAATTACTAAGACAACATAGCCGATGCTCAATTAACATTAAATCAAACAAGTTCAATACATCAGGCTTGCAAAAAACAAAAGAGCCATATATATCGCTATACAACCTACCTTACATTGAATCCCACCCTTCACCTAGGCATTCAAAAGGAAGAGTATGTTATAGCCATCCAATAATGAACTATTACACCTTACGCCGCCCCCCTCCCCCCCCCCCCCACCAAAAAAAAAAAAAAAGGATTACTAGCAGGCAGTTCCCAATTGATCCATTACATCAAAATAAGAATAGCAAAAGACAAAGTGCATAATTGCGCTATCATCCAGGGAAAAAAATAAAATAGATGCTCTAAACATCCTAATCCATGGAACGACTCTCCAGCATCGCATTCCTACTACCTTCATTTTCATCACTTAACTCCTCCAAGTCGATGAATGGTAGACCATCAAATTTTTTTCTACGAAAGTGAGCCTCTTGAATCCTTTCGCTCTTGCGTCTTGGCTTTAGTTTTCCCAACAAAGTTGTGTGCTTAATTGGCTCTTTTGCTTGAGCAACTTCCATATCAGCTTGTAGCCTTTATTGACGTCTTCAAATGGATGTTGTTGGTAACTTGGCAAAAGTTGGCATCTTCACACAGGCATTGTTCATGCGATTACCTTTTTCATTCACCTAACCTTTGTCAACCAACCGCTGCATAGCATAACTTATGCGAAGGCATTACAGACAACACATGAAATATTTAACAACATTTGAGAATGTGTTTAAGAACAACAAACTTACAATCCCTTTTGCTCGTGAACGCTGTGATGGAGACTGGATAGTATATTTTATGGATGTGGGAGCTTTAGTCAAAGGACTTATCCTGGTTAAGCTCCTAGAAATTCGTGGCGTGGCTACAATGGCATCAACTAAATTATCCAAGCTCTATTAAGTAGGAAATCTAGTAGCATTGCTAGTTGCAATATGTGCACTATCCTGTTCAAACAATTGCATGGAAATAACACTCAGTTATCACATTATAAGAGAATTGAAAGCTTCTAAATATTATTCATAGGTTATCAACTGAGTTAAAATCTCATTTACGTCATCGTCTAATTCCTTATCTCCATCTTCTTACACATGACTTTAGCCTACTCCTTGCATAAATGGGGTAGGTTGTTGTAGTAATATGCATTGTTGGATGGGAGGAGACGTCCAACCAAATGGAGTGGCGGGCTCACTCCGGTGTGCAATTATAGTACATTGTTTTTTAGAAGGATCTCTCTTGCACCACATCCATTCTCACTTTTCTAAATAATACATAAAACATCCATAGTTAGTTTTCTCGACAACATACTGTATGCCTTAAACTATAGGGATCATTATATGGAGGCCTCGAATGTTGTTCTGCCATGTCCTGTTGGTGTACCCTACTCTTTCCAGCTTTATTTGCTGTTTGTCATACAAGATATACATAACAAGCAGTAATCACAACAAACACACATTCTATTGCCCTATTCAATTAAGTAAAATGTGATGGATCAAATATCTTAAACTGCTCTTTTTGAATTGGACATCTACGGGTGTTGTAGTTGCGTTTACCACATAACCGGCATGTCATAACTCGAGTTGGTCTTTTGTAGCCCCCTTTATGCTCATCCTCTTCCTTGTTCCTACTTCTCTTGCAACGACCAGAAGGGTTCTTTAGGACTAGTGGAACAAGTGTTTCTATTGAAGTCATTTCCTAAAACTTCGTACCAAGGACAGGCATTACAGCATGATTGTATGTTTTCTTACAAGTTACCATTGTGTACCCCTCACAACATAATAATCTATGTTGTGCCCAAAATATAGGATGCATGCACAAGCGTAAGCATAGGAATTTCACATAGAAACCATATGTTACATGTGCATTTTTTATTACCAATATCAACATCATAGGCATCAATCCCCTATGGGGCCATTGGGGCAATACATGGCAATTGAAACTTGTATTTTTCATTCGTTCCATCCGTACACATGTTATAGGAGTAAATGTTGTGTCCACTTGCTACTTTCTTCAATTTTTGTAGTAATCCTATCCATGACTTGTTTTTTGATACATTCCATCAACGACACGATAGACAAATGTCTTGCTTCTATGATTGTTGCATTGAAGCACGCTGACATGTTGTTGTCAACAACATCACATTTTGTGTTGTACCCATACATTACTTTACACCAATGTTTTGGATTCTTCTTAAGTAAGTCATCTTTTGGTTTTACATTCCTTATTTTTAGGACATCATCCCTTAATTCTCCATAAGTTGTTAACTTGCATGCTGCCTAGAAGAGACACTAGAGTAGACTATCCATATGTTTCTTCCTCTAGTTAGCAAAAAAATGGCGTGCATAGAATCAATGCTCTACAAGGGGATATGTGCTAGAAATTAATTGTTCCAATCCTTGTCAAGCAATAAATCAAACAGTATAAATAATAATTGATCAGCAAACCAATGATAACAAAATAGGGTCTAAATTATGAGTTGTCAAGTACCTTCTGCATGTCACTAATTATAGTGAATTCTTCTTATGCACTGATGCAAAAACTAAGGTCCAAATTACTAAGTAACTATACCCAACTATCCTTAGTCTCACCTTTTACATATGCCTATGCAACTAGGTACATCTGGTCATTTGCATCACGTGCCATGACATTAGGGATCTTACCCTTCAAATCTCCTTTTAAGAAGCATTCGTCTAGGCCTACAGCCCTGAACAAATCCCAGCCTATAATTATCCAAGTAGACAAACATTCTCTTAAAATGTAGTAGATGACTTGGACTTGGACGTTCAGCTGGTACCCCAACAACATTTGCTTGTCCCTGTGATTCCTTTCTTAAAGCATTTGCATAATCCCACAGCCGTTCAATTTCTTTGTTGTTTTGTCCACGTATCTCCATTAGTGCATACTCCCTTGCTCGATGACATTTACTACAAGTGACATCAACCATCAACTCTTCCTTTGCTAGCTTCTTCATATCGGCTGCCAACATCTTTGGCATTATGTGGACATGTGAAAGAAAGTGCTTCGCAAGAACCTTATATGTAACACAGCTACTCCAATAAGATGGTTGATAGAAATTGTTGTGTTATTTCCAAATGTCCTCACTCAGATTCTTCTCTTCTTGTCTCATATGAAGCATAGACTATAAATTCGCAGTCAGAGTTCTTGCATTTAAATTGAATCCTTCAAATATCGTTCAAAGTTAACCTTAGTGCACATCCATCATGTACTTAATAACTGGTCATTGCATCCTTGAACTGTTGCTTGCTAAGGAACACCATGCTAACACAAACATGGGGTGCTAGTGTGTCTAGATCATAGTGAGCTTTGCTCTTTACACGCCTATGTGGAATCATACCACTTGAGTCATCATTATCATCACTAGAACTTGTGCAAAAACTGCCCTCATCTTCAAGAAAATGGGTGATAGGAATTAACTTCCTACAGGTCCTATCACAGGAGCCCGACCAAAGGGATTAGAAAATTTAACTCAAAGAATTCTATTGAATCAACCTCAAGAAGATGAGTATGGGTTCCTCAATGGCTATGAAGTGTATAGCATAAAGGAGTATGGATCAATTTGTAACAACTTAGGAGGAGAATATGAAGAAAATGAAATATAGCTATCAACCACGGTCATGATTTTGACCGTTATTCTTGAATGAGGAGACAACGGAGATAATGGGCCTTAAAACGCCTGTAACCACAGGCGTTATCCTCAATAATGCCCATGAAGAAAGTGTATCGATGTTGGATGTTTGATTCATACAAGATCACGGTCTAGCATACGGCCATTACCTTGCCTGTATCAGTGTAGAAGATTGCTTAAAGAATATCCTCGCCAAAGCTACGCCCGTGATCAAGCACATTGTCAACAGTAAAGATTTTGCCCATAGGAGATCACGGTCTCTGATACGATCGTGACGAGGGGCATGAAAGTAGATAATGCCAGTGATGTAGGGGTGATCTCGATCCATACCTATGCGAGCTCTTTTTATTTATTTTGTATTATTTGCAAGTTTTCCATTATTGAGGAGTTATATAAATACCTACTCTTAAATTGTAAACCTTAACAAGACTTTTGATAAAAAAAAACAGTTCTTAGTATTTGTCTTTCACTTTGAGAGCAAATTCATGAGTTGTTATCAATCCTTTGTGATTGTGGTGAACAACCACTTAATCTTACTTGTGCATAATATCAAGAAAGAGAGAGAGAGTATAGGTTGGGTTATTTTTGGTGTATAATATCCATCAATAATACTGTTCATATCATTCAGTTTCCTTGCATTCAAATCACAAATAGTAAAACAACTTGACATATCCTAAATCATTTTTGGCACACATCATCTTGGTATCAAAGCTCTGGTTTCGACAAAGGCACGTGTTTAGTGAAAAACCCTAGATTGAATGCTTCAAGTGGAAGAGTGGGTGTAGAATTGTTGTTGTTGATACGTTGTGATCTTGGATGTATTGGTGAAGTATCGTGATTTTTGGAAATTACATTTAAGGTAAGATTTTGTTTTGTATACCAAGTGTTCAATAAAAGTTCCCTCAAGTATTGCATTAATAATTGAGTTAATTATGTCCAACGAAAGTGTGTACGGTGGACAAATGGGGTAATCAAGGGCAAAATACTAGAGAAGCTACCACCATGACCACTAATCAATGCCTTGATCAGTTAACTACTTTAATGGAGTGAATGTTGGGGCATTTAAGGGATAACCCTTAGCTGAAGGTGGAGGTGATAATTTTGTTACTCGATAGGTTCAAGCTAATATGGGGAATGGAAGAGTTAAGATCAAGATCCCACCCTTCAATGGGGGAGGTGATCGTCTGATGACTATTTGGATTAGGAACAACATGTGGAGCAGTTTTCAATGCTGTAAATATGATGAGCTTACTAAAGTTTACCTGGCTACATTAGAATTCTCTGGGTATGCCGCCTTGTGGTGGTGCAACTTATTAATGAGTAGGCAAAGAGGTGGAGAAGCTGAGATTACCACATGGTGAATGAAGAAGCAAGTAATGCATAGGACATTTGTTCCAGATTATTACCGACAAGAGTTACAGTAGAGGTTGCAATCTTTATGCCAGGGTGGAATGAGTGTGGAAGATTGTGTCAAGGAGTTTGAAATATTGACCACTCAGTGCAACGTGAAGGAGCCTCAAGGACAAATGATAGCCCTCTTCATAATAGGGTTGAAGTTTAAGATCACCAGTGTTGTGGAACTCCAAAGTTTTCATATCTTAGAAGAAGATATTAATTTGGCTTGCAAGGTCAAAAGGCAACGAATGAGAATCCCTTATCAATCTTCATTACCTCCTAACAGAGGGTCTAACTCCAATCAATCATTTCATGATTGAAGGATTAAGAGAGAATGCAGTAAGAACACCATGAAGATGGATAGATGAGATGACAACTAAGATAAGACAATTGTTAATACTAGTGGTGCCAATACTAAGGCACAGATGAGTGGTAAGAGGAGTATCCAGGTAAAATGTTTCAAGTGTTTAGGGTATGGACACATTGCTGCTTAGTGTTCAAACTGAAGGGTTATGGATGTTGTATTTAAGAATGCGGAAATTGAAGTTATGAGTTAAGATGAGAAAGAAAAGAGGAGAACATATTAGAAGAATTTCATGAGGAGGAAGATGGAATCGTAGGGGTGTTGGGTCCCGCTACTAACATATCTTTAGTAGTGAGGCGAGCCTTGAATGTGATTCAGACTACAAAAGATGAGCAAAGAGAGAACATCTTTCATATTAAGTGTAAAGTGAATGATGCAATCTGTGCAGTCATCAATGATGGAGGGAGTTGCACAAATGTGGTGGCTATTTCTATGGTCAAGAGACTCAAGCTTCCTACTATCCCACATCCACATCCTTATTAGCTACATTAGCTGTGTGACAAAGGATCGATTCAGGTAACTCGATAGGTTAAGGTGCCAATCTCGATTCTGAGAAGGTATGAAGATGAGATACTATGTGATGTTCTACTCATGAGTGCTACTCATATTCTCTTGGGTCGACCTTGGCTTTTTGATTGACGAGTTCTTTATGATGGTTACAAAAATACGTATGCCTTCATTAAGGATGGCAAGAAGATACTTCTAAAGCCAATGAGTCTTGCCGAAGTCAGAATCACATTTGCAGAGATCAACCCACCTAAGAAGGAGGCCTTGATGCTGACTAAATGTGAGTTGAGACAAGCTATTGATTTAGGGGAACCAGTATTCTTGTTACAACTCAGACAGATATTGGGGTTGACACTCGAACCACTCTACCTAAGGTAATTCGACTACTTTTGAGGTGCTTTGCTGATAAGAAGGAGGCCTTGATGATGACTAAATGTGAGTTGAGACAAGCTATTGATTCAAGGCAGCCAATATTCTTATTACAGCTTAGACAGATTTTGGGGGTTGACACTTAAACCACTCTAACTAAGGTAATTCAGCGACTTTTAAAGCGCTTTGCCTTCAGGATTACCTCCTATTTAGGGAATTGAGCATGACATAGATCTCAATCCAAGAGCAACATTGCCTAATAGCTTGCTTTTCACATGAACCTAAAACAGGTGAAGGAACTTAAGCGATAGGTAGAAGAACTGGTAGATAAGGGTTTGTAAGGGAAAGTATGAGTCCATGTTCAGCTCCAGCTTTGTTAGTACTGAAGAAGGATGGTAAGTAGCGGATATGTATTGATAGCCGCACCATCAACCAGATTACTATCAAGTATTGTTACCAATACCTCAATCGAATGACATGCTCAATGAGCTCCATGGTACCAAAATATTCTCTAAGATAGATTTGAGAAGCACTTACTATCAGATTCAAATGAGGCTAGGAGATGAGTGGAAGACCGCCTTCAAAACCAAGCATGGTCTTTATGAATAGCTCATGATGCCATTTGGGCTTACCAATGCTCTTGGTACTTTTATGCTATTAATGAATCATGTTTTGAAGAAATTCATTAGTAAGTTTGTTATTGTATATTTTGATGATATTCTTATATATAGTATTGATTTAGAAAAGCATGTGGAACACTTAGCTGCTCTATTTGGAGTGTTGAGGAAGTAGCAGTTGTATGGTAATGGGGTCAAGTGTGTATTTTGTCAAAAGGAAGTAATATTCTTTGGATTTTTAGTTTCAAGAGATGGAGTTAGAGTAGATGATGAGAAAATCAAGGCTATCACTGAATGACATACTCCCTAGAGTATATCTAATGTGAGAAACTTCCATGGACTTACTTCATTCTATAGGTGTTTCATTAGAACTTCAGTTTCATGATAGCCCCACTAACTGAGCTTACTAAAAAGGATAAGGATTTAGGTGGAATGAAAAAGCTCAGAAGAGTTTTGAATAAATTAAGCAGAAACTAACTACTGCCCCAGTGCTTGTGTTACCTGACTTTGAGAAAACCTTTGAGTTAGAGTGTTATGCATCAAGAACGGGGATACGCGTTGTGTTAATGCAAGAGCAGCATTCTATTGCTTACTTCAGTGAGAAGTTAAGAGGAGCAACTTTGAATTACTTTGTGTATGATAAGGTGTTGTATTCTTTGATTTGTGCTCGTAACACTTGGCAACATTATCTCATGCCTCATGAGTTCATTATTTATGCAGATCATGAATCCTTGAAACACTTGAAGAGTCAAAATAAATTGTACCATAGCCATGCTAGATGGATGGAGTTTGTCGAGAGGTTTAGCTATGTGATCAAATACAAGAAGGGAAGGTCCAATGTAATAGATGATGCACTATCCCACAGGTACTCTTTAATTACTTCTTTACATTCTTGACTACTAGGATTTTGTGTTATTGTTGAGTTGTATGTTGGTGATGATGGTTTCGCATCTGTAGTAGCAAAGTGTGCCGATGGGAGATCCGTAGATGGGTATTTTATGCATGAGGATTATCTATATAATTAGGGTAAGTCATGTATACCTAGATGCTCTATGAGAGAGTTGTTAGTTAGGAAAGCTCATGCTGGAGGGTTATTAGGCCATTTTGGGGAGAAAAAGACTTGAAATTTTAAAGGAACATTTTTATTAGTTTAAAATGAAGGGTGATGTGAATTCAATTATGGAACGTTGTGATATTTGTAAACCGGCTAAGAGTAAGAAGGAGCCTTTTAGAATGCATATACTCTTGCCGATACCTACAAAGCCTTAGATAGACATATCGACAGATTTTGTTTTAGGGTCACCAAAGTTATGAGAGGAAAGGACTCTGTCAAGGTGGTGGTGGACAAGTTTAGTAAGATGGCACATTCTGCGCCTTGTCATCGCACCGATGATGCTTTTTTTATTGGTAACCTTCTCTTGTAGGAAATTGTATGACTCCATAGAGTTCCTCATAGTATTGTTTTAGATCAAGAAATCAAATTTGTCACTTATTTCTGGAATACACTATGGAGAAGGCTTAGAACCAAATTGCTTTTTAGCATTGCCTCTCATGCTCAGATGGATTGTCAAACTAAAGTTATCAATAGGAGCCTTGGAGCTTTTCTTTGAGCAACTTTTGGAAAGAACTTGAGAGATTGGCACTTGTGCTATCCTATTGTGGAATTTTCCTACAATAGGACCATCTATTCTACTAGCAAGACACCATTTGAGATCGTGTATGGATACAATCCTACCATTCCACTTGATATGGTATCCATGCCAACTTCTAAAGATGAGAGTACAAGTGGAGTAGAGCGCTCTAAAGAGACCCAAAAGCAATTCTAGCAAGTAACGTATCATCCCCAAAAACTGGTAGCCAAACAAAAGGAATGAAGTGATCGAGGTAGAAAGGTCAAGATTTTTCAGCCATCAGATCTAGTATGGATCTATCTTAAAAAGGAGTGGTTTCCAAGCAAGCATAATTAGAAATTATCACTAATAGTAGATGGACCATTTTGAGTTTTAGAACGTGTCAATGACAATGCTTACAAGATAGAACTACTAGGTGATTATGGAGTTTTAGCTACTTTCAACGTTGCAAATCTTACACCATATGTACCGGATAATGAAGAAGCTAATCCACTAGATTTGAGGCTAAATCTTTAGCAACTAGTGGAAAATGATAGGAAGCAACTTCCTATGGGTCCTATCACAAGAGCCCAAGCAAAGGATTAGAAAATTTAACCTAAAGAATTCTATTGAATCAACTTCAAGAAGACGAGTATGGGTTCTTCAATGGTTATGGACTGTATGGCATCAAGGAGTATGGATTGATTTGTAACAAGTTAGAAGGAGAACATGAAGAAAATGAAATACACTTGTCAACCATGGCCGTGATTTTGACCATTATTCTTGATTGAGGAGAAAACAGAGATAAGGGTCCTCATAACGCTCATAACTACGGGCATTATCCTCGATAATGCTTGTGAAGAAGCCGTATCGATGTTAGGCATTTGATTCCGACAAGATCATGGTCTAGCATATGACCATTACCTTACCCATACCAATGTAGAAGATTGCTCAAAGAATATCATCACCATAGCTATGCCTGTGATCAAGCACATTGTTAGTAGTAAAGATTTTTCCCAAAGGAGATCACGATCTCTGATACGGCCCGTGGTGAGGGGCATGAAAGGAGATAATGCATGTGATGTAAGGTGTGATCTCGATCCGTACCTGCGCAAGTTCTTTTTATTTGTTTTGTATTATTTACAAGTTTGCCATTATTGAGGGGTTATATAGATATCTACTCTTATGTCGTAAACCCTAACAAGACTTTTGATAAAAACACTTCTAGTATTTTATCTTTCACTTTGAAAGCAAATTCTTGAGTTCTTATCAATCCTTAGTGATCGTGGTGAACAATCACTTAATCTTACTTATGCGTAATATTAGGTGAGAGAAAGTGTGGGTTTGGTTTTTTTTGGCGCCTAACATTCATCAATAACGTTGTTCATACCGTTTAGTTTCCTTACATTTAAATCACAAACATGAAAACAACTTGACATATCATGAATTGTTTCTAGCACACATCAATAGGTTATGCTCTCCTTCAGTAACATCACATCCCTTGTTTGCTCCATGTTGCTTAGATTTTGAACCTTCAAACATGGAGTCTACATCAATTTTGAATCCATCAATATGCAAAGATCCTTTGTTAGCTAGGAAAGATTTCTTTTTTTTTTCCTCTTTATAGCTAATGCTTCTGCATCATCGTTATTGGATAAACAGTTAACTTCAATAACCTCCTCCTTAGTTTCTAAATTTATGTGTCTAATACACTTAAATTCAAGACACTCCTTTTTAATCCGACTAGGAGTGCGCTCAATGTACAGATGATCGTCACCACTTCCTCCCAGTATAGCAACAATAATGTTATATGCAACATTCTCACATGAAGGTAAGGATAGAAGTCTATCCACTAGTGTCATATAGGAACTACAAAAAATATCTTCTCGATGATCACGAAATGAAGGTATCTAAGGAAACAAAGAAGCTCAACCTGGTCTATCTATTCCAGCTGAATAGTCAACAAACTCGCTTACCACCCACGTACTTCTTGTTAGCACCTTGACCTTGAAAGCTGCCTCCTACATATATGAGGAGGTTTACCCTGCATATAAATAAAAATACAAGTCATTCATTTTCACCATTCCAACCATGTATGCACTAAGAACACACAATGAGTAGTGAATTAAGCAATGGACATCACAATTGCATTTCATCACTAGCACATGACGACTATGCATGTAATCCCCAAGATTTTTCCTATTTTGAATTTAATAATTAGAAAACTTAAACTCATAAATAATGTTAAGGAATTAGATGATTAGGTAACAATCATTAATTTTTCACTAAGAATTTTTCTTGATCGTATTCTATATTTTGATAAGTAATTTCTTAGCTAATAAAAGATACCAAAAACAAAATTTCATGACACGAGTCAATAATATGATATCTATACATTTGTAACTCATAAAATCAAGCCTAAAATGTAAAGATTAATTTATAGTGCCTATTAAATAATAAACAATGGTTTAATGATGAACCACTAGAAATGAAATATACACGATATAACTAAGAACAAATAAATATCTAAAAATCTAGAACCCAAGTAAAAATTCTGAATGCATAGTTGTAAAATTTAGAATTTTTTGAGTGTTATGAGTGTAATATCTCGAATAACCATTTTAGGCTTGAAATTCTTAATCATGTAAGAGAAAAACCTAAAAATATTCAATCACTTAACTTTTAAATCTAAAATTTCAACTCAACAATTGTCTAAGAAAATTATAGGGCCCTTGGCTATAATTTAAAAGTAGTTTACTTGAGATAACTTATTTAATTACATGTGTATGACCCTATATTTTACGCAATAGCCTAGATATTGACTTAAATTTACCAAAAACTTTTGAAATTGTAACACATGAATTATTTCTTCTTCTTAGCACTATTGAAACTGACTCCATGGCCATGTAAAACATGTTGGGCACCACTTGCATGTAAGCCTAAGTTGTCATTTTTAATGACTCATCCAAGCTTTGGTAATGCTTAAACCATGATGATATAAGAACTTGTCCATCTCAAACCCTCTAAACTGTCTAAGTTGATGCATGAATAAGGGAAAAATCTTTGCACAACTTGCAAGCCTTTTAGAAGCCACTTGAAGCAAGCATGTGATAAGCTTGAGTAAGCAATGCTGACACTCCAATTCTAGCCTCTAAAATTTTCCTAGAACCATGCATCACAACCGCCATGTATGAACCGAGTTAAATCATCATCCAATCAAATTGAAACTTCTTTAACTAAGTTATGAATAAGTGAAAGACATGTTGGAGAACTTAGTTCATGTGGGAACCAAGCCTTGCCATGAACTTCTAAGACATAAGTCAACAAATGTCAACATTAATTCAATTCGTCAAATTAACAGTTCAAGTCTTCATTCAAAGAGTAAGAACATCTTAAAAGATGTCCATGAAACCGTAAACCAACATGTGTTACCTTATCCCCATCATATCCATTTATTTTCTCCTCAACAACTTTCAATAACAATACATAAATATAACAAGACAAATCAAGCTTAAGGAGACCCATTTGTGACGTGCACTACAAACCCCTAAAAGCTACCCTACATATCAACATCTATATAAGTCAAAACTTTTCTAAAGTAGAAAGAACTTTGGCTTCGTTTAAGAAAAGCATAACAAACCCATAAGCCATGAGCCCCATATGCCTTTCTAAAGGCCATTTCAAATCAAAACAACCACTTTTCAACACATAGAACCCAATAAGAACTTTGAGGAAAGACCATAGTAAATATTATCCCCTTATTACGCTCAAACTCTACCAAACTTTTCAAAGGGACTTCAACATCAAGGACTATAACTCTAAGGTATGAACATGTCTTAATCAAATTTAAATTTCAATTAAGCAAACTTATAACTATCTATTTTATTCAGTAGGATTTTGGTCACCACTATAGTAAGGAGCTATCCATTTCCAACTTTCCTATATAAAGGTAATTTCTATTTAACTCTATGTCTATATCAAGTTTGAATGAATATTTCATTAGAAACTAAACTTGATGCCTTGATCATACGTCATAATAGTTGGTTTAACCTTTGACTTTAAGGAAAATTTAGTTAAACACTTATAAACAAGGTAATTCCTAGTCTATTCTATAAATGTTATTTATTTACTAAATGATATCACGAAAAATTATCAATAACATGTTTATATTCTAATATGCCAATATTATGGCCATGATCTTTCTAAAAAACATATCAATAATTGTCTAATGCTAAACTTGAATAATATTGAATAATGAAGGCATGTGATATGATTCATGAAGGTCAAATGTTACTCTAATCAACCTATGGATTTCTTGAATGATATCTGGCCCTATGACATTGAGTATGCCTTCTAAATACATTCTTATGAAACATTAGGACACTAACATGTAGTAATACTTTAGAACATGATCCATGGAGTTGAAATAACAATTTGTGCACCAAAAGGATCCTTACAAAGATCACGACCCTGGTTTATACTTAGACTTGATCCGTGCTTAATTAGAATAGTTTATTTTATAAATATAAATAGAAATAGATATAAGATCAAACACAAGATTAGAAAACCCTAAGAAACCCTACCTTAAGCCATCGCCCCCATAATAGTTATAGAGAAAAATCCATGATTTAATTAGAATTAGATCTTAATAGATTCTATAAAAGTTTAATAGAGCTAATGAAATAATTAAACATGAGAATATGACCATGAACAAGCATATATATATGGGGTGACACATATAAAAGATTTAGGGTTTTCAAACAAACTTTAGGAAATATAAGTATTGGTAAAATAAGAAAAGAATATAGATTGTAGTAAAAAGATTAAACTTAAGAAATGCATTAAAAATCCCAAGTATAGGGTTCAATACAAACAATGTAATAGAATTACAAGTATCAAACTAAGAAGAATTATAAGCACATTAATTAATACAACCAAGCTACTTAAAGTTTCATACTCAAAACAAATTTAGGCAATAAAGATAAATGCAACCCTAAGTTTCGGCTAGGTATAAAAAGAAGGACTTAAATGAAGTTTTATTTTCATAAAATTGTACACTATAGAGAGGATTCAACTTAAACTAAAAGTAGAAAATACAAAACAAACCCTAATTACCCTATAACATTTAGCTTGAATAATTCAATTTGATAATCGAAAACTATGTTTAATAAGCTTTCTAACACCTATTTATATGCTAAAAGCAAGCTAAAATGACTATAATAGGCCTAGTTTAAATTTAGGTGGCTAAAACTAACATCTAAGATTTATAAGAAGACTTCTCTTACATAGAATTTATTATCACAAATTTCATGACTTTATCGGAAGAACATAACTTTTGTAAAGTTTAAAGCCCTTGATTAAATACATGAAACAAATCAAGATTAATAAAACTTGAATTAGGACACAAAAGAACATAAGCAGAATCATTATATGAATAACAGTATAATAATAAATATCTGTTATCTCATTTCTTAGGAGAAATAGATCATTTGTTGAATTTTCTCGAAGAACACTACGACTAGTGAGTAAAGATGGACAGGTGAGTAACTTTGATTTATCATACTGATCTTGCTTATAATATAGTAGGAGTTGAAATGTTATATAAATAGTAGAAATGGATGCATATTCTGCGGTTTTAGGGGTATTTTATGTTGTTTGATGTGTAATAGACTGTCAAAAGTATGAAAATAAAAATGATAACCAATTGTGTGATGAATACTGGTTGAAAACATGTTGAGTCATATCTGCAATTTGTATGGTCATATACAAAATTAATTTAATAATACAAGACCTTGAAATAAAAATGTCATGCATTGCACAAATTGCATATTTTGCATTATGATGTGATAACTCGCTGCGTATTAATATTTTGTTTCTTTAGTATGCACTTGATTTTTCTAGATGAAATGTTCCTAGTTTTATACAAGAATACCTTTGTTCCGTTCGATTCAATGAGAATTAAGCAAACAACGAAAGAAGTCGCTTGTGGTATCAACATTAAATTATTAATACTAATGGTGTTTCTAAGTTTGAAGGTTGAACATAAAATGATTTGATAATAAAATAATACCTATTTACCTTGATTCTTAGTCTCTCCTGGGCGTAGTCATTGAGAATAGGTTCCTTCAACCTTGATGGGAGGGTGTAAATCTTCATCCTATTTGGATTCTGGGTTATCCAAGCTTGTAAATGTTCATATGGTTAGGCGATGCATTGCTTATGATTTTTAAACAACTTGCTTGAAAGTTTTCTTATGTGTGATTTGATCTAGTTATCTCATTGAGCATTGATTTTGCTTACACTCCTATAGATTTTCCAGGGTATTAATCTGACCATGGCTAGTATCCACGTTGAGCCGTGCAATGGTATGGATCTTAAAGCTAGTAGGAATTAAGAAAGGGTTTGAAGACTATAATATTATTAGTAGTTAATAACTTGGCATATGTTCTTTTATATTTGATAATATGGTTTGTAATATTAAAGACTACAGTGTTATAATCTTTAATATGAAGTATACTGATAACGTAACTTATGTGTATGCATCATTTCTTATCAAAGCAACTGAAAAAAATCCTGTCATAATCACACTCCATGGTGTGAAAGTATGTTGGTAATGTAATTTATATGTATGCATCATTTCTTATCAAAGCAACTAAAAAGATCCTATCATAATTACACTCCATGGTGTGGCTTGGTTGAATCATTCACTGGTGTATCTCTCTAATGATCAATATCACATTGGTGAAATTCATAAGACATCATATAGTGACACAGTGAATTGATACAATTAGGGTAGCCTTTGGGGCATGACAATGCAGATCCAATCAAACACTATGGGAAAGCCCCCACTACATTGTCAATGAACATACACAAATCCAAATGTTCAGGTCAGACTAAACAGACTATGACATAAACCCAATCAACAAACACATGTATATGGTGTCACAAACTCTAAGACGGTTAACATACGATAACTAGATAGGGTTTCCTAAAGAATAGTAGATATACATACATACATACAAATATAGAAGAGAGCTTCTTAGAGTGCATAGTGTTGAAATGGAAAAAGAAAAGGGAAAAGGAAAGTTTAAAAGTGGTTTGTAAAGTTACCTTTCACATGGGTTTGTGACACCAAACGTCATTCTCGATGTAGCTTCCTTCTTTAACTGGCTGTTGAATAGGATAGCTAGTATTTGTGCTATGTCGCGTAGCTAAGTTCTCACAAGGTAAAATAAACTATTGTTGTTTCTTGTGGAGACAAAAAGATGCTCTTGGATCAGATAAAGAGGATCACGTGCTCTACAGTGTCAATGCTCAACTAAGTGCAACTTAGGGTTTTCATTCATCCTTTACAAGACGAAGTGGAAATATAGGGATTCCGAATCTTCAGTGTGGAGGTTAGGGTTTTTGTTAATCCTTTACTTCAATTTCATCAAAATTCACTTGATTTCATAGCTTATGCTCTCACCGTTCATCGTCATTGTTGTTCTCCATCCGAGAAGGTTTCTTTTTAGTAACTAATTCTTACACTTACCATTGTAACTTTACAAAATCACATGATGCATTGTTCAATTTTGCCTGCCCACATTCTCTAACCCTAATTATGTTATTTGAGTTCTTTTTTTTTTAATTAAATTTACACGTGGCAATTGCTTTTTGGTTGGAAGTGACACATTAGCAACGTTTTAATAGAGTTAGATGAAATACTAAAAATGGCCTTGAAAAGTTCGTTTAAATACTGAAATTGAACTTTTGAATACATAGATACACTTGGTGTATATTACCATTAAGTGTTTTTCTGACAAAAAGAGGTCAATTTGATAAAAACTATCTGTAATATATGAGCAACAAGTATAAAATAATTATATAATAAAATTTTATATATTTATATCCTGTAAAATTAATGAAATTCAAGTTATAATTGATGTATAAATTACATATACTAAGTTTTTTTTTTGGAATACGGTAAAATTTTGATAATTTGGTGTGCTTCACAAAAACTCTCTTTCCTCTTAAATAATTATATTGTTGGATCCAAATCCATGTTAATTTGAAGAAGAAAAGGAAAAGGAAATTAATATTGATTTTTTTTAAATCACAAAAATACCATTAGGATGAAAACAATTCTAGTTTTAGGCAAGTTGAACTTGTCTCTTGAAGAAACGAGGTTATGAGTGACTGACATTGTTTCTTCAAAAAACGAGTTTAGTATTGTCAAATCAACCTCGTCTCTTGAAGAAACGAGGTTTATTTTGTTATCGTCTCTTCAAGAAACAAGTTTAGTATATTTAAACTAACCTCTCAAGAGACGAATTCAAGTTGTCTATTTCTAGGATTATTTTTTATCTAACGAGATTTTTGTAATTTTTTTGAAGACTGTTAACATTTTTTTCCTTAATGCAATGAGAAAGGGTTCAATAATTATATTATGAAATGCAAATCTTAACTCAAAGGATGAGGGCTAAAATAACTAGGGTGTGACGCATGTTTAAAGTAGCTATAAAAAAATTGTTAAAATATATATCATTTTGAAAAAAAAAACAAAATTTATTGTAAAATCACATTTCATAAATATGTTTTCTAAAAAATAAAAGAAATTGTATGAGTAAATTATGATTTCATGTTGTTGTACAATTGCAAAATCACATTTTGCTAATGTGATTTAATTTGGCATGTATATCACATATATTTCTTACGATTTATAAATTATTTGACAACATAAGTCGCTACAATGATATTGTGTAAATCGCATGAGCAAAATGCAATATACTTTCATTTCTAAAACTCATGGTAGAGATGTGATTTTGCTATTGTATTTTGACAATTAATTTTAGTTAAACCTTATTTAAGTAATCAGTTTTTACTAAGGATGCTAAACGGATAAAAAAAGTCAAATAACTATATATGGTGAAATTCATATCAAAGTTAATACAAATAGGAAGTTAAAGAGCAAAGAGTCGAAAAAGTTGAAATAAATTAAGATTAGAATAGGGTCAATATTTGTTTATAAGTTCTAACTACAAAATGGGGCTATCCCAACTTACTAGACTTATTAACTAAATAATCAAATATACCAGGCCATCTATTGTCATCTCCAGAGGAGAGATGAAGAAATATAAAGGACCATGCATGCCTTTTAAAAACCTGCTCATTTCTACATATCATTATTTTCCTCTAAAAAACAAAAATAAGTCTTGTATTGTTAAGAAAATAGATTTTATTTTTAGTAAAATTCTATATAAATCCAACTAGACATACTTTAAGTGTATTTATTATGAGTATAGTTAAACATATTATAATGTGGTGGAGGATAGATTAGGGACTTATTTATTTTTACACGTGCTAGCAATTTGTTAGTTGCTTGAGTTCATTCAATAGTATAAATAGTCATTCGGTTAGTTACAACAAATTATGAGAGATAGAAAAACTTTGCTACACATCCATTATTGTTATGTGCGTATCTAATTCTTCATCTTCGGTCTCAAACTCTTCATATAGATTCAAAGAGGTAATTGTTTACTTCTTTCATATGTTTTTAATTCTTCATGGCATTAGGGTTGTGGTGGATTTTATAGAAATCATTGCCAAGATATTACTTTGATATTGTTTTTATAATCATCTGATAGAATGTGGATCTTTCAAATTAAGATGATCCTAGTGTTATTCTTACGTATGTGGTGTTTGATGGAACAATTTTTCTTGGATGGAGTCAATCCATTAGATTAGCTTTGGGAGCAAAGGCGAAATTAGGTTTTATTGGTGGATCCTATAAAAACTTGAGGATAATTCAATTAAAATGCAAAAAAGGCTAAAATGCGATTACATCATACGCTGTTGGTTACTAAATACTATGTCCAGGGATGTGGCTGAAGTTTTTGTCTATGCAAAATCTTCAAGAGAGCTGTGGCGTGATGTTTGTGATAGATTTGGAATGATTAATGGTTCATTGTTGTATTAAATACAATATGAAATCATGAATCTCAAGTAAGGAAATCCATCTGTTTCTGTTTACTTTAACAAGTTAAAGAAACTATGGGATGAACTATGAACTCTTATTGAAGTGTCGAAATACGTTTGAGGAATAAGTGATAATTGTTGTTGTGGATTGAAAGATAAATATCAGGAAATTGAAGATCAAAATAGGCTGATGCAGTTTCTGTTGGGTTTAAATGAGAGTTTTGACAATGTTAAGTCCTAAGTGCTTTCTATGGATCCACTTCCTAATTTGAACAAGGCTTATTATCTTGTTTGTCAAGTGGAAAAACAAAAACAACTTACTAAAGTAATGAATTGAAGTGATAAAGTCATGGCATAGGCAGTTAGAGGTTAGACTACTCTGCATTCGGATAGATGAGACAAGAAAATTAGAACCAGTGCAAGTAAATTAGTGTATGCACACTATAAGAAATCTGGACATAGTGTTGATGGATGTTTTGAGTTAGTTGGATTTCCATATTGGTATAAAGGATCTAAGGAAAAAGATAAGAGGAATTCTAGAGCTATTGCTCAGGTAGATTCTTTCAAAACAAATTAAAATAGCCAGGATAGTCCTTTTGAGGATTATTCTAAATTTACAGGAAATAGCTAAGCTAGAGATGATTAATGCAATCTGGTTTCTAAGGTTTGTCATGAAGTTATGAAAATGTTGAGAACTTTTGACACATCATCAACTAGGATAAATTTTGCAGGTATTTGCAATATAATAATATTATAGCTAATAATGCTTTACTTCAATTTAATTCCATGTGTTTTTGGATAATTGATACTGGTGCCACCGACCATATTTCACCTTTTTCCACCATCTTAATTCACAAACCCACTTTAACCAATCCTATAAAGGTACGTTTACCCGATGGAAGTACCAAACAAGTTGACATCGTTGGAGATACACAATTGACTAAGATCTTTACTCTTGTCCAATGTGCTTCTTTTACCATAATTTCATTACAATTTACTATCAATAAGTAAATTGATTAAACAACAGAATTGTACTCTCTTTTTTTTACGGTATTTTTCAAGACCTAAACCTTGCTAAAAGTTTAGGGCATGCTAAACTACAAAATGGACTCTATGTTCTAAATTCTAAACTTTATAATGTTGTTGTTAGCCATGTTGTTAATCAAGAGTCTTTAAGTCACAATAAACTCTGTTCATAGTAGAAGATAAATTGTCATTGTCCTTGCTGCATGACTGAAATACCTTAAACACTATGCTTAATTTATTTTATATGTGCATGCTTTGTTTGCTTGAAATATGGGTTTAATATTAAATAATTAAATTAATAGAACATGAAGAGTTAACATGAATTATTAATTATGTTGAATTTCATATAGAATATGAATTTTTGTTAGTATTGTATTGTTTGTAGTATGTGAATTTAAAACTTATACTGTCATAACATAGATTATACTTAGAACATATTTTATTAAAAATTAAGTCCAAGCCTAAGATAAAAACAAATATTTTTAGTAGCATCAAAAGTCAATAAAGTAGATAGTGGATAATTACAAAGTTTATCTGATAAAATAAACAGTGGATAAGTACTAAGATTATTACCTAAAAGTGTCATTTCAAAACAGATCCTAAAAGAAAATTTGTTTCCTGGAGAAGGAGAAGAAGAAAGTAAAGTCAATTTATCATAAATTTTACCCAATTTTACTTTTAATTTCCTCTTCAAAATTTCCAACCAATTTCCATTTCTAAGTAAAGCTTGTTTGAGGTAAGTTTTACATGCCGGTATGATTGTTTTTCGTTTGTTTTTTTTTACGTTTATAAAAAACCCTATTTTAATAAGATGAAGTGATATATTGATGATTTAAGTAGATTTATAAGGTTAAATAGAGTCTTAAAGTGTATATGTAAAAATTATTTGGCAAATGGAGTATAATGTTATGAGTTTAATATTATGATTGTATATGCATATATATAAATAAGTGTATGTGTTCTATTTAAAAAAAAAAGGAGAAAAACAAGAGAAATGTAGGTGATGTTTTGGTTGTTTTTTTAATTGAGTCTTCAAAGATATATTACTCGAAGAGAAATACAAGAAAAACAAGACTATTTGTATTTACTGTGTTTCTCATTGTGCTCTGATATGAGTTTCATTATGAACTAAAGATAGGTTATAGATGATAAGTTTCATGTTGAACATAAAAAAATGTTAAAAGTTATTATAATGGGTAGTTTATGTATATGTTAATAAGTTTAATGCTTTTAGTTTAACTCGTCTCTTGAAAAAGATGAGTTCATTGTTTTTGGACCAAACTCGTATTTTTAAGAGATAAGTTTGACCTGCAACATTTTTCAGCACCAGCTGCATTTGCTTATTGCTCTAAATTATAAATATTTACAAGTATTGACCAAAATAAGATTGAAAAGAAAAAAATATATATATACATCTATAACTACTCCAAACACCAATTTCAACTACTCCATTAGATACCAACAACTTCATAACATGTTTGCTCTTCCCCATTGAGTCATACTGATAAGTGTCTTTAGATCCTTAATTTTGGAGCTATTTGAACATTCTTATTATGTAATTTTTGGGATTTCATGGAGAAAAGGACATTAATTTTGTGAAAAATTCATTTCTTGGCTTAAAGATCATATTTGGAAGTTTTTATGATGGTTCAAAGGAAATTAAAGCAAATTAAACAAGTTTGAATCAATTTTGTTCAAGAAGGAAGTTTATGTTTTCATCCTTTTGTTCATCCTTGGCAGGGAAGAACTGGGAGGAAGAGGTCAGAATGCTAAAGAGAATTTTAATCTTCATCCTTACCTTCATCCTTAGCCAGGAAGGACGCGAAGGATGCGAACAGCAGCTACACATGAAGAAAAGATTTCAGCCTTTTATTTATCCTCGCCCAGGGCTGACAGTTGAGGAAGACATCAGAATGTTTTTAAAACAAGTTTTAGTTATTTTTGCCTTCATCCCTGCCCCGATCCTGGCCAGGATGACTCTTGAGGATGAACTGGATTTTTCCAAAAGTATAAATAGAGCTCTGTTTTCTTGTTTTATAACTTTTAGATCATTTTCTGAGGTTCTAAAACAGAATTACGAAGGACTTTGCTAGGGCATCCATTGAAGATCTCAAGACATCAATTAGGGTTTATTCTTTCTATCATGATTATTTCTATTTCCTTTAGATCTTTTGTTCTTATTATAAATCTCATGGAGGAGTAGATTCTTATACTCTTCATCTTGTGAAACCCTAACCATACGAATTGAAATGTCTTTTGATTAATGAATATTCATGTCTTTGTATCTATTCATGTGATTCAATAGTCTTGTGATTGATTTGTGCACAAATTAATTGCATGTTTGATTCTTATTGGATTGAAAGAGGTTTCATTCAATTAGATAGATCTTCATGAATAGAGGAATTGCTAATTTCACCTAGAGGTAGGGAAATTACGATTTTCTGCTATAAAGAATTTAATTCTTGTTCAAGGATCATGATCTTTAATGCAATTCTATGTGATGTTAGTAAGGGAGAGGTCTCTACTATCTCATTTAGGGTTAGGAATTGATTAACTCGAGGGAGGAATTGATTTACTTGTTGAGATCCCGTAGTGCAAGGCATGAATGATTCATTAATCAATCTTTTATCATAAGAACTTTAGGTTTAGGGTGGATCAAGGTGGAGAGTATGTTTTGAGATTGAATTCATCTTTGACAGCAAACATTAGTCGATTTTAGAGCTTGCTTAATCTTTTGCTTAGTAGTTAATTGTAGATTTCTCTCCAAAATTTAGGCTAAATAGTAGAGAACCGGTAATACTAGTACTTGATTTTCAAAATCCCTGAGGACGACACCCTAAAATCTATGCTACATCGAATAGGTGCGCTTGCCTAGCTTTGATCGTAGATTTAATCGGGTTTATAAATTTTAGAAATTAATACGATCGGTAAAACATCATCACATACCCCATGTTTTAGTAATAGAACAACGAAATCCAAAATAACAATGTAATAAATGTTTCACTAATAATGTTCAATGTGTACAAGTACCAAAAAAAAAAAAAAAATTGACAAATCCATACATAGAATCACTAAGGAATAATGTCAAAAATAGTACTGAACTTTCACAAAAAGTTTAATTAGGTAACTGAAGTTTAGTTTTGAACAATTTGGTACATGAACAAAGTTTTTATAAATATTTTCATACTTGAAGTTTGGTTTTAACAATTTTGGTACCTGAATGAAGTTTTCACAGGATGTTTTCATAAATGATTAAACTTGCTTCATATATGAAAAAAGCCTACAAAAATTTTGTCTAGATAATACAATTGTCAAAACCAAACTTAAAGTATGAAAAAAGTCCACAAAAACTTTGTTCAAGAATTAAATTGTTCAAAATGAAACTTCAAGTACCTGATTGAATATTTTGCAAAAGTCGGGGTATCATTTTTGTCATTAACCCAATCACTAAACACTCAGCTATCCACTTAGCATGCTTAGTTGTAATTCCCCTCCGTGTGCTTGTGCATTGTGCTTATGAAGGACTCTTATATCCAACATGAGGGCAAGAATGCCTTGGAACCCACCAAACTGTCAAAGCATACGATTGGGATAATAATGCTTTACAACATGGAAGCCGAAGAGAGACATACAAGCATGTCATATGTTGTTACCTACTTGACATCAAGATGACTAGGCATCCATATCATGTGTGTATGGCTTCTGGCAACCTGTTCATTCAAGAAGTCAACAAATGTGCACTTGAATATGACACATGAAAATAAACAAAGTATATTAAATTAAAAATCTTATACCTTCTCGAGGACTTGAAGGTCAAAGTCAATGCAACACTCATTTCTTACTCATCCTCAAATGCTACGTATCCATTGTTGACCCCTATTGTGTAGAATGTTACTAGCTCTAAACTCCTAACTACATCCAGATCTACAGTAGCCATAAAAGGAGTTAATCATCCCTCCTGATTGAGCCATGAGGCTCGAAAAGCGCCTAGAGCCATCCCACACCACCATTGCTCCCATCATCACTTGATTTATTAATTGATGTATTTAAGTTGCATCTGTGCTAAAGTCACTACATGTATTGGGTGTACATAGTTTAAAGTTAAAAACCTAGGACTGGTTACTACTTGTTGCCTGGGTAGTAGGAAGGCTTTAAGCTTAATATACCGAACCTTCAACATTGACACCAAACTCAATATCCTAAATGGTATCAACCTCAATTGCAGTTAGCAACTCCTTTTCTAATATCTCTACATATATTGCTACTGAATCTTATCTGTACACCAGTAACTTCCACACAGCATCATTGTCATTTATTGGCACCACATCCTAATGCACAATCTCATCACCAATGGCAACTTTGTGAAGCAACTTAACCTGGTGAGCCATCTTATTTATTTTGGGCCAATTGCATATATAGACCAAAAGCTGCTCATAACTAGTCTCTCTTAAAACACTAACTATTGCCATAGGTTGCAAACCATAAATCATCCCATTAGTCCCTTACACTATATTCCCGTAATCATTGAGCATAAGTTTATCCTTATCCATTTCCACCCTTACTTTATTAGCTTGAAATGTAATTAAATAATTCCAAACAACCAAGTTGTTTTCTTGCTATTAAGTGATTTTACTATATTACTACTTGCTAAAGTGATTAAGTATCATTCATACATTCTTGTCTTTGTAGAATCTATGTATATGTTAGTCTTATATTTGCTTCGATAATGTTAAAATCATCAAATAAATTTATATAAAATTTGGTGAAGATTTATGCTATTTGTTTCGGGTACTTGATTCTTTGGTTTAACATGAAGTGAAATGACTAGGCAACAAAAAATATAGAATTCTTCAAATATGAATTAGCTATTGAAGCATTCTTAGTATTGGAAGTTCGCAGTGAATGAGTGGTTTTCAAAAGCATCAATATATATTTTTCCCACTTATATAAATATCCTAAGTTTAACAGTGGTGAGAAATGTGATTCCTAAACTAAGTTTAAGTTAGAGCATACAACAATAAAATTTATGAAAAACTTATATAACACCAATGATTGTACTCAAGAGGGTAAGGAGGGGTGTGTGTGTGTGAATTGAGTATTATGAATAATTTTCTCTTTTACAAATTTTAATGCAAAACATAGCAAAATAGTTAATATAAACTATAACAAATAAATTTCAATAAGTAAAGAGAGAAGGACTAAAGAAATCAAACCATGATATAATGTAGACTTTGGTCCATCCTCTACTTTCCACGGTCTACACAAATGTCTCCCAATGGACAACTTCATTGCTCCACCACTTTATTCACACACAACATAATGCTCCCAAAGAACTACAACACAATCACACAAGAGTTGTGCTTTTACAAATATCACGCTTACAATAGGCACAAAATCATATCACTTATAAAATCTCTTTAAAAACTCAAGTGTCTTACAAAAGATTGCAAGTTAAGACTTAATAGCACTACATTTTTTTCTCTCTATCTCACAATATAGAGCAAAGGAAGTTAAGAGCAAATCTAAAGAGAGAATTGATATGAGGAGATTTAATATCACTACATAAGCTCAAATAACTTCTCTTCATCTTCCCAAGACTTCGTATTTAAATACTCTCCAAAAAAATATGGCTTGTTGGACATTTTCCCCCTAAAATGACCTTTGCATTTAATGTTCCAATGGCTATTTTTTTTTTTTTGTTAACCAGTGTTTGAACGTTATAGGCTAGTGTCTAGATGCCACCTACAAAAATAGACACAAAAGATTTTAAGCAAACATATAAAAACTACCAATGCTTGTTGAGGATGATTGTCATGGCAAAATTTGAAGATCAACATTTCTTTTTCAATAAATTAATGTGGTAACTGAGATTGTTCTCAAATTCTCAATTAATTAATAGGTTGTCTAAGGATAAATAATCTACTTGCAACGTTATAAAGAGTCAAATCTTGGTAAATTCCTTCCCAAGTTAAGATTGTATAGTGGCCTTTGGTGTAAGATCAGCATTGAATAGTAATTAAGCCTATCTTCTAATGGGATTGAGACACTAAACACACCCATGCACATGCGTGCGCGGATACATACATACACAAACACACAATAACTTGACTCTTTTATTTGTTTCATTAATTGATTATCATTTATTCATGCCCTTGTTTTCAAATTCTTATGCAAATAACGGTAAAAGACTATTTTGATATTTAGCATTTTAAATAAGTCTCTCTCTCTCTCTCTGTTTTGGAAAAGAGCATAAGAGTTCAAAAATAAGATTACACAGTTACAATCCTTAGAGTTATAACTTTTTGGGTATCTCGGTATAAAATATCATTGATAATGAGCAAGCTATTCCAATATGAAATTTATTAAGTGAATTTTGTGCTATGTTGGGGCTTTGAATTAGCAATGAGAAAACTCTTATGTTATGCCCTAAGAATGTTTGCTTAGTAGATGAATTGACTATCAGTAAGACTCATGGATTTCATTATACAAATGATATGAGAATCTATACAAGCATTCCTCTCCTTCATAGCAGGGTTACAAAGGAGACTTATATGTCTTTGGAGTCCAAAGTCTAGGAAAGAGCTAAAAGGTGGCAAGATTTCATTGGTTAGTAAGATTTCTTTATGTAAATCTGACTGTCAACTATTCCATGTTATACAATGCAAACTACAAGTATTCCAAGAGGTCTTGGTAATGAGATGGATAAAATAGGGTGGAAGTTATTACAGTGTGCTTCTTCCAATTTGTTTAAATAAAGTCCAGTGAACTGGAATATGGTGTGTTAACCACCAAATAGAGAAGGGCTAGAATTCAAAAAAATGAGAGAGATGAGTGATGCTCTTTTGATAAAAGTGGCTTGGAGTCTATTTCTTATTGAACTCTTATAGGGTAAAAGTTCTAAAAGGAGAAGTATAATCGTCTCAGGGCCTCAGTACCTATCTCTCTTCTCATAACTAATGGTTCTCATCTATGACACAATTTGAGGAGATTTTGGCATATTGCTCTCTAAGGTGTGTTATGGTATGTTGGTGATGGGTCTCAAGTTCAATTCTGGTGTGATAAAAGGCTTGATAAAGGCCGCACTTTGATTGACTTGGTTATTTTGATAGTTCTTGAATGTGAGTGTAGGTTTTTTTGTTAAAGATAATGTTTCAAATAATGGAGAATGGGATCAATGTAGGCTTGAACATCTCTTATTAGCTTTGTTTTGCAATGTACTGCAGCTGTCAAGCCTCCTTCTCCAAACTCTAAGAGTGATCATGTTACATAAGCAATAATTCTAATGGGAAGTTTTTATAGCATCAGCATATGATTTATTTTGTATTGTAAGTTAGAATCAAGTGGATGATAAGTGAAGTTTGGCTTAAAGTTAGAAAGGGCCAGAACAAATAACGACGTTCATTTGATTCGTTTTGTATAACGCTCTCTTGACAAATGAAAGATGAAGAATTAAGAGCATTACTTTGAATACTCATTGCTAACTTTGTAATTCTTCTTATGAAGATATTGATCATATTCTTTGTACATGTCATAGAGTAGTTTTTGTTTGGTGCAAGGTGATTTCATCTAAGTATCTTGTTCCCTTTTTAGATGGCCCCTTTGAGGTATGGAATAGTCATTGCTAACTTTGTAATTCTTCTTGTGAAGATATTGATCATGTTCTTTGTAAGTATCATAAAGCGGTTTTTGTTCCGTCCAAGGTGATTTCATATGAGTATTTTGTTCCCTTTTCAGATGGCGTCTTTGAGGAATGATTTAAATTAGTTTATAGTGGGCAAGATTGAATTAATAGAATAAATCTTTCCTTTCATTCACTCTCCAAATTTACTATACCCAAAGTCCTTTTTGAGAAGTTGATTCTTAAGTAGCATTTAATTATGCAACTTTTTATGGCATTTGATTGAACAAGGTTCAATGCAACATAATTGCTTTGCAAAAATAGAGCTATCCCATGTATTAGATAAAATTCAAGATTTATTTAACGGTAAAAACTATTGAAACATGAAAAAATAAACAAGTAACAAAAGTACCAAACTAATATGGCTATTACTATCTTATTTTTACCATACTAACCTCACTATAGTTGCTACTGTCACCTCCATGACGACTATCGTCGTCGCCGCCGCCGCCACCACCACCATAATTGCTACCAATATGGTATTAGCAAAAAATTCCCATCACCATTGTCTCATTACAAATATTAAACTATCACCACCGTTCACATCATCACTACTATTAATATGCATGACAAATAACATAAAACTTAAAAGAAGAAAAATCCTAAATCATGCTTACTATACCAAACATGGTACAAGAAACTTATACTGTCTTATTCTTTTTATGTTGTTTCAATATAAAGATAAATAATTTATAATAAAGGGCAAATGTGTCATTTATTGAAAAATAAGAGAGTTTTATGGTCAACCCATATATATATATATATATATATGTATATATGGCAGACAAGTGATTGAAGATAAGGAGTAGTAGTTGAAGGCCACCTAGAAGGCCGTTGGCCTTGGCTTCTACGCTACCGACCTATGTCATGTATGTAGCTAGCCCACCAGCCTACATGGCCACAGAATTGTCTCCAAATGTTTTAAGTCATCAGCTTTTGTACCTAGGCTGCCAACCTTCTTTATAAGCTGACAGCCTTTCTTATAAAAACATTGAAGGGTTTTCCAAGTTTTCTTTATAACCTAGTTTATTCCTACTTCTCCAAAATTATTCATGAGCTGTAGAAATATCTCTTAAAACCTCTGTTTGTGATCTTGGCATCAAAAGAGATTAGGAATCAATTTTAGAGATTTAAAGGAAATGATCGATCCCTAAAGTTTTCTTATGATTTCAAAGGGAATTTTGAATAAAACCCTAAATAGCTTATTAAGATTTTGTATTTTGCTTTGAAGAAGAACCAAAGAAATAGGTAAGTGATTCTTCTCAATTCTTTTATTGACCTAAAAGTAAAATCTTTTATGAATTTCTTAGTGGATTTTGAAGAGATTCAAATTTTAGGAGAAAATTTGGAGAAAACCCTAAATCAGGGATTGGAGAATTTGTGATTTGCAATCAAAGAAGGTAGGTGTGTACAAATCTAGATTTGTAGTTTTTTTTTTTTCATATTAGAGTTTAGATGATGATAATAATATAATTGTTTTATGGAAACATGTTTTGAAATAATTATGCTTATGTGATCAGGTGTTATGGTGAAATTAGAATTTTTGGTTGTAAAGTTGATTTAGGTAGACCTTACCTTGCTTGTTGTTTGTGATTATAGGATTAGTAACTATAAACTGATTAATTGCTATCCGGTTTATAAATTTCTATGTGCTTGTCTATGGTTGGGTCTAGTAGATTGAAAGGACCGTTGCTATTAGTATGATGCCCTAATGATCTATGTGTATCGTTGTCCCGAGTGGAGTCATACACAAAGATAATTCCTGTAGTCTAGGAGTGGTATGAGTATGGTACCCAGGGTGTGTAGGGAGTACTCAACACCAATATATATATATATATATATTGATATTTTCTATATGGTTGTTTTTACGGGTCATGAGTTACTTCGGTTTAAGACTAGTCATAAATGGTTCCAAACTGTGTTTTTTTGCAAACTAACCAAAGAAAATAATTTATGTTTGCTACATTAGTTATTAGGTTGTATGTGATATTATATAATGCATCTTCATGCTCATGTATTTGTGGTATAGCATACTTAGCTTTTGTGCTCATTCTTTTATCTTTTTCAGGAACAAGTGATGATCCAGTAGTGTTTGATTTATCTAGTTATGATGTGTTCGTAGATTATGGAGAGGACGATAGTGGACTTGATTATCCTGTTGACTGTTAGATTTGCTTTGGATTAAAAATAGTTATTTGAAGATCATGTGAAGTTTCATATTTTCCTTTATGAATTCTGAAATTCTATGAGATTTTCTTTTTGATGTTTTAAGTTTAATTTATATTGGCTTTGGTTTATGCCAATTAAGTTATTCAAAAGTTTAGTTATGATGAAATTGCTTTAAACAGGTACCCTTTTTATATGAGAGTTTGATATTATATTTATTATTGTAGATTAGTCGATTAATAACCTTAGTGTATCTATCCCTAGTAAGAATACGTAGCGGTTGTAATGTCTTCAGTTTAGGGCGTTACAGTTGTGTCGTCCCATTCTCCTTGTCTTGCACTGTTCTTCTTATCTTGCACTATAATGGAAACCAAATGCTACCTTATGCCCACTTATACTACTACACAATCTTTTGAGTTGATACATTAAGAAATCTATTAACTTATAGCTGCTACATGCTAGGACAAAAAAATAAGTAGAAATAAATCAAGACACATCATATCATATCATCATAACAACATGAGTAGAGCAATAACAATTGAGGATGAAAAATATGCTAACTTAGCAACCCTTCTATAGATTTGACAAATTATCATGTCATGTAACAAACTACCACAACAATAGCTAGAAATTATTTGAAGAGAAACTAGAATCTATGAGTTTGATACAACAAGGCTAGCATGAATAAAGGATACAACCTAAAAATTACTAGTCCTCTATCTTTCTCCTTTTCTTGCTCCATCTTCTCTCCTTAGAAATTGAAAATTAAATGAACTTATACAAAATATTACAATTGATTAGAGTAGACCTTACTACGTTCTCTCAATTTGTTTGTTTACCTTTCATGTGTGAAATTTATCTATCTACATTTATCAATTATGGTAAGGGTGTGAGATGTGAAAGGAAATTGTGATAGAGCCACTCCTTGAATCACCCAATAGGATTGCAATAATCAATAAAATCTTTAAAGAAGACATATTTTTCCAAAACAGGAATACACTACTGTTAAGTTTTCTTCCCCCTCCCCAGCAAAAAGCTCTTAGTTAATTGGATTTTCTACATAAAATT
Organism: Combretum micranthum; assembly: GCA_024138025.1. NCBI lineage: Eukaryota > Viridiplantae > Streptophyta > Magnoliopsida > Myrtales > Combretaceae > Combretum > Combretum micranthum. Next base: position 1,404,619 of record JAMXBD010000045.1, read on the forward strand.
TAGACAGAGTAATGATAGGGGAAAAGAAGATCCTAATTTGATGCTTAAATGGTAGAATATACTATTATCTCCTAGACTAGATATGCTGCATTCTTCTTTTGTTTCTTTCTAAGAAAAACAAAATAAAATTTTATTAAGTATTTTTCTGCCCCTATATGTTCCCGACATTGTTGTCCTAAGATTTACCAAAGAAAGGGTCCCTCGATGCTCGTGAGAAGTAGCAGCAACCAGTCCATGATTTAAGGTAATCGAATTTATAATCATCAAAAGTACAACATCAACATGCACGTTACTCTTTTTCAGGTCTCTTAGGGTTGATTCTGAGACGATGATGCCTTGTCACAGGTGGACCCAAGAAATCATCAAAAGGGGGAAGTTGCAAGGTAAATATTTTACAGCAAAAGCATATGACTTAAACCCTTTTCTTTTACCAACAATATTTTTATATACAACTTTTGACAATCCTTTTGAATTATAACTAGTTCATAACCCACCATTATAAATTATTATTCAATGATTTATTTACAATATGTTCAATGAGTTTTTTTTACACAATTCAATAAGTTAAAACACCTGCTCTTTTGAGGTTCTTCACCTTGTAGTAAGGTCCTTCAACTTTATGGGATTTTATCTTTTATTTTTAAAATTTTGACAAATGTCATATTTTATTTGTTCTTAAAGGTATTAAATTGAGAATAAGTGACATTGAATAAAGTAAAGAAGTCCTTGAAAGGTTGAGGTTTTGTAGGAACGAAGGTGCATTAGGACTTTAAATAAAGTTTTAGCAACTCCTATGTTCTATTCATAACTACTCCTACCTTAAAAATACTGCATTATAGAATGCTCATTATTTATCCATCATAAAAAATATAATAAATTTTGCTATTATATGAGAATAACAAATATTTTTCTATTATAATAACAGTAAGCAGATATTTTATTTTTATTTTAATATAATTCCTTCTTTTATTTCTACATAAGCTAAACAATGCAATTAGTCTCTTATAACTTATTTAACTTTAACATGTTTTTTATTAAATTACAATTCAGTTTATAAAGGGCAATGCGGGACCAAACCCTAGTCTACCAGTTAAATCTTGTCATTATTCCAATTGATTATCTTAATTACGATTTTTTTTTTTTTTTGGGAAGACGGGTTGTTGGAATATCTTTATTACTTTTGGCCGCTTGTTTCTTCACTTCTTTCTCTAGGATAGATACATGCACAAAATCCCATGAAGGCTCCCTTCTGATCCCATGTTTATGTTCCTGTGTATATTTTTTGACGAGCACAAATATCAGTAAAGTGTTTAACACTGTGCCTATTCTTGCAAAAGTCACTTGCCAACCAAAATATCTATCTAGTCCCAATGATTGGATATTCTTAAAAATTCTCATCACCCAACATCTCATTGCAAGTTCAAGTTGCATTTCAGAAAATTCTAATTGCTGAAGCATGTAGATGTCGAAAAGGGACATGGATTTCATTTCCCTGGTCCATTTTGAAACTGTCGAGCATAATTGCTATGAATATAAAAACAGTGCACACTCTAAAGTCATCATAGTGAATAAATTATAAACTTTTAGAAAAAGTTCACCATGACAACATAATATAGTTGGTGCGATAAACACATGAAATAGCATAGCATTTGATTTTAAAAACTGGATAGGATAAAAGAAATTAGATAGCGTAATATATAAAATACTGAATAATACAATTTATTTATGCTATGTTTGGTATACTTAGTACTGGATAATACTATTTGTCTCATTTATATATGGTACTATTTTTTCTTCAAATTTATCAATTTTTTTTCAAAGTTTATTGTCTGATACCAAAATCCATAATAACAACCAAACATGGGACTGATATTTTTATTCAGTTTAATATCATAAATTTATGTAAACCAAAAATGCCTTAAATGAAAAGAATATTCAAAACATTCCAAGTGAAAAACTTATGCCTAATCCTTAATGATGAATTTGAATCCTCCCCATTTTTTTAAAGAAATAGAGTTTCTCGATTTTATTTCCTAAATACCATGTATAATTATTGAGGTAATTTAATGTCTATGATCAAATTACAATTTTTTTTTTGTCAATACAATTAGTTTAACTTTCCAAAATTAAATTTCCCTATTAGCAATTTTTAAGGAACAATTATGGTCTAAAACAAGTTGGGCCGAACCAAGCTTTGGAAAACTTGAACTGAACTTACTTAATAAATTAACAAGCTTGAGCCAAACTAGATGTTTATCGATTCTGAAATGTACATGCTCTACCTTGAGTCCTTAAAGATTCACGAGTTCAAACTAGATTCGTTTACGTAAATAATTATATATAATATTAATATATATTGATAATATTATAATAATTTGATATTGGATTAATATATTAATGACCCCGTTTGCGAACTGATTCACGAGTTTGAAGAAAAGCTCAAATTCAATCTGTTTAACTAAACCAGCCAAGTCAAGTCAAACTTAAAACGAGTCAAACTCAAATAGTTCGCGAGTAGCTTAACTCATTTACATCCGCAGAAAGAATATCATTACTAACATTAATTCGCCAATGCCTTTCCAAAGTACTTCCATTCAAATTGTTGATACACATCACGTCCATCAAGAGTCCAGACTCTAGGGCACATGGTCCTAATCTTTGAAGGGTCGGATCTTCTTTTAATATATATTTTTTTTTTCATTGTGATATGTTGCGGTTCCATATTTATTTTTATATAAGTATAGAAATTAATCGCGTTTTCATGAGGAATTTCCTTGCAACGAATCCTATTCACATATATACTGCTGAAATAATTATGACGAGGCCGTTTGTTTAATCCTGCATGAGGCCTGTTGATACGAGAATTTGGAATAGTATTGTGATTAAAGTCATATTATATTCAGTTTGCGCACTGGGGTCCCACGCAATCAATTTGTTAATTATATTTATTAGTTATTTAACAACGTTATTGATATTTGATAAAGGTTATCATTCACAACAAAAATAACATAAAACACATCGCAAGTATCACATAATAATACTACTAATGCATTTAAATGCATGTTATTTTTACTTTTATTTAATTTATTTTCCTGTATTCTTTCAGTTATAATAACAGATGCCAATTAATTCATGCAATTATTATTATACAAGAAATGCAAAATAATACATGACCTATAGTTATTGAAATATTAAGATAATAATACAGAACATATGTCTTTATGATTAAGTAATATAAATATATATAAATAATTAAGTGAATATATTACTTATGAAAGCATTTGAAAATTCAACTTTTCTATGTTGTAGCTAGTTGACACATGTCTTTATGATGTTCAAATAATAACATTTCTATTCCACTTGCTGTGGGTTCTTCCCACTAGACATCATCACGGGGCGGTTCCGAACTGGGAACCGCCCCGAACCGTCACCGGCGGTTCTTGACCTGGGAACCGCCCCGTCGGTGACGGTTCCGAACTGTCTAAGGACCCGCCGGTAGCGGTTCTCGTGGTGGAACCGGCGGTTCCAACGGGTCCTGAACCGCCATATATATTGAAATTTAAAAAAAAAAAAAAAAAAGAAGAAGAAGAAGAAGACATGCAGGTGCGTGGGGATTGTTCTTCAAGGGGGGGGGGGGGGGGGGGGGGGGGGGGGGGGGGGGGGGGGGGGGGGGGGGTAGGGTGTAAGGTTTTGGTTTTGTTTATATTTTTTTCAAAAAAAAAAAAAAAACGGTTCATGGAATCGGAACGGAACGCCAGAACCGGCGGTTCCTTCGAACCGTGAACCATCCCGGCTCTGACGGTTCCGGTTCCGGTTCGGGTCCGGAACCGACCCGAACCGTGCCGATGTCTACTTCCCACTTTTGCAAACAGTATTTTATTGTAACTTTTATATATTTTCTGTTCGGCTTAATAAATAATTCTTTTTAGAGGTCTAATAGTAATATTAATATAATGCTTAATTTTTGCTTTTTAACATAATAGATACTATGTAATATGATTCAATATTTTCTCAAGATTTATTTTTCAACATAAAGATATGCCCATATGGTTAATGTATGAAATGAGTAAATTGCACTAGAAGGTCATAGCATTTAGAGATGAGCTCATTTGATATTATAGTGTTTTGACTAATTCATTTGAGGTCAAGACATTTCAAGAAAATTTTAATTAAAACTTAAAAGATTCTCACGTTGTGGCACGTGTTAATGATGATCTCAATTGACTCATTTTTCTAACCATTGTGACTTCAAATGAATCAACTAAACATTCTAACCTTCTGTTATAATTTACCATACATTAAATGCTTGTGACTTTTTCTTTTTTTTTTTTTTGGAATTACTATTACATAATATAAAGTTGGGAAGACAAAAATCATGCATCGTTTATTCTATTGAAAAACCAATGCTTATACTCTTAGATTACAATAGTCTTGAAAAAGTATAAAACCTGATTACAAAAAGTGAAAATGATAGGTATAAAAACATTATTTTAAAGTGGTAATTAGTAAGTTCGTTTTATTTATTTGTCCCGTCTTTTATCATAAAACTTCTACATTTGAAGCCAACTAGAGTTATAAGTTATATACATGTTTGATTTCACTTGCATTGACTGAGACACTCTTTGACATAGAAAAATTTACATTAGACCATTGATTTAATGATTCGTTTCAACATAAATTCGATTTTTCAATTCTTTGCTGTCTCTTTTCCACTAATTATCTGATTTGCAAATTTATCTGCTTCTTACTTAAGAGTAAGAGAAAGATCACATATATGAAGAATCTTGAAAAACCATATAATAAAATATTTATCCCTGCCACACCATGCATTGGAAGGGGCAAAGGATGCCATTTGCACATAGTAGTGATTATTGAAAATCCATCCATTCAGGCTAAGCAAACGTTATCCCTTTCCCCAAATGTCGGAAAATTTGTTGCCTAAAAAATCGATTCTCAGACGATGTAGTAATATGATAAACTGCTTGACAAAACAAAAGTGATTAATGTAAAGTGTAAGTTGAAGTTCAAGAACTCTAGTAGTGTCTCGATGAATTGTAATCAAAGGAAGAAGAAAGGGCTTTCTTTGAATGAGATTTTATAGATGGATGATGGTGACTATCAGTCCATTGCTCCCGAAGATTTTCATGAAGGGGAGGTAGAGGAAGATATAGCCTAAAATTTCGGTTTATTTACTTTCCTTTCTTAATAATGATTGCTTCTTTATTAACTTGGAATTGTCAAGGGACAGTAAAGAAAGGTTTTCTTAGAGTCTTGAAATTAATGATTAATTTGTATTGTGTGAAAGTAATTGCTCCATTCGAAACTAAAGTTAGCGGAAAGCAGGCTAAATTGGTGATCTAAAAAATCGGTTTTCCTCATTCTCACATGTTGAAGCATGTGGATTTGCAGGAGGAATTTGGATTCTTTGGTGTGATGATGTTGACATATTGGTAATGTAGAATAATTGTCAATATGTCCATACAAGAATTGTCTATGGGGACCTTTCGCCTTTCTTTGCCACTTTTGTAAATGAGAGTCCTAATTGTCTGGTGAGAAGGGAGTTATGGCATAATTTATACAAATTGCCGTTATGTGTTAATGCTCCTTGAATTTTATCAGGGGATTTTAATGCTTTTATTCATACATCAGAGAAATTAGTGGAGCTAATAGAAAGGTTTCAGGCTGTAGAAAGTTTGGAGAGTGGATTAGAATCCGTGATATGGTGGATTTAGGATTCATTGGCTCTAAATCTATTTGGAGGAGGAGATGGTGCTATGAATGTTTAGATTAAGGTTTGGTTAATCCAAGGTAGGGTTATGGTTTCAAAATTCAGAGGTGCATCATTTGCCTAGGAACCAATTAGATCATTCTCCTATATTAATAAATTTTAAGGAAGAGTTCAGAATAATATTCAACAAAAAAGATTTAGATATATTATAGCATGGACGTTCGTCTTAAGTGGCTTTCATTTCTTGGAGCAAATTTGGATAATAATTTTGATTTCCAGAAGTCCCTATAGATGTTGTTAGAAAAAGCTTCCAATTGGAATAAAAACTTTTGGAAATATTTTTTATAAAAAGAGAAGAATTTTGGCAAGACTTAGTGGTATCCAAAATGCACTGGCTATTCAATCCTCTAATAATCTCAAGGATCTGGAGGTGGCTTTAAGGGAGAAGTATAAGCATGTGCTTACACAGGAGGAGATGCTTTGGAATCAATGACTTAACCATTAGTGGTTTTCATATTTAAATTGAAACTCTTCTTTCTTCCATTCTAAATATAATGCTAGAAAGAAAATTGAAAGTATTGATAAGGTGAGGCTAGATGGAGATAGCTGGTGTTCTAATCAAGATAGAACTAGAGAAGCTGCGGCTGACTATTTTTGTAGAGTATATAAGGAAGGGTGGGTGTATACAAGTCAGTATTCTACCCATGGTCAGATTCCTCCTTTATCTAATAGTCAAATGGACATCCTGAGTAGGCCAGTGACAAATGATGAGATTAAAAAAGCAATTTTTGAATGAATCTATTGAAAGCTCCTAGTGTGTACAAACTTAACTATCATTTCTATAAAAAAACATTGGGCGATAGTACGCCCTGCTTTCTATGCTATGGTGAAAAAGGTCTTTAATGTAGGAAGAGTAGATGTTGAAATCAATCAAACCTTAATTTGTCTCATTTCTAAAGTTGAACAGCCTAAGTATTTCAAACATTTTAAGCCAATTAGCCTCTGTACTGTGAGTTTCAGGCTATAGCTAAGTTGATTGCAAATCAACTCAAGCCAATTATGCCATGCTTGGTAAATCCTTCACAAACGAGTTTTGTCAGAGTAAGGCAAATAATTGATAATATTATCATGGCACAAGAGATCATGCACTTAATGAGAATTAAAAGGGGAAAAAAGGTTGGATGGCTTTAAAGATTGATCTTGAGAAGGCATATGATCGGATGAGTTGGAAATTCATTAAGGATACTCTCAATGATGTTGGTATTCCATCTATTCTCTCCTTACTTTTTATGAATTCTTTATCTTCTTGTATGATGAAAGTTATTTGGAACAGTGATAATTGTGCTCCCTTTAATCCTATGCGTGGAGTGACGTAAGGTGATCCAGCTTTACCTTACATTTTTATGCTTTGCATGGAGAGGTTATCTCAGACAATTTCTAAAGTAGTGGAAAATGGGTGTTGGAAGCCTATTAGATTTGGAAATTCCAATCTTCCTATCTCACATCTTTTTTTTTTTTCAAATGACCTTATCATTTTTGTAGAAGCTTTGATTGAACAAGGTAGATGCATCAAGAATATTCTTAAGGAATTTTGCAGATATTCAGGGCAATTAATTAGTATGGATAAATCTCTTATGTTCTACTTTAAGAATGTGAAGAGAAGGTAGTGGATTATCTTAGTGCTCTGTTTGGGATCAAGCTTACAAATGACTTAGGGAGATACTTAGGAGTTTCTCTAGTTCATGAAAGAGTAACTGAAAAGACTTATTAGTAGGTTATGGATAAAATTAAGGAGAAGGCGAATAACTGGCAACCCCATTGTTTTTCACTAGCTAGAAGAACCACTCTTAGTAAAACGGTTCTTTCAGCTTTGTCTATTTACTTAATGCGGTCTGTTGGACTTCCAAGGGTATAATGTAATGAAATTGATAAGGTGGAGAGAAGATTTTAGCCGAGGGTGGGAACTGAAGTTCCTAATAAATTAAGCTTTCTTAATTGGGATTTAGTTTGCTAACCGAAGATATGTGCAGGTTTGGGAATTCGTAAAGCTAAAGAAATGAACAATGCATCTTATTTATGAAAGCAGCTAGTGAAAATATGGGACTTTGCCATGCAAGGATCTAAGTGGGTAATGGGTGATGGTAAACATATTGGGTTCTAGATTAAACGATGGGTGGTTGAGCATTGTATTATGGAGGAATATGCCCTAAGGAACTTAAATGATATGGAGAGAAAAGCTAAGGTCAAAGATGTTGTAAATGAGGTAGGGAATTAAGACTGGGATTTGCTTTCATCTATCTTGCCTACCTCCATATTATCTAAGATTACAGCTATTTGACCATCACAAGAAGATGTTGGCCCATTTTGAATTGTGTGGAATAACTCTCATTCTGGCTCTTTTACCACAACAAAAACTTACGCAATGATACACAAACCCACATGGAAGGAGGTTGATGCTAATTGTAAAATTATATAGAGGTGGCATGGTCTAGAAAAAATTAAATCATTTTTATTATTAGTAATGCATGGAGCTTTCTTGAGCAATGATCCAAGATACAAGGGGCATGTGATGGACAATAGACGGTGTCTTGTTTATATGCAGAGCGTGAAGACATAGAGCATGTGTTTCGCAGATGCTTTGAAGCAATAGTGGTGTGGCATAAATTTATTCCAGTTTAGCAAAGATTATTATTCCTAACTTAACCTTTTGAGGATTGGTTCATCTAACAACTTCAGTCAAAGGAGATGGTGGAAAATCTGGAATGGTTAATTCTTTTTGGGGTTAGCTGCTAGTCTCTTTCAGACTGGAGGGATAAGGAAGTCTTCAATAGCGACATAGTGTTTGAAGGATCCTTGCACCCACTTATTGTCACCAAAGCCAAGGAGATTCACTTTGCATTGCGGAGATGATTTTAAATGTAAGTAAGAAGATTATTAATCATGAATGTGTAATGGCTGGATGGAACAAACCAGACTTTAGCTGGTTCAAAGTCAACACAAATGGTTTGACAGAGATGGTGAATGGTAGAGCTTTTGCTAGAGGTGTGATCCATGACTGTTATGGGGAATGCATTGGTGGTATTATGATGAAAATTGGTAATAGCATCTCTATTGTTGCGGAGTTATGAAGTTCATTTCAAGGGTTGAGTTTGGCTAGAAGGTTGAATTTGAGGAATGTGGTGCAAGAGATGGACAATAAGTTGGTGGTTGACTGGTTGACAGGTGTTTGTAAAACGGATCTAAAGCACTAGAATTTAATGAGCTTGATTCTTGATCTGTTGAAGAAGGATTGGGTGGTTATTGTTCAACATACTTATCATGAAGGAAATAGGGTCGCTGATAAGCTTGTCAATCTTGCTAAGGATATGAACAGGGGTCTTCATGTGTTTATGCACACTCCTACTATTGCAATGGAAATTATTTCTTAGGATGCGCTTGGTGTAGCTTTTCCTAGAGTTGTGTAGCCTAGGCTTTTTTGGGTTTTTCCCCCATTGTAATCAAGGAGCGCCATTTAGAAGCCTAATCACACTATATTTTAAGGTCCATTGTATACAAGTATCAAGAAATCTTAAACAATAAATATAAAGTGATACTGATGACGGAAAAATGAATATTACATTCAAACCCACTAATTCACAAAGCAAATCAACCCCACCAACCGTATTCCAAACAACGTGAGGAATTGAATGCCTAGAAATAACTTGGGCTAGACTTAAAAAATGAAAATTATTTCATAGCATATATACATCATAAAATAAAGACATAAATAACAGCAAAAAAAGATGAACCATATAATTATCTCAAGATCTTTTCAATAAATTAGGAATCTGTTTGGTGTTATATGACTATCTAATCAAATGCTATATACAATTGCCTCATGAAATTTTACTTACTATTTTCACATCAACACAATTTTTGCAAACACATTTTATTGAATGGTATGTGGCCAAAAGAAGATCCTTTGTGGGGATTGTGTGATTTATAGCAGACGACAACAATCAAAATCAGGAAGTTTTCGCCCTGACACTAACGCTATAGAGGGGCCAGCCGCCCCTTTTCTTCAGAAGAATGCAAGCCAACGGATCGTATGATTATTGCTTGTGACGTGAACAGCCGAGTCTATTTAGTTCACACACACCACCCTCCATACATGAGCCTCTTAACTTCATCTTGTGTTACCTCTATTTATTGAGATCTCCAATGTCCACCACACATATCACATCCCCGTTACGCACCCTTCACTAAATTATTTGTGGATCACAAAATGTACGGCCTAGGTTTTGTTGTTTCTGCTAATTTCTTATGTAACCTCAATTAATAAAGATGTTGGGTTCTCTTTTAAGAAAGGTTGTTGATCTTAACGTTAGGTGATGAGCGTAAATACACAATGCATCATAATTTTCAACTAACCTCTTGTGGAAGTAAATAATTGGAAAATGAATCATTTAAAAAAAATTTTTTTCTAGATTTCCATACGTGTATCTTTTCAAGATGTCGGCAAGTTTAACTAATAATTGAGATTACAGATACAAGTTATCATTATAATAATATCTCAGGAATTTTAAAAATCTAGATTCTAGTCAATCTCAATGGCTGATTTGCAAAGGTCGAACATTGCATTTGAAATTTGGTACTTAATTTTTAACCATTTTTTATTATCAACCATCTAAATTTTAAAAATATCAATTTAGTACTTAAATTTTTTTTTATTTTAATAATTAACTAGTTGAATTTTACTTATTTTTTAGAATTGACTATCTAAATTTTGTATACCTTTTCAATTAACTGCTTAAATTTTGTCTATTTTTGAACTAACTATTTGAATTTTGTCTATTTTCATACTTAACTGCTTAATAATTCAGGTGCTACAAATTACTTTTGCAAAATTTATAGGAATATATAAGGTGGTAACTTTAAACCTTAAATAATCAATTGAAAGAATGAGTAAAATGACAAACCAAATTTGACATTTATTTGCAAATCAAAGAAATTGAGGGGGGAAAGGAAAAAGAAAAAGAAAAAGAAAAAGAAAAAGATCCAAGTCCCAAAAGCTTATGTACAAATTGTGAGTTATATTCGTAGAGTTGTAATGGCAAGTTCACTTTATTTATCTATTTAATATTAAGTACATGGGTATTCACATGCAATAATATAGATGTCACAATAAATAGCGAACAAAAAGAGGAAACCGGATAACTAATTAAAATACATGATTAAAAGAAGGATGCATATATTATATATATATATTTATTTATTTAAATATAAAAAGAGATAAGATTTGGCCAATTCATTTTTTCTCTTTTTTTTATTAAAGTTAAAAAAAAAAAAATTTAAAGCTACTACTTCTCACTTGACGAATTAGGCCAATATCACTAGATTACAAAGTTATGATCATCTCGTCCTTTTAGTCTCTAGCATACTGTGTTGAGTCATGTCAATTATCGTAAAATATCATTTTTAGCCGAGTCGAATAGACAGTGATATTCTTCCCTAACCTCAATTGATCGAGATGTTGGGTTCCCTTCCTTGAAAGGTTGTTAACATTAAACAGAGGAGATATGAGTGGTGGTGTCCATCTAAATGACCGCTTGTTGAACCAAAAGATTGTGTACAACTTGTGAGTTTCATTTTACTGAGTTCTTGTTATTTGCTAAATGCGAGATAATGCCTCTTGGCACTATTGGCGAAACAATCACTTACTCCATGTTTAGCATTTTTCATACAGGAAAATAGGCGGAAACAAAAGAACAATAAATGAATAAATCAATTAAAGAGTAGAAAATAGTTGATAAGATGTAAATAAATAAGTAAAAGGGTAGAACTTGAATAAGTATAATTTTTGTTTTATATTTGATAACAAACGGGGAAAAAAGAAGGGAATATAGCTATTTTTATTGTTTGATTTTGAAGAGAAGTAGCAAGTAAAGTACTTACTTGAAGACTTATGAAGAAGGAAATAGGGGAAGATAAAGTTCAAAAGAGAACAAAAAAGGAGAAGTAGAAATCTACTATGAACCAGTAGTTGTAACTAACTTGAAGCAAAATATTTATATTTATAGAACAAGCTGAGACATAAAAAAAGGACACATCTAACCATAAATAACTCTACAACTATATGCTACGGCCACGTCTCGAACATTAACATTACATTGGATCGCATGCGGCCGTGGCTTGAACAACGAGAACAAGTTCTCACATAGGAACGCACAGGATTGTGGCTCGAACACACTAAAGATGGACTCTGCAAGAGGCTAAACTTAGAACATGAATATTGCAATTGAGAAACATGAGGCACTTTTCTTAATCCATTAGCAAGTTTGCTATGTGAATCAATGTAAACTATGTGCAAGAACCCAAAATCAACATGATCTCTAAGGAAATGAAGATAAACTTCAAGATGCTTGGTTCTATTATGAAAGCAAGGATTTTCATCTAATAGTTGAGTAGAATTACTATCTGTGAATAAAGAAATAGGTGACAATAAGGAAAAATGAAGATCATGCATAATGTAAGAGCACCACAATATCTCCTTGATAGTTAATGCAAGGCCATGATATTCAGCCTTGGGCTACTTTTCTATCTTCCAAGAAACCAAGGGGGATCTAAGAAAGGCATAGAAGCCTGAAATAGATTTTCTATCCACTCATGAAGTTGTCCAATTGGCACCTAAATAAACATGCAGTTGCAAAGAATTCTATAAAGAAAAGAAAAGACCTTTGTGGACAGTTGCCTTAATATATCTCATAATATGATGTAAGGCTTGAAGATGAATAGTCTTAGGTTGTCCCACAAAGTGACTGAGCTGCTACTCTACAAAGAACAAATATGGGCCCATGATGGTGAGGTAAAGCAAATGGCCTACTGTTACTATAAGAAAACTGGTCTTTAGAGATGGAAATTCTGTTATGGAAAATGGATAAAACAAACTATATTTCTATAAATAGAATCAGCGATGATAGTTTTTGTAACGGAAATTTACATTTAGAAACAGAATTTTTATTCTAAAGCCCAGAATTTCTTGTACTGTGTTTTGTGAAAGGATGTAGCATCTAAAAGAAATTCTCCTTGAGTGTTCTCAAGGTGCAACTTCTATGGAAAAGGCATAAGAAGTGGTTTGCAACACGTGAAAACAATATCTTGCAAAATGTCTAGTGCAAACTTCCTTTGGTTCAATAAGAAACCAGATTATGAACTACAAACCTCAATGCCTAAAAAATAACGAAGATCCTTAAGATCTTTGATGGTGAATGCTGCATGTAATTGGTCCAGAACATGTTGGATTTTCCTCTAAGTTATCATCAACATCATACACCAATATAGTAAGAAAGCCTATAAAATCATATTTGGTAAACAAAGAATAATCATTTCATGACTAAACAAATCCCAAGGAAATAATGAACTTAGCGAACTCTTTATTCCACTATGTAGATGCTTGGTTTAAAACTATAAAGTGAGCAAACTAATTTGCTAACTTCTTTTGGTTTAGAAGCTATGTAACTCTTGGGTGGCTTCATGTAAATTTCCTCATCAATGAATCTATGAAGAAATGCATTGTTTACATCAAGTTGATGTACATTCGAACACTTAACAATAGCTGTAGCAAGTAAAATACAACTAGTAGAAAGCTTTGCTACTGGAGAAAATGTGTGAATAAAATTGATTCATTCAATTGGGTTGTAGCCCTTGGCTACAAGCTTTGCTTTATGCCTTTAACTATACCATTTGACTTATATTTCCTTTATATACCCATTTGCATCCAATAAATAAATAAATCAATTAAAGAGTAGAAAATAGTTAATAAGATGTAAGTGAATAGATAAAAGAGCAAAAATTGAACAAGTATAATTTCATTTTATATTTGGTAACAAACCAAGGGGAAAAAAAAACATGAAAGGAAATATTGCTACTTTTATTGTTTGATTTTAAAGAAAAGTAGTAAGCTTACTTGAAGGGTTATGAAGAAGGAATAAGAGGAAGATAAAGTTCAAAAGAGCATGGAAAAGGAGAAGTAAAAATCTATTATGAACGAGTAGTGGTAACTAACTTGAAGCAAAGTATTTATGGTACAAGTTAAGACAAATAAGAAAAGGACACGTGTAAACATAAATACTATAAACCTCTATCTCACGCCGTGTCTAGACATTAACATTACATTGAATTGCACGCTGTCGTGACTCGAACTCTGACAAACATAGGTTCTCACACTGGTTCGCTCTCGGCCATGGCTCGAACACTGTACAGGTTCTTACATTGTTTCATATATGGCGATGTACTTCTAACATATTTGATTTAAAATAAGAAAATAAAGTCATTAATGGACAAAAGTATCTCTCACCTTAAGGTAACAACCAATCTTAATTCCACAATTGACGAACTTCATCAAACCCATCCATGGCTATTATTAATAATATATAAACATAAATGTTATATTCTTTTATATTATATAAGCCCTCGTAGGTACACGGTTTGTATCTTTATAACATATTATTTGGGTAAAATATTAGAAGGTACTAACATTTTGAGAAATATCAATATTTTAAATAGCTAAAAAGAAAATCAATGTATCGTAAAATGAGTTGAATAAAGTATCAATGTTATACAATATTCATTTGAGGTATCAATATATACATAGGTTTTTAATAATTTTTCCCACTTTTTTTCGACGAATAACTTGTTTGACTCATTTTATAAAACGTTCATTCCTCTTTTTAACCATTCAAAACGTTAATACATTAATAAACTTATCCAACATATTTATACATGTAGGTATATTCACCCACATTTATTTTGATTAAATGACCATAATTAATGTAGTATGACACGACAAATCTATGGGGAAATGTAAGTGTGTGCCGACATTGTTTTATAGGTAACATGATAAAATGTCAAATTTGGTACTTAAATTTTGTATGAAAATTCAATTTGGTACCCTTTCGAAGTGGTCAATTTAACACTAAATTGAACTTTTTGTTGCTAATTTTACCACCTCGCTCAATATTGTTTGTTTTATTTGCTAAAGTAAAAAATGCAGCCTATTATTACTAGATGATGATGGGGGGATAGTAAAAATTCAATGATAGGTTAATGGTGTTATTAAGATAGTAAAAATATACATAGAAAGTTTGATTGGATATTAAATCAACCACTTCTTAAGTTTAAGTACCAAATTAAATTTTCGTGCAAATTTTAGGTACCAAATTTGTAATTTACTTAAGTAAGATTATTCAATAGATAAATCATTCATGAGAACTTTATTATCAAACACAATTTGTCATCACTATCCCACCAAGTAAATTAATTATTTTCATATTATATGACCAAGACATGGGTACGAACCGAGTCACTGGTCATTATATATTACCTACCAGGGGCAAGGGCAAGATGGTCGGGTATGTCTTATGACCCAGCCTGTTACTTGGTCCATGACCTAATTTGAAGCGCCACAATTGGATAGGATAAAAAGAAATTACATGACTTATTAAATTATATAATTAAAACAAAAAAAAAAAGAAAAGAGGAATTGCTAATAACCTTACAAGCATTAAGTTATGCATTGGTATGCCCCATAAACTTTCAAATGGTGCAAAAGACTTATAACACCCAAAAAAATTAGGATATTTACAACCCATCATGTGTTCATAATGGGTATGGACACGCTAAGGCTTAATGTTTAATAAAAGTCCACAATTTACACCATTAAACCTCTAAATTACTCATATATTAATAACTCAAACAATGTTATATTACGTACTTATCATTATAAACAACTACATAAGCCTTATCTCAAAAACTACATGAATTCAACCAACAAATGGCTTAGAGAGGCCATTATACCAACACTACAACAATTTTATATGGTAACTACGATCTCTACTCTACAACAAATACTAAACACATATTAGCACTTAGACCAACAACACATTATTGAAGTCTTTATTTTCATCAATCAACACATATCTTCTATTCATCATATGAAAAGTCTTCAATGCTAATGATGTTCCTAAAACCTAATAATTGGTTA
The DNA here is from genome assembly GCA_024138025.1 of Combretum micranthum. NCBI lineage: Eukaryota > Viridiplantae > Streptophyta > Magnoliopsida > Myrtales > Combretaceae > Combretum > Combretum micranthum. Next base: position 1,420,368 of record JAMXBD010000045.1, read on the forward strand.
TAACGAGCAATGCTATAGCTTATATGATCACCACCTATATCAAAAAGAGGAAAAAAGTGAGTCAAAACCTAGTATGTATACACCATATAAACAAGTACGTAATCAAACAACAATACATTCGCATGTAGAATCAACTAATGCAACAATTAATATTTCATTATCTTTGGTTTAATTCGAAGAAACGACATAAGGATAACATAGTGTCCTATTATATGTAAATATAATAATACATATATATATATATTTTTTAGGTACTCCTCAATATCCATGAGTCCAAATTAACTAGATTTAGATCTACTTGTAATCATCTATAAGTGTAACTCCACATAAAAACAATGTTACACGAGGATCATCATGGGTGTTGCATTAGTATCATTAATACTCCTTGTCCACTAACTACAGCCAAGTACAAGCTAACAAAAATTCATTTTAGTCATATATTAATTAGATTCATTTGATATTATACCTCATCAAGCACATGAAGCAAGCACGAAATACATGTACCTTGATTGCAAGCTCATCCTGAACTCTAACCTTTAGCACCTCTCTAAACCTAAGTTACAACATGCTTAAAGTATTTATCAACATTTACACTTCTAATCTCATATATAGGTCATATTTCCAACAGTTTTCACTCTTACACTAACATTGTATCAAAGTTCATTTAGTAAACTACTCGGCTCAAAAATTTATACAATTGGTTAAAAGATTTTAAAAGTTAAATGGCTATAAATAATTATCAACTAATTGATAAAAGACCCACTCTTAATAAGAAATTAAGTTTAAATAGAAATTTGATTACCAAATATTACGCGTTGAAAAGGAAGATCTCAATGACACTCATAAACAATTGATATTATGCACAAAGATTCACTCATGTTGCACTTGCCACAATCATTACGATTGATAAGAGCAAAGAACTCACCACAATTAAAGAAACCCGATCGATAAAGGTAGGATTTTAGAATAAAGACTTAAAAAAAAAAGATCCTTCAATATCAAAGTGATGAAAAGTTAGTTACCTAGAGATGTCTATTTATAAGAGTCCCAAAAAGTAAATATAAATAACTAAAATAAGCAAAATTAAACAAAATTGCATAGTAAAAACAAATATATGAAATTAGGCTTTACATGACTATCTATACGGTTTGTGTTTATGCTCATGTACTCCCTATATGTGAAGAAAGCTTGCAAAATGGACTTCAACACAACCTAGAAAACGAGTTGTGTTCACGACTCATGTCAGGCATGGAATCAACTTTTTTCCACTTTTCCAGTTCAACACAACTTTGACCTATTTCCTTTGCATTTGCTTTTGTTCTTAACACAAGTTTTTTTTAAACTTGTATAGACACATTTTCACCAAAAGTTGATTCTTTGATCCTTGAATATACCTGTCCAACTTACCTTCATCTAACACACACAAAACCAATAAATTTTGTCCAATATAAGTGTTATTATCATGTAATCCAAAACAAGAAACCAACTTAGCTTTATCTGGTTCTAATCTATTATCAAGAACATAAAGAGTAAGACTTTGCAATTCTCTATCTCATACTTTGGTAATCAGACCTTTAGTTTGATTCATATCAGCTTGATGCCTTAAAATCATCCACTTTATTTTTCTACTTATTGGGTTTTTTCATGACCCCCGAAACTAAAAGTAGGCACGAGCAATCAGGTAACACCCATAACCTGTCTTGAAAAAGCCATCACCAGGTTAACACAATCGACCTCACCCATCCATATAGTTTGTGACTCAAGTCTTATCATGTTGGATTATCAAGCTATGGACAGGTTATTGTTCTTAACTTACCAGGTTGACCATTAATGGGGAAAAAAAAAAGGGAAGAGAAAAGAAAGGAGAAAACTTTTGGAAGAAAACATAAACATAAATAAGAAACAAATATTCAAATTATTTTCTTGTGAATAATGAAAATATACTTCGTATCAATAGCATTTCATGTTTTTTCTTATTAACATCACAAATAATAACTATGCTTAAAAACACGTTTAGTTGAATTGATAGAGTCTAAACCAAAGTGAACTCTTATTTTTCAACAATATGGGACTCATATTTGTCTTTGTGGTACTTATTTGTGTCTTGAGTATTTTGTAGTCCCATATTGCTGACTTTATAACTAAAAGTGAATGTGCTTGTGTATAAGTAAATACATAAATTGAACAATTTTTTTAATAAATGGGCTAAAAATTACTGTTGTTAGGTCCAGTTTTATTTCAAGTTAAAAATTTGTTTTAGCTTTTTCCTTTAAATTGATTCCTTTTATTTTTTATTCAACTTTGTCTTTATATTATTTTTTTCCAATTTTTAATTTTTACATTTAAAAATTTTATCTTTATAATTTTTTTTATTGAGGAATTTATGCCTTTGTACTAAGGTCAAAATTTACAGAAGTCATTTTCCCACTATCAAAGTTAAGGAGAATGATTTACAGCTTTTGAAAGCTTATAGAATGTATTCACACTAAAATCAAAATTTAAAGCAAGTGTTTGCATTTTCCCAAAAGGGAAAACTAGGAAAAAATTATATGTGATGTACTTTGGCACAAATATACATGATATGGGATTAAGAAATTCATTTTCTCTTTTGTTTAACCTTGGTCCTAGTATGTTGTGTTAAATCGTGTCAATCATGAAATGTCTTACTGAACCCTATCATTTTTCTAGCCAATGTTGATTAGCTTAATCGGTAGGGCGGGTCTTGATTTGTCAGGTTTGATCCCTATTGCCAACATTAAGATCTTGTTGGTAGGTTGCCATGCCCTACCTAAAAAATGGGTATGGTGTGCTAAAGCCAATTAGCCTGTAAAAGAAGGGGTGTTGTACTCCACTTCCCAAAGTGGTGATCGAAGTCAAAGCCACCAAAAATTTTAGTTCAAGCCAGAAAAGAGAAAAAACAAAAAGAAACTCTGTCATTTTGAGTCTACTCGAGAAGAGGCAAATCACTAGTCGTGCTATTGTTGAGTTAGGTTTATATGCTATTAGCACTCATCCCCGCTTATATGGGTACTTGTGTTAAGTTAGGTGAAATATAATTCCTCATATTAAAGAAAAGATAATAAAATTAAAGGAAGAAGAACAATTAAAATAAAATCAAGAATAAATGTATCGAATATAACAGAAAAAAAAAGGATAATTAATTATACAATATAGGTTATTGAAATAAACCACCATATGCTCTCAACACTTACCTTGATAATGATAAAAATGAGAAATCATGATCATGATGGATAAGAAATAATAAAATAGGGTAAAACCCAACAAGGTCAAATATAGTTAATTTCAATAGGTTGATTGTGTAACACACATAACAAATAAGACAAGTAACGAGGATAAGCGAAACAAACAAGTATCTAATATATAAGTTTAATAAATTCAAAATATACATAAAAAAGATATATATATATTATATGTACATTTGTATGATAATAACAAGCATGAACTTTCCCTAACGAATAACAATAGTTGGCTCACAACAAGCATAATGAACTGGTGGTTTGTAAGTAACAATGAGTTATAATGAACTACTGATTTTGTTAGAGAATTGCTATTAGTATTTGGAGGTTCAACTCTAAGAATTCCAATTTGAAGAGGATATTTAAAAAAAAATTCAAGAGACCTAGAAATTATGAATATCATGATATCCCATATATGTGTATTATTACATGAATTGTGGGAGAAAATTTGTATTAGTTTATAAGGTTAAGTTGGTGAACACCATATCAACACTAATTTAAAACTTTTTGGCCGAGTGGTTGAAAATGTACATCAATGTTTGTTGTTTTGGTAATTAACTACTTTTGACTTCAAGTGTTACAAATGGTATCAAAGTCAATCCCTATCTAATAAGTGAATGATATGGGGAGAAACTAAGGTGAAAGCTAGTATCCTTGTTTCGAATCCTTTTAGAGAAGAGATCTAAGGAGCGTAAGGAGTATTGCTAGAAGGTAACTTTTGGCATGCTTTCAAGATGGTCTATAGGTAGAGGGTGGCTAGAATAGATTGAATTATACACCCAAAAGAGGAAAGAATTGAGCCTATTTTTAAGGCCTCACGATATAAAGACTTTGCATGTTTATGAGATTTAGAGAGGAAATTTGTATTGCTTTTAGGAATAAGGAACTATTGGGATGTTTAGAAACTGAAAACAATTTCAAAGTACACAATAGAATAAAATTTTTTTAGAAATCTCAAATTCAACAACACCGACAAGAGAAGACTTACCAACCTTTTTTGCTAACTGAAAAAATGTGGATGAAGAAATCATCATATATCTGTATGCTATCAACTTTAGTTCTGTCATATTTATGTGTTACACCCTACACCAGTATCTACACGAACCCTTATCATACAAACATAGGAGTTCTAGCACCTTAGATTTTATAACTACTGTTCATTTTCTCTTTTTATGTAGAAAAACTTATTTTCTAGCTTAAAAACGTGTGTTTAGTTTTGTTTTTTTCCTCTATCAATATCTTCATATATCACCCATGACAGAAAATGACAATATATATATACATATATCTATTAGAATAAAATATGATCTAGTAAAACACGTCATTTCTTAATTCGAACATGTAACTAAAATTTATTATTATCTGTTTCCTTTTATTTTAAAATCAAATTTTAAAATAGATCTTTTAATTTAAAATAAAACATCTCTTTCCTATTTTGAATAGGATAATTTACTTATGGTAGTTTATAGTGAACTCGAACACTTTCCAAATTAGATCATGTAAGTTCATTCTTAGTGTGTGTCAATCCAACTAAACCCAAATAACAACTTATCTCATAGTCTTTTTGTCACATGATATCTAGATTGAACATAAGGTATAGATAATGCCACATTTATATCGTTCAATCTTATCCTCTCTCTATCTCAAAGTAGACTAATAAAACAAATGGCATTGATCATACTATCAATTCATTTGAGTACGACCATGCATTTCTCAATCTCACTTATTAATAAGAGGGACATATCCCATCTCAAACAGTCATCTCTCTTTACATGATTCATATTATACTCAATCACAACCTTTATAATATTTTTGGTAGATAGCGTTTGATTGTATCAAATCATAATATTCCTGGTGTTGAAATCCATGGTAATTTCATATAAAGATTTAATAACATAGTTATTATGAGAATCACGTATGAAATTAATCCATGTAATGATCTTAGTATATCGGTCCAATACTTAGTTCTCTAGCATATATCTACGAGTTTTATTTATAGCTTCAGACATATAAACACTCATGATTATAATTTGAATCTCATACTAGTCTTAATTCATTATTGTTCCCACAATAACGGGCATCTAAGGGTTTTTAGAATAATTATATGATTATTCATAGATATTAATATAAAGTAAACATGTAAAAAAATATAATAATAGATGTTTCTCTATTAATAAAATATAAGGATGACTACATCTAATGATTGGCTTATGACACAATCACTAACAAGTACTAAATATCATATCGACACTAGTTAGAAACTTTTGGGTTTGGTGGTTAACAAAGACCTATTAAGCCACCTACATCCATATGGAGCTCTCTGAGGTCTGTAAGCTATAAAATCCTTAAGTTCTCACATTAGCATCTTAAGGACCTCTTATTGGTAAGTATCTCACTATTTTATCCATAAGGTTATTCACATAAGTTCTTTCACTTCTCTTATAAGTTTTTATAGGTCTTTTTTACTTTCACATGATACCTTTGTTTTTTTCCCCCCAAACAATGGTAGTGATAAATAGTAATTTATAAAAATTATTATCAAGAAATTATATGAAAACATAGAATATGTATAGTACACACATACTATTAATATTTAATTATTCACATTTGAAAACATAATTAATAAAGTTTTAATAATTGTTCGAACATTAATATAAATAAGCAAAACATGAAAGTAAGACAATCATTTAATATAAAACTGGCACAACATGAAAGGAAGACAACCATAAACTAATTTGAAGTACATAGCGAGCATAACAAAAAAAAAAAGAATGAAAGAAAAACTAATTCAAAAGCATGAACAATCAGCAAATAATTATAATGATAATAAATGGAAAACATCACATAATTATAATAGAAAAAAAAATCCTATTGCATTTGTCATTAAAAATTGTAATGGTTATAAACTTAATTCACATCCTTGCAATAGAAATAATTATGTGTAGCACTTAGGATTGCAAATTCAATGTCAATTGAAATTACAAAATAAAAAAAATCACAAAATTAAGGAAAAATTAAAAATAAATAAATAAATAACATTGGTGCGTTTGCAAATATGGAATGACCATTTTGGCTATATTAAGTTTTCAAACTTTTGGTTGAAAACAATTCTCTACATCAGACAGAGGAAGCCAATTAAAAATTAAATGAAATGAAATATTGTAAATGACCACATTATGATGAGGACCTCAAAAAGTTAAAGAATCATTCCACATCTGCAGGAATCTCAAAAGAATTAAGTCCTTACCCTAGGAAATCTTATCAAAAACCTCATATTTGAATGCTTTTAATAATCAATTGTCTTTTTTCAAATTACATTTGGTTTGGAATGTCACACGTAGTGATAAAAAAGACATGAAAAGGATAAGAAAAATCAAGAAGTTCAAAAAGATAATAGAGTAATGAAGTGAATAAATGATGGGGATGAAGTGAATTTTGGATAGAACTACAGAAGAGTTGAAATTTAGGAAACCTATTGAGATGAGTAGACTTAATAAAGTTATGGGGGTCAATGGATTGAGAGTATTAAGTATGTAATATGAGTTAACTAAAGAGAAACTTGTGGTGAAGTGGAGAAAATTTGTGAAGTTTAATGGAAGGTATTGATACCAATCGGCTCATCGCAAGCTTATGTGGGTTGCAGCACCCATGAAGAATTCAATCAAGCCCATCAGCCTAGTTGCTCTACAAAGAGCTCAACCTCCTATGACTTTGGCCACAAACCTCATGAAGGCCTAACTCAGCAAGTACCTCGGCCCCAACTTCAAGCTCTCCTAGGACCTTGGTCTCCATGAGGACTAATGCCACACTTGTACCCCATCACAACTCCCCTTACGAAGGCCAATGGCAACGCAATGCATGTTCCATTACAAGCTATACTCTCCTAACATACATGCTACATGCTCTTAAGACGCTACCTAGCCCTAACGAGGTGGGGGTGGAACAAGTACCAGTCCGGCCACATTCCATGCTTCGCTACCTTCTTCTCCTCAGATTAAGGTCAGTTATCGACCTGGGATATACATATCAACAACAAACATTCTATGGGCCCATTCTGACATGACCTCATCTATAAATAGCCCATTCCTTTAGTAGGTAAGAAGGACAATCTGGATGCACACATAAAGTAACAACCTCATAACTGCCTTTTGAATTCTTTGAAGAGAACCCATGACTAGCTTAAGCATCGGAGTGGCCACGTTGAACAATCCCTTAGTGTACCTCTAATTGATTTCTATGTTTGTAGATCTACAGCTCTATCGACAAATCAGCACCTGCAAAAGGAAGAATTGGGATTTAAATTGAAAATCAAGAAAAGAATTCATGGGTGTAAGTGGTGTAAGTAGAAAAGAAATTAGAGTTATTGAAAAACAAGGAAAGACTATCTTGATCACTATTGAAGATATAGACAAATTTAAGAAGTGATAATGAAGCATTGTAAGTTATGAAAATATAAGAAATTTGATATATTTATATTGGTCTAGCTTTAATTAGAGTAGCAAAGTAGAAGTAGCTAGAGAAATTTAAGATAAATGAAAAATGATAAATAATACTTGAAGAATTGTTGGGTAATTAGGAAGCATACGTATGGAGGAGACTAGTAAACAACACTTTAAAACTTTAAGGTCAGAAAAAACTATATAATTTAGAGATTAAGAATAATCTAACAAGAAAATTGTACTAAAAGCAAATTTTAATGATGAAATTATTTTAAAAGAGGGTAGTAGAGAATAAAATGTCCCAATCCTTATTGGTTACTCTATTTTCTCTTCTTTTTTTTTCATTTATAATTTTCTATTTACCATTCAATATTACCTACATGGGCATTTTCCTTAACTACACCCCTAAATTTTGACTTCATATTCTAATATATTATATCTCTTTCCCATTAATACGTTCTCCATCCTCTTTAACCTAACGTCTTATTGGTAATATGCTAGTTAAAATTCTAGCTTCCATGCATTTTTACTTCATTGTCAATCCTCTAATGTACTATGGGATTGTTTGTTTTGTCAGCTTGTAGACAACACGCATATATTTTCAAATAGATTATTTATGAAAAAATAAATATGGATGAAAATAGACATTTTTTCTAATAAATAAATCAAACAGACCTGATACAGATGCATATCAGATATAGATGAAAAATAAACCATCCAAACTTGTATTGCATATGTGAGCAAAATTTTGTAGTATTAGGTCATCTACTCATCAAGAAGTTTAAAGCAAAAACTTTTTGTGGTAGTTTTTTCACTTCCATTGACATGTATTGCATATGTGATGATTTTAAATTTTCTACCTAGTAAGAGAATGTATCAAATTGAAGGTTGTTAGTGATAATTTATGAAAGAGGGGAAAAAGTAAAGCATGGAAGTGTTAATATAAGAAAAATAGTAAGTTTTTTAGTGTTTACATTTGGTCACATAATAAATTTGAAGTTTTGAGTTGGAAGATGGTTTAGGATAATGTGTAGCAATGAGCAATGGAAATTATATGTCAAACGACTAAATTTGTAAAGAATGATGCATTAATGAATGAGAAGAAAATGTAGAAATTTTTGTGTAAGTTAACCATGTAGAATTGTAATTTATTATAAAAATGATTATAATCTTTGAAATGAATCCATAGTTATTGGTAAAAAGTTCATACAATAGGATTTTTACAAAAATCCAAACCTTTGCAAAGAATGTGGAGTATTTAAGGCTAAGAAGTTTCTTCCTATATTGTTCATTAAAAATGTTATGACTTTTGTGATATGCTCAAACTCTTTTGATCAAAATGTGTATTGCTATTAATAGGTAACTTATGTTATATGTCTAATTGATTTTTATTTATTTATGGGATTCTTTAACACTTATTTATACATTAATAAGGTAAATATAATGAGATATTTACCAATAACAACAATGTTACAACATAACTATAAAAATTTGAATTTCATTTGAGCAATAAGATGCTTAAAGGAACATAGTTGGTATTGGGAGTTGACTTTATGAGTTATGATCAACTTGATAATTTAATAAACAGTTAAGAAAAGATATTTGAAATTATGAACAACTAGCATTGAATTATAAACAATGTGTACTTGTACATTCACAAGTATATATAAAGGAGAGAAAATTTAGTTATTTATGGCCAAACTTGTTCCAGCTCTATGGTTAACTTTATGTAATCAACGGATGTTGTCATAGCAATATTGATCAACCTAATAAATAATTAATGTCTAATAAGAGTCTTGTTTGTGTTTGGCTAGGATTAGAAATTGAGAGAACTATTGTTCTCAATATATCACCTTTTCATTTACGCGTGATGATGTACTTGTCTTTAGTAAAGTTACAAATTTAAACAATTTTCATAATCTAGATGTTACTTATCTAGTGTGTTGTTAAACAAAAAAAATATTATGTAACAGATTAGTGACTAGAAAGAATCTACAATCTAGCAGTTTAAATGTTATGAGATACCATTATAGATAATTGTATTTTGAGTAATACAACTAATGGTTCCCTGACGTTTATTCTAAGACACATCAACTTATTTTTTCTAAACCCCAGAATATTGAGAAATACCCAACATCATAATCTACATTTATCATATATTTTGAACTAAAATGTCATTAGTTGCCCTAAGTCTTGTGAATTCGTATTGAAATATATATGAAATAGCTTAAATAAAATAACTTACAAAGGAAGACAAATTGGTAATATTAAGTTAAAAGATACATTGGACATTTAAAAACCTCTAAACAGTAACTATTACCTCTTCCATTTTGTTTTACAATACAAAATTCTCTTTTTCCCTCTCCCAGTAAACCCTTGAGAATCTGGAAGGACAACAACAAGAAAGCAAGGTAAGTGATAATTCATCCTTTTCATTATTGTTTCCAACATTGTTTACACATGATTGATGAAAATTATGGTTTTCATATGTATCGCCAATACTTTTCAAAAGATGCAACAATTTAAGACAGGTCTCTAGAGAACTCGTAAGATGATGTTGAAGAAAATTCATAGGACTAGATGTAACAAAGGATTTTCAAGAAGGTAATGTGGTTATTATGTTTTAAATATGATTGGACTCATGGGTGTTGGATATGGTTGGAAAAGAGTGGTATGTTTTAGGGTGGTCTTAGCATTAAGAATGTTTTAGTAGGAGTGTTCAAAGTTGTTTTAAGCTTGGAAATATGAGAAAACTTACGAATGGAGTTTTCCAAAAGTACACGACTTGATGTGCATCCTATGTACTAGTTACGTACCCTTGGTATGTGGAAAGCGAAGTTTTTTTTATGTATGGAACCCATATATAATCTCATGTATCAGGTCATGTATCTTTCTATGATGGAAATGGTGTTTTTCCATAAATATATAACCCGTATATGAGTTTGTGTATTTGGTCATATATCTCTATGCGCTTTTGACAACCCTGAACCCTGGGAATGCATGGCTAATAAATAGGCTCGCGTTCCATGTACATTACATGTGTATAAGTACACAACCCCAAACATAGCCATGTACTTTACACATGCACCTTGTGTATACACCAAATTTCTTGTCATTTCCCCTCAAAGGTATAGAAACTTAACATAATTCCTCATAGGATTGAAGTATACTTTAAACTCTTGCGACTACGTTAATAGTGGACTTTTGTACTTATATCAAATCCAATATACATGTAGACGCATTGCCTTGTTTGATCATTATGTTTGTTAGGATAGTCTAATAACTTGACTAATCATATATCAGACCTAAAACTTGTTTGTTGCATGTGATTAGTTGTGATTGATGGACTAGGAGTATCGATAATATGTGATAACTCGATAATCCTTGTGTGATGTTGTCCCTATATGGAATCACACCTAGAGATAATTATAGGTAGATTTAGGACTGGACTGTTGGACTCATGAATATTAAGGAATACCCAATATCATATCTATCTATCTATTTATATATATTAAAGCTACATGTGTAGTCAGGATACTGAGTTATCTCTATATTGCTTGATGAGCCTAAAAGCAAAGAGAATAAACGGTTGTTTGGTGCATTAGATTTAAGTTTGTATGTGAATTATTTGTGTATGCTTATGTGTTTGTACTTGTAATAATATCGTATTGGACTTCAACTCACTCTTTTCTCTTTTCACATTTAGGTAGTTTTCTAGTCATGTTTGACCTCTTGGGATATGATGTTGTTATGGATCATGTGAATGATGTTAGCAATGACAACTATCCAACCGATGAATAGATTAGTGACTTTGGAGATAAGATTCCTCATCTATGTATTTAGTTGTGGATTGCGTATTATGTGTTATATTATCTAGTAGATTTATGCTCGGGTGTGGCTATTTATGACTATTGATGGACTCATTTTGAGCCATCTCTTTGTTTAGTTATAATAGTACATGTAGACCTTAGTCTGTTAGTTTGTGAACATGTTTGGAACCTAATATTGATGAAGTATCCATGTATGCATGCGTATGTAAACTGGAGTTAAGAATGGTGTCAAATGGTGAATTTAATAGGTTGTGAATCTTAATATGCCTACTATTAAGAGTTGACACGTGGCAAGCTATAAATGATCCTATGTTTAGGGTTTTACAATATAATTAAAAGATAAACATCTAATGTTGTGCATTAACTTTTATATATGTATAGATGTCTACTTAGTGTGACATCTACATATAATTGTGATATTTATATATTGGGCTTTAACCCATTCCCGGGCAATCTATGTTTTTTTTATTGATGTAGATGTGACAGTAATTATTATGATGATTTAGGATTTAACTCGTGCATTGATTATTGTGAGGATGATGTCAGTTATGTGGTATATTATGAAGACATTTGAATGGATGTTTGCTAATTAAGGATCACAAACCTCAAGTTATTGTTGATATTCACCCAAATATTTATCAAACTTAGCCTCTTGGTTTAATTCAAATGTATTAGTCTTGTCATGTGGATGCTAGTGGACTCCACTGAGCCACCTATATATATCATGTAATTATGATGATGTTAGATCTGTGGTTACATATGTTAATTATGGAAATTAGCAAGTCCTTTTTTTCATCAAAGAGGGGCAAACTCGCTTAAGAAATTACGCAGTATAGCTTCTAGTATAAGAGATACCTATAGCATCTCTAAACAAAAAATCACAAACAAAATTAGGCTCAAAAGTAAAAATTTGCACTCGTGATTGCTATTCCACTGCCTTATTTGCAAGAGCATCTACACAAGAATTGGCTTCTCTATAAATGTAAGCCACTTTGACATGCCAATCACTTTGAAGAATCTGATTAATGGGTTTAAGTAAATTAGTATGATAAAAATTCTAATTAGTTTTGCTATATAGCATATCCACAAATAGAACTCCTTATACCCATATTCCAAGCTAATCTAAGTCCATGAAGTGCACCCTATAACTCTGCTTCTATTGCAAAACTTGCTCCAATGTTAACTATGAATCCTCCAACCCATCTTCCTAACCAATCTCTTACTACCCCACCAGCAAACGCAATAGTATTTCTATTCTTTGCTGCTCCATCAATATTGATTTTAAAGCATCCATACAGTGGAGGGCTCCAACCAACTAATCTCTCCTCTCTACTTTTTTTATGAATAAAACACTTTACAAATTCATTTCTTACAGAAACAATATTTCTAACTTTAGCCAAAACAGCAGGAAGAAGAGAATTATCATGATTCCTCACCCATAACCTCCTTATTCCTCAAACCCCAAATCAACCAGCAAATAGTTCCAAAATATATGAACCAAGAAATATTATTAACCAAATCATTATACACAAGATTAGTCACAAACCAATCATCAAACGACATACTCAAAAAATTACTCAACTTATGATAAGGTAAAAGTTTATACCATATAAAAACAGCACAATAGCAACCTCTTAGAACATGATCGATATCCTTCACTTCTGTAGCACATAACTCGCACCTTTCGTTATTCTTATCACGTCCATACATATGAACATATAGTGGAATTGTTTCGTCCCAAGCTTTGGAGTTTTTTAATAGTAATTTCCCAACCCATCAGCTTATTTATTCTAGAAGATAAGATCAACGAAATTTCATGGTGAAATTTACTCAGCTCTTTGTAATACAAAATCACTCTCCCCCATGTCCATTCCTCCCCCATAATGCACCTTACATATCCGTTAGCCCATGACCTGCAACTGGCATATATGTAACATTCAATGTCTATTTGTCTGTTACCTAAAAAGATCCATTTGCCTAATGTTCAAAGTGCACAAATATCTCCAATGCAAAAGTTTTATACAACAGTATAGGCCTCATGTATATAACATAACTCATAAGTTACGGTCCTTTTTTCAACTTTTTTGCAACGTAAAACTATCAGTTAGGTTGATTATTAACGTAATTCTCGAAATTTTTGAAATTGGACCCATGTTTCTCTTTCTTTCTTTTTAATCACATTTTGTTCTATGAAAATTATTAGAATAATATCATGTTCTACATCTTTTTTTGTAATTATACATTTGAAATTTTAAATTGTCAATCTGTACACCTACTCAGATGTCTAGTTACTACTATATATATCTCGTCTTTCTCTATTTTGTTCTAATGATGTGAATTTTTCGATTATATGATAATATGACTTATCATCAGTGTATAAACAAAATAAAATATTACATGTGTTGCATTGAGTTAACTACCTTTAATGATAGAGATAATAGTAGTTAACAAAAAAAGATAAGATATAAAAAGTAGCATCTAAACATTTAATTAGGTATATGAATAGACGATTTAAAACTTTAGATGTATAAGTACAAAAAGGCATAACGTTGAAATATCGATCTCAATATTGACCCAAACTTATTAGTATAATTATAAAATTCATTTAAAGATGTGTCTATATAATTTTGTTAAACTTGATAAAGGGTAAAATATTATACAACATGGGTCACAGTTATACAATTGATAAAAATTGTAAACATGTATACAGTTTGAAAGGTTTTTAGGATTGAAGGAGCTATTATTACCCAATTGTCAAAGAAACCCGGATATCTACACATACAAGGAGTGGTCCTCCTTAGTCATTTCATCTCCTAGATAAGCTCATAAGCTATTACCGTTCACCCATTACTCGACCTTGTTTTTCCTGAAAAAATGTTGATAAGGTTGTGGACCCTATTTTCCACGTGGCACTTTCTTAGTGTTTCGAAACGATAAGGTTGGTGCCTTGTCATCCAACTGTGTAAAATTGCCACATAACATCATTCGTAACATCAAGGGTTAAGATCCGTCCGTGAAAATTGAAATTCAACCTAGACCGTTGGATTGCCATCTGAAGAAGCCAACAATGAGAAAATTTTATGTAACCAAAAAAAGTTTATATAAAGAATGGGATGCTGTAGCAAGTTTCTATAGTCAAGAACATCGAATACAATTTGTGTGTGTTCTTGAGAGCTAAAGTATAATGGCTTCCTCACTGATCTCTTCGGCCACCGTGGCCACTGTCAGCCGCACCACCCCTGCTCAAGCCAGCATGGTGGCACCATTCACCGGCTTGAAATCCACCTCCGCCTTCCCCGTCACCAAGAAGTCCGCCGACATCACTACCCTCGCCAGCAACGGTGGCAGAGTCCAGTGCATGAAGGTACGTAATTTATAAACAAGTCTTTGCTCGATATATACATATTACATATGAACAAGTCCCTCTTATAGCTTAATTTGTTAATGTAGTGTTGATGGCAGAGGAAAGTATAGACTACAATCTAAATTTAATGTCTTTTTGGTTTTACAATATGAATTCTTATTTAGGTTATACAAAAGTTTATAGAGGTTAATTGTCTCAAAAATTTTTTAAAAAAAATGGCGAAAGAAATTAGTTCATGTTATAACAACTTGGTATGCACAACAATATTGCTAAATTAGTATGTATTTTCCTATCCCTAAACCAATATTACATGAATAATACATTTTGAACCTCTAAATACATGTTCACTAACAAAATGATCTTTAGAGATAAAGATTCTATGACCAAAAATTAATAAGATATTTTCTATCTCTACATAGAATCAATGATGGCAATCTTTACAAAATATTTACTTTTAAAGATAGAAATACTATCTCTAAAACAAATAGTGATTGATGCATATATATATATATATATATATATTCAAGGAAAGTGGTTATTTGAGTAATTTTTATGGTTTTTATTATAATATTCTTAACATGATAACATTGTAGAAGTTTGCCTCTCTAATTGCCTAAAAATTCTAGATAGTCCCTACAAATATATAGGATAATAGAATCTATTTATGTGTTTATATCTTATCTTTTGCATGATTCTATATACTCTTTCATTAGTAACTAATGGAAGGACTATTCAATGTATTTATCTCAGCTAATCATTTCATTAACTGCATAATTATACCAATAAAGCCTTTCTCCATATATAAATGATATTGGGATATATATGCATTTTTATAATAGTACTATCTTAGGGAAATTCCATATGAGTTATGCAAAACCTTTCTTCTTTTTTTTTTTTTTTTTTTTTTTTTTGGGACAGGTATGGCCACCACTCGGAAAGAAGAAGTTCGAGACTCTCTCTTACCTTCCCCCACTTACCAACCAACAACTTCTGAGTGAAATTGATTACCTTCTCCGCTCGAAGTGGATTCCTTGCCTCGAGTTTGAGTTGGAGGTCAGCTTTTTAATTTCATTAGTCACACACATTAGTTTAGCGATGATGTCGCAACTACTACCTATGTTTTTTTCACGCAAAAGTTTCATTAAATGTCATACTGAATCGAACTTTTACTTGTAAATTGTGGCAAACGCAACAGCACGGATTCGTGTACCGTGAGAACCACAGATCACCAGGATACTACGATGGTCGCTACTGGACCATGTGGAAGCTTCCCATGTATGGATGCACAGACGGGACACAAGTGCTCCAGGAGGTGGAAAACTGCAAGAAGGAATACCCTACCGCCCTCATCCGGATCATCGGATTCGACAACGTCCGTCAAGTGCAATGCATTAGTTTCATTGCCTACAAGCCACCAGGCTACGACAAATAAATCATTAAATGATTCAAAACAACCTCGGTCCTAAGATGATGATGATGACGACTCCGGCTGTTGTTGCCCCATTTCTTCTCATTCCCTAGAGTTTTCAGATATTCATCTTAGGAAACAGCTTTGAGAAATGTTGTGTTTCTTTTTCCTTGGGATTATGATCATTTGTTTTTGTATAACGTGTTTGATTCCCTTTAATGAAGTTTGAAGGTATGGACATCCAAAGATAGTCTCTAATAATTTTGTTTCGATGCTGGCATTATATAAATATGATTGTCCCTTTTCAAATTTTCTTACTTCAGTATTGTTTTCTCAACTACATTTATATAGCACAACCTATGATTAATAATTTTGTTTCAATCTTGGCATTACAAATATGGATGAAAATTTCAATATGGTTTTTTTTTTTCCCAATTATATGGATATAGCATGGTTTTAGGAAAACAGTATTGAACTTGGTCTATCTAATTGGATTCGAATATTATGCATTAATCAATGTCTATTTGAATTAGATTACGTGGGAGATTGTTGTCCCTTTTCCTTTCATTGGGTAATAATTAATATAGCGAAATGTGGATGAACACATTAAATATTTACTCAAAAGGATAAGATAAAGAAAAAGAAATGAGTGGTTGGTTTCAAATTCAGCATCGACAATACTAGAAGATATCTTATATATCATTTGTTGTAGTCCAAAGAATTGTGTGGATGATAAGTTGTCCATGTCCACGACCATTTCAAGATAAGTCGTCCAATAACATGGTCAATTTTTAAATTATTCTAGCAAGGTTGTTAAACATCACTTTACGGGCCACTCCTCCATGGATTGTGAAATGGTAAATGAGAGGTCTGTAGTAGCCGCAATGTACCTTCAGCGTTTGTGTTCAAAAACTGGATAACACAATTAACTTGTACTGTGTTTGGTATATACATTATTAGACAATAATTTTTGTGTTTTTCATTATTTGGCATACACAAATATAATATAAGAATGTAATAAAATTTTAGAGTTATCCACTGAACTTGTTGTCTAAACTCTAAAGGCATGTTATCCAGTACCAATGCTCAAGACAACATCTAAACAAGGCATTAGAATTTTTGTACAGTTCAATCCCATAAATTTGGGTAAATCAAACGCTCCGTAATGCAAAATGGTGGCATATTTTTAATAGTGTCAATAGGTAATGAAGATTGCATAATGCTATGAAAACTTATCATATATGTTTTTATTGATACAAATAAGAGATTAAAAATCTAGCATCATTATCCATTCAGTATAGTGATAAAATAGTAATGATACAATTCAAATTGAACATTTTGTATAATATTCAATTGGATGAATAGTTATTGGCATTATTATAATATTCCAATGTCTCTATCAATCACAATCAAATACCTAAGTGATAGAAACAATGAACATCCTAATTCGTAACATATAATTAAATCTAACCAATCAAATACAATATTAATACAAACACAAGTACATAATGCAATACAACAAAAACCCATACTTTGGTGTCCATACACCTTATGAAATAGCCATAATTTCCTAAAATCATATTTTATAAATGTGTTATTGAATTTATGCATGATCATGGAGCATGATGAATATGATTTATGTTAGTGTATGATATATATGTTGTGTTAATGTGTTTAAATATCTATAAATTTGTGTAACTAAATATTAAGTTTATAAATTTATATATGTAGTAAGGTGTATGAAAATTAGTTTGAAACAAGTTAAATATATTTAATATGTATTTCCACTTTGACCAGAAAATTTGGACACAAACAAGCCTTAAATGCATCAATTATAGGCCAAAAAATAAAGCTCAATCGCATGTTAATTAAAGCCCATTCTTAGGCAGCCTCTAAAGTCAATATTTGGATAATTATTAAGTCTAAATTGAGCAAAAATTCGTGTGAAAAATCAGACAGGCCAATGTGACCCAAAAGAGAAGCCAAAAACATCATTTTTGGTCTTCCAAAGCTCACCCAACCCAAGTTCAAACATTACCTACATTTTTCCCAAGCAAGACCATCATTTTCTTGTGGCAAGACCATAAGCCAAGCCCAAGAATCTAAAGGTATGTGTTTGTTATGTTAAGAACATATTTGATAGTTTAAGGTTAAGTTAGAATATGAGTTTTTATATTAAAATGAGTTTGATGATTTGCATGTGTTTGTTATGTAATGAATGAATAACTTGATAGTATATGAGTGATTATTTGTGCTAAGTAAATGGCAAGTAGAGTGGAAGTGAAAAAAGTAGAAATGAGTAGGTAATTTAGAGTAGAATGTATGGGCTAAATAAAGGTAGATGATGATTACTGATTGAATAATAGAAATGAATGTTTGATGAGATTGAAATGAAGATTTTGAGTGTTAAAAGAAGTTAGAATGCATATAGATGAAGGTTTGGTATTGAGAATGTGTTGAGAGGAAGCTTGGAAATGAAGACTTGAGTAAGAAGTTGTGTTTTAAACAGGGGAGGTATGCAATTTTTCGAAAAATCTATGCTATAGTGTACGTCGTCCCAACGGCGCTGGCGTAAGGGACAACACTGCCGGAGTACAAGGCAACACTGCCGGCGTTGGGGGTATCCACGGGCATAACCATCCCCTTGGAACTCTCGGAAATTTTGAGAAATTAGAGTTGCAGTCTATATCGGCTCAACGCCACCGGTATAGTCCACAACATTGCCTGTTTGGTTGAATGCTGCCAGCAATGGTAGGCATAGAGTTTTTAGTGCAGACTACACCGCCCCAACGCTGCCGGCGTTGAAGGCAGGTGTATTCCCTACGGTTTCCATTTTCAAATACTTTCTCAAGAACTTTTCAAAGCTTGACATATAATCTTTTGAGTATTTGTTGAGCATGTATGATGTTGTATGATGTATAAATACTATGTTATGATCTTGTTAATTTATTTGAATTTCTTTGAGTGTTTTGCTTAAATTTAATTATGTTTATATATGAATTGAAATTAGAATGTTGATTTGAGATGATTTTTCTTGGAACAGTGTTAGATTCTTGCTTGGCTACCCCTATTAATTCCCGATTTGATTCAGCATGCAGTAACATGCTTGATTCTTTACTTAGGATAGACATACTTTAAATTTACCCTAATTTAAGAAAAAATTAAGGATTGTTTGTATGATTATCTTTTATGCCATGGAATCCAGTTCGAGGAGCGGCACCCTGCTCGGATTGGGGCCATGGTACTTTTGGCGCTTAGACCACCTGTGTCATGATGCAATGACTTTCGTAAGTGGTTCAGTAGGTAGTTGATAGGGTATTTAGTATCGGTACAACATTTGCTTATTCTTAAGGAGATATAATATAATTTAATTCAATTGTTTATGGGAACATTTGAATTAGGTGATATTATGGATTAAGTTAAGTAAAGTTGTGAAACGGCTAAAAACCCTATAGGAAGTTACTTAATTGTTATGGATAGATTTATTTAGAAGATATAAGTATCCGAGCTACTTATATCAACCCCCTGAGTGTCGAGATTGTTACTCAAGATCCCCAGATACCCCTGTTGTTCGGAGTTTGAATACTCCGGTATTGTTTGGTTAACTAAAGATTATCTAATAACTTAATGATTGTGGCATATGCATGTATTCTAAATTTGTATGCCATTAAGCTTGTGCTTCTGTTATTTACGTACTGGGCTTTTGGCTTATATTTTATCAATTTCGGATGATGATGACTAATATGAGTTTTATGCGAGACTGGGATATGGTACAGACTTTGAGGACTTCCTAAACTTGGAGGATTAGAAGTTGGTCATGAACCTTGATGGACCTCCTTTTTGTAATAGATTAGCTTAATGTAGCTTTGATTATATGTAGTAAATATTATAGTTTGCTTATCTTTTATGTCTTTTATATAAGGCTTGTTATTAGCCTATGTTTGTAATACCTATACTTAACTATGTATGTTTTAAGTTTATATCTTTTATGAAATGTGATGATAATGATAGTATATTTTCTTAAAAGATTTTTAAAGTCAATAGTTTTCAAATTTGTTATTTAGAAAACTTAGACAAACAATTATTCAAACACTTCTTGGAAGACAACCTTACATATAATGCTGCAGATTATATATGGTTAAGGATCGTAATCACCTATTTTAACTATCGGAGTGAAGTCGGGTCTTAACACCTTACCACATCTCAATATGATAGTATATCATCCAACACTCCATTTTGCCACACATTGAATCATATCACTTACTAGAACCCATTTAGAAGGCCCAACAAAATATCTCCCTACATCCACACTTAGCTCACCTTGGCATCAACACTCTTAGCCTTGGCAAAAACTAGTCGAATCAGCCAATACTTAATTTGGGGGAAAAATTAAAAAAAAAAAGACAAAAGCTAGCGCTGGAGCGAAGCCTCATATCAAATTGAACTTCATGATCTAGTTTTATGCAGACTTGTGTTAATAATTTTAAATTTCATTCTTGCCAACGAAGTCTCCTAGGTGAAACAAAACACGAACAGATAATACACATCGCATGCAGTATCTGGTTTTTTTCATATGTTCTTTCCTAATAGTTACTTTAGAACCATATCTATCATCAAATAAATCAATACCTTGCGTGTTTTGAAATGTGGTTTCTTCCTTTGTAGTCTTATCTCTTTCACACCTGTCCTTTATCATTCTACAATTGCTCTCTGTGGTATATGGTAAAAAGTGGTCATTGAATGATCCTATACATGGCCTAGATCAGGCCTAATTGGTCTTGAATGGGCTTGGTTGCTTTTGTTCCTTGTAAAGAACAATTGAAATCCTTCTAGTCAAAATTTCTAAATATCTACAGGAAAAAAATCACTCTTATTTTTATAGCTCTAATTATAAGAGTTTCTCAACATTACTAAATAAGAAAATTCCAGTAAATTATTAATTTTTCTTTCATTTCCAATGTCTTAAAAACTTATCCAATTATTTAAAAAAAAAAAAAAACACTCAAAATGTTGGACGATAAATATAATATTTTTCTTAGATGTTGTATATATTGTTTGTTTTGAAGTTAATATAATTATTTATAATTTTTTATCAAAGATTGTGTTTGTTCTTGTGCACCCGAGAATCTTGCCCATAGAGACCTGTGCTTACGCTTACAGAGGTGAGACTATTTCAACACTTGATGCGGGAAACACATGTGACAGGATAATGGCAAATTTGCAAAGCTGTGTATATGCCTTAACATTGACCCGGAGGCCTGTTTACAACAGAGAAAGCCATGGCAAATTAGGTACGTAGATGATCACGATGGAAAGTATATACCGATAACCCAATATATTATAAAAGCATATCTTTCTATTATGACAGTCTCTTTGATTTTCATGAATAAGTTGGAGATAGTTAGATACGTTTGATGATTTCTCGCTTAGTGTGAGACCAATCTAATAAGTCAAGGTCTTTTAAACGGTATCTATGGTATTTGATTGATAAGTAAAGAGTAATCAAATTGTTGTCGATTAGAGCAGATCAGTATAAGTTTGCATAATTAGTCCAAAGTCCATAGTAGGTTGGACAGGACCTAAAGAGTTCGATTCGTGATCCAAACAAATCGATCTAGACTTAGGAAGCCCGATTCAAAATAGCCTATCAACAATTATCTTGAAGTTAAAACGGATCTTTCTCGTGGCAGAATAAAACGTACAACTAATAAGGATTTTGCTTTAATTTTTTCCCCGTGAAGATTTTCGTCATCCAGTAACCAATATGTTGGCACATAGGTATGCCGTATGCCACACCCCATAATTGGAAATCTACGAGTGCTCTTTATATTAAAAGTTAATAATTTATTGGGATCTATATTTGATATCTACTGATTTTATATTTAATAAGTGTCCATTAAGAAAAACAGTAATACTCAATCTGCATTTTCATATTATTAATTTTGTCACCCAATTAAACATTTCAAAACCATTTACACTACTTATGCCTTTTCTATTGAGATGTTTGTCTATTAGCTTTTTTGACCAATTATAGTAGCTACATCACTTATATGTTTAAGTAATTATTTCGATAAAAATATTTCATCTAAATATAGATTTTATTTTCTTTTGGCAAATAGACCTCAAGCCAGTGTTAACCTTGAATAGCGAGATGTCATTTTTAGTACTTGTATTCTAAGAAGAATATTTTCACTAAAATAATCAATTGAGAGCCTATTTGGATTGCCGGATTATTATCCGTATTATATTTGCATATGACTTGTATATGTAACTTATATATACCGTATCCATATCGTATCTATTTGATCAATTTATGAGTTAAACTGTTATTTTTTATTAGTATCTGCTTCTTGATAAACATCTATTTAAAACTATAAAAATATGATGCAAAATGACCTGTATATCATAAAAACAAACAGACCAAATCATTAAAAAAAAAAAAAAGAAACACTCGTGACTGAATGTTTTAGATGGACAAAACACCAAATGGTACCGTTGACTTGAAAAGTATAAACTGGTACTTACATCAGCGATCTTAAAGTTCAACTCAATTAAATAATCGGTGAAAGTTCCAATACTTGATCCAACAATTTAAAAAAAAAAAAAAAAATCCTCGTATTGTCTCTGATATTTTTGGTTAATCGGCTGCCCATACATTTTCAAACAGAGACAAACATTTAGGCCCAGGTAAACCCTCTAGCCCGAGTTGGGTCTATTTTATCCCTAAAAATTTTAGAAAGGGGGTCCTGATATTTATTTATAACATTTTCGAACCTAAAATATTAAAATTAAATAAAACCAAAATTTAATAAATGAAATAGGCCACCTCTTCTAAGACTTCAAAAATTAAAAAAAACCTCTATAAGGAGTCTATTTTATGTCTTTCACATAGAAAAGGGTCCTACCAATAAAGTTTCCGATCGGAAATAAGACCATGCAAAGCAAAGGCTGTCTGAGGTTTGAATAGCCCAAGTCCAGCAACAAGAAAACTATAACATGGGACGACAAGATCCAGAACGCAACCCTGCGCAGTTCAAATCAACAAGAAAAATAAGCCCACAAATAATAATAATAATAATATAATAATAATATAATCACCATCATCATCACCCATGCCCTTTGCACCAGCTTTTGCCAACTCGTCTATCTTGAGGTTCAGCCTTCAAGGTCTCAGAGCTTGAAATTTTTTTCCCATTTAAAGGATAGCAACATTAAGCAGTTTTACTATTGAGCCCAATCGGATTCTGAAATAATTATTCATAATGTAAAAGGATAAACTCTTTCCATGTTTATTCCATTGTTATTTTTTAATTATGTAATAAGCTCTTTGAAAGTTATGCAATTCATTATTTAATAAATGTAAGAAGTGGTTAATATTTATAATTAATATACATATCGTGATAATAGTGAGCAAGTAACTCAATTATGCAAGTATATCCTACTCAACTAAGTATATTTCGAATAAGTATTAGGGGGTTACAAAATCAATTTTGTATGCAACTTTTCTAAATTTACTCAGGTAAGTTAGAGTACAAGTATAAGATCTTAATATGGGATACCTATATAAGGTCCTTATACCCTTTATCCATTTCCTAACTTATACCATGTACTCCAATGTATACATGTTAAAGGGTTTGAAGTATTCAATATTCACTTTATAAAATTATTAATAATATTTATAAATAAAAATAGGTAGTGATTCTAAACTTTTTAACTAATAAATTCATAAAAGAATAAAGAAAAAGCCCAAACTTGTAAGGAGAAAAAAAAATCCCAAACAACTAAACCTAAAATTGCCTCACGTTCTTTTCTTTCTCCATCTTTTTCCCCATCTTTTCTCCTAGTTGTATTTTCCATTTCTTTCTTTTTGTTCTTTCTTGTTCGATAAGTAATAGATACTTAACCTTAGTCTACAAAAGTTTCTTTTCAACTACACTTAACATTTAGTTTCTTTTCTTTTACTTTCTTCCTCTTCTTCTACTTCATTTCTTCCTCTCAGTCAATAATTTTGTAGCCTTTCTTTTTTCTAACATCACATAAGTTGTTGCTGCTACTACTACTATTACTAATACCACGAGTTTTACGTATGCAATCCTTTTTTTGCAACATTACATAAATTTAAAATTATGAAAAGATAAGAAAAAATTGTAAGATTTATGAGGTATTATGGTCTGTTTGGATTGTCTATTTTTCATCTGTATCTGTATCTTTTTTAAAATGATATGTGTAAATATATCCATTTGCATCTAAATTTTATCTATATTTGTTCTATTTGATCTTTTGATGAGAACTGTCAACTTTTTTTTATCTATATCTATTTCTTGATAAATAATTTGTTAGCAAAAAGTTTGAAAAGTGTCTGTATCTGCTGGAAAAAAAGCCAAAACAAACAGACCCATATAGATTCTACAATGATTTAAGGTATTATAGGGTAGGTTTCAGGTTTGGGAACATGTATGTTGCAGGATAGGATATGAGTAGAGACGTTATACCTTACCTATCCTCTATCAGCTCATAGGACTACAAACGAGTCAAGTTATTCATAAGTTACTCAAGCTTCACTCATTTTAGGCTTAACTTGACTCAAGCTTGATTAGTAAACAAGTTGAACTCAAATTTCAATTCAGTTACACAGGCCAGCTCGTGAATAGGCTTATAAGTGGGCTTGTTAACTAAGCTCATTTGCAAATCTATAAGTTTTATATTTATGATATATTAATATATAATTAAACAATAAAATCTAATTTCCATTAAATATTTATGTATATATTTAGAAACTTTTATATATTATTTTTACAATGAAAAGAAAAAGAAAATTTTGTTGAACTTATATGCTCATTGTAAATTTTAATGAGAAAATTAGTTGCACAATTAACCACTCAATTGTGTTAAGTTATACTTAAAAATAGTCACACAATTTGAATGAATAAAATACTTGAATATACATATGTGTTTTGTGTTTTTATTGTGCTATGTTGTTGCAAGTCTTTCTAGCACATTTTATACCTTGATTCCTTTGGAATTTCTTAAATGTCAAAAGATGAAAGTTATAGAGCTCTCTCTAAACTTTCCGTACCATCTTGAATCACCGCAAATGAAGTTCAAATGAGAAAGTTATGGCCAAAATACAAAAGCACATCAAAGTTGTCAAAAGGGTGTCGGCTCGCAGGTCCAAAATGCACCAGCTTGCTAGTCCAAACGGGAATAACGTGAAAACCCATTAGAATTGATCGAGAGAAAGGCTGGCTAGTTGGTGGAGACTTAGACCAGCTAGCCGAGATGGCCAAAAACTATTTGTTGGGAGTTGTTTAATCCGACCATTGGAAGATCTTTTAAGGGATAATGGCTAGACTTCTCTTAGAGCTTATAAATAGAAGTTTGTGAAGATTTTTTAGTTATTGAAAAGGCTTACTTCTTGTAATTAAAATCTTATAATTACTTTCAAAGCATTATTTGAGAGTGAGAAACTTAGTTTTAGTGCCATTTGTTTTGTTATTGCTATCTTTATAAAAGCATTATACTATAGTTTTTTTGTGGGCTTGTTAGTAAAGTCTTGATTTAAGTCTAGAAAGTTTGACATTGTAAGACTTAACCCAATCATTTGTTTGTTGATGTGTTAAATTTCTCTATTGAGGCAAATTACTTTGTGTTAAATAAAGTAGATGAAGTCCTCCATTGAGAGAGACAATTATTGTGGACAGTGGAGATTAGAGGATGAACTGAACTTCATGTTATATCTTGGTGTAAGTTTTCATTTTCCTATCTCTCTATTTATTATTATTGCTCTTTCTGTTTGCTATTGTACATGAATTAGACTTTTAATTTGGAAAAGAAATCAACATTGGGCATCATCTGTTTTTTCTTTAGTGTTACTAGCTAGCAACAAAATTGGCTTTTAAAGCAAGTCAAATTCGAGCTTAAATTTTATGCTCTATAAAAGCTCGGCTTGAACTCGATAATTTTGAAATAAGTCAAGTCCAAGCCTTCAAAAGCTTGATCTCACTAATAGTTGTTTAGGATCCTTTATATGTATAGGACTTATCATCAAGAAAAACTTTAATGATACTAACATGTAATGTGAATTGACTAGTAACATATAAAAATATTAATAAAATTTTGATATATTGAAAGTATTGATCAATTGTTTCAAAAAGAGAAACATTGATATTTTTTACTACTGGTATTAATACTAATAATTCTCTTTTCCATATCATCGAGTTGTTGAAAATAAGTAAAGAAAAAAAAATAATAAAATAAAATAAAGAATATTGCTTATTAATATTGAAAGTATTGGACACATCACACCATTACAGTTGTATGTTATATATCAGATACTATGAGAATATTGGTTTTTCAACGAAATCAAGATTGGTTTTTGTCTCCCACAATAGTTACAGTAGTAGTTAGACGGGGAAACGAGAGGCAAAAAATTAAGGATAAAAAATTACCTGCGAGGCTATGTCTTATGTTCGGTGAAAGGGACATGCCTTGGTTAAAGTGTTTTTGTCTTTCCCTCTCTTTTTCACCTGGTGGAGAGAACCTTTTTTCGACTTTCTTTCGCACATCTTACAAGACACTACTATAAGATACGGGTGTAGGAGCATAATGATGAGCAAACAAAATATGATATTCTAGCCTATTATTACACATAACAAATAATGATTCAAGAAATAATGCAGGATTTGATTTTTCTTTTTTCCCCCCAAGCTCGGCACTTAGTCCAATGTTTTTCCATTAGCTTGAAGTCGTTTTAAGCAAACAAAAAAATATTAGCCCGTTTAATGTGTGAGCCTAAATGGCCCGTCCTGCATAACCATGGGTTGAAGTGGGCCAACTCATTATCGGTCAGCTTAGCTCGCAAACCCACACGTAAAAAACAAATATAAATCCTATTAAAAAAAAGAAAAGAAACCCTAGTATCTTACTCTCTTTCTTTCATCTTCACTTTATTTTTCTATTATTTAGTTGTTGAATGTTGATTATGTTATATTTCAAAATTTTAAACTTCTAACGTTATGTTCATTATATCCCCAATTCTTCTATCAATACGTTCTCTTTTGTCTCTCTTAGATATTTAGATGTTTCTATTTAAGATAAGCAACATAATATCAATTGATAATTTCTATTAGTTAGAATAAATTATCTTATGTCGAGATAAAAAAAATTTGAAAATAAAAACCTACAATTTTTTCATACAAATTACCATATAAGATCAATATGTGGGTAATTTGTGAGATAAAAAAATATATTCTACATTTAAATTATTTTAAATTTTTAATTTAAATTTGAATTCTTATAAATTGTTTTAATAAAAAAAATATTAGCGGGTTCACAAGCTAGCTTGTTTAACCCACCAACCTACATAACCTATGGATTGAAGCAGGGTGAAACGAGTTAGCCCGTATAACCCGTTTGTACAGCTTTTGCATCCTTAATTTCTTATGTCTATGTTTTGACATTATTACAGCACTTACGTATAGGTAAAAAATAATGATCTTACCTAATGTCTCCAAGGATTATATTTAATGCACTAGCATAAAGAATTTCATTTCAATTATTTTTCTTGATTTCTTTTTAATTTGGTATTTTATTGCCAAAACATTTCAAATACCGACACCTAACTCCATTTCCAACCATCACATAATTCTATAAGTGATTAATTATTGTAAACATTCGAGATGGCTACTTATTTAAAAGCTAACATATATGCTAAAATATTCAATATATATTTTTAAAGAGAAATAAATATATTGGCGACCTTGTTTTCTCCATCTTTTAGAAAATTTGTATCAATAAAAGGCTAAGTTTTGGCTTTTTAAAAGTATTATTATTTTTTTAGACTTAACTTATTAGATTAGGAGACAAAGTCTAGGAGTTCAACCCATAGTTTAGATGAATCAATAGATTTAACTTGCTAGGCTCAAAAGAGAATTATTGGGTCTGTTTGTCTAGCTCCAACATTCCTAAAAAAAGCTATTAGAAAAAAGTTATTACAATAACACTAAAATAAGTATACTTT
Source organism: Combretum micranthum (assembly GCA_024138025.1). NCBI lineage: Eukaryota > Viridiplantae > Streptophyta > Magnoliopsida > Myrtales > Combretaceae > Combretum > Combretum micranthum. Next base: position 1,448,685 of record JAMXBD010000045.1, read on the forward strand.
ATTTTATCCCTCGATTACAAAGGTGATTGGAGGGATGTCAACAAGGCAAATAATCATAAATACCAAGTCATTCCTCTCATTTAACAACTTTAATGAGATTAGAGAAATAGTAATCCATCTTAATTAGTAAAGAACTATTCTTCTCACATTTAAGAGGAATAATATTCCTAAAAAAAGCTATTAAAAGAAGGTTATTGCAATAACACTAAAATAAGTATAGAAGAAGGTTATCGCAATAACACTAAAATAAGTATACTTTATTTCATCCCTCAATTACAATGGTGGTTGGAGGGATGTCAACAAGGCAAATAATTATAAATATCAAGTCATTCCTCTCATTTAACAACTTTAATGAGATTAGAGAAATAGTAATCCATCTTAATTAGTCAAGAACTATTCTTTTCACATCTAAGAGGAATAATATTCCTAAAAAAAGCTATCAGAAGAAGGTTATTGCAATAACACTAAAATAAGTATACTTTATTTTATCCCTTCATTACAAAGGTGATTGGAGGGATATCAACAAGGCAAATAATCATAAATACCAGGTCATTCCTCTCGTTTAACAACATTAATGAGATTAAAGAAACAGTGGTCCATCTTAATTAGTCAAGAACTATTCTTTTCTAATATTCCTAAAAAAAGCTATTAGAAGAAGGTTATTGCAATAACACTAAAATAAGTATACTTTATTTTATCCCTTCATTACAAAGGTGATTGGAGGGATGTCAACAAGGCAAATAATCATAAATACCAGGTCATTCCTCTCGTTTAACAACATTAATGAGATTAAAGAAACAGTGGTCCATCTTAATTATTCCATAATTATTTTTTTCACATCTAAGGTCATTCCTCTCAAAAGAGAATCATTGGGTCTATTTGTCCAGCTCCAACGTTCCTAAAAAAAAGCTATTAGAAGAAGGTTATTACAATAACATTAAAGTAAGTATACTTTATTTTATCCCTCCATTACAAAAGTGATTAGAGGTGTCAACAAGGCAAATAATCATAAATACCAGGTCATTCCTCTCGTTTAACAACATTAATGAGATTAGAGAAACAGTAATCCATCTTAATTAGTAAAGAACTATTCTTCTCACATTTAAGAGGAATAATATTCCTAAAAAAAGCTATTAGAAGAAGGTTATTGCAATAACACTAAAATAAGTATAGAAGAAGGTTATCGCAATAACACTAAAATAAGTATACTTTATTTCATCCCTCAATTACAATGGCGATTGGAGGGATGTCAACAAGGCAAATAATTATAAATATCAAGTCATTCCTCTCATTTAACAACTTTAATGAGATTAGAGAAATAGTAATCCATCTTAATTAGTCAAGAACTATTCTTTTCACATCTAAGAGGAATACTATTCCTAAAAAAAGCTATCAGAAGAAGGTTATTGCAATAACACTAAAAAAGTATACTTTATTTTATCCCTTCATTACAAAGGTGATTGGAGGGATGTCAACAAGGCAAATAATCATAAATACCAGGTCATTCCTCTCGTTTAACAACATTAATGAGATTAAAGAAACAGTGGTCCATCTTAATTAGTCAAGAACTATTCTTTTCACATCTAAGAGGAATAATATTCCTAAAAAAAGCTATTAGAAGAAGGTTATTGCAATAACACTAAAATAAGTATACTTTATTTTATCCCTTCATTACAAAGGTGATTGGAGGGATGTCAACAAGGCAAATAATCATAAATACCAGGTCATTCCTCTCGTTTAACAACATTAATGAGATTAAAGAAACAGTGGTCCATCTTAATTATTCCATAATTATTTTTTTCACATCTAAGGTCATTCCTCTCAAAAGAGAATCATTGGGTCTATTTGTCCAGCTCCAACGTTCCTAAAAAAAAAAGCTATTAGAAGAAGGTTATTACAATAACATTAAAGTAAGTATACTTTATTTTATCCCTCCATTACAAAAGTGATTAGAGGTGTCAACAAGGCAAATAATTATAAAGATCAAGTCATTCCTCTCATTTAACAACTTTAATGAGATTAGAGAAATAGTAATCCATCTTAATTAGTCAAGAACTATTCTTTTCACATATAAGAGGAATAATATTCCTAAAAAAAGCTATTAGAAGAAGGTTATTGCAATAACACTAAAATAAGTATACTTTATTTTATCCCTTCATTACAAAGGTGATTGGAGCCATTTGGAGGGATGTCAACAAGGCAAATAATCATAAATACCAAGTCATTCCTCTCGTTTAACAACATTAATGAGATTAAAGAAACAGTGGTCCATCTTAATTATTCCATAATTATTTTTTTCACATCTAAGGTCATTCCTCTCAAAAGAGAATCATTGGGTCTATTTGTCCAGCTCTAACGTTCCTAAAAAAAAGCTATTAGAAGAAGGTTATTACAATAACGTTAAAGTAAGTATACTTTATTTTATCCCTCCATTACAAAAGTGATTGGAAGGATGTCAACAAGGCAAATAATCATAAATACCAGGTCATTCCTCTCGTTTAACAACATTAATGAGATTAGAGAAACAGTAATCCATCTTAATTATTAAATAACTATTCTTTTCACATCTAAGGCCATTCCTCTCAAAAGAGAATTATTGGGTCTGTTTGTCTAGCTCCAACATTCCTTAAAAAAAGCTATTAGAAGAAGGTTATTACAATAACACTAAAATAAGTATACTTTATTTTATCCCTCCATTACAAATGTGATTGGAGAGATGTCAACAAGGCAAATAATCATAAATACCAGGTTATTCCTCTCTTCTAACAACATTAATGAGATTAGAGAAAGAATAATCCATCTTAATTATTCAATAACTATTCTTTTCACATTCAAGGCCATTCCTCTTAAAAAAAATTATTAAGTCTATTTGTGTAGCTCTAATATTCCTTAGAAAAGCTATTAGAAGAAGGTTACTACAATAACACTAAAATAAGTATACTTTATTATAGCCCTACATTACAAAGGTGATTGGAGGGATGTCAATAAGTCAAATAATCATAAATGCCAGGTCATTTCTCTGTTTAACAACTTTAATAAGATTAGAGAAACAGTAATCCATCTTAATTTTTTAAAAACCATTCTTTTCACATCTAAAATTTCCTAAAGTCTCTTATTTATTACATGTAAATAGGAGACATGAGGATTACCTATTTATCCTTCATATTCTTTTTTCCTGTGTCATTTTCTTTAAATTATTCTATTAATCATCATTTCCAAATCGATCCTCGAAAGCCATGCATAGGATAAGATTTACGAAACAATATCCAACTTCCTTTTAATTTATAGCTTATTTGAAAAACCAACAGCCCATTAAAAGTAACGAACCAATAAGCTTTTTTTCTATAAAGCCGGCAGATTTAGAGCACGCCTATGTTATTATTAAGAAACGGAAAGGGGGGACCGAGTGAGGACACGCACTGCCCTCAACCCAGTTTAAACCAAAAGAAAAAGGCTAAAATTAAAGGAAGTGATGAATTGCCTACTCAGCATACTCATCCACATTCAAACACACAAGGACCTTTCAACCACTAACGACACTGCCAGGCCAACCTTAGCTTAGCTTAGCTTTCTTTTAATTTGTATGTATCCCATCATAAAAACACCACATACGTGTCTATGTTTCAGCCCTTTGCTTCCACCGTCCACATCTATCCTATCGCCTCGATGAGTATTTATTATCTTCAACAAGATTGCCGTTGACCATGACAAAATGGCTAGATCATTTAGATATGATAAATAAATAAATAAAAGTTCTTCTCCTTTTGTTTTTTTTTTTTTTTTCCTTTTCTAATTAGTATAGTTTACACCACTAGAAAAAAAGAAAAAAATCATTACTAGAGGTCTTGACACAAGAAAAGACTCATCTCTCTTATCTATAAATTATAAATAAATAAAAAAAGACGAATCTCGCTTCTACTTATGATAGCAAGGTGAAAGAAAAAAGGCAAGTCTCACTTCCAATTAAGATAATGAGGTGAAAAATAAAAGGTGAGTCTCAATATTGATTAGGATAATGAGGCAACACTCGTTGTATTCCTAAAAAGCAAAAAATTTTCCACCATCTAAAATTTATATACCCAGCTGTGTTTCTTCTCTTCTTTCCTCTCGATTCTCTTCTATAATCTCTCTTAGCTATTTTTTTAATAAATAATGTATTCTTATTTATGTGATATCGTAGGTGTTAATAAACTTTTATTTGGCATTCTAGCGCAACTTCTCAAAGCATTGTCACGATTAACATAATGAACATAATTAATAATAGATATTTATAATTACAATATATTTATATATAATCATAATATATAAATATACAATATCAACCTTAATAATAAATACAATATATAGCTATTAAAATAAAATATTATATCTACATAGTATTAACCTTCAAATTGAGATAAGACTCTGCCACTAGAATAAAAAGATGAGTTTCACTGCATAGCTTATATATGAAGCCACAAATGTGAGAGAGAGAGAGCCTATGGTCTAATCAAGACATACTAGACCCATAAATCCCATTCCCAAAATTGTATAACAAGTGATCCCGTTTTGTACGGTTTTATAAACAGCCCTAAGGGAAAATGCTTTCCGGAAAATAGAAGTATCCATCTTTTTGCCCGCAAGAGGCCACTGCCCAACAGCACACCAAGGCGTGATTTTAAAGAAAGAATTGCTTTAGATAATTGTTAGATTAACGAATTATAACACGCAATGGGTAGGAAGGCTTCACTAAAATGGTCACTATTGATGAATGGTCAATGAGAACTTGACAATTTCACAGCAACATTTTTAGATTTTTCCAAAAGCACACTTCGGTAGGTGGATGGTAGATGAAAGTGGTAATATCAGTTGAACTTGTTTCCACTTTATAATTTTCGTATACGGTTAATTACAAAAACTTTATTTGTATTTTGATAAATTTATAAACACATGATAATATATTAATTTTTTTTAACAAATAGGTGTTTCGAGCTGCATATAAAATTATCAATATTATTTTATAATTTTAGAATAGCATATATCAATATTTTATTCATCATAAAAATTTATTTTTTTTTTCAATTTATCATTCCAAAAAAAATTTTTAATATTTTATTTAATAATATTTTTATATAATTAATATTTATAGACCAATAAAATTTTAATACATATCTCTCTAATAATAATTAATTATATAGTATCAAAAAAAAATCATGCATTGATAAATTAACCAAAACAAGAATAATGTTTTTAAATAAAAACCGTCCACGTACCATTAACCCAAAACCAGACGCATAGGTTCATTTCTAAACACTAACCAGCCAAACACCACATGACACCATCATTCACACCTTAAACAAATATCATTGTCATAGTACCAAGAAATTTCTTATGTCGATCTCAATGGCCCCAGCATGTCTTGTCTGGGAAATATGAGTAGGTTCCCATCATAAATGGTTAAGAAAAAACACTGTTCTTTTTTAATGTTAATCATACACTGTAAGAGAACAAACACATAAATATTGTCAAGAAGTTTCCAATATCTCAAATGCCCATCAATATTTTTTTTTTATATTAATATAAACTAGATAAAAGGACTAGGCTATTCACGATAGTTAATCTAAAATATAATCATTAATAAAAATAATTAATTTATCTAAAAAATTATTAAAATAAATATATTGATAGATAGATTTATAAAAGATGACTATATATTATTACTTAATTATATAGATATAAAATATTCTAAAGCTCCACACAATTAAAATTTTGTTGGGCTGAAGAGTTTGTTCTTTCATATTTATGCAAAATTAAATCACTTAGTAATCAAATGACATGTCACCAACATAAGTATCTGAAATTATTGATTCAAACCATAAAATCATTACAATAATTAATATTTTATTTACTATATTTATTTTAACAGTTATACAAATGAAACAATTCTAGTAATAACTCACTCCTAGAAACTAAGAAAACTCATTAAAAATCTCTAGACGTTACATCTTTAGAATTTTGGAAGAGGTTCTGAGATTTATATATATCCACCATACAAACCAAAAAATAAATAAAATAAGAAAATTAAAAAAATAAAAAGCCATTTTGAGGAATGATTGAGCTTTAATACTTGAGGACCCTCAGAAGGTCTTAGGGTTGGGAGGTACCCCATTGGGGATGGCCTAGATTTGAACCATAGGTCCCAGATTTGAACCACAGATGATGGTGCAATCATGGCTATGATAATGGTATCACCCAATAAACAAAAGTGCTATGAATATTTTACACAAACCAAGCACACATCATCCCATGTGCTTCTGTACAGGAATTATTTAATATTTGCTTCTGCAAAAGAAAAAGAAAATCAAGATCCAAAACATTCCTCTTTATTTCCTCCACATTAAATTACAAATTGGAGGAAAATGTAGAGTTATAGATAAAAACAAAAAAAAACAAATTGTAATAAAAATTACATGACAATTCTCAATACTATTTGAGACACTTCCTAAAACCCTAATCAGAGAAAAAGACCCCTTTTTCCAAATTTTATTCTCCAAAAATTAACCATCTCTCACAACCTCATAGTTACATTTACAAATTCATGAGATCGACCACCCAAAAAAATAAAAACATTAACAAGGACATAACTTAAGAACTCATTTGACCCTTTATATACACAAAACACTACTTAGTAGACTAAAATCATTCCCTCTTTTGACATTAGTTTTTATGCCTTTTCCTTTCCCTCTTCTTCTTCTCTCTTAGTGCTGTTCCATGACAAAATTTTCAGCCCAAGATGCTTTGTCATTTAGGTTTTCCTCCTCCTCCTCCTCCTCCTCCCCCCTCAAATGGTTACAATATTGGCTATTGTGTGTTTAAGCTAGGCAGAGATGCTGCAATTGCGGCCATCTCTCCCCAAACAATCGAACCCTTCGATTCTCACAGCAGCCGGTTTGTGACCAAACTTCATCCTCACACAACCACCTTTAAATGGCGACGAGGGTGATGATGGGATTGGCGATGCTGGCACAAGCTGCTGCTTTTCTGCCCCGAATTGGGCATCTTGAATCAAAGGGTTTGAGACCCTACATGGTGGAGATCCACAAAAAATTGGCGGTGGTGGTGATGATGCAACCGGAGTTCCACATCTTTCGGCACCATAACCTCCCTGCATGTTTATCAAAAACAAGAGGGACAACATATCATGAGCATGTGAACTAAGCGTAAAGATCAAAAGTTAATTTAATCTTTCACCGGTACAAGTCATAACAATCAGTCAAAAATATTAATCTTAGAAGGAGAAAATCTCCAACAAGATAATGAATTTCAATCGTGGCTTCAGAGCAATCTAGATTGGATCCTTGGTACAGAAAATCTCCATAAACTGAGCCAAGAAAGTATCATTAGATTGGATTAAGAAGCCCTCTCTGACAAACTAAATAAAAAAGATCCATAACTTAACAGTTAGAGATAGTGGGTCGTTGAACTTGCAATTCTACGAAAGTCTAATAATTAAAACGATTTTGCATACATTTTAACTAGAAAAAGACTAATGATTTTAATAACTACAGATATAATTCAGGTCGGCATAAAAATAAAGTGAACCTATCTTTTAATTAGGGAATTTGGGCGCTTATTAAACAAGACAAAAAAAAAAAAAAAAGGTTTGGGGGGCAATTGCTTGACGATATCTTCTCAAGCAAAGCAAAAACTGTTAACATTGTAAACTAATTTGTTGTTTTAAAGACTTTTTCACTATTAAATTTCTGATTTCTGTGGAATCAGACAACAATTTTCCTTGAAACTATCGCGAAAAAATTACTCAGAAATTTTTCTTTTTACTCTTCCCCTCGCCACTTTCTTTTCAGCCACACAAACATATTTTCAACCACATGTACACACACACACACAGAGGGGGGGATCAAACCTTTGAGAGAATGATGTCAAGGAGTTCATCACTTCCAGCCCTTGAATCACTCATCTCCATATTACAACTATTCATCACAAGAAACACATAATTAATAAATTAATCAACTAAAAAAATTTAAAAAATCAACATAATATATTAAAAAAAAAAAACTTACTTGATGGGATATCTTAAGGGTCTAATTGGCTCGTCCAAGGATGCATCTAATAAGAACCCAAAACGACGTGGTTTCGGACACACCACCATCTCTTCACAGGCGTTCTTCTGTTGATACCCGTAGCGGTTCATTTTCGGGGGGCTGGTGGGTCAAATAATTCGCACTTGAACACCTGCACCACATAAAAAAACAATAAATATTAAACTTTTAAAGGAAAAAAAAACAAATATCAAAATAAAACCTTTTGAAATTATTAACTGCTTGTAAACTTGAAAAAAAAAAAGAATCTTTGTCAAGAAAAGCAAAGATAAAAACGAAATATTAAATCTTGAGGGCAGAACAGTACTTTATTGGTGATTTAATTGAAAGCCCAGATGCAAAGTTCAGGCTTTCCGATAGTATCGAGGATGAAACGGTACTATAATGGTAAATTTTAAGATACCCAGGTACAGAAATTAAAGATTTTTTTTTTTTTTTGGTTATTGTAAAACAAAAAGATAGTATAAGCACCAAAGATTTGATCTTAAGAGAGAAATGGTACTTCAATGGCGACTTTGAAGAAAACCCATATGCCAAAAACGAAGATTTTTGAAGTCTTACGACAGAAAAAAAGTGAAAAACAGAGGAAAAATTGAAAAAAGGCTTCATACCTGAGAAGACCTGAAAAAGGCTCCTCCACAAGGAGGAGGAATTAAGGGAGGAAAAATAGAGAAAGAGAGAGCGAGAGAAAGAGAGAGAGATGTGGTGAGAAGGAGGCAAGGAAGAGGGTTTGACGGGAGATGAGATAAGAGAAAAAAAATAAAAAATGAGAAAGAGAGGAAGAGAGATAAGGGAGTGCGTTGGGCTGAGTATTCCTAGAACAAGCCAGTTGAAGAGAGAGAAAAAAAGGTCAGTGAGAGAAACGTGGTACGACCGTGCGAGTTGATGATAAATAGGAAATTAGTCAGATAAATTTATCTGTCTCCAAACGTGTGCTTTTATTATCTACCTACATGAATGATGCCATTGACATTGTTAGTCGTTTAATACTTTATAGGAAAAAAAAAAAGTTATATTTTTCACAAGAGACGTTGTGTATCGAAAATTTCATTTCAATTTATCTGTAATATTATTTTTTCCGTATGCTTATAGTAATTTTAAATAAGCAAGTACCAAATACTTAGATCCCTTTAATGGTAAAAATTTAAATGCATACTACATAGTGGAATTAAAGTTGTTTATTTTTGTGTATATAATGATTAAAAATAAATGGAACGGTCAGCTCAATATAAGGATTTGTATAATTGCGTTTCATTGGTCTTTTTTAAGTTAGAAATAAAATAAGATTGCACAATTTGTCATTAAGCAAAGTCCAATAATTTGGATGATGGTTACTTCTAATTTTTAGTATAAGCGGAACACCTTTTACAATAGAGGTAACAATCTTTAGGCAAGACAATTGACAAAAAGGATATTTTATTTGAATTGCTGTAATAAAATGTATCATTAAACCGACAAAGTTAAGCGGATTACAATAGAAAAAGAAAAAACAAAGCAAAACAACCAGCAAAAGCATTATCTAACTCCATGGCTAGAAGATTTCGGAGGAATTTTATCCGAGTACATTCGGTGCTTAGAACCAGAGCCACTATCAACAGACTTCAAAACGTCAACTTGAAACAAGCCTTAGCAAGGTGTCAGCGGCAAAAATTGCTCTCCCATGGAGGAAAACAGAACCTTCAACTCCCGAAGCTTGCTCAGATTATCTCTACAAAAGGACAAGATATTAGCCAATAGCAAGTGTTGTTATTTTCACTATTTAACAAGTGAACAGCATGCAAAGAATCAGATTCAATAGTAACATATGTTAAAAATTGTGAGGCTTGCTCATGAATAGAGCCTCCATAATGCAAATGAGTTGGGAGAGACTAAGAGGTTGAGGCAATCTTCTTCACGAAGCAACATTGCCTCCGCCCATCATAGCCCCTACAAATTCCCCTAATAGGTGTTTCTTTTTCTCTTTATTTGTGTTTCTCTAAGCTCTGTGTTACCCAAAAAAAAAAAGGCTAGATTTTCATTGGAAGCCTCAAAAAGAAGATACTAAACACTATTGTTTGGCACATAAACAATAGAGCTAAAAAAATAATTAAGTGTAAACATTCAAACATTAGGTAACATTAATAGATAGATAGGTAAAGAGAGGAAGAGATGTTTGATTTTGAACCAAGTTTCAAAGTTTTCTTAGGGTTAGTGAAAATGGAAAGAACTCCAAAACCAATAAGAGACTCTTTCTTTATAAGATTGACGGACAAAGGGTAAAAGCATACACAATATCCAATTTGTGGATATAAAACTAAGAGTTTTCTTGCTTTCAAATTTGAGATAAAAGAAAATAATTGGCTGTGCCAATTACCTAGGATGGTTTCTCAAGTATTATCACTAAAGTTGGATGGTCAAGGGCTTATCATTTTAGTGTTTTCATGCATGGTTATCAATACAAGATTGTTACAACTTACGAGCACATCATATGCTCTATCATTAAATTTTGCATTCTTTTAACAAGAGAGTCAATGAAACGGTACAACTTTTATTTCATCAAGTTCAAGACTCTATGTAAATGCTTAATGCAGAAGTTTGATAAGGAACACAAAATCATATAATGGTACATTTGGCATGCAGGAATGGATCGAAATGAAATCGCGATTCTAGCTTTCATTCCCTTTTTCAATGTTTAGAAGCATTCATAGAAGCCAAAATCGTCGATTCGAATCGACGATTCTAGCTTTGAATGAGAATTCAATTCTATCGTTGAGAAGGCAGCATAACGATTCCATTCCACCCTTATTAATTATATGTATTGTAATTACTTTTTTATCCTCTCGTATATTCATATTTTGCATTTATTACTAAGGACATTCCTGACAATTATACTTTTTAACCATTCCATTCCATGTAATCTTCTAAACATAGGAATAGGGATGTAAGCGGGCGGGTTTTTATAGGGTACCCGACCCGCCCAACCCTATAAATACCCTATAGGGTTTGAGATGGGTTTTGGGAAAAAGCATAAAACCCGTTGGAAAACCCGAACCCATTTAAATATATAAATATATATATTATGTTTAGCCTCAGTCTCTGAAATTAACCAGCTGTGCTCCATTAATTGTAAAGCTATTTTTTCTTTTTTATTAAATCATTTAGAAAAAGTAAAAAACCCTAGGACGTTAGACTAATACTCTATGGTCTCCACTTTTAGTCTTGGTCCTAGCTCACTCTCGTCAAATTCAAGCCTCTCACTCCCGTTGTAGCACTGTTTCATTCAATGATTTTCTTCTCATGAAAATGATTGGGATTTTATAAAGAGGATTGCATGAGTAATGATATGAGTTTTTTTTTTTTTTTTTTTTGCCTATAAAGTGGGAACGGATCGGAAATAGAAAAAGATGAAAAAAAACATTTATAATGACATTTTTAAATATTTTATTATGTAATGATTCTAATTTTATATCAAGTTTCGGGTTCGGGTTCGGGTTCGGGTTCGTGTTCGGTTCGTACCCTATAGGGTTTGTCTAGCGGGTTTTGGGTTCATGGACAAAAACCCTATAAGGTTTGGGATGGGTGTTGGGAATCCTATTAGGTATCGGGTTCGGGTTTGGGTTTTAATATACCCGTCCCGGTTGCATTCCTACATAGGAATTAATTTATCATTCCCAAACTCATTCAATTCCAATCCATTCCATTCCATTCCAAATCATTTCTACGTACCAAATGTGACATAAGTATTTATGACTCTTATATGAATCAATATGTAAATACCACACATGCACATAACTCCATTGGATTTTCTCATCACGATTCTATACTTGTTAACTATTTTAAACTTATACCTTAGAAAGACTCATAGGTCTTAAGCTTTTATGTCTCAATTGAGCTCACTGGTTGTGACTCATAGTTGATCATGTTGATCAATAAAGTTATTTTGAAAAACTATTATATGCTACAAGTTTAATTAAAAGTTTTTGTAAAGATCCAAATCTTGAAAAACAAACGAAACTTTGTTGAAATTTTTATAAAATTAATAATGATGTAGAAAATTAAATGGAAACCCATTTTGTTAATGTATACCTTATATATATATTATATATATATATTTCTTAAATGATATACATGACTAAATCGGTACGTTCTATGTGCTTAAGACGTGACAAACCCTCTTATCGGATTTTCAAACCAAATAAATCCTTTTACTTCCATCACACACTCGGAGACTAAAGATTGAAATTTACTTCTTTTGCCATACAAGAATGCACTTTAGAGGTATCAATATGTATAATAACAAACAATTGAGTACGAAGGAAATTCTATTTTTGTAATAGAAGTGCATTTTGGACTATTTAAATTTGAAGAGAAACATGGCACTCTATGAAAACAAATGCGAACTACTACTATCGTTGCTTATTAAATAGAATTTGAGGGTTTTTTAATAGAGTAGTGATTCTTTTTGTGATTTTTAATTTTTATTATGCTTTATTTTTGTGTTAAAACCCTTCATTCATAGAGAAGTGTAGTTAGCTAGGCCTAACTCATTAATGCAAGCTATGTAGATGATGCCACAGAAGACATAACCATGGAATATTTAGACAAGCGATGTTACGCCCTGAGAGTACCCTAAACGTGACAGTCCACCGTACATAATACTAAAGTATAAGAATGACTACTTTGGTCACGCAAAGGCTTCCATATCATGTACAAGGTGTACATCACAACTAATAGAACACATCGGAGTAGTAAAATTTACATTGATAACAATTAAGTAGCAAGGCAAGGAGAATATTTATCATAAACATAAATATAGTTGATTACAAATGTTACGGCATACCCCTGCTATTCTCTTCAAGTTTGTATAAATATATTACTCTAGAAATCTCCAAAATACTAACATCGCATACACTGCATATAAGGAAATTTCAAATTAACTTTATACTATATTCTCGTTGCCTCCATAAGAGTTTAAAATCCATCCATGACTTCTTTAATGTCACGATCTTTGAGTAAGGCCACAAGTATATCTGTTTTAACAGAATCTACGGGGGTATAAGCATTCAATTAGTTTAGTGAGATATTTCATTTCATTTACACCATAATTTCAGATAAGTTCATTTTAATTTTTCACGCATATGTTATGCATATTATGCAATAATCACATGATTACATAAATATATATAGTTATCCGGAAACCATATATAAAACGGATTTACCTCTCCGTATCAAAGGTTAGAGAATTGTTGATGAAGATCCTCGACCTTCTATTATCGGTCCCCAGGCCCCCGCCCAAAGCGTTTGCTTCGCTGGCTCCGAACCTAGAGTCGCATTCCCCGAGTGATGTAGATTCTCTAGGAAGGAATAGGACCTGTGTCACAGCATGATAACAGCCCATCCAACTCTACGCGTAGGAGTAGCAGTCTTCCGAAAGAAATGTGACTCGATGGATACTATGCGTGAATATTTTATTTTTTCCTATGTCAAACCTTATTAAGGTTTCTTAAGGGCGATCAAAAAATTTGGCAAACAATAAGCAAGTATACATGTAGGTAAACAAAATACTTAAACAAACAATTCGAAGTTGTGATACTCTTAATTCTCATTTAATCACATAAGCATAGAATCACATGTGCATATATAAATATATATATATATATATATATATATCCCTGAACTCCCCATTCATGTCTATTTTTATCTTTTCTTAATATACTAATGCCACTACTCTACAAATACAAGTAAAGAAACAAAATTAAGAGAAATAACTCACTCGTCCATTTCGCAATCTTCTTAGTTGTAGTAATTCTCAAGAAGGGAAATCTCGTATTTCGCATCACTTAGACAAAAGAAATACCTAAGATGAATATTTCGTAGAAATTCTATTTAAACTTCCTAATTCTGTTTCACTATGTTCGTCAAAAATCGCATAGAATGAAATTCCAACTTAAAATGGCCATAACTTGCTCATTTTAATTTGGAATTTTGCATATAACATATCGTTTTCTACCTATTTAAAAACTCTATCCATTTCTAATGTTATTTTTCACATAAAGTCGTTTGGGTTCCGAAATCATAGGGTACAGATTCATCATAAAAATTGTAATTTTCGAAACACAAGTTTGCAAACTTTTTTATTCGAAAATACTTAATCAAAATGTAGATATTTGTATAGTTGAAGAATCCTTTGGAAACATATACATATGTAGCCTCATATAGTATGCAAAATTTAATGATGTTGTCTCAATGATTATTTTTTACAAATCAATTCATCTTATAGTGTTAAAAACTTGAATTTTTAACATTTTATTTTCTGGTTGTTTTAAAAGAACTTCATAAATTATTGGGTTATTGTAAATGAATATATTTCTTATTTTGTCTTCCAATTTCTTTTCTAAAATAAGTTAATTTTTTCTTAACTTTGATTTCCTACAAAATTTTACTTCTAGTATTAAGGATTGAAATTTCTAAAATTGCTATTAAGTTGTTGATATCATATAAAATTTGAGTTATTCATATTTCTTCTTTTAAAAGGAAACGGTTTGATAAACAAACCTTTTTCCTATTATATTTTCATTTCATAATCCCTTTAAAATAAATTTTTGTTTCTAAACTTGGTCTCTTAAATCTTTTACCACTTTTATTTGGAAGGAAAATCATGTTTGACTATTTTCCTACGTTGTTGATAATAACTATTGTTTTTCAAAACTTATCAAGTTTATATTCTTTTTATTTCTTTGAAAACGGGTATATTACTTAAACTTGGAAACCATTATTTTTCTAAGTGAGTTTATAAATTAGTAGATTGATTTTATTTTAACTTCGAAAACTAATTACTTTTTAGTTTTTATTAAGAAGTTGAAGAGATTTCAATCTTAAGCTTTTTATGAAAAACTTGTATATCGCAACTCATTAATACTAAGTTTTATAACTTTATGTGACTCATCATGGTAAAAGAAAATATTTATTTTGTTAGTTAACTTCTTTTAGAAAATCATCTTTATTGTTATTTAGGAAAAATCTTAGTGAGTTTGAGAATAAGATGAAAAAAAAAATTTCCTATGGATTTGATAACAAATTCTTGATTTGGTGACAAATATATTAAGAAAGGTTGGTTTCATTTCATTTATTAAAGAAAGTTCTACTTTAGATTTTGTTGAGACAATAACATTATGATGATGTGTGTATATGAGTATGTAGTATGAAAATGAAAACATAAGAAAGATGTACGAAGCAAATAATAATCAAGATAATAATATCAAGTGGGAACTTTAGCTTCATCTAGGTAACACAGTCAAGTATTGGGAGCCTTAGCTTTATCAAGGCATCCCAAGACTAAGAATACACTAGTCCTAAAAGAAAAAGAAAAGAAGAAAAAAAGTTGTTTTGACTTGATGAGGACAAGTCTAAGACTAGAAAAACTAATCTTAAAACATGAAAGTAAATAAATTGCAATAACAAGTGAGCTTATATGCTCTAAAAGATATATATAGCTACATAGATATATTTAGTTAGATATAAATATGGAAGCATAATAACAACAACATAATAACAATAATAACACAAAAGGAAGATATAAACATGAACAAAAACAAAACATGAACATATTGTTGCTTCTTTAACTCTCATGAGTCTTAAGAAATATACACTAAGCTCATGTTAAGTTATATGAATATGATGAGTAAATATAAGAAGTTTTACCTAAGGTTATAAATTTGTCGAAGAGGGAAAGAAGTGGTTATAGTAATAAGTGAGTAGTAGTTAAAAAGAGGTTTTGGTAGTATGTGAGTGGATGAAATATGAGAAAATTGGAAAAGTGAAGAGAAATTTTTGGAGAGAGGATTTGACGAGTGATTTTAGGAGAGTTTTGTTTTGGTAGATGAGTGTGTGAAAGAAGCGAAGAGAAACGGGGTATTTATAGTTGAAAATGGAGAGAAATTGTGTGTAATAAAATAAATTGAAAAAGAAAAATTGAGTGGAAGGTACAGGGGGAGGGGCACCGCCTATGTAGAGAAAAGGGGAGAGAGCGAGATTAAATTTATACTTTTGTGAGAAAATATTTTATATGTAAGATATAATTTGATATAAGGTATATTGGAGAGGTAAAAAGTAAGAAAAATAGGTGTATAGATAGTAAGAAAAAGTAGAAATAGATTAATAGTAATGAATAGTAAAAACAATACTATGAATAGTAGACTAGAAATAAAATATACCAGTAGTAATAAAATACACACAAGCGGGCTATATCAGATATTTTTAGATACCAAAAAATTATGAAACTGATATTTTTAGATTTCTTATTTTATTACGAGTCTAACAGTATTAACGAAATATTTTTACCGTCTGGTGTACGAAGGCATGGTTTTCGAAAACTGATCCGTTCAAATTGAAAAGACATTAGAAATTTGTGAATATGATATTTTTAAGCTTTTCTATATTATTACGAACGATTATCAATAATTATTTTAGTTTTGTTGTTTAGGGGGTTATAAACACCCAATTTTTGCCCCTTTAAAGGTTTAATTTATAATAAATTATTATTATTTTAAGCCCACAAAATAAAAAAAAAATATATATATATATATATTACAAAGTTTTTGAGCTTGAAATAATATTAGTTTTCATTATAAATTAATTATGGGTTTAATTAAACAATTTAATTAATTAAGTTATTTAATTAAACTCATTTTTGTCAGACCTTAAATATAACTTAAATGCATAAAAAAAAACCGAGGCATAGGCCAACGGCCTGACGGTAAAACACAAGCATATGCAAAGAGGCGACCAGGGTTCGAATCCACGCAGAAGTGGATTTTTTATTTTCAATTAGGCACGTGCATTACACGAGTTGCGCGTATTGAGGGTGCGTGTGTGTACCCGCATCTTCTTCTTCCTCTAGCATTAGCTTTCTCCGTGCAGTCAACCTGCTTCAAGTCCATTTTTTACCCTCTTTCAAGTTCGTTTTCATCAAATTGATGGGGGGATCTAGAAGTATACATGGAGCACTACAAATTAGAACTAAGAATTAGGTCAAAAAATCAAAATCTGGCTTTCAATTTTGGATTCGCGCAAAGAACAAATTTTCCAAAATTCAAATTCGAGCTTCTTGAACATGTTTTTTGTATAGAAGCTTAATCCGTTCGTTGATTACCAAACCCCCTCTAGAAGCTCGAATTCGCACGAATCTAACCATCACCACCTACCACGACAACCACCACACCCCATTTCGAATCCTATAAATAGGACTTCGAATCTACTATTCTTATCATTAACAAGGAATCAAACACATATAAACACATCCACGACTTCAAGAAACACTCGAGATAGTTAAGTTCAAGATCAGATTCCTTAGTTTAGATTCGAAATTTTTTGAATTCGTTGAGTTTAGGAGATTTTCGAGCAAATTGAGTGTGATAAGGAGCTTTCGGAAGGTCTTATTTCCTTATTAGAAGTCTTGGATTGATTCTAGAAGCTTAGCCACCATCTTCGCGAAAAACCCACGGCTGGCTGCCATTGTTGGAAGCTTGAAACCACCTTCCTCGGTTGATTTTGATCTAAATCACCACCATCGAGTTGCTTACTATCCTTAGTTTGATCGAACCCATAGTTTTTTGCTACTCCAGACCACCCAATTGATGGTTTTCAAACAACCAACCGCCACCAGCTCCAACAACCTGACCAGAGCTTCGAAGTTCGACCCAGGTAAAATACCTCAAATTTTACCAACCTAAATTAGAAATGTGATAATTAAATACTATGAAAATATAGGTAATTTTTAATCTTATTTAAATTTAACTTATTAATTGAATTTAGATAGTTTAGTCAATTGATTTTCATAAACTATAGAATATAATTAGATAATTTAATTAGTAAATGAACTTAATTGAAATTACGAATTCCAATACCACAAATACTCACTTCAACTTATCAAATTACTTCAATTTCCTTTTTCCAACATACCAAGCTATTTAATTCCTTTCAATTATTGACTTGAAACTGATTTCTCAAGTTGAATTATCTAAATTCCTAATTCACTAAAATTAAACCTTAATCTAAATTTAGATTAAACTCGAGTCAATAACCTACTAACTATATACCTAAGGTTATAAATATCAAGTGTAGTATGACCCGATTAATTTTTAGGGTCTATTAGATAGTAAACGATAATTTAAAGATGAATCGCTAGGATTAAAATATACGCAATAAAAATAGAAACTAATTAATATCTACTAAACTAGAGCTTAAATAAAAATTCTGAATATGTAATAACAAAATTTAGAATTTTCTAAGTCTTTTGAGCATAATACCCTAATTTGACCTATCGGGACTAGAAACCTTAATCGCGTAAGTGAGAAATTTGATAATTTAATATAATTAGAAATTATAAGGAAATTTAATTGAAAATAAATATTCTAATGTCATAAATGCCCAATTTAACCTATTAAGCAACATCAATTGGCTATTTCAACAAATTTAAATTAATCAAAACTTTTCAATTATCAAATGAACTTTATTAATCAAGTTTAACCATCTAAATCCATAAATATCCAATTTAGACATTTTAACCTAAATTCCAACTCCTTAAATCTTAGAAATTTAAAACTAAATATTTTCATTCAAATCTAAGTCCCTAAAACCCTAAATTCAAGTGAGATATTAATTTTTCTTTAATTAGATCTCCTAGACTTAATTTCTAATGTAATTAGCAACTTTCTTTTCTTACTAAATTCATTTCTAATTTCCACGAATCCATAACCTAAAATCTCAATTCATCATCTAAAACCCTAAGCTCATTAACATGAGATCAAGCCCAATTATTCAAAGATCAAGACCAAAAGCCCATGCATCAAAACCCATGAGACCATGCTTATTCCATGCACCATTACACACATTGTGAAAACCTAAACCCTAGAGAATTCCAACCATGTGAAATGACCAAATTGCCCCTTAGATATCTACAATGTGAACACAAAAAATATCAAGTGTGTGAAAAACCAAAGTAACCTTAACTACTTCAAGAAGTTTTCTACACTTAGGAAAGGACTAAAATGCCCTCAATTAATCATGCAAAATGACTAAAAAGCCCCTAAACCTAATTGAAATTACAAGACCTAAAATACTAGAAATATACCCATTTAGAAAACCCAATCCCCTACTTCTTCTAGCAACCCCAACCCCTAAAATCTCTCAAGAAATCACTCTAAAAACCCACAAAATCCTACAAGAATTCTACAATTCCTCTTTAAATCTAGCATCCAATAGGCAATGAAATTCATGATTTCTCTACCATCCAATCACTCAATTTCTTCCCAAATCCAATCTCTATTTCAACCAATTTCTAGATGATTTTGAAGGCTAAAAGAAAGGTTGAAGCTAGGGAAATTAGCTTGAAGAAGCTACATCAACTTAAGGAGTAGGGTAGTGAAGCTTTAGCTAATTATTTCACAATTCAAGTAAGTAATGTTAGTTTAATGAGTGAATTTGTATGATTGTTGTATTTTTGTTGTTGAAATTATGGTTAGATGGTGATATCGACATAGATTTAAAAATAATAAGGTTTTGGTAAATATAGATATATGTTTTCTTACAAATCGAATACCATAAATATATGTATAAATGTTGTTTTGATAAAATTATCATATATATAAATATATAAGTATGATGTGTCTAATGTATGGTATATAATTGATCTAATATTTGATTATATGTGTGTATTTGGTTTAGTTTTTAATAAGTTATAATGTTGGAAAATGAATCAAATGGACATATAAGCTTAATATTATATAAAAGGCATGGCATGTAGTTAAATTATTGAAATTATGATCAATATATGCATATAAGCATGTGAACATGATATATCATCTTATGGAATGTGGGTTTGATAAGTTAAACATGTTGAGGAATTAATTTATGATAATATAAGTTGCTAGAATTAATTATTGTGTATACTTTTGTGAAATTTAATTAAAATATCAAATAAAATTATTTTTGAATGAAATTTATAAAAAGACATCTAACATGTCTATATACAAACTGTAAATTTTCGTGATTTTTGAAACACATTTACTATTTTTAAAAATTAAATTACAAAATAGCAAAACAGGCAAAACAGTGTTTCGGCCAGCAGTAGTGGCGTGAATTTATATGGCCGAACCGGTGACTTTTTCTCCTTCTTTTTTGGTGAAAATACAACGGTTTGAAATCACAAGAAGTCTACTTTAACATGGTGCAAAGAACCGGACAAAAATCGGTCGGGTTGATGGTCAAATTCCTACGCCTTGCTTTGGATAGTTTTGAATCAATTATAATTAAAACCATAATTAACTAATTAATATATGCCAAATGACCTTATAAAAATATAAATATATGTGTTAGGAAGTTTACATAAAAATTTGAGCTTAAGAACCCGTGTTTAAGATAATAAATCGATTTATTAAAGTTAGGGTGCACACTAGTTTTCTATAGGAAATGAAATGAGGGAATTTAAGGTAAATTAATTCTAATTAATGAATATGAAATAAATGTAAATAATGTGTTTTCATGTTAAATTATGAATTTTAAGATGAATAATTAATTATTTTTATTTTATGAATTTATTTAATAAAGCAAATATAAATATAACATCACAAGATAGTACAAACATAATAGGAAACTAGTTTAGATTCCTTAGTCCATTTAGATGTAAAAATAAATTATAAATGACATAAATAGAATAATTATATTTTAATAAGTTGTTTTACTTAATAAAAGTTTAATAGATTGATAATAGGACATATTATAGAATTTATCATTTTAAATGACATAATTACCATTTAGTTTGACTAGTTAATTATATTCAACTTGATTAGATAAAATTAATATAGATTTATTAACTAATATAAGCTTAGTAAATTCTTCCGAAACCAACAATTTATACTTAGCTATTAATTGATGAATACCTATATGATCATATTAACTTGAAATTAGCTTCGATTAATATGTTAGGTTAAACCTTAAATGATAAGGAGTACGTAATTTCTAAAATATGATAGGCCATGAATAATAAGAGGAGTATGTTGTTTCAAATGTATATTTTCTAGAAGACTAAGTAGTTAATACGAGTTTGATATAAGTTGATAATTGAATCAAATGCTTATATGAATTAATCTTTGAAGCAGATATTTGTTAAGAGTCTGCATTCTGGTTTATCTTCTGGTCTATCTTCTGATTGTTCAGAGCACAAAATTTTATACCAGGTACGCAGTGACTTGTGTGTTGCTTGCTAGGATAGGCATCATAAATCAATTAATATTTAAAGATGGCCTTAATAATTGCTTATTGCTTGTGCGTGGCTGTTTTTGAGACCGAGCCCGAGGGGCAGCAACCTTGCTAGGCAGTGCCAGCACGGTAGTTAGGCGCTTAGGCCACCCCCATCATTGACATTGGACAAATGATGGTTATCAGTAGCTCGGCAGGTAGCTGATGGAGGAGACGGTATCGGGGTAACTTTATTCATATTGGAAAGAAGTTGTATTAAGCAGTTTAATATATGGGCTCTGTTACTCTGCTTAATACAATGGACTAATATGGATAAAGATGTGTAACGGCTGTAGCCCCTAGATCAAGCTATTTACTAGATGATCCTATAGGGGATATAGGTATTCGGGCTGTCTATATCAACCCCCTGAACAATTGCTGCTACTCAGGACCCCCGGGTTTTCAGCGTGTTGCCGAGTGTGAGTGCTCCACTGTTGTTTGTCGCACTTTAATTTAAAGATAAAACTGTTGGTTGTTGCATTGCATATATAATAGCGTGTGTGCCCATCTCGTATGTGCTTGTGTTGCTGTCGTATTGGGCTTCGGCTCATTCCTTTCTTTTTCAGGTGATGATCTGGATGCTTGTGATTATCGGGTATGGACGACTTTAAAGGAGCTTGTTAACGAGTTGAGTACCTAGGAACATTAAACCGTTTATGCTATTAGCACAAGTTATTAATCATCTTTTCAAACTTATGATTTGATGAGGACATATCTATAAGCCCATGATTGTATCTTGAGATACTACACACTATGTACTTTGAGATACTGATGGTATGATATTTATTTATAAAGATTTGTCTACTCACAATAATAGCCTATTTGAAAATCGTTTTGAGAAATTTACTTTATTATATGTAATGGTCTACTCAAGAAAGTAACATATTTAGAAATCATTTTAAGATACGTATTTCTTTTCCGCTGCAACTCTAGTCATTTTCAAAATCTAATTTAACGATTTCATAATCTAAAATTTGTTTAGCAACGATCACGATAAACTGTAGATTAGGTCAGCCTTAACGTATAATGCGTAAGTATTATACGTGGCGGCTGGCATGCCTTGAACCAAATTCGGGGCATGACACCAGGTGCGACCCAAATCCGAATCCGACCCACTCCATCCAAGTTATTATTATTATTATTATATTATTATTATTATTCATGTAAGTTTCTCTTAAATATATATATGTATAAAATAAAAAAGATTAAAAAAAAATTAAAAAATTAGAAATATGCATGGAAAAGGTTTTGTCACTTAGAAATACTTTATTTTATTTTATTTAAATATAAATTAATTTGATAGCTTATAGGTTCATATTGAAAATTTCTTCATTTCCTTAAAAATTTCAAAAAAAAATAAGAAACTTAAAATGAAAAGAATTTCAAAATCTAAAATAAACAAACAAATTAAATGTTTTATAAAAAGAATAACGTAACGTCTGATCCTGATTAACGGGTATAGGCCTATGGGGTAACATAAAATCTAAAAAAAAATTTGTTTCATCATATTATCTTATAAATTTTGAGTAATTAAGTTATTGTAGATATTAAACGGTCTTGTCATTAATTTGTATATAAAGTTGTAAATTTAGGAAATCATGGAATTTGATTTATTTTTTTAGCATTAAAAGGATAAATTTTAAATTATGAATTTTAAGTGGTAACCGTATGGTTTTAATAGAGTAACCCCCGAATCAAGAATTTTTATTTTACAAAGTTTGGTTTTAAATCAAATTTTTCGCAAACTAGTAGCTAAGTTAGGATTAACCAACCCACTAACCCTAACTTATAAATTTTTCTGATTCCAATCGGGTGGCGACTCCAAATGTTTTGAAAAATTAAATTTCTTTTAATTCTTAGTCGATGGTCTATATTAAATGGGTTCGGATTTAATACAGATCGGATTAAAAGAAATAAAACCGAAAACAAAAAATCCAAGCTTGACAAGGTTGAAGAGCGCGAGATTGTAGGATCTTAAACTCTAGAGTTTGTTGTAGACTTTGTTAACTTTTAGGGCTTCGGTTTGATTTTCGACTTGTTGATTTTATTTGTCAGATCATAAAATTTTGGGTTTTGTCCGTGTTATATTTTTGGTTCAATATCTATGGTTTATTGTATTTTATTTGTGATTATTTAATATTTTTCAGTTCTCGGGATCGTTTAACCGAGTATAGGGTTATGGGTTGACTCGATTTAACTTTTGGTGGAAATTGAAAATTTTGATTCTAAAATTTACCGAAGGATTTAAGGTTTTAGTATTTTGTTGTCGAACGTTATTTGGATATATGATCTTGATTTACGTGTTAAGAATCGAATAGATGATTTGATTGGTGTACGGATGTTTAATCAATCGATTGTTGGATTTTCCATTTTGTTTTAAGGGTTCTCTTTTTCTCAAGGTTAAGGATTTTCATATTTGATCTTATTTAGAATTTGGTTTTAACTTTAGGTCGGTTTTCAGGGTTTCAGCTGTAGTGTTTGACTTCTAGAATTATTTTTTTAAGAATTATGAAAAATTCAGGGGTTTACAAGCGAGACATGTCGAAGAACGGATGAACAAAGAAGCACATGTTAGTTGGTTAAAGCCGCCAAATTTTCATTGAAGGCTGCCACTTTAGGAGAGAAGACCATTGGCCTTGAAGGCCGACATCGAATGAAAGAAGATGCCCAATTTGTACCACGATGCTAATTACGGGCATGGAGTTTTCTGTGATATGCAACACCGACTCAAATGCGCCAACCATCTCATGTATACTGCTGACCTAAGCTTCAAAGCTGCCACCTTTGGTTAGCATAAATTGTAAGCCGCCTGATGATGACGTTCTAAGGTTGCTAGCCTTTTCACAACTTTTATATGCACAATTTGTTTTCTTGTTTTATCTTTTAGGGCTTTTATATATTAGTATATATAGTGTCAAAAACCTATCTTTTGTTTTTCAAACATTATTATTACATTGTGAAAACCCTAGTTAAGGATTTTCTCAATAAAGTTGCAAGCTTTGATCTCTTGATTTAACCTGTGTGTTGAGTCTATTTTGTTTTACGCTTTCACATTGCGTCAGAGTGGTATCAAAGTAAGGCAATTTCTTGCGAAGATGTCAGCTAACGACGTTAACAATGGTTGTGTTCTTGATAGTGCTCAGGATGCAGGAGTCTAAAGAATAGAATAGCCAGCTTGTAGGATAGTAATCGATGATGTGAATTAGAGAATCTAATGTTTAGAAGAGCGTTTTGAAGATCTTATTGAGCGTTTTGACACAATGGTAGGAGATACAAGAGAGATAGGGACATTAATGGGAGAAGACCAAAGGCAATGAATGCTTACAATGGTTCGGTCAATCAACCTGTAGTTGCTTATCAAAGGGCTTAAATTTCTGATGAAGACTCCGATGAAGAGGATAGGATTTTATATGAAGAGAGACAATCACAGAGACGAGGTGGTGATGGTGGTGGTAGATACCAAAGGAATTACTATAGTTACGATCAAGGTGATAATGGAGATTTCTGCTTAAAGGTAGACATTCCTTATTTCAACGGCAATTTAAATATTAAAGAGTTCTTAGACTGGTTGGTGGAAGTCGATAAGTTTTTCAATTATATGGAAATACTAGAGGAGCGCAGGTACGGTTGGTTGCTTGTAGGTTGAAAGGAGGGGCCTCTATTTGGTAGGAGAGGTTGCAAAACAGAAGATAAGAGGAGACAGACAGCCGTACGAATGTGGTTCTGTATGAAACAGTTGTTGCAGTGGGATTTTTTACCTCCTGATTATGAACAAATCATCTTTAGTAATGCCAATGATGTCGCTAAGGTCAACGTTCTGTTCATGATTATACAACTAAGTTTATGCGATTGGTTGAACGGAATGACCTGAGAGAAAGTGAAGGTCAACAGATTGTCAAGTATGTGGAATGTTTGAAGTTACGAATTAGGGATAAAATTGGTGCGAATGTGCTGAGGAATTCGAATGAGGCGAAAAATATGGCTCTTAAGGCCGAGATGATGTTGCAAAAAAAGAGTAACTATTTTGATGGATGAAGTAAAAGATTGGAGTTAATGGGACTAGCAGTAGCAAATCCATGACTGAAAAAAAAAAAATAAAGGTCATGAGAAGCAGAATATGAGTGGTGAAAAGAGGGATGATAAAGCTACTGGTAAGAAACTCATTGAGTTTAAGGATACTCAAAAGCAAAACAATTCCTATGCAATACCTATTATGGGCAAGTGTTATAGATGTAATCATTCGGGTCACTAGTCAAATGAATACCCTAATAGGAGAGAAGTGAACATCATTGGGAGGGATGAAGAGATTTGCAAGCCTAACGGGAAGGATGATTATTATGAAGAAGACGAGGAGGAGGTCGAGTAGACTTATGTTATTAGAAAGATGATGTTGGCACCGAAACAGGAGGATAATACTCAGCGACACCAGTTGTTTCGTACCCGAAGTACGATTGGTGGTTGATCTTATAGTTGATAGTGGGAGTTGTGAAAACATCATTGGAAGGGAAGTGGTGAAGCATTTGGGGTTACCTATGGAGAAACTTCCTAATCCATACACCATTGGATAGATTAAGGTAGCTAAAGGATTGAGGTGAAGGAGAGACATAGAATGCCTTTTTCCTATAGGCAAGGATCACGATGATGTCTATTGTGATATTATATACATGGATGCCTATCGCCTGTTATTTGGGAGACCCTGGAATTTGATGTGAATGCATAGTATGCAAGGAAGGAAAATGTGTACTAATTGGAAAGAGGGGGTGTGAAGTATACATTGCTGCCCTTGAAGGTAGCAAATCGTCTTAACACCACTAAGGTGGAGAGGCACTCTTTTTTAACCATTACAATCAGAAAAAGGAGATTGAGGAGGATATAAAGGAGTCTAGAGTGGTACTTACTCTTATTGTGAAGAATACTATGACTATGGAGGAGGAGAGTAATGGTGATGTGCCTGATTGTGTAAGAGAGGTGTTGGAGGAATTTAGAGACGTGCTACCAGATGATTTATTAGAGGGACTGCTAACCTTAAGGGATAGTGTCACGCCCCAAAGGGTACCCTAAAGTGACAATTCACCACACCAATATTAAAGCTTAAGTATGACAACCTTAGTCATCCCAAAAGCTTCGATACCGGGTGTAAGGCGTATCTTCACAGTCATAGAGGACCAACTTTGAAATAAGTTGTTTAAGAAGACATTCATATAGCAATTAAGAATGTAAATCATAACTTAAGCACCTTAAAAAATATTAAAAGGGCATTCCCTATCAAAATATAAGGTCTATTAAAGTCTATTCGAAATAAATACATTAGAGATTTACTTAAAAGTCTAAGTCTACAACTAGTCTTTAACTTCACAGATAAAATTTTTGTAGTTTTTATACGAGCTACTACTAGTTGCTATATTTATAAACATCGAATCTGTAAAGACCCGACTCTCTAAATCCCGAGACTTAGAGTACCGAGTCCCCAACCATATATAACGTTTTCACATTATATGTAAGGTTGTCCTAAAAACTAACAGTTTATGAAAATTGTTTGATCAAACCACTATAACTTTATAAAAACTTTTAACAAAACAAGATTGCTAACAAAAGCAATCTATACATACATTTACATCATATAAACATTATTTAGTGTCAATACAAGACACTACAAAATTTACATGTTTTCTTAAAACAAAAGAATCCTAAAGGATCTTAAGGTCTTTACAAAAATAGGCTTAACTATCAAGCCTTCTATACATAACTTTTCCCTTAGCAAAAATTCTTCCAAAAGTCCAGGGTGTTCGAGTCCTATTCGTCCCACTCATCCAGGAATCTCTCGAAATCGGACCCATAGCCCAAATCATCATAAAACTCGTCTCCAATACCTGCAAAGCAGCAAAAGTGAGCCAAAGGCCCAGTACACAATAACAAATGCAAAAACAATTCATCAAGTCAATGTAATGCATCATTAGACCGGTGATTGTCTTTATTATATTTTCTTTGACAAATCAACAGGAGGGTATTCAAACCCAGATCACGCTTTGGGAATTTAGGGATCCTGAGTAATAGCAGCTGCTCAGGGGGTTGATATAAGCAGTCCGAATACTTATATCTCCTATATCTATTTCATGAAGATAATAGCTTCATTTAGGGTTCAAAAACCGTTGCCCGACTCTACTTAAACTCACTCCATAATATGAACCTAGTTCACAAGTTCCCTTGAACTAAATCATGGTATTTCCCCCTAAGTTTAAGCAAACGTTACTCAGATACTATTCCCCCTATCGGCTACCCACTTAACCAAAAGAATCGCTATTGTATCATAGCGTACCATTGCATCATGGTAAAGTCATTGCATCATGACAGGTTTGCTGCTCCTCGGACCAGATTAAACAGCGTAATAGACATCCAATTCATTCAAATATTAAGTCTAATCAATTTAAGTCAATTTAGGAATGCCTAGTCGTAGTAAACATCAAACAAGTTATTGCGTACCTGAACCCGTTAGTATATTATTATGATCTCTCGGTGAAGAACTAACCGAAGAGTCCTTAACTGAAATAAGAATATCAAAATAATCAATAGATAAATATAGATTCCTCATTCACAAATATATACACATATTATATCTATATATCACAATTAATCAAAGAAATTCAAATAATTTAATACAAAGTCATAATAAAGCATTTAAATGTCCTATTATATCCCAAATCGCTTAACAAATAGTTAATTGATCAAATATCAAACTTCGGAAAATTTTGAAAAAGTTTTAAAAAAATCAAAAGCACAGGGGACACGCCGGTACTCAAAGCCGGCGGCTTTGAGCCGGTGTTCAACACTATAAAAATGAACACTACCAATGCTGGCAGCGCTTAAGGGTACGCCGGCTGCCTTTATTCTACGCCGGCGACTTTGAGCCCGTGTAGAATTCAAAATTCAAAAATCAAAATTTTCCAAAACGTCCAGAGAGGTGCAAACCGGCCACTTACCTAGATGCTGGCAGCCTCTACACATACGCCAGCGGCTTTGATTCCCAGTAGCCGGCGTATAATATAAAAGAATGAACGCCGGCTAACTTTTCCAACGAAAGCCGGCGGCGTTCGGTCAGCCTTAAGAAATTTGATTTGTGGGCTTCCAACACCGCCTATAGGCCGGCGGCGTAGAAATCCCATATGCCGGCGTACGTTTAAAAACAGGCCTATACAACATAATACAAATCCCCTGTTTTTCCACTTAGAAAATTCTATCCTATAACACTTTCAAACCTTCCTCAACTACATTTTCAACTTCATATACTCACTCCTATCTAAACTACTCAAACTTAGCAACTCAAAACATGAAATCAACACATTTAAACACTTTCAATTCCACTTCTATCCATTCTCAACCTTCCTACACAAACATCTTCATATCCTCCCAACTCTTCATATCACTTCTACAATGCATGAACAAACTCACACACTCACAAAACACATTCCTAACTAATCTCAAAGCATGAACAAACAATTTAGATAACATTTAAATTCATTCTGTACAAAAGTTCATATAACCATTACAAGAAAGGAAAACAAAACAACAATCATAGTTAAATCAACTCACATGTATATGCCTTGCCTTGGAGGGAACTTTGATTTTCAAAGTTTGCTATTGTTCTTGGTTTGGACTTGGAATTTAGATTGAGAGAAGAAGAAGAAGAAAGAAAGAAAAAGGAAAATTCGGATAGGAAAATAGGGCTGCAAAAAGGGAGTCCAATTTAGCAAATTTTTGCCTTAAACATATCCCAAATTTACCCTTTAAGGCATATGCAACTTTAATTTGCATTTGGGGTGAATTTGAGTCTCATTTGAGGCTTATTTAAGCTAATCACTAGTTTAACTAATAATAACTTTATCTACTAACCTTATGGAAAACCAAAATTGATTTTATAAATCTAACTTAACTTAACATCTTAATGTAATAAAGACACAATTAATGACTATACTACACACACATTAATACATATAAAACAAAATATTAATTTCACTACATATGCAAAATAATACATTTAGACCATTACCAATACAACTATTCTAACATCATGCTCATTCAATTCAATACCTAATACAAATAAACAACACATGGAAATTAAATAGAATTTAAATTTAGGTCATTTCAGAATCGATTAACCAAAACCGTCAGTTCATTATGATTATAAACCAAAACTAAAACTGAAAACCGAAAAAATTAAAAAGTTTAACCCTAAATTGAAATGATGGATCGGTTAACTTTTTTTTTAAATTGGTTTTCCAGTTTTTATTCGATTTTTTGGTTTCATTGTTTTTTTACACATCCTAATTTCATATCTCTTGTATCTCCATTTGGATTAAGCAATACCTAAGAAACATTTGAGTATATCATAAATAAGATCTTCATGCCTCATCTCCACATGTTTGAAATAGGTTTTCTTATCATAATCATTGCTTTGTTAATCATCTATAGAACTCATTTAGTTCATTTTACTAAGGTGTTAGAAATATTGTGTGCTCATTCTTTTTATCTAAAAGAAAGAAAATGTTCTTTTAGACAAGCTTAACTTTTATACAAAAAACAATGGTATATCTAATTATAGCTCCTTTGGGATGTAAATATCTCTTCTCACCATCCCTACAACATATGAGACAAGTGTATTCATTTCAATTAGGTTGTATTATATGCTTATGATTCCAACATATGTCTTTTTCACTCCATCAAAAATCGATTTTATGGTATGGTCACATTCCAAGTGAATTCTAGCTAGTACGCTATGAATCCCTTAGAGTAATGGTTCACTCCACTACAAGCTAGTTGAACCTGTGAGGCTGGTGATCTCTAGGTTTACAAGACACAAACCAGTTAATGTTGTTAGAGATTTACTAATATAGTCACTCCGATACTTAAGTCTGTAAGTATGTAAGGGTATGCAATAACATGACAATGAAAAATAAGAGTCGAGAGATGTACCTAGGTCTTGACTAGTCAAATTTTGCTTATATAGCACCTTACCTTTTTAATCAGACAAGTAAATTTTCCCCAATTGGAAAAGTCTCTTTGGTTAATTTATGAAGGTGCCTTAGTCTATTTCAGATGGATGCCAACTAATCACGTAGAATTCCAATTCTACGAAGTGTGTCTCCCTTTGACTCAATTATGGCCTTAACTTTCTAAATGTACCATATATACATTCTTCAAGTTTATGAATGGACCAAATAATCCCATCAGGTCATTACACCACGTGCATAAATTGATATAAAATGGATGACTGGTCATAGCTTCATCAAATTATTTTTAGAAGTGGTTTTTGCTTTCAAATGTAGAAAAAGGATAGACAATGACAAGATGATAATTGGAAAGCAGGTTGCCTAATATATGTCCACTTTGTGCATGACTAATGACTTGGAAGACTTATTCGGTCTATACTTGCTTTTGATCAATCAGTAATGTTCACAGACTCGATTACAAGAATCAAAATTTTTGGCAAAGTTCCTTTTGCATGAAAACATGGAAAAATAAGCTTATATTATAATTAAAAGATAAATACAACCCGTCTAATCTATCAATATTATTAAAGTTAGTGGCTCCTATTTGGCACTTCTAGTACTTTCCTATATTGAATTTTATGAAATTCAGCTTCATGCTCTCATTAAATGATCTTCTAAATAGTTATTTTAATTAAATTAAGGGTTTATTGTAAAGTAGAGATAAAACCCTTTTGGTAATTGAACTTTGTCCAAATGAACAATTAGACACATAAACTTTTAAAATATTAATTTTATACTTAACCAAATTTTGTTGATACTTCTATGCCATTTATAGTATCAATAAATCTTTTTTTTTTTCTATATAAGTGCAGTATCACTGGTGATTGTTAATGGGCATTTAACACTCTTAATTGTGACTTTGAAAACATTTGGAAAAAAAAAAAAAAAATAGTGATATAAAGAGAATAAGGGCATGAATGATGCCACCGCGCTTTAAATTGGGTGTCTTGGTATCAAGTCTTTCTGGCCAATTGATGAAAATATTCTTTTCTCCTTTTCCCGAGAAAAAGGGAATCTTAGCCTTTGATTTGGGCAGAATTTAGCTTTATTCTTCTAGTAAACATAAAAAGACATCGATGGAGGAAAAAAAAAAGTTTTATTCTTTGATGATATGAGAAAAATAAAGTAGGAGAATTTGGATCCACACTATACATGCATGCGTGGCTATCTACACAATTTACATAATGTTACTTTTATAATGTGTAAATTTTTACTTTATAGTTTTAACGAATAAACTCGCAAAAGGGATTACATTATATGAATAGTTGGCATATCATTGGGAAGAGCTATTTAGTTTCCAAAGTTTAGGATATTTTTTTTGTTAGTTTTGTTTATGTCAATACTGTCTATACCTGTATATTGGTTAGTATGTAATCAACAACTCAATTGAGTTGAGTGATTTATAAATGAAATTATTTTGAGTTTTATAATCATTTAAACTTATTAAGAATTTGTTCAAATTTATAGCCTTCGTTATACTCTAGATTCTTGGCTCAATTACAGCCAATGAGTCCAAATTTTCTATATTGAGGGTTTCTAAATATCTAAATTTTGTGATTTAGATTTTGTATTTTTTCAATTTTTGTTTGCCAATTAATGATTATAATTTCTTTTCGTATACTCTATGTAATTTTACAACTAAAATTACATAGACTAATAGGATAAAAACTGCATAGCATAATCAAGATGAGCTACTTTAGGGATAAACCATGTCAATTACATTGAATTGGTTGGAATTGTACCCAATTACATGTGAAATTTTGTGGCCTCTAAGTTGAGCAGTCCAATCATGTTGTCATTTGTTTGATAAAACATGCCAATGAATCTATCTGGACAATCTGGAGCTTTCAAACTACTTAGTTGAAATAGTGTTTCTGGAACTTCATCTTCATCCACTGACTTATTAGCATCCATTACATGTAAGAGATCTAATAGGTTCAACATGATCAAGGGCACTGTCTAATGTCCTTGCAATGGGCGGTTGAAATGTTGTTAAAAGTACTCCACAAAAGCTGCATTAACTTGTACTTCATCCTCTTTATTATAAATCTTTCTTCTTATCCTTGATTCTAGATACTTATTTCTAACCTTTCGATTTATGGTATTTCATCGAAAGGTATGTCTCATTTCCAATATATAACCACTTAACTTGAAGTATTGGCACTGATAATGTTCTCTTGATGATCTATTCAGATAGCTTACAATGAAAATTTCAATTGCCTCAGCGTTGTTTTAACATTATCCTTACTCCATCTTACAAGCCCTTTTCTACAAGCGGCCAATTTTCTATTATGCCCAATATATTACTTGTACCATAGCTTCTGGTCAAATTCAATTGATAAAGTATCACTATATCAATTTTATATTAAGCCAGCTTTGCTCAAAGCTGAAAAGCTTAGAGCCCCTTTATGCCACTTTGTTCAATTTAATAATTAAAGGTGTGGAGATTGAATCGGCATTTTGGGTAAACGGGGGGAATTGTTCAGCCAATTTAAATTCACCAAAACTCTATCTAAACGTTCTTTCAGTGAATCACCATCTAATTGTCCATTAGACCAAGTAAACACTTGGCCTTAAAAACCAAGATCTAGTAGTTAATTTTCAAAATACTCCTTAATTTTTACCGCAAAAATAACATAGAATTTGCAAATTTTAGATTTGCATATACAAAGAGACCCTAGTGGATTTCTTTCTATTTTCACATTTAGAGTATTCCATTAGATTCTAAAGGACTTCCACTTCTACTATAGCTTCCTACTATAATATCAATCCTTCCAATAAACCATTACATCTTGTTCACTTAGCCATATAGAGTAACAGAATAATGGAATTTCAATTCAACAAAAATGTAATTGAATTATAATTGCTATTACAATATTTACTTGATGTAAAAAATAAAATAAGTAATATTGACATAAATAGTAAAATATTTATGATACCTCCGTATTTATTATAAAATGAAAATAATTGTATAGTTGATATTTTTAACATATGGATATTTATAACAAAGTAGGAAAATAAATTTTTGAATTGCAATTCATGAGTATAAGTGGACCATATATAATATAGAAGGAGAGAGGAAATAAATAGTTATTTATGTTAAGTGAAGGTGTTGCTAATGATGAAATTTATAGGTACATCATGCAAAGCATTTATTGCTCATTGGGTCAAATTCCATGATGAATTAATGAAATTAAACTTCTATTATTTTCTACGAGATCCTGATAATGATGGGATAACAATTCACTATCCTAATTGCTTCATTCCTTAATAATGCATGAAAGAGGGAAATCGATTCAGTTAGTAGAATTTAGAGTCATGAAATTACGAATCTACGAGGATTTTCATCATACTTTACACTTTTACCGTGTCCTATTCATAGAAACTATATAATATAAATTTTATTGTTATGCATTTAATAAAATAAAGGACTAAAGAAATATGATGAAATGCTTTATGTGATAAACTTAAAATAGGATGAGAAAATTATGGAATCTTTTATATGAAGCTACTGTAGAGGCGGTGATTTTAGATCTGGACAGCTTAATAAGGAAAATGAGTCGACGACATGATGTTTAATACTTTTGTTGTGTTCATATTTTATGTTTTTATCTTTTGCCTTTATTTCTTAAATGAGTAACTGAACCATAAAGAGCTTCTGTCCAAATAGAGATTAATTTGAGTGGTTAAAATAAAAAATTAATTATGTTTTTAAGTGATTATGAGAAGATTTTATTATGGCGCTATTAAAGCATATCTAATGTAAGAACCCATTTGAGTTTTTAGAGACCATGTTAACATTTAATAGGTTTGGTTTTTCCTTTTTTCTCAAGTAACTCCCACCTTATCTCTTATATAATCATTAAGAAATTTCTTTTTTTTTTTTTGGCCTTCAATAATGTTTCTAAGATTTATTTTTTTCTTTGCAGGATTCACGATATAATAAATTGTGATAAGTAATATAAATGAGGAAAAAGATTGAAGGAAAAGTATTTACTTTTTAAGTCATTATCTGAAGAACTGAAAAGATAAAAGAACCATTTTATAATGGTGAAGGAGCCTTGTAGAATGTGGAAAATTTTCATCATTCCAAATATCTTATAACATTGTTAAACTGGGCTTACCCAAAATTTTGTTAATCTTCATTTCCTAATCTATGTTGTATGTATTCTTTCAGCAAATGACAAGAGAAGGGCAAGGGTTTCCATCTACAACTCTTGATAACATTTTTTTAATCATGTTATGACATATATTGCACTCTATAAAAAAGAAAAGTCTATTTCCAATATATAATAAGACAAGAAGAAGAAGAAAAGAGTAAAATATAGACCATAATGATGCATAATTTAATCTTCTTAGAATGTAAGAAATGAAATCTGGATCATTTTCTCTTAGGCACAAGTTAGGGTTTTTATTCCCAAAAATTTGATTATTATATAATCATAACTAGATAAAATCTTTCTAGTTCCCAACATGTTCTAAGAGGTAATTGCGGGCACCGATTAATTAAATAGTAAGTAGAGGATTCAACCTATCGAAAATTGACAAATTCCTATCTTTTGAAGAAATATGAGTAAAACCCCAAAATAAGTGAGAGAAAAGGGCAAACCATGTGTTCAAATTCATTTGGCTTAGGCATTCTTCATGTGTATATTGAATAAGGACATATCTCAAAGACTCCGAGATATACGGACATGTCCAATCACATGGCATCGCTTTATCATGACTAGGTCAAAAGGCGAGCATAAATGTTGTCTTACATTTGAAATGACGTTACGTAGGAGATAACGATTCCAATTTTACGAAGTTTGAGTTTAATGTTAGGATGATGTGATGACACATCTCAATAATAACTTATATATTAACTTGAAACCGCTAACAAATATATTTTTGGTCCTAATACTTTTTATCAAAAAAAACTTAATTATTATAATATATTTAATAAAAAAATATATAATTATTATTAACCAAATGTAAAAATAAGTCCACATGGACGAAGCAATTATTTTACTCTATTCTTGATCTACTACAAATACAAGGTGATAAGTCACCATCATTTATAATATCTTATTACAATTTTTAACCTTTTGTTTGTTTTTAGATATATATATATAAGAATATATGATGATGTCCATAGATAATTTCTATATGGAAGCGACAATTAGTTAATATATGGAGAATAAGAGAATCACGAGGAGCGTCCAATATTCGATTGGCTCCAAAGATGAAAAACGGACAAGGCAACATTGTGGGTAGAAAATTGCAAGTGGGAACCAAACCACAATTATATAACACTACATATCACCATCACCTTTATCTTTTTCTTTGCTTGTGGCTTGGCATTGATTTCTCCACATGCTTTTGCCTCCATATTCTATTGTTTCTGTCTTTATATAATTTTCCATGTCCTGACGAAAGTAAAATGCTAAAGGATGATGTATTCATGTATATCCAGTTGTATGTCAAATATATAAATAATTAATTAAATAAAGGAAGAGAAATAAAATCAATAAATTTCAAATTCTTTTTCTATAAGTGTCGCTCCATTTTAAGAGCATTAATTCATATTTCTAAAACTTTTTATATATGTACATATCTTGTATCTTGTACAAGACCCAACATTATAATTGTTTATATTTAGTTCAGGAAAAATTCTACATAACTGTTACAACAAATCAGTTCTTACTATCAATAAATCAAATTATTCCGATATGATCGAATCTTTGAATTTTTATTATACTTATTTTTTTAAAATCAATTTAATTTTGATATTAATAGCCATATAATGTCGTGACAGGATTACAAGTTCTTTAAGTTTAGTGACGGATTGACTATTAATACTCTTGCAAAGCAAAAACATAAGTAGAAAGTCCAATAACACCCTAACAAGGATATAATATTATATAAGAAAGTAGTTTTTCAAGCTGGTTTTATTTCTTATCTATTATACCTATAATATATTTATTAAAAATGGATAACTCGGATGATTTAAAAAGTTTCATATATTTTTAGAAGTTATGACCAAGTGGATGTAAAATCACACGTTTAAATATGGCATATAGGTGTGACATAAGAATAGATTAGGGAGAGTGGGAGTTTGTGATTATCCACAAAAAGTACAAATATAATTAACAATCTAGATATGGCAACTTTTCGAGATCTGAATAGTCATATGAGGAAAACCTTTCATTACTAATTTGATAAGGTATGACGAAAGGTCGATTGGGTCAATTGAGATGTTATGTCAACCGTAGATTTTGGGGCATCATACTTAGGCCAACTTGAGTTGGATTGTTGTGGGTATTACGAGCTCACTTTTCCCGAGGGACCAATGGCCATCCATTATTAGACCAATGAGTTGCAAGTGTTCAAATTGCCAGGTCATAAGAGTACGAGATTAAAATTGTGTTAGGATGGTATTTAAGGTTATATTTCTTTATAAAAATCATTTTTAATTTGGAAAAAATTGTAGTGGGAGATCTTTACTTGTACAACTTTCCCCAAAAAAGGGTCTAAATTTATAATTGATATGCATTTTATGCTTCCATCCATCTTGACAAGGTATGGTCCTGGATGAAGATCCTAAAAAATATATGTGTATTACAAACACAGGCTCTTAAACATATTATTTAAAATAATTTAGGCTTCCTTTTATAAAATTATACAAATACTTACTCTTAGATGCATGGTTAAAAATTCAAGACTTTTTTTCTTTTTGGAATTGCACAAATAAAAAAGTACCTAATCTTATTTTATTATTACTTAGAAAATTAATTTTTAAAACTTCTATCTCATGATATATGATTTGATATATATATATATAATATATATATATACAGACACACGTACACATATACATATGTTCATGGCTATTAGCTATCCCATGCATGATAATTAATTAAGATGGTATTAATACTAACAACAAAATGATACCATATAACAAGGGACCAATAATAAAAGAAGAAAATTTTAGTTAATAAATCAAATCAATATCAATTACTTTAAATGCTATCTATTATTCTTAAGATAACTAAATTTTGTGTCTATATATATATATGTCATATTTGTAATGTTATTTTTTTAATTGGAAAAAAATCATATGATATGGGAATCGGTTATATTAAGTTAAAAAGTCATATAGATTTTACACTACTCTTTAATCATAATAATAAATTTTAACTTAATATTACAAATATAATAAATACTATATGCACACAATTTTTTATCCTTAAAAATAATGGATAGTTTTGAACGAAAAAATGAACATAAGTCAAAGTATTTGATCTTGTTTTATTAACAAAATTTTCTTTTCTATGATAGGTTCTCTTAGTATATGATATCACTTTGTTGTTAGTATATAAATAGAACAAATACAAGTCACTGACATTAAATTTAATTAAGTATCATGTATGAGGATAACTTAAGTGAGCATATATGTATACATATATTAAATTATATCTTGACTTTGAAACTTTATTTTTAAGTTTGAAAAATCACTTTGCAAATAATAATAAATGAAAAAAAATGGATTTTTCTTTATTTGTGCTGTTTAAAAAAAAAAAAAAAGAATTCTTTTACTATGCATTTAAGTGTGAACACATGATTTTCGTAAAAAAAGAGTCTACATTTTTTTACCATGCGTTTAAGCCTTGCATTTATAATATATATGCATTTTATAGTCTTCATCTATGCCACATTAGATTCTTTTAAAATAGATGACAAAAGTCCTAAAATGCAAGTAAATTACAAATACAAGCCCTAAAACACATGGTAAAAAAATCCAAGTCCTTTTTTGCAAAAATCATACAAATATAGACCCTTCCTCTGCATTTTTCCCTTTTAAATTTTTATTTTTTTATTGAAAAATCCTTCAACTTATACATACGAGTATAGGATTTTTATGATAATCATCATATATCTTATTTTTCTATATTGCAAATTAATTCCTCACTAATCACATAATTAAACCACCAAAATTTTTAACAAATTTTTCTTCCCTATAAAAACAAAAAAAGACTCTAAAATAAAAAAAAAAATTAATCCAATTCTACTTAGCAAAAGTAAAGTAAAGTCATCAAATGATGAAAGTGTTTGGCCAAAAAAAAAAAAAAAAAAAGATGATGATAAAGTGTTTCTTCTTCCAACAAGATTATTATAAAATATATGTAACTTTTGTTATTTTAAAAAATTTAGATCCTTAAGAATGGAACATTTACGAGAATCTTTCCATTTATGCCACATGGAGTGATGAGGATTTTAGCAAGAAGGATGATGTGTGCTTCATGACCTTCAATAATGAAGTATGCTCCTCCTCTTCTAACTTTCATAAACTGAATTATGTGATGAAATTATTAAATTCAAGAAGACGAATCACATGCTAAAGTCCTTAATAAGAAGAGTAAGAAATGAATTTGATGATTATAAAATGAGTGTGATGAGCTTAAAGAGAAAAATGATTATAAAATGAATACTTTTTATTGAAAAATAACCTCTAACTTCCCCTTAGACTTAGCTAAAGAGGGAGGATTTTCTTTAAAATCCATTTTATGGAAATATAGTCTCTAACTACACCATAACAAAACTAAAGAGTGAGGACTTTCTTTTGAATTTATTTGTACATAGATCAAAACATTTACTCTGTCAACTAACCCTCCACTTCTCTTATAATCACGGAACCTCCTTAAGTATTAATCCCTAAAGTCAACTCCAATACGGGCAACGTCCTTTGGTGCCTAATTAGTTCCTGTGAAACCGACAACCCTACTAGTAGACTCCATACAGACCCATTGGTCCCGATCAAGCACTACTATAGAATCGGAATATTAATACATGACGTGAGTCCCTACCAATGCAAATGTGATGTGATGTGATGTAATGCATGTCCAATTCATTTATAGGTCAAATAAGAATTATGTCTTATTAGTTAATGAACATATCATTTTCAGACAATCAACATTATATAAATCACAATTAGCACCACACAAGTGTTTTCACTTATGGTTTAGTGAGTTATCAATTAAATGCAATCATCAAGCAGCAAACGGATTCCCAAACCCCATGCATAATCAATTAGATTTATAATTTTTCCAATGCAACTAAATTACAAGCTCAAGCAAGGTGAAGAGATTTTTGTTATCTACCTGGCATCCATGCTAAGTCTTAACTATCCTCTAGGAAGATCAAAGCACCATCCCCATCAATTATGCAATCATCAATGACATTAACATTAGCACCAAATCATCATCATCCTTTATATGAAATCCAAACAGGAAAAGAAAATTGCCTAAAGGCTATTGAAGAGAATAAAATACAAAAGCAAACATCTATTCAAGAACTTGGATTCATTTTAAGATCTTATTTGATCGGCTACCAAGTAAACCCGGCCAGTTTGCCTCGTCAAGATATGGACAGTTCTCCATTGTCTATCAAATATTTTTTTTTTTCTCTTTGTTTATAGTCTTTAGTTACAAAAATACCATCAAAACATTCATATACAAAACACTCATTTCATAACAATTTTATACTTGAAACAACACATCCCCCTTATCACTTAAGGTATAATATATTACAATCACATATAAATCATTTACTCAAGGATTCACGTTGACCTAAATTAATTATCTAACTCATTTTATCTTAGTGAAGTTCATTAAATCAACTAACTTTAGTTATTTTACTATTTCATTTTATTTCTAAGGATCATGTTAACTCAAGTCTATTAACTAATCCATTTGATATGCATAGACCATATTAAGTCTCATTTAGTTACTAAATTAGATTAAGCCAAGTGAGACTTAGATTTGTTAACTAAGTTCATTTTATGTCTAAGAAGCCTAAACTTGTTATATTAACTCCTTACTCTAATAATCTTGAAGAAATCATGAATTATCATGCTTAACTACACATACATAACTAACGAAACCTTTATATCTTAAGCTTTGTTAGTTCTAGAAATCCCTAAAACTTACAACATAACAATTATGAGATTCTTCCTAAGCTTTTCATAGCATTTGAAATCACTTTAATCCGAGTTCATATGATAAAATTATGATAAATAAAGTTAACTTGACAAAGGAAAGAAGAAGGAAGGAGATTTGGATCCATATGGGCCGTGCCAAAGGTAATGGTGATCACTATGCACTAACAAACCCCTGGCCCCCTCCCCCCCATATTAAGGAGCGTGTAAAATTTCAAAGAGGGTAGAGCCACCCATGCCCATTGCTACGCCCCCCTGAACCAACAGTGAACATAGTGGCTGCCACGCCCCCACCACCCCCCTAATGAGGGGCATGTCAATCTAAAACGCATCCCCTGTTTTTCTTCTTTTTCTTCTTCAAGTTACTTTTCTACATGTTTTATCCATCAAACACCATTCCCAACACCTTGTCAACTCAGCAACACAACTTATAACACTTCTATACACATTCTACTTCTCATCTCATCAAATCATTTCATCAACTCCTTTGATCCATTCATGCCTAAACAAGCTTAGGTTTTGGCATACACTCATATGTCAAAAGTTTACAAGTTTCTTCTTAAGATTTACTCATAACTAACATTAAATCATCATATAACGGCAATCACAACAAATAAAAACAAGAAACAATATCACACTTACATGTTGGATGAAATACATGGGATGTGTTCTTGCTTCTACTATAACTATTTTCACTCTTAAAGCTTTAACTAACATGCTTTCCACATTTTATCTTTATTTCTAATTTCATTCTATCTCATAATATTCTTGAGATTGAGATTTTAAGGTGGATTTGTGAAATGAAAAAGAAGAGGAGTAGAAAAGAAGAAGAGAAAAAACGAGAAAGGAGGAAAAAAGAAGGAAATTGGTAGCAAAAGGAGAGAGAATAAGATTAAATAGGATAAGGCCAAAATTAATTAAGGGTATTTATGCTTAAAGACTTTAATTTAAGCTTTTCATATTATTATCTTAAGCTTTGAAAACAATCAGGAGAAGATTTTAGAATATAAATAAGTAAAATAGCTAACTTGACTCGAAACCATGTTTAGAAATTTAATTTTACCAAATTTGATATTTAGTTGAGTTTAGGCTTAGAAACTGATATTTTTAAATAAGTAGGTAATCTCAAATTCGTGAAAATTGAAAGTATATAATTTAGATTAAAAAAACTACATTTGAGTATTTTAGAGACCTAAACATTAGACTTAAGAAAATTTTAGATCATTTATAGATTAAAAGAAAAGAGTATTTAAATTAAACTTGCTTGATAAAAAAGTATAATTTCGCTTGATGGAAAAATTATCAAAGTAAGTAAACAAATTGAAAGAAATAGAGTTCAAATTTGATAAACAAAAATATTTAAGAAATTGGGTTCATGAAATGGATAATTGAAGTAAATAAAGACTGAGAAGGAGGATTTGGAATCTCAATTTTAATTAAGTTCGTTTATTAATTAATTATATCAATCTATCCATTTGCGACCTCTACTTCAAATTACTTATTTTAACTAAACTATCTAAACTCAGTTATTATATTACACTCTAAACAACATTAAGATTAATTATCCATTGGTAATTGACATTATATTAATTTTAGTTTTCATGATTCAAAAGTTTTCAATCGTTTTAAGATTTTATTCTTTTACTCATACTTTCATTGTTTTATTCCTATTAATTTAGATTTAGATTTATTATTGTTTTTACTTCCATTGTAATTTTAAATTATTTGATAATCCATTATTTATTGGCTAATATATCATATTTCTGTATTCATTATCCAATTTGTTTGATATTTCTTGTTGTGTTATTCTTTCTTATCATATTGATTTGGGGTTTCCTATATTATTTTTATTTTCACAAAACATCTTAAGATTCAAGTTATGTAGATTTAGCACCATTCTTTTATAATTATTTATTTACTCATCATTCATTTCTTTAATTATCCCAAATATTTTTTTTATAATTTTGGTTATTATTATTAATTACTTGAATCTCATTTTCATTTATTTGCATATATTATATATATATATATTTAATTTCATCCTTTTATTTTATAGAATTTTATCTTAAAAAGTAATAATTCAAATTTTTAAACAATCATTAATTTATTTAAATTTCAATATTTGTAAATCACAAGAAATTGGGAATGCTTTCCATAACTTTTGTTAAATCTTTTTCAAAATTTTTACATTATTTTCTTAATTATTGTTATTTCTAAATTGTATGAATTCGGGTTATTACAGAGTCAAACTCAAGTTTTGAGTTTTCATTTGAGTCAAGTTTGAGTTCGATACCATATTATCTCGATTTAACTCGATATATAGCCCTAAAAAAAGGAGAGGATTCATGTAATTTAAAGTTCCTAATCACTCTACCATTGCACAAATATTGTTGCAACTTGCAATACATGCAGTTGCCATTGATTTATAATGACTAAATAAATAAATTCAAATAAAAATGATCCTTAAATTTTTCGAACTCGTTTTACCATATTTTTTCCTTTTTCGGCTAATTTTAGTGATAACTATTATCTTATAATCTAATGGTATTAACACTAGTTTACAGGAGGAGAAAAATTAGGTTTGAATTGTTATGATGGCAAAAGAAAGTATTTGCGAAAAGAGTTCCAACATGGGCGACTTCATGGTTTTTTGTTCTTTCTTTTTTTTTTCTTTTTTTTTCCCCTTCGGTGAAAGGCTGACTTCATGAATCAAGTGGCTTCATCTGTGCTTTAATCATTGCTGGTCCGATGGAGACCTGTAAAAGTTTGGCTTGCAAAAAATCTGTGATGTGAGTATCATAATCATACTTTCTTAATTAAATGTGCGGTCGTTAGTCGGGCTTGATTTTAGGACACACGGGTTTAAGGGCCTAGGCATGTGTGTTACGGCTTCTCCTCATTCTTCTTCAATGGCCATTGGCCCTGCATGGACTCTGAATTGTTTTAAAATTTGCCGGACAATAGCGAGATGGGCCGAAGAATTTGGACATGAAAATTCTTTAATATGGCATTATACTTGCAATCCTATTTTAAAAGATATTTAGTAATTATTGGTTATTTAAACCTTGATTGAAATTAAAAATCAATACATGACAAATCTATTACAACCCTATCTCATACCCGGATAATAATTATTATATTACATTATTATTTAATTCAATGAAATGCATAGGCAAGTGTTAAGGCCCTTAGCCATTGACTGGCATGAACTTTGCTTGATTTCCTCCTTCCAAAAATATATAGTAGACAAATGGGCATGCAATTGCTGCATTTGAAATAATATTGCTACGTATTTTACATTTCCACTTTTTTCCCCTATCATAGATATAAAATACGAACATAAGTGTACCTCAAAGCCGGATAAATATATATACACACACACGAATGTACAATTTATCAATTCCAAAATCTATGATATATATAAATTATGAAATTGGTGACTTTTATTAAAATTTAAGAATTAAATTTGTGAACTTTTAAGACCCATATATGAAATATATCAAAATAATTAAAATAAGTTAAATAATAATCCAAGATGGATTGAGTGAGATTTATCAAATTTTGGAGCGAAATTATTTTTAAAATTACCTAAATACCTCTAACTCGGTTTTATCTAATTTAATCAAGTAGGTGGCCTAAATAATTTCTAGAAGTCATTTATCCTGCTAAAACCCTAAACCCTTGCGCGGTTACCATCCATCTAAACAATTTGAAATCATTAATTATTAACTAGTGGGACAAGTGTAAATAAAAAGAAAAGTGATTAAAAGATGGTTACCCTAGTCTAATGTAACGTTATGGAACCCATATACAAGCACATTTGATTTGGACAGTAAGAGACATGGCTACTGCAACTATTGTATGGTTTGATACGCATGGAAGGTCAAGGAGGGTTGTGGGAACTTCATCAAGCACATGAGAACAATGGTAATGGGCCAACACCAACTGTTAAGCTTGGGCAGACGAGATAGGAAGGGGTAAGGCTATTTCATCACAAAGACGAATATTATATGAATAATCTCACAAGAATGATCGCAAACATGTATCTGAGCATGGGAACATGCTAACACCCAAATTTGAGGTATTGCCATGAAGGAACTCTAAATCTACAAGTATGGTCATACAAAGGATGGAAAGCCGGAACACTGAGGTATGTTTGACTCTCTCAACACATGTGTTTTCATTTGTTCAAACATGTTGAACATAAATTTATACATAGATGTAACATATCATTGGATATATGAACAATGGATCATGCATAAATGATTGATTGTATTAAGGAAAATGGATGGCTTTTCACACAATATAAAACATATATTCAACTATAAGCTAGATACTTGATGACTATCATTTAAAAGAAAAGAAAAA
This sequence comes from Combretum micranthum, assembly GCA_024138025.1. Classification (NCBI taxonomy): domain Eukaryota; kingdom Viridiplantae; phylum Streptophyta; class Magnoliopsida; order Myrtales; family Combretaceae; genus Combretum; species Combretum micranthum. Next base: position 1,493,447 of record JAMXBD010000045.1, read on the forward strand.
TTCAATTATATTTGATAATGTCACGACAAATACCACAAGCATAAGTGACCGAACCTAGTCGATACATTATTGAGGCTCTAGTGCAATGCGATCTCGCAAATGAGTGTCTATGATATGACATGCAGGTGGATGGCTTACTATAAGCACACATTCTAGTTATATATAATGTTTTGTGGGTATTAGATCATCGACGCATGGGCAAAGGTTTGAAAGGAATTTTGAATGAGTAATACAGATATGTACATCAATTATCAAACACTCAAGATATATATTCTATGAATGTTACAGCTGTTGTAGATAAGAAAAAACTATTTTAGCTTAGTTATATAGTTAGTTTTCTTATATGTATGGTCATTAAGTTTCGATTAGTCCTTCACCAAATGCAGTTAAATCATCAAGCTTTGGAGATGAAGCTTCAAGATATCTATGTGAAATGTCACAAACATTAAAGAAATATAAAGGTAGATGTAGAAGTGAGAGCTATTTAGAGATTAACAAATATCTTACCACTGAGTTTGAGTTCAATGACAACACCATTACAAGGGACTTCAACATATTGGATTAATGAAAATGGCACAAAAAGACATATCCCCTTCTCTTTACATTGTAGGGCAAGTGCTTGTTGCATCAAAATTAGCAGTTTTGATGGAGTAGATTTTCAATCGGATAAATGTACAAGAAGTCCTTGTACTAGCATTTTTTGACAATTTTGCACCCAATATTTGATTTTGGATAAAAAAAAAAAAAGCACTAATACTTTTAGATTGATGACATTTTAGTGTCTCCATTCTCTTAGCATGTAACAAAACAATCAAACATTAGGTATCAAAATGATATCAATTTGAAAGTATGGGTACTTTTTTGCTCAAAATTAAACATTATGCACCAAATTGTCAAAAACTAATAGTATAGGCACTCTCGTTGCCTAACTTGCACAAATGATTGGAATAAGGCAAATAGACAAATGCAAGAGATCATGTAGAAGACTCACAAGGAAGATAACTACTTTAATGACTTCAACTCTTTGGGTGAAAGCATCGAGGCATCAATGCCCAAATAAATGTAACGTAAGTAAATGTGAACTCTATTATAAATTTATTACAAACAAAACATTTTGTGACATTGAAATCAATACATTTTTTCCAAAGAAAAACTAACGGGTGTTTTCCAAAATTACATATGCTTGTTTAGATTTTATTAAAAAAAAAATGATGGACTTAATTTAGATGGCCTATTTATTTTGAAAATTATTGGCAATTAGTTAATTACGGAAAAGTGGTTCCACATTTTTGAATTAAAATGAACCAATAGATTTTTTTTGTTTAAAAAAAGCCAAGTAAATTACAGTGATTTGATTATGATTAGTGGATATGTATGTACTTTTGGGGTGACCTTAAAAATTGTAAAAAAATATTTTACGCCACCCTCAAGGCTAAAATGACACATCCTTGATACTTTTTTTTTTTTACTACCACATGTAACTAAGGTAAGGTTTGAGGGCTCCCTCTTGGTAATTGTATTTTGTGTTTTATAGAAACTAACTAACTTCATTTTAATTTGGAAGAATGTCAAATTTGATATCTAAACTTTGTGAAAAAATGAATTTGGTACCTATACTACAAAGTAGTTGATTTAATAAGCAATCAAATTTTTCTTAACTATTTTTACTATCTCGTTAATACTATTTGATTTGTATTTTGATGTAAAAAAAAAGTAGCCTATTAATACTAAATAGTGTAAGGAGAAATAATAAAAATTCAATTATATGATGTCTCTTCTAAATCAACAAGTATAGCACATAAGGAGGTAATAAAAATAATCATAATTAACAAGGAAGATAACTACTTTACAGACTTCAACTCGTTGGGTGGAAGCATCCAGGCATTATTGCCCAAATAAATGCAATGTGAGTAAATGTAAACTTCCTTATCAGTTTATTGCAAACAAATAGTTTTGTTACATTGAAAACCAATAGATTTTCTTTAAAGAAAAACTAATAGGTGTTTTCAAAATTACATAGGTCCGTTTAGATTTTATAAAACAATGACAGATTTAATTTAGATGACTTATTTGTTTTGAAAATTATAGGCAATTGGTTAATCACGTAAAAATGGTTCCACATTTTTTAATTAAAATGAACCAACACACTTTTTTTTTTTTTGTTTAAAAAAACCCAAGTGAATTACAGTGTGATCTAATTCCAATCAATGGATGAATAGGTACCTTTGGAATGACTTTAAAAATTAGCAAAAAAATTTCCACAATTCTTAAGGCTAAAATGAACATCTATGATTACTTTTTTTACTACCACATGTAACTAAAGTAAGGTTTGGTGGCTCTCTTTTGATAATTGTATTTTGTATTTTATAGAAAGTGACTAACTTTGTTTTAATTCAGGAAAATGCCAAATTTGATTACTAAACTTTGTACAAAAAATCAATTTGGTACATGTACTATGAAGTAGGTATGGTGAATGGGCCGTGCCGTGCTGTTTGCGTGCCAAATTTTGTGTGCTTTACGTGCCTGGCCCATTCGTGCTTGCATGCCTCGCGTGATGTGCTTTGCATGCTTTTTTTCTTGCATGTCGCACCATGCCGGCCCATTTATTTGCGTGTCATATTACGTACCTCAGCGTGTCGGTTTGCGCTTCTTCGATTGGGTTCATTTTGACACTTTTTATTTCGTTTTTTTATTATTTTGACTTGCGGGTGTTTTTCTGATGGCTTTCGGAATTTTAATTAAACTAATTATTTAAATTAGTTATAAATAAATTACTGATTTCAATATTTAACATAAATAAAATTTAAACAATTACTAAAGCCATATTTTAAACTCTATTAATAACATGCATTGCATTGTTATTTGCATTTATAGTGAAAAAAATAATTAATTTAATTTAAAAAAAATGATGCGAATGTGATGATTGTCCATCTTATTATCCATCTTGATCATCAGCATTGCTTGGGGGATGATAGTGATATGATGGTTGTGGCCATTGCGGGGGTGGTGGTAGAGGATACATTGGTCGATAACCTGCCCACTGGGAGAAATTGTGCAGGTAGGGACTTATGGAGTTGAGCAACTCTCCATGTTGTTTTTAGACATTAGCTATCTGTATTAGAGTGTTCATTATTTCCTCCATATTATATGGACTGGATCCAGATTATTGCTGTATTTGAGCTTTGATTTTGCCCATGTCTGTGTTCGTGTCCGTCTCCCATTCCTTCATCATGCCATGGGAGGGGGAGGGATAGGGATAAATCATCCAAGTTGAGATCAAAGCTCAGGTCATTTAGTTCATTTCCGTCTCTGAGTTGTGATGCACCACCATGATCTTTAATATATTGGTTGGCTTCAAGATCATACCTAAAACCCAATCTTCTTGCTAGGTCGCTCTTTGTGAATTTTGACCTTGATTCTGATTTCCTATAACTTGAAAGATCAAATCCCTGCGATTTTAAAATGAACGTGATAAGGCAACCATATGCAAGATGGGTATCTTTTCTCTTGAGCACTCGACACATACATTGTATCACTAAGTAGCCAACATCTAATGCTCGGGGATCCATCATTACGTCCATCAGGAAGACGACTTGAACAGAGATATTATTTGTATTTGCCCGTGGACATATATTGTAGCTAATCATATGATGAATTAGTCTACAAATTGGTAAGAGATCTTTTTGCATGAGGTGCTTCACGTGATCATATTGATGCTCACCAGCACATATTAGGGCGCTAGCTTGATCAAATACTTGGTAGAATGCAATGGTCATATCCCAATTTTTTTGCAACTTATCACCCCTGTTGGTTTGATGGAATAGACAGTTTAGATAATCTGAGGCAATATTGCAAACATAGCCAAACATAAAAGTAATGATAGAGACCCGACTTTGGCGTCCACTATCCATCCAAGGAACCACATTATGATATTCTATAACATCATTTGTAGTGGTATTTGAATAAAATATACGAACGAAACCGACATATGTCTCGTCCGGAAGGTCCATGAGTGTAGTAAAACTAATGTGACGTAAGGCATTATTGAAGTTGTACTACTGATTTAACTCTTTCATGTCATAATTTTTACTTAGAAGCACGGGCCGAGAGTAGAACTCAGTTTTGTATCGTACTCTTATAGCCGGAGTGGGAAAATGAAAATTATTATGATCATCATTTGGGTGACTGGGTAAAGAAGATGGGGATGGTGACGGTGATGGCGAAGGGGACGGGGATAGTGATGGGGACGGGGTAGGTATTCTTTTCCGGTAGCGACGTCGTGCGGTTACTTTAATACGACGATGTGAACTTTGTGAACGCTCCATTATTTATAGTAGAAGGAACTTGTAAAATAATTGGCAAATGGCAAATGGCAAATAACAAGAGCGTGGAAGTAACAATTGTAATAGTATGAAAACGACAAGGGTTGAGAATGAACGTGGCCACGTTGGTTGAAGGCATATATAGAACCGACGTGGGCATGTTTTTGGGAAATAAAATATTTCATAGCTGACATGGGCACGCCCGGACAAGGTATTTATGCCGGCGGCTAATGTGGGCACACTGGCGGCCAACATGGGTAAGCCAGCGACGTACGTAGGCACGTTGGACGCTGGCATGCCCATGTCTCAAAAAAAAAAAAAAAAATTGGCCAATGTGGGCACACTAGTACCTCCATTGATTTTCTAAACATCCCCTATAGGTATAATCCTCTAAAATAATTTGTTGTTCATGTAATTTTTTAGATTATACATTGATTAACGATATTTACTTTTGGTTTAAGTAATGCACTCGATTTTGCTTGTGTAGTATCTCCCTTATCTCAGATGTGTGGAAATCTCCCATCAACGATGTACAAGATAGCTATATATGTGTAATCGCTCACTGGATAGATGAATAATGGTTAATCCAAAAGCGGATTATTGCTTTCAAGCAGCTGTAGGAGAGACACACTGGCCATGCAATAGCAAATAACATATTAGAAGCCATCTAATCGTACTGCATACATACTATTTTAGTATATCGTTTGATAATGCATCAAACAACACTACTGCTATTCGTAATTTGAAGCAGCCGTTGAAGCCAGTGTGTGACGGAAAGTTCTTTCATGTCCGATGTATCTGCCATATTTTTAATTTGGCAGTGCAAGCATGCCTTACAGCTTGTAGCCTTGACTTACATATTGTGAAAATAAGATATGTAATCAATTGTCTTCGTGTTTCGCGAAGATTTAAACAGATGTACATGGAGTTTATCAAGGCACACCATTTACAACAAAAGATGCCTGCACTTGATTGTGTAACTAGGTGGAATTCTATGTTCAAAATGCTTAACAGGACATTGAAGTGCAAAATGGCTCTAACTCATTTGTACAATATCCTACTCAATCCCTTTAATCCTACCATTGGTTTGATGGAGAGTCGGGATTTACAAATAACGCATGCACTTAAAGAGGCATTTCTTGGCCCAACACAATATTTATCTGGTTGCTACTACCTTACTAACAATAGGGTACTTCCCCACCTAGTTAACATATCAAACGTGTTGCGTAACTACAGTCCCGATCCTAATCTAGCCGTCATTGTGTTTGCAATGGCCAGTAAGCTCCGGGATTATTTTGTCCCTCTCCCCCCTTTTTTCATGTTGCAACAATGCTAGATCTACCGTATAAGTTTCGTGCTCCTGAAGCACTCCTCAAAGAATTCTACAAGAATATTGGTGTGGCCGATCCTGAATCAGAGGCTGCAAGTCTTCATACCGCAGCAACAAATTTACTCAAAGACTTGTATCGGTGTCGTGATCAGACGAATGCACCACCACCTCAACCATAACGATCCAGCAATCACTCATCCTGGAGATTTTTAAAGAGAAGTAAACAAATCGCTTAGAATGTTGGGAGCAACCGTGCAGCTTCCTAAGAAATCTTTAGTGACATGCTGGTGTACGAGGTCCAACAACTTGATGAGGAGGAACTGTAATTGCAACAACAAAGGGGATGATTTCAATGTCCCCGGTTGGTGGAAGAAGATGACACATATGATGTCGGTGCTTTCTATCTTGGCATAAGATGTTTTGGCTTCTCTAGCTTCAACAATTTCATCAGAGTCAGCCTTTAGTTCGGGTAGACAAGTCCTCGAACTGCACCGCCATAGGCTAAAAGCTACCACTGTCAAAGCATGTGTGTGCTTAAAAGATTGGTCCAATGCTGTAAGTAAGAAACAGATGGACCCACACTTTTGATGGCCTGAGATCGAGGGAGTCATTGTCACTACCGGATTTACAGCAACAGACACAGACGAAATAGTGAGGTGGGACTGAAGAAGGTTTTTGAAGACTAGGACGGAGGGTATATAGTTGATAATTTTTATTTTCAACATTCTTGTATTATTTTATAGTTAAAAGAATTCTACTAATAAAATTATTTTTCCATCTATCGTAATGCATTTATTAATTTTCTTTATTTAACAAATCACAATTATTATAAATAATTAATTAATCAATTTTAGCATTTAATATAAATTAATTATTATTACAAAATTATTTGACAATTTATTTTTTATTTCATATAAAAATTTGAAGTTAATCTTTAATATGTTAATAGTAATACAATTGAAATCATTGTACGCTAAATATATTATATTTTTTAAGAAAAATATATTTAAATAATATAATAAAAAATATTTATTTAAATTAAAATAAATAAATAAATCACTTTTTTATTATTTTAAAAAAGCATATATATCAATTACTAGTACAATATTATTTTATAATTTTATTTTCTTTTATTTCCTAAAAAATGTTGAAGTTAATAACTTCATATATTAATAGTAATACAATTGAAATTATTTTAAACAAATAAAATATATTAAATACACTATATTTTTTAAGAAGAAAATTATGTTTAAATAAAATAATAAAAAAAATTATTTAAGTACAATTTAAAGTAAATTAAAAAAATAAGTCACTAATTTTATATTATTATTTTAAAAAAACATATAAACCAATTACTATTACAATATTATTTTTTAATTTTATTTTCTTTTATTTCCTAAACAATATTGAAGTTAATATGTTAATAGTAATACAATTGTAATTATTTTAAACAAATAAAATATACTATATATATATATATATAATATTTTTTAAGAAGACAAATGTGTTTAAATAAAATAATAAAAATAATTTATTTAAGAATAATTTAAAGTAAATTAATAAAATAAATCACTAATTTTATATTATTATTTTAAAAAAGCATATAATTCAATTTCTATTACAATATTATTTCATAATTTCATTTTCTTCTATTTCCTAAATAATATTGAAGTTAATATGTTCATAGTAATGCAATTGAAATTATTCTAAACAAATAAGATATAGTAAATATTTATATTTTAAGAAGATAAAAGACATTTAATTAAAATAATAAAAATAATTTATTTAAATACAATTTCAAGTAAATTAAAAGAAATAAATCACTATTTTTATCTTACTATTTATAAAATAAGGCTTGCATGCTAGTTTGCGTGCCTTGCGTGCTGTGCCGGCTCACTTATTTCGCTTGCCTCGCGTACTCGTAATTTTGTTTTTTTTCCTTCCAGTGCCATGCCAGGCCCATGGCTCGCTTGCCGACCCACACATACCGCAACCCATTTACGATGCCTAATATGAAGTAGTAGATTTAATATGTACCAAATTTTTTTTTACTATTTTTGCTATGTCATTAAGAGTCTGTTTCATTAGTCTTATTTTGATCATTTTTGCATCTTATTTTTATCATTTTGAAATAAATTATTTGTTAAAAAATAGATACAGATGAAAACATATATTTTTATCATAAACAGATCAAACAGATCAAATATAGATAAGATATATGCAAATTAGATATAAATAATATGCATATGAAAATCAGACAATCCAAATAGACCCACCTATTGCTTTGTTTGTTGATATAAAAGAGGCAGGATATCAATGTTAGATGGTGTTAAGAGAAATAATAAAAATTCAATTATATACTATTCTCTTTCAAGTCAACAAATAGAGTAAATAAGAAAGTTGTAAAAATAGTCACAAAATTTTTAATTGAGTATTAAATTAATCACTTTAAAATTTAAGTATTAAATTAAATTTTTGTTTAATGCTCACCTACTAGAATTGGTATTTACCTTTTTAATTTTTCCTTCACTATAATGAGTAAAGTCCTCTCTTTATTTTTATTTCTTAATGAACATGTACGATATGCGATTGCCCAGCACGCTTTTAATCCTAAAGTATTCTACTAACGGATTTCAAGTTTTAACAAAATAACGCATGAGCATGCTACTTTAAATTTTTGCTTAAAATTATGGGCTTTTTCAGTCTTTTTTAACATGCAGGCCGGTTCAAGTGGGATCCAACAATTCTCGGTTCAGGGCCTAGAAGTGACCTGCCCCATTGATTTTGTTTTCTTTTAGATCTTATTAATTGAAAAATATATAATATATAATTCTCATGACATCAATCATGCCACATAAATTTTAAGAAGACTTAGTGTGCTTTCTTAAGAAATCACTTTTTACATATATAGGTTACGATCTTTTTTTTTTTTTTTGGTCATTATAATAGTGAAGGAGATATTTGAACTGGTTATATATCCTATTTGAAATTTCAAGAGTGATGCTATTTGATTATAAGAAAATTGATTACTTTATAAAGCATTATTTGATATTCATTCCCAAAATTTTACATTGTAACAAATAAAATATATTGTAATTTCAAATAATTATAAGTAAATGTCTCATAAATATAGCAACTGGTGTCTCATGGGTCATGGCATTGGTCCAGAAATTCCATTTTGTATTACTAGGAGTACAATAAATTTCTTATGGTATAATTTAATGAAGTGAAATTATTTTAAGGATAATTTCAATATTCACTAGTAATCTTCCCTTATAAAAAATTATATGAAAATGTGAAGCACGGTTAAACCACTTTGTGACACGTGTGTGCTAATAGTTAGCGTAACCCATATTGACATTTTGACAAAGGTTTGGTCGAAACGGTTTTGGCCTTAGGGACTAGGGAGGAAGTAGAGCCAATGACGTGGCAATCATACGGGTATACCATCTAGAAGCCCATAGTTAAGTCAAACGAGTTAAATATTTAAGATCCAAATCGTTGTATAAGAGCTGGAAATATAAGAAAAATCCTATGTTAGGAGAGAATTTAAGGTGAATGTGTATGCAAAAAGAGAGGAACATTGATACGAAGATTCAACAGAAAGGCCAACCGAAGATCCTGTCGAGTAGGTCTGGCGTCCATTTCAACCACTCCAAAAATAAGTCCAATTTAAGCTATTATTTTTTTTTATTTGTTTTTGGGTTCAAGCAGCACCCACGAAGCTGCATTAGCATATTATTAGAAGTTTTTCCTAGTACGGCTGAAGCCCTTTATTACCTTTACCCAAGGTGTGAAAAAAAATTCAATTCTTGGACCTTTTTGAATTATTATTTTGGTATCGTTTTCAAACCAAACCAATATTGAATTACTATAGATATGATACCGATAAAAAACCAACAGTTTTATTCATAAATTGACCAATTAAACAGATACTGAATCGATACCGATATGATATAGATAAAAAACTAGCAATTCGAAAAGGCTCCTAAAAAAAGGTTAACTAGTTTATTGGTTTGAATTTAACTTCATGTTTTTGAAATTTTTTGGTTTTTTAGTTTCGATTTAGAATCATAAAAAACAGATGGTTTCGGTTAACTAGTCTAATATTTATAAATATGTATAGTATTTTTATAATATTGATATTGAATTTTAAGCCTTATGAATTAGTATTAGACTTATGTTCTTCAATTATTAGTGTTATAGTTATTTGACTTGTTAATTTGTAATTTTTATGTTAATTATACAATAAAATGGTCTAATTTTTTATGTTTATAACTGAAAATATGATTAGCCATAAGTTTTCGTTAACCATTGTGTCGAATGGTTAAAAATCGAAAAAAGTTAATTACTAAGATGGTTAACCATTAACTAGACTAGTTTTCAATTAAGATATTAAAAAAATAATCATTATGTTTCAATTCAAAAAATGAGATTATGGACCGATTAATCGAACCGTAAAAGCCTCTAACCTTTAGAGGATATTGTGGTAAGGTTTTGATAAGCTAGCTTGTAAGTTTAATGATAGAGTTAGAAGTTGGTGTAAAGAGTTTTAAGAAAGGTTTTAATAGTGTTAACACACCATGAGAATTGATCAATGATATATAATTGCTACTAAAATTTTTATATGTGAGTAGTTTTATAAAAACTATACACTAATAGTGCTTGTCTGCTACTTACTCAGATAAGTGGCATATTAATATTAATGAATCTTTTTTCAATAATTTATCAATGTATCCATAATTGTATAAACTTCAATTAATCTTGCATTTTACAAATAATAAGTGTGTCTTAAAATTCAAGTTCGGGTTTAAAATATTAAAATCCGAATTTGAATCAAACAAAAAAAAAGATTAAATTTAGAATTTTGAGTTCAAATTTTATTAGAAGTATTTTTCAATGATCATGGGCTCAACTAGATTAAGTTGATTAGGGCTCAACATTTAATATTTAATAAGCATGATAAAAATAATTATGGCATTTAAAATTAACTTGAATTTACCTTACATTTAAGTTTTATTAAAGGCCTATAAATTCATGAGTTTTATTCCGGAATGTATCTGCGGATGTCAGCGAATATTTTTTCACGTATATATGAAAAATTTGCATGGCACCTATAAACATCTTTCCTGCTAGTGAAAAACATGTCCACCTCTCGTGTAATAAATAATTACTATTATATAGTTGATATGAAAATAATTAGCAAATTACTTTACAAAATCGTGTTTCTTAATCAGGATTTAATAAATTTACACATAAATCACACTGACAAAATGTGATATCATGTTTGAATGTAGCATCTAAATTGCGTTTTATAATCAGTATATATATATTTTTATATGAAAATCACGGGTAAACTTGCAATATTCGAACAATATAATTTAAAATTTCAAAAATCACTTCTCTTCCGATTCCTTTCTCTTCCACTCTTTAATTTAACATGTTGTCCTCTCCCCTCTCCCTCCTCTTTATCCTTTTACCTTGTTTTTCTCTCCTAGTTTTGCCTTTTTTTCTCTCCTCAAATTTTGCTTTGTTTTTTGGTTTGGCTTTTTATCACAATTACTAAACGCAATAAGTATACGGTATACATATTTCATTATTTATTATTTTTAAATCACGACTTTATGACTGTATATTCATAATTATTTTTATTTTAATCTTAAATAAATAATTTTTTTTGAGGTTCTGAACAAGAAATTATTTCTCTTTCTGTGGACCTATATATCTCTATATGTCTATCTTGGATGAAATATTTCTAAATAAATATATATCTAGAATCGATGGATCATTATTTGTATATGAATATTGATAAAATTTTCTAATAGAAACAATTCTGTAAAGACTATATATCTTCCATTACTTGTATATGAATATTGATAAAATTTTTCAATAGAAACAATTCTGCTAAGACTATACATCTTCCATTACCTACTTATGATACAATGGTAATTTATTTGAACACGTGAGATGTGATGCTGATTGAATTTATTTTTTTTATTTTCCTGTCCACTAATTCGTGTATATCTAGCTTTGTTAATTAGAACCGTTAGAGCACCAACTTCCAAGCAAATTATGTATAGACACATGCAATTCCATACATTGGACAACGACAAACGTTTGCGTCATGACTTATGACGGTGACTGGGCACGACTGGTCGGATTGCAAATGTGCGATTACATCAAACAAATTTTTAAAGGCAGGGACTTAAACTTCCCATTGACCCCAGCACACGGTTTCTTTTGGGGGGTTGGGATTGGTAGGAATAAACGGGTGGAAGGTGGTTGGATTTGTGAATTGTGATCGCAAACAAATGATAATTATATATAACAAATGGTTAGCTAATATCGTACTTAAAAGATACCTGTCTGTTCCTTTTCCTTTCATCACATATTAGTATTAAAATGATGTAAAAATAGGGGATCCATTTATATATATATATTATATATATAGATGATTTTATTTATTTTTTTGGATTTTAAATTTGAATCGTTTAAATAATTCAAGATATGTAGATACATTAATTTTAACATATGAACAATTTTCTATTTTATTAGTTGGATTCGTAGAAACTATCATGTCTATTGTATATGCATTGTACAGTGACATAAATGCTTTGTTTATTCATATAATCAAGGATAGGCTTAACTCATTTTATTGGCTAAAGATTAATTACAACACAACATTGTGGGTCTAGGGGATTATATATTAATGCAACTCATATATATATTACACATACCCCTTTCTAAGGTTTTTTTTTTTTTTTTTTTTTTTTTTTTTTTTTTTTTATGTTGAAACATCAACACATTCCAAGCTTTCAAATATTGCAATTGATTCCCTTGAACTTTTACTTAATATGAATGTACTTTTAAACGTTCAAATATTACATATAACTTTCTTAAATTTTGATTTTGGTATAATTACACCTCCTCAAACTTATTAGAAGTATACTTTTACTCTAGGATCATTGAATGAACATAAAATTTAAAGCCTATTGTCTTATAGGCATCCCATTTCTCATCTAGTGTGAATGTAATCTTTGTTTTAACACCAATTAGCTGGTAAGAGATTTTGTTAGAGTTCAATACATGTCTAGGGTTTTTGTGGAAAAATATTACCAATATACAACTCCGATGAAATTAATCAATATACCACTAAAATCGCATTTGATAAACGGAATATATTTTTTAATATGTAAATCGCGATATACAAACACGATATAATGTTTCATTACTGTCGCTATATTGTATTTGTAAAAAGTGATACACGTATATCGCTTAAAGAAATCGTGATATAGCATGTATATCGCGACTACCAAACGTGATATACGTATGAAAATAATACGTATATCACTTCTTCATTTCGCGATATAAGTACGGTATTGTACTTTTTATATATCCTGTTTTTATTAGTAATCATATATATATGTATGTATGTATATGTATGCACTCTTACAGAGATCTCAATCCCTAATAAATAGAATTAAAAATTTCTTAGACAGCTAAGAAAACATTTAAAATGTAGAGCTATGGGAGTAGAAGCTTTGGTAATTAATTAGCCAGGCCCAACTTGTCGACTGCCTATAGAGTAGCGGTCGGCTCTACTCTAGCTACCGGGAAACGTCGGTAGGCAATTACGGATGGCACTATCTTAATAGTCGATTGCCTCTGACTACTTATCATTGTTGCATTTTAGCTTTACCATTTTTATCCATTTCTTTGTTTATTTATGCTGTAAACCTTAAGGGTCCGATTGCATCCCCTAGATGACAAATAGCATATATATATATTTTAATTTTTTTAATAAATTATCTATTAAGAAATATATATAAATAAAAAACATATAACAATTTTTATAAAAACATTAAATAGTTTAATACAGATTAAAATATATCTGTAAATTAGATATATTTACACAAAATTTAGATAGAATTACCGGCACAAACAATCCAAACGAACCCAAATCTCATGTAAATTTATGCCATAAAATTAAACACCGTATATGATGAGCTTAAAAATGAGAAAAACATCTGTCCAACTTTTGGGAGGCGGTAATTAAGGATAGTTTACATGTGATCAGCGAGGCTGGGTATTTGATATTTTGGGAACGACGTCTCCATCTTGTCTTGGTAAATAAATACATTTTATTTATTAATAAATTTATAAAATAAAAAAAATTTAAAATAAAATAAATATTTATGATTACTTTACAAACACATAATAAATATTTATTCAGGAGAATAAAATGAAATTCAGAGACAGCAAATTTCCATCGGCAAGGAAGAAGGGGATGCATCGGATTCACCAATAGGTTCAAGTAGCACATATAATTAAACCAAGGGCGAAATTAGAACGATACTAATCCACTGAAGTTGTATTTTTAAATTATGTGGCGTTATTATAAAGACACGACATCGCAAAACCTTCATGCAATGGTCAAGATTCCAGCTTTACTTAATGTAATTGCTTAATGACCTGGTCTAACTTTCTCTTATCCAAGCGCGATTCACCTTCAATAAATAAATAAATAAACAATTATTTTTCATATAATATAGTTGGATGCACTTGTTGAAATGCTGAATGAAAAAAAAAAAAAACCTTTCCTTATTTCATATAATTTTTGTTTTTTAGATTTTTAAGAAATGTTTTAAAATATTCATTCACCCTGGATTAATATCGCATTTGCCACCTGAAATTCCTTTAAATATATAATTGAGGACCTAAACTTTAAAGTTAATTTAATACTTAACTAAAGTTTTTCCATTGATTAATATTTTCTCAAATAATAAAGTTAATTCTGTTTGCTAAATTGGCATTTCTAGTGGATGCGGAAGTGACATGTATCAAGTAACAAGTAAAAAAAAAACTAGAAAATTAGACGATTAAACAAGTTGATTAACACACACATCACCTAATTAAACAAGTAAATAGATGGAATAACTTCTAGTAATTTTAAATTTTAATGTGTATTAATCTACCTGCTTAATTGTTTAATTTTTCTAGGTTTTCTTTTTTTAATAAATTGTTTTATATGTGCCACTTTACTATTTGCTGGAGTGCTAGTTTAGCAAACAAAGTTAACTTTGTTAGTTAAGATAGTATTAATAAATAAAAAAACTTTGATTAGACACTAAATTCACTATTTTTAATTACACTATTTTTAATTATATATTTGGAGAAAATTCAAATGTCAAACGTGGCATTAAGCCCTTGTAAAAATAAAATAATGCCTCGCAACTTGCAACAACTTGCTAGATTTCTTCATGTACAATCATAATACATATACATTTATAAATACACATTTTCCTTACCTCCCACAAAACTTATATTTATCGCTTTCCGTTCCTGGTGGTTAGACGAAGCAGGAGTAGTGATATATCGCCATGAAAGCGGGTGAGGAAGATCAGGATAATCTGCCTCCAGGATTCAGATTCCATCCCACGGATGAAGAGCTCATAACACATTATCTTGTTCCCAAAGTGCTTGAGAAAAGCTTCTCTTCAACAGCCATTGCAGACGTTGATATCAACAAATGTGAACCCTGGCATCTTCCAGGTATTATTATAGGTTCATATTCTTGCTCTATCCATGGTACTAATTAATCATCTATCCCTTTATCTAATTTGTTGAGATGGTTATAGGAATAAACATAATAAGGATTTGAATGATTAAATGATAGACTAAACAGTTTTATTGATAGAAACTTATTGTAACTAGTTATAATCCTTAAATTCTCAAATAGGTTTAAGTTTGTTGAAATTTATATTTGGTGTGTTATGTAGAAACTTAGTTATAAGAATAATCGTAATAAGGCTTCTACCAATGGTTAATTTTCTTGAAATTAATCTAAGACACAAAACTTATATATATATGTTTGGTGTGATATATGTAGGCAAGGCCTCCATGGGAGAAAAAGAATGGTACTTCTTCAGCATTAGGGATAGAAAATATCCAACTGGAATGAGAACCAACAGGGCAACTAAAGCAGGTTACTGGAAAACCACCGGCAAAGACAGGGAGATCTTCCGAGATAACACTTTGGTGGGAATGAAGAAAACCCTAGTTTTTTACCAGGGTAGAGCTCCAAGGGGTGAGAAGAGCAACTGGGTCATGCATGAATACAGGCTAGAAAACAAACGTCACCTTAAAATCACAAACAAGGTATATACATTAGCAGTAATTTTTTATTTTCTTTTCTCTAGTATGACTAAATTAATGAAAATTTATAATAGTTAAACATATGAAATCTTTTCCCTCTACAAAGAAATAGGAAAGAGTTTTTCATTAACAAAACCACCCGCCCAATGATTTCACCATTGAAATTTCTTTCCCATCAACTCTTATAATTATTTCAATAATTAAATATTTTTATAGTCATCTCAATAATTAGATACTAGTACTGTCTTCCTTGATTTAAAATATTTTACCGAGAATAATGTACATAGACTATTCACAGGAATAAAATAAAAACAAAATTCAAATATTATGCGTATATGTGTGTATTAGCTGTCGGTTTTCATTCTTAATTGCACGTCTGTTGAATTAAACCTTATGAATTTTTGTCAACCATGTTTGGTTGTAACTTGTAAATACAAATTTCAATATTTTAATTGTTTCCAATGCGAAAGATATAAATTTATATATATTCGTCTACGACTAGAAGCATGCATTAATAAATGCTCATGGCTAGCTAGTGAAAGTAATTTTCCGAATTTTACTCTCCATGCATGTGCAATATCATCTTCTATAATATTACTTCTTTACTTTGTTTATTAAATATAGATATATTACCACTTTGATAACTCAACGAAACTTACTTATATTTATAAATTTATATTCTTTCATCCAAAAACCCTAATTAACTTGGTGTATTGTATAATTTCTCTTCTACAGCGAGACTGGGTTGTTTGTCGGGTGTTCAAAAAGACTTCAGTAGCGAAGAAGCCAACAGAAAACATACCTTCCTCACCAACATCTTTTGACTCTTCCGATGCACATGTTCAGGAAATTCATCACTTAGAAAACATTGCTAATTTGTCAAACCTAGCATCTAATAATGCTTCGCTATTACAAAATTGTGTTATTAGAAATAGCACCAATAATTTTTTTCACAGCAACAACGTACAAAATAAACCAAATTACGTAAATCTACCTAGTTTAAGGGAGGGAATAGGATTTCCACCTTTATCATTATTGCCTTCGGTTTCGGGGTTATTAGGCTCGAGCTCAAATTCGGGCAGCAATTCTCTACTTAAGGCGCTTCAAATGGGTGCTAATCAGCTCATAAGTGAGATATCAAGTATAAACTATTCTGTGCCAAGAGAGATTTCTCATTTTGGACAAGATTTAGGAACAAATATTCAAGCTCCTTCAACAATAATCATGCCACATGAACAACAACAAGAGCAGTCGGTCTGGGGTCCCTTTGTAAGTGATAATGACTTGACATAACATGTCTTCTTATATCTTTTGGTATCCTCGTATTTTATTCTGTTTGTATAAATTGGGAAAGGTTAAGAAAGATGCCTTCCCGTGTACTTAAGTTCATGAGACTTCTATTATCATGCATCTTTTTTTGTCTAGAGCAACTTATTGTGTAATGGAGGTTTTGGAATGATCTTCCTTTAAGACGAAACCATAAAGGACAGGAGGAAAAAAAGATAAATAAATAGATACGAAGCTAAACCCTTATCCTTGGCCTTAGAAATTCTTGCATAATTTATTAATTTATCAGTGTCATCTTTACTTGTTTGGATTATATCAATACATTAGAACAATTATTTTATAGAGATACTAGTTTTTGCTCCATCAAGCCGACTAGAATAAAATTGTCATTTTCTTATTAATTGATAGAGTCGTCTCAAGAATAAGGCTTGAATAAGCCGATAAGAGCACGATAGTACTTCCATATACCATATTTATTAAAAAACCATCAAAATTAATGCATCACCATCCCACTTCATTAATACCGCCAGCCCCTAGCATCACTACTACTGGCAAAACACCCTTTGCATCACATCCTTAGTTGCATCATCACCGATCACCACCTCCTTATCCACCACCATTGCTTAAACAACTATTAACCACTAGCACTATCATTATTATACTAGTACCATCCTAGATCACCAACATGATATATTATCATACTACCACCTCCATAATCTCATTACCACAACTATTGAAAACCAAATCTACCATTACTATTGCAATGCAAAAATCACCTCTATACTACTGATGCCATTATTAATTCCATGACCACTACCAATATCATACCACACCATTGATCTACTATTGCTACCATTAATCATCATCACTGCTGTTTGGTCTACTACAACCATCATTTATTACAACCACTATCTTACCATCACCACTACTATATACTTAGGGCTACAAATAAGCTAAGTTATTTGCGAGTTACTCGCTCGAGCTCGATTATTAAATGGGTCGAGCCCGAGCCCAAATTAATGTTGTTTATTTAAACTAGCAGAGCTCGAGCTTTGATTTAGGCTCCAAGCTAGTTCATGAGCAAGCTCATCTAGGCTCGTGAACAAGTTCGCAACTAGGTTTGTTAATAAGCTTGTTAGCAAATTTGTGAATTTTTTTATGTATGATATATTATCTATAACTACATAATAAAAATTAATTTCTATTTAATAATTATGTATATATATAATTATATCAACACTTATATATATATATATATAATATATAGATTTAAAAAAAAAATAGAAAATGAGCCATCTACATGAGTCGAGCTTGGCTTAAATTTTAGATTCGATAAAAAGCTTGACTCGGCTCGAGCTCGAGCTCGTTTCATAAACGAAACGAGCTCAAACTCAAACTTAATCTCGTTTAAATAAATGAGTTGAACTTAAGCCTTAATTTTAGACTCGTTGAAAAGTTTAGATTGAGCTTAAGTTCACTAAATTTTGAATAAGCCAAGCTTGAGCCTTTAAAAGCTCATCTTGGCTTGACTTGTTTGTAGCCCTAACTATACCCTCTAAAATTCAACACCATCACGAATATGCACCCCTTGTCATTATTTATATAACCAATCCATTATAGTTATTAGCACCACCATAATTATCTCTTTTGTTGTTGTACCACCATCGCCATAGTAATGATGGAGCCAATAATAGAGTGTTAGGTTAGTTGTATAAATACAATGGACTTATTTACCTTTATTATACTTAACTTAAGAAAATGGATGAATTATTTGCGCATACTTAGATAAATACATTTCCTCTATGGAATAGCCGTAACAATAGTATTTTACGCTAACCAACCCCCCTCCCCCCTAAGAGTGGACATCGCAAAACTACATGCTTATAGGGAGGTGCAATATGTTTTTAAATCATACAATTACGTCTCTATTTTTGTTAGTAGGGCTAGTAATCATGCTACTCGTATACCTTCGCATATTGAAAACTGCATACTTTACGTGTCTTGTATTTTCATATACTGAGCCTATTGTACTTGTGTACTTGCTTGCTTGGTTTTTTTTTTTTTTTTTTTTCCTTGTGATGTCCATGTGTTGCCAATTTATTAGTGGAGTGCCTACATGCCGTTAGATGAGATTGATTGCTTATATGATTATATAGCTATGTTAAAATAAATATGGAAAATAATATTTAAAAGTATAAACTAAAAATAACTATTCAAATTTTGCATTTTCTATTGATGTAGAAAATGATACTGTTTGAAACATACTATTCATGCTTCTAAATAAGAACACATTAAGTATGTGGATTATTGTGAGAGTTACAACCATGAGTTAAAGGTTTCACCTCTCAATTGGAAATAAGCTGATATTTGACACTTCATATGCTTAACGTGACCTTGAAGGTAAAAAAAAAGGCCTTACCATATTGTCTAATGTTTACATCAATATTGCAAACTCCAATCTTAGTTAATGTATTGGTTAAATTTATGATAGGGATTGGAAAAAGAGATGTTTAAAACTTTCCTAGGATCAACAAAATTACATGTCTAACTCTTATTATCCCACGAGTAGTGCCATACTTCTCGACTTGATGGACATAGAAGATGTCCTTGGTTAGAAGTTGTGATGGTTTAATGCCTTAGTTTACTGTGCTTGCAATCGCGACCAAACTTTTGGATCACCTTTAGGCTTTTCCTTACTTGTTTTATGTTTTAAAGATGCTTGATCTACATTTAAGTTTCATGCCACTTAGAATCTTCTCAAGGAACTATATCGTAACATAGGAATGGATAATACAACTAATAAAGCTAATACACTTCATATTGAGGTAAGGAATTTACATATGCCCTTACACAAGTTTCACATTAAGTATCATATTTAGTAGTCACTCTTCTATAGGGGCTGATCAACAGCTTAACTTGAAAGTGATAGAGGATCATAAATTAGGGTTTTACTGCTCATTTACTTTACTGTAATTTCAATTCTATTAATGTCTTATTCCTTAAGAATGGCTATTAAGGCGTTCACTTGACCGTAATAGCGATTCAATAAGGAATCTATATTACAAAAAATATTGAATAACCATTCATATCTTAAACCTATGAATGACAATTCAATGTTGAAATTATCTTCTTCTTCTTTTTTTTTTCGAAATCCTCTAATTTAAGTAAAAAACAATAAATAAAAAATCTTATTATAGCTCTATTTCATTCCTTAGTAATAGGAATTTTATTACCGCCTTATCCATTCAGTGATATGAACGGGCCCGTTAGGGTATTGAGAAGGATGAAATTGGAACTGAAGTTAAGTGGTTTGAAAATTTAGATGCATCTAGGTTGCTGATAATAAGTGTTCTAGGTGGTCCAAGTATTAGGCTCAGGCTAAATACAATTAACTAAGGCTTCGTATCACATACAGAACATGGGCTTAAATAATTAGTAACCCATGAACCCCTCTAAACTTTAATATTTCCTAAATTAAGATATGTTAAGGTATCATATAGAATTATAGAATCTAGTTAGTTATTATTTTTCTTGCATGGCTACTATTACACGTGTTGCATCCATATTATTGTTACAAATAGGAGCAATTCACATTATATATATATAATGTGTGTAACACAAAAAAAAAAAAAAAAAGCATGAGAAAAATACAAAAAGGATTTTCTTTGCTTCAAATTACTTGCATTCAATTCAAGTATTCATAGCTTGTATCTGAGCTCAGAATTTGCATTTGAATTATGCAATTTCATTTTTAATTTGCTTTTAGGCTGCAATTGGTATCAAAGCTGGTTGTTGGATAGGATAGCAGAGGGTACCCATGAGTTTAAAAGGATGGAAGAAGTTATGAAAACCATGATGAAAGAATAGAGTAAAATACAAGATGGTTGGACTAAGCTTTTCTTCAAAACCTTGCACAAACAACAAAAAGTATTAAAACAACAATCATAGGCAATAGAAGAAGTTAAGAACTAGTTAAAGGGGAAGCAAATGGTTACTAAAGACTCTAGTAGTGCATAAAAGGCGATGGAGGGTTCTAATGACATGGAAAATGAGGTCAGTAGTGTTGTACCTAGTCATAGTATACTCAACAACTATCAACGACCTATGTGTAGCACCGAAATTGATTTTCCAAATTCACTAGAGCTGGGCTCTAGAACTAGATTGTCAAAGCAGAGCAGTTCTTTCGGTTCGATGATATATCGAAGCACTTTAAGGCTAAGGTGGCAATTATGCATTTAGAGGAGAAGCCTTATGAATAGTATACTTCATATTCAAATCTGAGAGCAGATGCTACTCTAATCACTTGGGAAGAGCTTACTAAAGCATTGCAAGCTCTCTTCAATGAGCGTATGTTCGAAGATCCTATGGACGAACTTAAGGAATTATAACTGACCAACTCTCTCTAAGATTACCTAGACCAGTTCATACACTTATCAGCACAATACCAACTCACTGAATCCCAGCTTACTAGTTGCTTCCTTAGTGGTTTAAAGCTAGAAATACAATTCCCAATTCGAATGTTCCAACCTAACACTTTAACCTAAGCCTATACACTAGCACGACTCCAAGAAGCCACTATAACCTCAGCCAAAGCTACTCCAAAAAACACTTACTTATAATTCCTAACCATCTTATTCCTACCTAAATTACACCACCATGACTATAAATGCTTCCAAATCCAATACACAAAACCTTGTTAACCCAAACTCCAACACCTAAAACAAGGACCAAAACAAAAATAACTCCACCTTTAGACCACCCACAAACCTTCACTAGAAAAATTGGAGGAAAAGAGGCGCAAGAAGCTATACTTCTGGTGTGATGACCCTTTTAGTCTAGGCCATAGGTGAAAAAATAAGAGGTCGAACTTATTGATAGCGAATACAAAAAAGGAAGGTGTGGAAGAGCTAGAGATTGCATATGAAATTGATAGATTGAAGGAAGACCTGGCTGCATTAACATTATGTGTTATTGGTGCGAATAGCAATCATGTTGAGCATAGCATGTGCATGAAGGGGCATTATAAGAAGAAGAAGCTAAGCATTTTGATTGAGATAGGAAGTTTGTCTAACTTTATAAATGAAGCGCTAGCAAGAAGCTTAAATTGTAGTATGATAGCAGTTGACCCAATCACCATTAACCTAGCTAATGGGGTTAAGATTTATAGTCATTAGATGGTTCGTGGGTTTTGTTGGAGTATGGAGGAAGAAGAATTCCATTCTGATTGCCATGTATTGCCCTTAACTACTTATGACCTGATTTTGGGAATGCTATAGCTAGTGTCATTGGGAATGGCGCATTAGAATTTTAGCTTGCTTATGATGGAGTTCCAATGGCAACGATTAATTTGTACCCTATCAAGACAAAATGAGGTAATTACCAATGTTACTGTAGAGAAATGTCTCATATGTTATCTGTTAATAGTCTTACTTTAAAAGTGTAATGTTAGGTTGTGAGTAATTTTTCAGCAATTAGTAATTGCAACCATGAACAGACGTTGCATCCTATTATTATTGAATTATTAGAGGATTATGTAGAATTATTTGATGAACCTATTGCTTTGTCCCCTAATAGATCTTGCAACCATTGGATACATTTGCAAGATAAAGTTGTGTTGGTCAACCTTAAACCATACCGATACTCTACTATACAGAAATCTGTCATAGAGGATATGATTAAGGAAATGCTGCTTAGTAGGATAATACACCCTAGTCATAGTCCCTTTGCATCCCCTGTGGTGCTTGTAAAAAAGAAAGACAATACTTGGAGGATGTGTGTAGACTATAAGGAATTAAATAAGTAGATCGTGAAGGACAGGTTCCCTATTCCTATAATTGAAGATCTGTTTGATAACTTGTTTGGAGCATGTTATTTTAGTAAATTATACTTGCACTCAGGGTATCATTGGATTCTTAAACACTCAAATGATGTCTACAAAATGGCATTTCGAACTCATGATGGATATTATGAGTTCCTAGTCATGCTATTTGGGTTAACTAATGCTCCTTTAGCATTTCAAGGTCTTATGAATGATTTGTTTAGACCTTATTTACAAAAATTTTCTTAGTCTTTTTCGATGAAATACCTGTATACAGTTCATACTTAGGGCATCATGTGAAACACTTGAGATCAGTTTTTGAAATTTTGAGGAGAGAACAGCTTTATCTCAAGTGTAGTAAATGTGTCTTTAAGGCCCAACAGATTGACTACCTAAGACATATCATTACTTGAAAGGGAGTGTCAACCGACCTTAAGAAAATCAAAGTAATTGCACAATAGGCAGCTCCGACTAATGTGAAAAAATTGAGAGGTTTCCTAGGCTTGGCTAGGTAGTACAGTTTATACATGGTTTTGGAGCTAATGCTAAACCTTTGACCGGCATACTAACTACTAAAGAGGACCAATTCAAGTGGTTAGCGGAAGCTCATGTTGCATTTGGTAGCTTAAAGGAACTTTAAGTAATTCACCTGTTCTGTGTCTTCTATATTATACAAAAAAATTTGTAGTAGAAATTGATGCAAGTGGGGACGGCATTAGGGCTGTGTTAATGTAGGACAATCGTCTAATAGCTTACGTTTGTAAGTCATCGGCACCTAAACATAATGGCATGTTGGTATATGAAAAGGAGCTGCTAGCATTATTTTATGTGATTAACAAGTGGAGATACTATTTGCTAAGGAGACCTTTTGTAATAAGAACAAGTCACCAAAGCCTTGGATACCTATTTAACCAACGTTTAGTGACTCTAAGCTAACAAAAATGGCTCACAAAACTATTAACACTCAATTATTCAATTGAATTCAAGAGTGGAAGTAGGAACTCTATTGTTGATGCCTTATTAAGAAGGGGAGAAACATAACTTAATCAACTTACTATGCATGCCACATTACTTGAGTTAATGGAGGAGGTTAAGGCTGGTTGGAACTTACCAAAGGGTATGAGCTTTATCATTAAGCAATTGACTAAAGGGAAGTCTGTGAAACGTTTTACTTTTGTTTAAGTTGTACCAAAGAGGAAAGGTAGAGTAGTGATTGGACTATCACTAGAGTTAGAGATGAAATTATTACAATTGTATCATGGAGGTCCTCTTAGGGGTCATCTAGAGCTCAAGCTACCTATAAGAGAGTTGCTATAGTATTCTATTAGCCTAAGTTAAAGAGGCATGTGCAATAGCTGGTTAGGAGTTGTGATACATATCAAAGATATAAGTATGAAAATGTAGCAAATCCTAATTTATTGCAATCGCTATATGTAATAGAAGAATGTTGGCAAGACATCACTATGAATCTTGTGGAGGGTTTATCAAAATATAATGGTAAGAAGTCATTATTGTGGTAGTTGATAAATTGAGTAAATATGCTCACTTCATGGCTTTGACTTACCCTTAGACAGCTCTATAGGTAACTCAATTGTTTTTAGATCAAGTTTTCAAGTTACATGGTATGGTTGAAACTATCACCAGTGATACGGACCCTATATTTGTAGGCACCTTTTGGAGGGAATTTTTCAACTTGTAAGGAGTTGCCCTTAACTTATCCACTTCATACCATCTATAAACTGATGGTCAGACTGAAGTGGTAAACAAGTATTTGGAAACATATCTTAGATGCATGACAAAGGAGTATCCTAAGAGATGGAGCTACTTTTTACCTTTAGTTAAGTGGTGGTATAATACAAACTACCACTCAAGTTCCAAATTTACTCCATTTCAAGTATTGTATGAGCACCCACCTTCCCTCCACTTACCCTATGTCCTTGGTGATGCTAGGCAATGTTGTTAGAACCGTATAGGAGTTTGACCCGGATATGCTAGGGGTTAAGGGTTGAAATGAGATCATGAAAAAGTAAAAATATAAGAATATTTTAATTACAATAGATAAATATATATGACATTACTTAATTAAATCTATATTTATATCAAAATCATCAATTAATTATTAAATAAGTAAGATATAATAATTATGTTTTATAAAGTCATAATATAGTATGAATACATATTTAAATTTCTAGTACTTTTTTGTTTTTTGTTTTTCTTTTGTCTGGGTCAACTAGTCCGGGTCACCCGATTCAATCCAGTTCAATAGTCTAGGTTGCCTGGTTCAACCTGCTCCAATCATCTAGGTCAACCAGTTCAATGTAAATCTAGGTTACTTAAGTGGACCAACTTGCCTTTGTGGTCGGTTCTAGTTGAACCGAATCAAATTTGACTAGCCAGTTTGAATTTAACAACATTGATGCTAGGAATGCTACTTTAGATAGTGTTTTGGCAAATACAGAAGACATGTTACACATGCTTAAATTTCATCTTAAGCATGCTTAACAAAGAATGAACCAGACATGTGACAAAAAAAAAGCGAAAGGGAATTTCATATTAGGGACTCAATTCTATTGAAGCTACAACCCTATCGATAGCACACCAAAGTACACAAGCTGGAACCTAAGTACTATGGACACTATAAAGTAAGAGACAAAATATGAAAGCTGGCTTACCGACTTGCTTTTCCTTAAGAAGCAACCATACACCCCACCCTTCATGTGCCACAGATGAAACCCTACCATGGACCAAGATTAGATCTGGTATCATCAATACCTGCAATGAGTCAAGATAT
The DNA here is from genome assembly GCA_024138025.1 of Combretum micranthum. Classification (NCBI taxonomy): domain Eukaryota; kingdom Viridiplantae; phylum Streptophyta; class Magnoliopsida; order Myrtales; family Combretaceae; genus Combretum; species Combretum micranthum. The sequence goes on from JAMXBD010000045.1 coordinate 1,519,150, forward strand.
GGAGTTAAATTCTCAAGCCATATCAGATTGAAGGATTGTTAAATGGAAAAATGGAGTTGATACTATGGCGCTTATCTTATGGAAAAATCTATCATCATCTGAAGCCACATGGGAGTTTTTCCATAATTTACACCAGAAGTTTCCAAATCATCCCTTGTGGTCAAGGGTTTCAGAAGAAGGGGATAATGCTATAGGGGTTGATTAAGAGCTTAACTTGAAAACAATAGAGGATTATGGATTAGGGTTTTAGGGTGTCAAGAAGGATGAAAATGGAATTGAAGTTAAGTGGTTTGAAAAGTTAGATGCATATGAGTTGTTGACAATAAGTGGTTTGGGTGGTTCAAGTATTGGGCTTGGGCCGAATACAATTAACTAAGGCCCGGTATTACATGTAGAACATGGGCTTAAATAATTAGTAACCCATGAGCTCGTCCAAACTTTTAATATTTCCTAAATTAAGATACGTTAAGATACTACATAGAATTATAGAATCTACTTAGTTATTATTTTGCTTATGTGGAAGTTGTTACACATGCTACATCCATATTATTGTTACAAATATGAGCAATTAACATGATATATATACAAGGTGTATAACACAAAAAAAGCACGAGAAAAATACAAAAAAGATCTTATTTGCTCCAAATTACTTGCATTTAAGTATTTGTAGCTTGTATCCAAGGTCAACATTTGCATTCAAATTCTGCAATTTCATTTTTAATTTGCTTCTATGCTGCACACTTGCATGGCTCATCTTTGAAAATAAGTAGACAAATTGCTGTGATACCAAGAAAAACAATGGCATTGACATATAAGTTTATAATGACATGTTAACATGCCATGCACAATATAAATTTTAAAATGAAAAAGGAAAGATGAATTTTTATTTCCTCACTTAATAATCAACTACAACACTTAGACAAATATTAGGAACAACCATTTTGTGCATTATGTGCGTTGGTGTGTGTGTGTGTGTACCTCTTGATAAAATTAAATAGACTCCACTAATTTAGTAATGCAAAAGCTCATTTTGTAGTAAATCAATGGACAAGTATTTTCTTGTAATGGATATTCATGTTTTCAAAAAGCTTTTGAAGTATTCTCAAAAAATGAAAAGAGAAAACGAAAAAAAAAAAGCTTTCAAGTAAGGGATGACTTCTTTGTTTTAAATGACACATAACGACTTTAATTGATATAGTTCTTTTTTAGATGAAATTTTATTAGCCATATTAATCTTCTACTGAATAAGTTTTTCAGACTTTATTAATCAATGTGACATCCAAATCAATTTCATCAAAGTAGATTTTTAATTATGGGTAAATTATATTTACATCCATTGAAAATTATAAAAGTTTCATGGACCTTTAAACGTTTGAAAGCCAACACTTACCTCCCTCAAGAAATTGTGGGCCCTACTTACTTGATGAGGTAAGAATCTATATGTTAAATGTAGTTGACGTGGATCATAAATTAACAAAGAAAAAAAAAGCCAAGTTAACTTTTAATTCCAGCTTCATCATGGCATCCATTCGAATTTATTCAAGGTTAGCTACATCAAACTTGTCTTGGAAGACCATTAATGATCTATTAAATCATTCTTGAAATTTATCCCTTTCATTCTCGACTAGTTGTTGGTCACCAAACAACAGGGATGCTACAATTTTTAATGTAACTACTTATCTATTTTTGTTAAAGCACTCATAAGCACACATTTGAAATGTGCTTGATGAAGAGTGAAATTGACATGATCTTGCTCATTAGAAAGATATGCTTGAGAACATTGTTCCATTCGCTTTCTATTGCAATCTTTTGTTGGGCCCACTATAGAAGGCTCTATCTAACATAATGAAATCAATTTAGTTAAAGTTTCAATATCTCATATTGCTAAAACAACATTATATGAAGCACAATAAATCTTCGCCACATATCTTAAAAAGAAACAATATTAACCATTATACAAAACGTACAACTTATCAGTTCCTCATTTTGTCGACAACAAGAGGTAAGACCATTTCTTCATTTTTTTTTTCACTATCTTCAAGGTTCCCTGATCCTATCTCTGCAAAATGAAATTTCAATATAAAATAGTACGAACGAGATTCTTACAATTTATCCAATTCATTGTAAGTCAAAATTAGTATATAATTGAAGCCTTTAGTCTACGATTTGTGTTTATTTTGTGCCGGATAAAATGATAAGGAAGGCTTCTTGGAATTTAAGGATTCAATAAACTCGAATTTCAAGACTAAGATACAATGAGCTAGGGTGATCCTTTTTTTCCTTTCTTTCATCTTCTTTTATATCCTTTTGTTTATGGAGCCAATATTAGTTTAAATTAGTTGCTATTGTACTTCACTATCATGGCTCCTTATGTTATTATAATAGGCCTTTTTGTTATTGGTTTTTAGAGACTATTTGTGATCCAATTGTGCACACTCAGTTGCTATTGCATATTCCATATGTTTAATCTTCAACGTAATTTGTTGGTAATAGAATATTATTAGAATTGTGTTGTTATTAACAATGTATTAAATATTATGAATAATTAATAATTTATTTTTATTCACATAAAAATTAGTTTAAGTATTATTTCTTTTTGAATTAGTTTCTATTTTAAATTTTTGCTTATACTACTTTTAAAATTTAAGTGTAACGCCTCGAAATTTCATCAAGGCATGTACAATGCCATGCATAATACTTGTGTATTATAAGCTCAGGCTATCCCTAAAAGAAATTGCTTATGTCGAACAGTTACTATCACTTTTTAGATTGTGAAATCGTTTAATTCAATTTTAAAATAAATGGATTTAGCAATAAAGAAATAAACTCTATAAAAACATTTTTAGTTTCTATTCACACAAGTACATTTACTTTCTCATTTACAAAGCTTTTGAAGCTTATTACAAACATGGCTTCATAACTAAGCCCTTAAAGAATATAAAAGTTTCAAAAACATAAATCCAGTTCTTAAAGAAAATAAAATAAAACACAATAATCCAATGACCCTACTTCACTATGCTCATCCTCTCAAGCCTCTAGAATTGCCCATACCCGAGTCAATCATCATCATCATCACCTGAAAAGATAACAATAATGAGCCGAAGCCTAGTACGATAGTAACACAAGTACACACAAGATGACATACGAGCTTAATCTAATGCAATGCATCAATCAACATTTCATATCTTTAATTTAAAGTAAAACAAATCAACATTGAAGCACTTATGCTATGATAACATGCCTCTACGAATCTGAGGGTCCTGAGTAACAACAACTGCTCAGGGGGTTGATATAAGCAGCCCAGATACTTGTATATCTTATATCTAACTGAAAAAGAGGAAATAACATCATCTAGGGTTCATAGCTGTTACACAGTTTTACTTATCTTAGTCTATAAAATTATATAGTTTAACCGTTTTATAAACGTAAACTGAACCATGTTACTTCACCTAAGCTAAAGGAAATGTTTCGCTAATACTATTTACCCTATCAGTTATCTGTTGAGTTACTTATGAATTGCTATTGCATCATGGTGTATCATTGCATTATTTAGGATGTGACCTAAGCGCTCAAATACCGTGCCTGGCTCAAGATAAGGTTGTCACTCTCCTGATCGGATTAAACTACATAAGCACAAGCAACACTCAATTAGTAGGTCATCTTGAATTTTTAATTCATTTTAATATGTCTATCCCAACACACAACAAACATATCACTGCGTACCTTTTAAAGAGTCTGGAATCCAAAACAAAAGCAGAGGATACATCAACTATCCATTCATTTATTCAAGAATTAAACCTATATAAGCATTTAATTTAATTATCTATCTATATGAAAATCATTTCAAAAACATATTTGATTAGAAAATAAGTAGGACCCCCACCACGGCTGCAAAATTCACCCTGTGAAGATACGAATAGTTTTCCATTGTCTGTCAAAGTTTTTTTTTCTCTTTCTCTCTCTGTTTATAATTTATTCATTATAAAACCATCATCTTCATATTGTATCCTTTCAATACACTCATTTTCTAGCAAGCATACATTTGAAACAACATATTCTCCTAATTAAACATGGTTTAGCTTAGCCTATTAATCTAGGCTTATTACAAGTCGACTAAACTTAATCAATCTAATTCATTTTAACTCATTAAAGTTTATTAAGTTGAGTTGAACTTAAGTTTATTATCTAAGTCCATTTTATATCTAAGATTCATATTAAATATAGGTCTATTATATAGTTCACTTAATATTTAAAATATAAAATTAAACCTAGTTTAGCTACTAAGTTATTCAATCATTCCATTAAGGTACTATAATTTATCTTATAGGATCTTAATTATTCAATTTCATTTTAATTCATTAAGCCAAGTTGAACTTAGATTGATTAACGAAGTTCATTTTATACCTAACTTCTATGTTTAATCTAATTAGTTACTAACCTATAAATTCTATAAACTCACTCTTAATTATATAAGTTAACTAACATATCACATTAGCTATCATTTATCTATTTCATTTCCTTTTTCTTTCTTTTCTTTTCTTTTCATTTTTTTTCCATCAAAGGCTATCACTCCCTTCATCACCCCTGTGATAGAGGGTGTGATGGTTGTCAGAGGGTCATCACTCCCTTCATCACGTGATGAAGGGCGTAATGGACGTCAGAGGCTCACCACAACCATGATGGAGGATGTAATTAGAGAAAAAAGTGTAATAAGAGGGCATCATGCTTTTGATTATGCCCTTGATGCCCAAATTTTGCAAATCTAAGAGTATAACGCCATAATCAAGTATTTTTCAAAGATTATAAGAAACCGAGGCCATCACGGGCTTCATAACGCCCATGATGAGTACCATGAGTTTGATTTTCACTTTTTTCCTTGTTTTAAACTTCAAATTTCAATCTACTTAACTACTTGTTTTATATCACAAACTTAGTATACAAGTTATAGCTATAATTTATAACACTCATGGATATATTTCTACTTCACATCTTATCATTTCATTTCATTAAACACTTAATCTACACATGCATATACTTATCTAATTTTTTAATCTACACATGCATACACTTATCTAATTTTTAACATATATGTTTTTATACCTTTAATCTAAAAATTTTATCATAAATTCTACATATATCTAGCTCAAATTTAACATTTACATACATGAACAATGAGCAAAACAAAGAAACAACTATCTTATCTTTTTAGCAGCACATGGATTTTGATCTTATCTATTACTACTCCCCCTTAGTTGTTATAGCTTCTTCATGCATAAACTCTATCTTCTACCTTGTTTTCAATCTTTAATTCCTTTTATGACCTTGTTGAAATTTGAGATTTACAGTTGAAAATTGAGAAAGGAAAGAAGAAGAAAAAGAAGAGAAGGAAGAAGAAGAAGAATACGTAGAAAGAAAAGGAAGAGAGAAGAAAGAAAAAGAAGAAGAAAAGGAGACGGGTGGCAACAATATGAAAAGGGAAAAGGAAAGGGTAAAGTAATTTAAAGATATTTAGAAGATATTTATAGGTATGAGATATGGGAGTAAACTTTTTAGATGATTGTCCTACGTAATGAAAATAATTCGAAAGTAATTTGAGAAGCTATATAATAGAAATTAATATTTTGAATTACAAATCTAGTTTAGGAATTCAATTCGTAAGAAATTGATGTTAAGTTTGAGCTTGGCTCAAAAACTGATAATTTTAAATAAGTAGTTGATTTCAAGAATTATAGCGATTTTAGAAAATAAATGTTAATTAAAGTTCAAGAGTTTAGGAGTTTACTAAACATTTAAATTTTGTATCTAAGGGTTTAAGAGATTGTAAAAGGAAAGAAAAGGGGTTCTACTTGAAAAATTGAAAGAAGATCATAAATTTCAGTTTGTAGAAATAGATAGATACAACAATTATATAGTTTGAAAAGGATAACTTGAAATCTCAATTTCAATTTAATCTATTTACTAATTTAATTATATAAGGTTGTCTAATCATATCCTATTATTTACTTCTTTTATTCATTTAAACTATATAATCTAAGTTTAGAATTAACTTCCTATTATATTATTCAATTACGTCATTTTAAATTAATTAGATGAAGATTTTGGGTGTTTCACTAAGTTTTTCATTTTTTTTACTAAACTGCTTTGACCTGTTAGTTTTACGATCCATGGTTGGAGACCTAGGCTAGAATTAGAGATTCATATAGATCCCTTTGTAGTTAAATCTTGGGCTGGGTTAAGGCTAGTTTGTTCACTTGGTTGGTTTGGGGCAGCTCATGGTTTATATTAGGGTAGGTGCGGATTAGTTTAATTTGGTTCGGTTTTCACTAAAACTAAACCAAACCAAACCCCAATTTACAATTTGTTTTTTTTTTCTCATTTTAAAACCAAATCATTAAATAACAGCTTGGTTCTAATTAGGAATTTTACAAATCATTAAATAACGGTTTAGTTCAATGCGGTTTGGATTTAGAATTACGGACTAAATTAAAATTCCAATAAAAAAACTTATTTGTAATAGTTTATATTTGTGCAGATATTCAAATATTGAAATTATTCTACAAAGTTTATTTTGTAAAACTTACCAAGATACTTTATAAATCCATCACATTCATAATACATAATCCTTTGTAAAATTATTTAGTCACTAATATAGTACATTCATATACTAATACATAGTAAAATATAATCTATAGTACCCTAAAAAATATCTAGTCAACCATTTATTAACAAATTTGGTAAAAAAAAAAAGTCATCTACTAACAAAAATCATTTATAAATAAAAGTGATTTTCCAACAAAAAATACAATACAAAATTAATAAATAATAAGATATATAACTAAATAACAAAATCTATACTTCTCTGAGTTCAAATGATTAATAAAAAACAACATTAAGTTACCAATAGAAAAAATATCCTAAACCCGAAAACAATTTAAAAAAAGAAACAAGTTATTATGAACCAATATTCATCATATAATAAATATCATAATAAAATCATAAGAATATATATATATATATATATATATGATTATTAATCAATCAACATAACAAAATTTATAATTATAGGTAAAATATTTTTTTTATGTCTAAAATAGTTTGATTTGGTTTTATAGATCGGTTCGATTTACCCTTTCAACTAATTGTAAATTTATGGATTGGTTCAAATTGGGAATTTTCTAAACCAAATTATTTAAAAAAAAAATCATATTTTTGATTTGGTTTGGTTCGGTTTATTTGGTTTTTTCGCCCACCCCTAGTTTAGACCTGCTTTGCAGAGATGTCTATGTAATAAAACATAATAGGTGACAAAAACATATATATATATATATATTTCATCTATATAAAATTTCATAAATTATATGCTCATCAATATGAAAAACGGATGAATTATTGTTAGAACAATTAGATAAAATTTGAAAAGGAAATGGATCGATTAAATTTAATATAGTGGAGTTAATATCAGTTTTCCATTATTTTCCAGTTTCCCAAATTAATATGGGATTTCAGGAGATATTGCTGGTTTGCTAAACTGAAGCTCATACTGAAACACAGGCCCAAATGCCCCCTTTCTTAAAAAAACAAAATAATTTCCATTAGCCCAAAAGCAAAGAAAATTCAAATCAGGCCTCCAAAAATTATAGAACCCTAGATCCACCGTCAAAACCCCAACGTTCTTCTCCGGCCACGACAATGGCGGCAAAGCAGATGGCCGGCGATGGCTTGCCACCTAACCTAGCCGGAATGTCGAAGAACCAACTCTACGAAATCATGTCTCAAATGAAGGTACTTCGTTTCTCTTAGTATTCTACAATCTTTTTTCTTCTTTGAGAATTTAGGGCAAAACTTGTCATGGAAATGTTGAGTAATTGTTTTAATTATTTCTTTTTTTTTTTTTTGGCTTAATGTAGACGTTGATTGAGCAGAATCAGCAACAAGCTAGAGAGATTCTCATTCAAAATCCGGTCTTGACCAAAACTTTTTCAGGTCTGTCATTTTTAGGGTTTTGAGTTTTCTTGAATTATTATTTTTTTCTTATTATCTATATATATTTTGTGTGAGTTGTGATAAAATTGAGTTTTTATGGTTCTTTGTTTGTGGTGTTGTAATTTTAGCTGGGTTATTCTCTTGAGAAGTTTAATTGCACTGAGTTAAGATGAAAAAAATTAAGGGTTTGACATAATTAGTGAAAAATGAAGAAATGACAGATGTTGATGTAAAAACTTTAGTTATCTTGTTGAGTAGATATTGGATTTTGTGCTATCTGTTGGTCGTGGTGATAGTGGTTGTCTAAAAAGGCAAGGTCGAACCGGAGGATTCTTGAAGTTTTGTTATTATGATTGGAATCACTTGATGTATTGGTTTTGATCATAGAATTTAAATAAGTGCTGGTGGTTATTGTCCTTGGGAATTTGTGTCACATTCAGGCAAAGAGTCAGAAGTTAAGTTGTCTTGTGCTCATGTTGTTGGCTTGCCTAATCACTACGACATAGTTGATAATTATTATGGAGGAAGGTTTGTGCAGGCGAGCTCTTGGAAGCTTAGGCGAATTGTGTACTTCTTGTTCTAATGTGAATGTTTTGGAATGAAGTTAAAGTAGTCTTATAATTTCCTTATTGGACAAGTTGATTATTTGAATGTTAGTGCAACATATTCTATCCAATAAGAGGAACTTATGGAAGCTGGTGGGTTTAGCTGTTTAAAAAGGAATATAAAATTGAAATGACGTATATCAGTGAGAATGGATGAACTGAAACCTGTGAGAGCCACCTCTCTAGCTTCACCAACCAACAATTCATCAGAAATATATGTTGAAGAAAAAATCTCAGTAATTAGTACGTGTTGAATGAAGAATAAAGAAGATAACTGGAAAGAAACTGGGCTTGTTTTATTCATTTCAAAATATTTTTCTAAGATTCTTGTTTTAGACTCTGAATCTCAAAACATTTCACTGCTCTAATCTACAGAATATGGTCACTCACACTTTCTTTTAGCCAAAAATAATTTGATTAGGAGAAGAATGGGGAATAGTTTCCATGGATACTGGAATGGCTAATTAGGATGTTATCATTTCTCTATTTTCTCTCGTGATATCAAATATGTTTCCAGTAAAAACTTTGTACTTCGGGAACTCTTGAAACCCTTTCTGCTAGGTGATTATATGCGGTATCAAGGACTCTAAGTTTCCATAATTTCTTGGGTTGATGTCAGTTTAACCAAGGTAAACATAATTTCGGCTATTCCTTATGCTTGTTAAGTTAATACTTACACGAGTGACATTTATGATGAAAATGTTCTCTCCGTCCAAATCTATAAAACAATGTGTATTTATAAAATTTTAAAAAGCAAAGTACAGATCCAATGTTGTTACCAATTTAGCCCAAAGAAAAATAGTCATGAAGTTTTCTGCTGATTGTTTTATCTGATGTTAATTGCTAATGTCAATAATTTTCTACACAATGAATACATAATTATCCATTAGCTTTGAATGAATAATGGTGCAACAATTACTTCTTGCTTTCAAAAGGAAACAGGGAGTGTCTAAGTCTTATTATATGCTGTGTTTTGGTGACTTGCTTGAATTAGAAAGTGGAATGTTATTAGTGTTTTTGTGCTGACAACGTTGGCTTACTAACTTTCACATTTTTTGTGTTGCTGATTATGCCCTTGGAAAAATTTGATCTTTGTGCAGGCACAAATTATGCTTGGAATGGTGCAGCCCCCTCAAGTGGTAATGTTTGTTGACTTCCCTGTTATTTCATTCTTTAGGTCTAAGTTTATGGAAATGAACTCTATTCTTCTTTGCAGATACCAAAAATCCAACCATCAACGTCACAGCGTCCTCAGCCGAGCTCACAACCATCTCAGCAGCCAGCTTCTCAGGCCCCTCGCCCGGTTCCTAGTAAAGCTGGTGGTCAGGAGCAACCTAGCTCATCCCAGAACCAAATTCCTCCAAGAAAGCAACAGCAGCCTCAACCTGCAATGCCAATTTCATCAACAAGCATTCCCCCGGTGAACATTCAGTCCCTGCCATTGCCTTCACATCCTGTACAGCCACTGCAGCAGCCTTCTTTACATATGCAACATATGCACCCGCCTTCTTCACACACTGTACAGCCAGTGCAGCCACCTTCCTCACATTCTCTTCAGCCAATGCAACCACCTTCTTTGCATTCGATACAGCCTCTTCAGCCACCCAAAGGACCTCAGAGTATGCAGCCAATGCCCTCTCAGCTATCCTCTCAACAACCAACCATGCCTTCAGTTCCTCTACATCCTGCTTCACAACCTCCTCCTCTTCAACAGCCTCAACTTCCTGCTACCTCAAGCCAATCATTTCAGCCGTTGCAACAGCCATCACAACCACCAATGCAACCTCCATTACCTCCACAACCCAGACCACTTCCAGCAGCATCTTTTCATCACCAGTATCCCCCTCAGATGGGCCCAAATACGGGTTTCCAGCCCTCTGTTGGTCCTCAGCATATGCAGCAGCAGTATCATGTAAGCCAAGTTTAGAATTGCTGCATACAGTTGCTTCATAATGGAAGATATATTAATTATCTTGCCTTTGAATTTGTCAGTCAGCTCCCAAGATACCTCCCCCTAGCATGGGATCATACGCACAAGGACAGTTGCCAGTTCCTAATCAGCCACCACTTCAGACCCCTTACCAGGTAGGTTTTTTTATTGAATTTATTGGCTTGGCTAATTTTTCCTCGAATTTTCAGGATGGTATTTGTGCTTCCATTAATGTTGACTTTGGCATGTTAAAGAGCATCCTACTGTTAAAGAAATTTTTTCAAAAAAAAGGGAAGAAAAGGGTACTTTCATGAGTGGGAGATGGTTGAAGCAGTAAATTTGCATTTCATTTAGTTCCATGTATAATCTTCTGCTGTCAAAAGATGAGGAGGCCTGTATTCTCAGTGCCTCATATTCATCATTTTGCAAAAGCTGGCTGCTGCATGAAACTACCTTTTCCTTCAACTTACCACTCTGGACAGTAAAGTGCTTTCACTGGAAAACTGGTTGTTTTGTTTTTGAGGACATGGAACAATTATTCTTCTATTCCTTTTCTTCAAATGTGTGTGTGTGCGCGTGCATCTTCCCAGAGCACTCTCATGATCCACATAACCAAATCGTTAAAGTGGGACAAAGGATGAAGGTCAGATGGGCCAATAGCCCCAAACTCTGCTCTTGCATCTTTGTGTAGTGACCTTCGTTAGCATATCAGAGTTTCTTTGTTATGATAAATTTGCTTCTAAATAATAAATAAGACCAGAAAGCTGTCTACGACCAAGTAGTATGGGTTTGTGCACATTAGTGGCTATCTTTTCCATCACCGGAAGGCACCTCTGCCTTATTTATCCTCTTCAAACTTGTGAAATGTTTTTTTTATTTATTTTAGACCTGTCACGAGTTCTTTGAAGAGTGGTTTTATATATGTAAAGGGGTTGTTCTTGGGTCTTTACCTTGTCATCAAATTCATGGAATTATTGCTTTTTATGTTCGTTAATTCTTTTTTAAAGACATGGCTCCTTTTGGGTAGCTTGGTTTCTTCATTCACCATTTGGACTACTACTTTGCCATTGACCATTATATTCATATTTTTAGCTTGTATATCATTTGGTTGTCAATGGAGGCCTATCCATGCAATTTGCCCCTAGCCTCTATGGTTGCTCCTATTGGAAAGCTTCATATCACTTTATTTGTAGCATTATCTCTACGATTCAAGTGATAATATTTGATGAATTGCAACTCCTAGGGAGGTGGTTCACATGTGGGGCCAGAATATAACCATCAAGCGGGAGGTTCTATGCAAGTGGATAGAGGACCTTCTTGGATGCCAGGTCTATCAGAAAGTCCAGCACAACTTCCTGGTCCACCACCGCCATTAGGTCCTGGGCAGATGGGTCCTGGAAGTCAGCCTCCTCGTCCTGCTGCGGTATATTTTTGTTGAGTTCTAACATTACGACATACTGACCTGTGACAGCATAAGATTTATTAATTTGCTCTTTTTCTGTGTGTATATTCTGTAGATATCTCCCGAGATGGAGAAGGCACTGCTCCAACAGGTCATGAGTCTTACACAAGAACAAATCAATTTGCTTCCTCCGGAGCAACGGAGTCAAGTGCTTCAGCTGCAGCAGATGCTTCGGCAGTGAGGAAAGAGATAAAAAACTGCAACCGTCTGGATCAACAGGTGTAATTAATTGAGCTGCTGGATTTTTATCTGGCAAAAGGGCTATATCTCATCTTTGTGCGTTCCCTGGGAAATGAAGAAGGGAAATGAGTTAACTATATTTTCCCGTTACCGTTCAGATAGATACATTTGGCCATTTCTTTCTTTTTTTTTTTTTTTTTTTGGAGGCTTTATGAGCTTTTCTTGTTTTATCTGTATGCATATGTTAGTATTTCTTGTTCTTCTTCAGTTTAGCCCAACTTTGGGCAAATTATTTGGCGGTCTTGTCTTGTAAATTGTACTTGGTTATTTGTCTACTATAACCAATCCGGCTGGAGTTATATTCACTGAAAGCTAAGTCTGGGAAATTTTGAATTAAAATTTTCAGTTAATAACAATGGTTTTTCTCTTTTTGTAATCATATGTATAGTTTGAAGGCGTTTATAATCAATGCATTTTATCATTACTAGAATACCAACTATTTTTTCCCTCGCGCAATTTATGTTGTCCACTAATGAGGTTGATTTGCCAATAATTGTTTACTAGGTCTTCGTCGACAACTAGTTCCCTCAAAGGAATCAATACTAGTATCAATGCGATCATATCCCAGATTACCTAATTCTAATAAGTGAATTTTGGGTTTGGTAGGGGGAATTATGTCTGAAAGTGAAACCGTTTATGCATCAGTGGATTAAGTCCGATGCCAGCTCAATGCACAATTAGAATGCAATGGTAGTATGAGATATTATTGTGGCTGCTGGTTATATATATACATATATATAATTGTTGATGGTTAAACACAAGCCCAGTCCATCGCTTACTAGGGCCAGCTTATTAGGTCTAAGCCTAGGCCCGGCCCATTCTGACTTCTTTTTGAGCCTCATAGGAATCCCAACTTTTTTGGCTTAATAGGCTGACTTACCGAATGCTATGGCTAGGTTAGTCTCAAGCAAGGTTGTTCGGCACATTCCTCCTAATTGTCATTGGCTCTATTAGTGGTACTAGTAGACACGGATTAGTGGCTTTTTGTTCTTAGTAAACATCGCGAAACTCTTATTATTACTTAGCTATATGATGTACACAACCACTTAATACTTTCATTGCATGTCACAGGTAATGTATTGTCAATCTCTTGTATCCTCGCATAATTGAAGTTTTATACATTTAAGATGCAATCTAACTTAAGTATCAAAGTAATCGCATTAAATAATCCCTTAATGCACCACTAATCATGCTCTAGATTGCAAGCTCATTGTATATTCCAAGGCCCCGCGAATATTATTATCTCTACCGAATTTGAAGTAACAAAATATACATACATACACACACACACACATATATATATATATATATATAAAGTATGTGGATAAATTTCGTATTCGTTAGTATTGCTGTTTCATAAAATTTTCTTTTCACTCTCATCCTGTGTCTGGTGTCTAACCATTGGCATTGCAACACACATGCACACACCGACACACATATGTAAACACCTAAAAATGCAATTTATTGGAAAATTTGACCGTTTCCAGGTAAATTGAGTATAACTTTTATTCATTGAGCGATATAGAAGCTCATATTGTGTTGCATGATTTCTAATGTTAATATTTGAAAAGGTGAAAACTTTTAAAACTATATATTAAAAGATGAATCCAGGGTATCCTATTCTACATTTATAGCTATAAAGGTCAAAAGCCCAAGAACTATCAAAACCATATATTAAAACTGAATCGTATTGCAATTTAATAGGGAATAGAGCAACCGTGTTATTAGTACTATATGCTTATTACATTGTTTATTTTGTCTAAATACATCATAATTAATATGGCTGTAACAGTGTGAAAATGTCTATTGTAATCCTTATTTTTTTCCAAATTTCTATAACCCCAAAATAGTTTATCTCAATATAATAATCTCAAAATAATTATTCAATCTGTTAAATTAAGAAAAATATAAAGAAAACAAATTTAATATGCAATTTTTTTTTGGCTAGTAAGATGAATTTCATTCAATATGAAAATATTACAAGGATCCATAAACAAAGGTTTCACATACGAAGGGATGGGGTGTCGGAACCTAATCGGATAAACCACCACATCCTTTCAAAAGTTAAACTGTCCCATCTAGAGGATAATACATCCACGCGAACAAGACCCACTCTACTGGCGAGTAGAAAATATCCCATAATAGGGATGACATAATCCCGCACAAGGGACGACAACAAAAAGAAAAGAAAAATAAAAATTAAACCATTTATTCAAGAAGTCACTAGTAATCTAGAATCCCAATTACCAATATCTCTTTACATTCACCTAATCTGTTGAAATAGACATATGACGATGATGGGCTATGATGAATCGGTGGTGGTGAAAATAGTAGAAAAAAGATAGATATGAAATGTTCTATTCAAAAGATAGAAATCCATGGATAGTGAAATCAACAAATATGGATTTGCAGTTTTAAGGTGGTATAAGAAGGATAAAGGATTTGAGATGAGGGGCGGCCAAGGCGGTTGTGTGCCTCTGTCAAATGTTAGGATTTAGTGAGAGCTTGTGTGTGTGTGTGTGTGTGTGAGAGAGAGAGAGAGAGAGAGAGAGAGAGAGAGAGAGAGAGAGAGAAGAGAGAGAGAGAGAGAGAGAGAGAGAGAGAGAGAGAGAGATTGGGTGTTTTGATGGTCTATTTTTCATCTATATCTGTATCTGTATCAAAACGATATGTGTAAATATGTCCAATTTGTATCTATATTTGATCTTTTTATGAGAACTGCTAATTTTTTTTTTAAATCTATATATTTCTTGATGAATAATTTGTTAGAAAAAAGTTTAAACAAAATGTTTGTATCTGCCGAAAAAAGCTAGCCTAACAAACCCAAAATCTCATATGCTTTTTAAACCTTAAATCTTGCTGATGAGGTTTTTATTTTGAACATACATAAGGTGGTGAATTCTCATAGCAAGGGTATGCATACAACCATTTCAATCGTTATGTTGTTTATTTTTTTCTTATACATTGTGTAAAAGTAATGAACCCAATAAGTTGCTATGTTGTTTATTTTTCTCTTATATGTGGAGTTGTTTGTTATGGAATTTTGTGAATGTAACAATTGTGTGTTTGGAGTTTTAAATGTTTTTCTTTATTAAAAGATAATTAACAGTTTTGGGTCTTAGCATTTCCATATCTCTTGTGGACATATATAATGAACTATATTAGCTCTTAAATTTAGGGCATTATAAAAAATTTAACTATCAAACCAAAATTTAAAATTTATTTGATATGTTTATATATAACAGCTGTTAGGAGAAGGGGATAGTGTAGAAAAGGCAATGAAATTCAATCAAAATTATGAACTAAATTAGATAAGCAACATCTATTACATGTTATAAACAAACATCTAATACTATGACTTTTCCCAAGAGTCACAATGTTTAAGATATGAATATACCCGACAAATATTAGTTAAATTAGTTATAAATTGATTTAAGTCACAACTCTTTAAGTTTTAACATTAAAAAAAAAATATTAATGGAGATTCAATAGATTTGGATTAACTTGCACAACAGACACAAAGAGCCTAAACTAACTTAAATTGATTCGGATTAACTTGCACCGTGACCTTCTATTTCAATTTTGTTATTGTTGTTGTTATTATATTTGTAAAAGATAGTTAGGACCTTTTCACAATAGATGTAGATCTTTCATATAAACTCTAAAAATCTTCCTTTTTTGCTCATGTTTAACATGAGAATCAACTTGGTTAATCATTTATCTTTCCAAATACAAAATTTTTTGTTTAGCTAATGAATATGCACATAAGCAACTCATAAGAGACAATGTTGCAAATACTAACTAAACTTTGATTAAGAGTTTAATTTATTTCTTAACTTTTTTCAATGGGTAAACATTATTAACACAGATAAAAGATCAAAGTTCCAACCATAGTGGTTGTTACAAGCAAAAGCAATTGCCATAGGTGCTATGTCCATAGAAGAAGCCACCATGCTTGCAAAATAAAAAAGAGTACTATTTAGGTTCCCCAAAGAAGGGGAAAAAAACAAAGAAAAGGCATTTAAAAGATCCCTTAAGGGAGTAGGGTAGAAGCTTACATCCTGCCTAAGTTTCCATATACATTTCACTAGAAGATGCGCATTGCTATTGCTAGTCTGAGATGTCCAAGTCAAAGTCAATGTCCTACTATTTAGAGACGGCTTTGACATCAAATCCTCTACAAGCATTAAGAATGCTAGGGAATAATAAGCATCTAAGTTATCCATAGTAATCCAATCTATGACCTCCTTGCATTTACTAATTAACTTTTATCTTGGATTTAGTACTGATTAATCGTTTATTCATGTAATTATATCTTATAGCTCATTAAAGTATATTGGCTCCATCTACTTAAAATGTGATAATATACTTTTGTTTGCATTAATTCTAGCCAATCAAAATTTGAAACTGTGTTTTCTTTTTTATTTAGGAGAATTGTGCCACGTTTTGATTAATAAAAAATTTATAAACTCCAGGAGGAGAAATACATCCGCTCGAGTGATTAATGCAAATGGCTATATCAGTTACACCACAGGATGATATGCAATCCTTGTCTTTTTTACATTTGTAGGGAGGTACATTGATGAATTTATACATAAACATATGAAAAATGATTATTAGAACAGTTGATTTTGATGAACACTTCTCCATATGGTTTATACAAAAATTATATGATGTAAATTTTGTACTAGTGAAGTAGCGATGTGTATTTTGATTAGTTTGAATATCTATATTTTATTCTTCCTCGTATTTATAGGTGAGCAACAAATGCTACTATGGTAATTCGTTGAGAAATTAAGAAAAATCCAATATTTTTAAAAAAGTTTTAAAAAAACCTACTATTTTATGTCTTTAACATTGAAAATGGGGCTAGTGCTTGTATAAGGAAATGAAAGAAAGTAATTATAAAAGAAGACAGGTATATTTGTCTTTTAAAGTTCTTATTAACACATGTTAACACAACAGTGTAATTGTTAATGGAAGAATGCATGTATGTTTATCTTTTATTGTTCTTATCAAGTAGACTTGTTGAACCTATTAGTTGAATTAATAAAGGAAACTATTTAATAACAAAATAGCATTTTTTTTTATTACAATGGTGAAGGGGCATTTGACCTTGCCCTATCCCTTTTAGAAGACCCGTTTTAATGCATTGGCTAACAAGGCAGTTGGCAAGAACATATAAGATAAATTAGCCAAGAATCCACAGAATGTGCATATGGTGAATTATATAGATATTCAAAGAACAAATATAAATATGATTTAACGCGTATAAACATCCTTTGCTATCCATGTATGCTTAGAAACTGTGATTCATTATTTGAAAAAAAATTATAAATTCTTATTTACATTAAGTGCGTAACATTCCAATCAATAGATACAAACAATATGATGAGAAGCACCAAAATATATAATCAAGATGTAAAAAGAAATAACTAAATATAAATGAAAAAACCTAAATTTCAATAAAATTATTGAGTAAACTTGAAAACAATTGATATGAGACAATTTATTCTTTAGTAAATTTATATTCTATTTGGAATTAAAGGCGAATAGAAGACATGGATCATGATTAAAAAGAATTGCTTATCGTATACATATCTATATATTGGAAAAAAGAGTAATAAAATAATTAAGTGTACCTAATTTATATTTCATTAAGGGGAGAAAAATATTATGTAATAGATGATTGCTTGATAGATAATTTTTTACTAGAGCTTGCAAAGTAACTTTAATGGGAAAACAAGGAACATAAAAGGTGACGTAATTAATTAACAGCTCATATATATAATTAACTGTGATAGTAGTACTGAAATATTAAATATTTTAATTAATATATTTCTTTTAATGGTCAAACGATTTACCGAATAGTCCAATTGATAAGAGTAAAAGTTCCAAAAAATAAATATGTGGAAGTGCATTAAAAAAATTTTTAAGGATGAACGAATACGATGGAGTTAGTATGAAGTTTGATTCAAAACCAAAACTTCTTCCATATTCAAAACAAGAGTGATTATTAGAAAAAAATATTATTATATATTAAGAATATGAGGAAAAAAGATATTATAAAGTAATTAAATCATACGTAACAATAATTTAACTTAAAGGCAAAGTGGGATATCTCATTAATATTCTCTCCTCCACTCACACCACATTAATATTAAAATATGATTTATCCTCTTTCTCTCATTCACTAATCCCATATTTATTTCTTTCTTCATTAACAAAAAAAAAAATTATTTATAGCTATGATTCTTTTCTATTTATCACATCATCATCACATCATCATCATCATCATCATAAAAGTTTATTGATCTATTGCAAACTGATGAATTTATGTTGTAAAGTTTGGAGCTTTATATGACTTTGTATTGTACCTTTTGAATTATTCATAGCCCTTAATTTTTCTTTTTAATCTCTTGATTGGGCTTAATGCAAAATTTGGTACCTGAACTTTGCCAAAAAATTCAATTAAATACCCACACTTTCAAAAGTTCAATTTCAGTATTTGAACTAAGTTTTCGAGGACATTTTTAATACCTCGTCTAACTTCATTAAAATGTCTGTTGACGTGTCAATTTCGACCAATAAGCAACCGCCACGTGTAAATTCAATACAAAAAATCATACAATATAACTGTAATATACAAATAAATAAATTATAAAGAAGGACAAATGTATCATTTGATTTTAAATAAAAGGATTTTATGGTCAATCCTAATAATTATAAATATGTTTTATCATGTGGTAGACACGTGATTTGAAGACAAGATTTTGTAGTTCAAAGCCCGCTAAAGGCCATTGGCCTATCATTCTACGCCATCGGTGTAGACTCTATGCCCTCTCGGCATTAGAGGTAGCTTTCAATAATATAGAATCTTCTCCGAATGTGTTAAGCCGCCAGCTTTTGGACTTAAGCTGCTAACCTTTATCCTACGCCGACAACTTATAGTACCAGCTTACGTTATGCATTTTATGTTGTTTTTAGGGTTTTCTCATGCCCTTTAAATAGATTTTTAACTTAGCTCTTTTTCATAACATATCCTAAGCCTTTGAAACCTTAAGGAGAACAAGATTCAAGATCTAGGTGAGTGGGTTGTTCTAAATCCATTGGTGATCTAAGAAAATTGTTTTTGAGTTCTTTGTATTAGTTTTGTAAGGAATCAAATTGTTGGAGGAATTTGTAGAGAAACCCTAAATTTTGTTAGAGATTTTATGATTTGCAATCAAGGAGGATCAAGATCCAAAGTTATCGGTAAATTGAATCTTTTCTTTTCTTTTATTAATTTAAAGGTGAAATCTTTTCTAAATCTCTTAGTGGTTTTTGAAGGAAATCGTAGGTTTAGGAGGAGTTTTTGGAGAAATAGTGTTCTTTTAAAGATTATGAATTTCTTTCATCAAAGGAGAAGGTGTGTAGTTTAGGATTTGTAATTCTTTTCAGTTTAGAGTTTGAGATGATGATGGGATTAGGGTTATATTATGAAGACATATTTTGATTGAGAAATTGGTTATGAACAGGTGTTTTTAGGAGTTAGGTTTTCTACTTCTAAATAGATTATAGGTATGACATTACCTTACTTGTTGTTTGTACTTGTAGGCTTAGATTTAAAACTTGACCTAATTTTTATCTGGTTAAAAATTGAATTTTTGCTACTTGTGTTTGGCTTGGTTAGTAAAGACTAAACAATACTGTGATACTAACGCGACACTATTAATCTGCATGTGTCATTGTCCTGAGTAGAGTTGTACATAGAAATGATTTTGATAGTTTAGGAAGTAGTGCGAATATGGTACCCGAGTGTGTGGAAGATTCCCAACACCATATATGTATAGCATACTAGGTCTTTGTGCTAATTCTTTTATCTTTTTCAGGATCAGGTGATGATCCAATGGTGTTTGATTTATTTGGGTGTGACGTTCATGTAGATTATGGAGAGGATGATAATGGACTTGATTATCCTACTGACTCCAAGACATGCTATGGATTAAAGATAACTTTTGGAAGACATTATGAAGTTTTATTTTTACTTTTATGGATTTTGGAAATTTTATAAGAAGTTGTTTCAAATGTTTTAAGTTTTGAAGTATGTTGGCTTTGGTTTATGCCAACTATATTATCATAAGTTGTTATGAGATGTTCATTATTATTAAATAGATACCTCTTTCATATGAGAGTTTCGATGATATTTCTCTAAAGTGATTTAGTATTATAATAGCCTTAGAGTGTCCATCTTTAGTAAGGACACGTGACGGGTTGTAATGCCTTTAGGTTAGGGCATTACAATAACCTAACCCACCTAACGAAGGTTTAGATAGAGAAGGGGTTTTTTTAACACAAAACCATAATTTATCTAAGAAGAAGAACAGAAAAGATTGACCCCATCCAAACCCTAATTTCCCCATTGTTGTGGATCTATTGCGTTCGTCTGTGACCCAATTTCCCCATTCTTGTTTCCATAATACCCTAATTTCCCCATCGTTGTCTACCTGTTGTTTATAGTAGGATCGGGTGTTCGAAGGAAGAAGGGAGAGACGAAGGCAACAAATAAGGCTGATTAATGGGTAGATCGTGAAATTAGTCAACATCTTTGACATCTTGGTTGCCCAACAACAATGTGGATGACATGAAGTACTATTGCGGATTAAGGGTAAGATTCGCTGTTGCAAGGACTTCTATGAACAATTAGTGTAGATTCTTCAAATTCCCTAGATTCAACAAGGTATGTTGGCAATGAAGTCATTGTTTGTTTGATTGAAAAGGCAATTATTATGTTTTTTTTTTTGTATTTTTTATGGTCATTTCTAATGTTTAACAGGGTGATGGTTATGATTATTTTCGCAAGGTTGATGGTGGGAATGAAGTGTAAATAGAATGTCATGATTGTAACAAGGATGTAAGGTATAGTGAGAACATGTCTAGATCATCAATGGTTGAAGACAGCATGAATGAATTGCAAAGGCTAAGGCATGAAAACTATGTATCGCAGCTTGTTAGATGAGAACAAGGATGTGTTAGATGAGGGTTGCAGCAAGTAGCTTGGTTCAGTGGAAAAAAAAAATCCAAGAAGTGGTACAAAATAGAGGACACAAAAATATTAGCAGCTTGTATAATTATATGCTTATAGCCTCATGGATTGGAATTTTGATGTATTTGGTTGTCTTTAGGTGGTGAAGTTATGTTGAGTTGTTTGCTATAGTCCTTTTGTGTTTGGAGGGTGAATGGATGTTTGAGATATGTTAGAATGTCTTTAGAGGGTAAATCGATGTAGAGAAATGGCACATGTATGGTCAATATGATATATGTGCATTTGTTTCAATGATTAATTGATGCCCTTTGTTCTCTAATATTGCAAATCTCTTTCAATTTTGCCATTTCCATATCAACCAATGCACTAAATAATGACATTGCTCGCATAAAATGGTCGTGTTAAAATTAACCATAAACTATCATAACATAAACTGCCAAACACACATGACATGCACATTGGCTTGTCTTAAACCCATAGCTAAAGTTATCTTTTAATAAAATTGATTATATTATAACATCTCATTCATAATAGAGAAGCACAGAAGCTATTGGGATAAAAAAACACTAGTATCAAGGGATATCATTATAAATGCGACTAGTACCTGCTTGAGCATCATGGTTGAAATTTAGTTATGGCAATAAGTGAGAATAGCTACAAAGTAAAGGCACAAGTAATTTTTGGATTTTCAAAGAGAATTGCTTTAGCCTCTCCCTTAAAGAAAAAAATTCAAATTATGTTATGATTTGAGACAGACTCTTCAATGCACATAAATTTTGACAACCAAAAAATCTTGTTAATTTTAAGTTCGCTTATATTGTTAACATGTGCAGGGACAAACTATCTCAAGCAAGCAATATTTTCGTCTCAAGTATGCCACGATAGAAGCTAATGTTGCTCAAAACCTCTTGATAAAGAAATGGCTAAAGTCATGACCATGTTGACCATAACAAGTTGGAAGACATTGATCAATGAACATCATGCAATTACTAAGACAACATATCGAACACTCAATTGACATTAAATCAAATAAGTTCAACACATCAGGCTTACAAAAAACAAAAAGCTATATATATAGATGTTTAACCCGCCTTACATTGAATCTCACCCTTTAGCTATGGCATCCAAAAAGCATACCATGTTTTGGCCATCCAATAATGAGCCGTTACACTTGATGCCCTCAGAAATGAAAATAAAAAAAGGGGATTACTAGCAAGTAGTTCCCAGCCGGTCCCTTACATCAAACAATAATGGCAATAAGATAAATCACGTAATTATGCTATCATCTAGGGAAAAAAATAAAATAGATACCTTAAACTTCTTGTTCCATGGAACAACTCTCTTGCGTGTGTTCCCACTACCTTTGATTTCATCAATTGACTCATCTAAGTTGATGAATAGTAGCCATCAAATTTTTTCCTACGAAGGTGAGCCTCTTTAATCCTCCCACTCTCGTGTCTTGGCTTCAGTTTTCCCAACAAATTTACGCGCTTAATTGGCTCTTCTGCTTGAGCGTCTTCCATATTAGCTCGTAACTATTGTTGATGACTTTCAATGGACACTGTTGGTAACTTAGTAGAAGTTGGCATCTTCACACAAGCTTTCTTCATGCGGTCACCTTTTTCATTCACTTGACCTTTGTCAATCAACCGCTACATAACATAACTTATGTGAAGACAATGCAAACAACACATGAAATATTCAACAATGTTTGAGAATGTGTCCAATAACAACAAAATTACAATCCCCTTTGCTTATGAACGTTGTGATGGAGACAGGATAATGGATTGTGTGCATGTGGGTGCTCTGGTCAAAGAACTTGTCTTGGTCAAGCTCTTGGTAATTTGTGGTATGAATACAACGACATCAACTAAATTATCCATGCTTTGTTGAGTAGGATCTAGTAGCATTTGTAGTTGCAATATGTGCATTATCCTATTCAAACAATTGCAGGGAGATAACACTCCATTATCACAATATAAGTGCATTGAAATCTTCTAAATATTACTCATAGGTGATCACCTGAGTAAAAATCCCATTTACATCATTATCTAGTTCCTTATGTCTACCTTCTTTCACATGACTTTAGACTTCTCCTTGCATAACCGGGGTAGGTTGTTGCAATAATCGGCATCGTTGAATGGGAGAAGGCATCCAACCAAATGGCTCTCTAGTGGGCAATTGCAGTGTGTTGTTTTCAAAAGGATCTCTCTCCATGTGCTATGAAACCACCACATCCATTCTCACTTTTCTATATTTTACATAAAGCAACCATAGTTAGTTTTCTCGATGACATACCTTACAGCTTGAACTATTAGGATCATTACATGGAGGCCTTAAATGTTGTTCTGCCATGTCCTGTTAGTGTAGCCTACTCCCTCCATCTTTGCTTGCTACTTGTCTTACAAGATATACATAACCAGCAGTAATCACAAGAAACACACATTCTATTGCCCTATTTAATTAAGTAAAATGTGATCGATCAAATACCGTAGATTGCTCCTTTCAAGTTGGACATCTATACTGTTGTGGTTGTGTTTACCACATAACTGGCACATCATAACTCGAGCCAGTCTTTTGTAGCCCCCTTTGCTCACCCTATTCTTTATTCCTACCTCTCTTGGGACAACCAGAGGAAGTTCTTTGGGATTGGTAGAACAAGTGTTTCCATTGAAATCCTTTCCTAAAACTTCGCACCAGGGACGGCATTACACAATGCTTGTATGTTTTCCTATAGTTACCATTATGTACCACTCGCTAATATAATAATCCATTTTATGCCCCAAATACAGTATACATGCATAAGCGTAAGCATGAGGAATTCCACATAGAGACCCATAGGTTATGTATGCATTTTTTATTGCCAATATCAATGGCATAGGCATCAGTCCCCTGTTGCACTTCGAATTCCACGTGGCCATTAGGCAGTACATGGCAATTAAAACTTGCATTTTTCATCTTTCTATTCGTACACATGTTCAAGGAATAAAGTTTTGAGTCCACTTGCTACCTTTTTCAATTTTTGCAACAATCCTATCCATGACTTGTAATACATTCCATCATCGACACGATAGATAAGTGTCTTGCTTCTATGGTTATTGCATTGAAGCACTCTGACATGTTACTATCAACAACATCACATTTCTTGTTGCACTTGAACATTACTTTACACCAATGTTTTGGACTCTTATTAAGCAAATCATCGCAGCTTTTAGTTTTACATTCCTTATTTTCAGGATATTCTCCTCTAACTTTCCAGAAGTTGTTGACTTGCATGCTGCCCAAAAGAGGCACTGGAGTAGACTATCCTTATGTTTCTTCCTCTAGTTAGCAAAAAATGGCATACCTAGAATCGATGCTCTACAAGGGGATATGTGATGGAAAATACTTCCTTTTCAAGCAATAAAACAAACAATATAAATAATAATTGACAAGAAAACCAATGATAAGAGAAATATGATCCAAATTATGAGTTGTCAAGTACCTTCTGTATGTCATTAATTATGGTGAATTCTCTCCGTGCACTGAGGCTGACGATAAGATCCAAATTACTAAGGAACCATGCCCAGCTATCTTGGTCTCACCTTCCACATATGCCCATGCAACTGGGTACATCTGGTCATTTGCATCACGTGCCACGTCATTAAGGATCTCACCCTTTAAGTCTCCTTTTAAGAAGCACCCTTCTAACCCTGAAATAGGCTTACAACCCTGCACAAATCCCATCCTACAAGTATCTAAGTAGACAAATATTCTCTTAAAATATAGTGGGTGACTTGAACCTGGATGTTCAACCAGTACCTCAACAATGTTTGCTTGTCCCTTTGATGCCTTTCTTAAGGCATTCGCATAGTCCCATAGCCATTTAATTTCTTTGTTAGTTCGCCTATGTATCTCCATTAGTGCATACTCCCTTTCTTGATAACATTTACTTTGAGCGATATCAACCATCAACTCTTCCTTTGCTAGCTTCTTCATATCAATTAGGGATATCTTTGGCATTATATGGACACATGAAAGAAAGTGCTTCACAAGAACCTTATATGTGACACAGCTATTCTGGTAAGATGATCAACAAAAGTCACCGTGTTTATCTCTAAATATTTTTCACTACAAATTCTTATGTCCTTGTCTCAAGTGAAGCGTAAATGGAAAATTCATAGTCAGGATTCTTGCTTTTGAATTGAATCCTTTAGTTATTGTTCAAAGTTAACCTTAGTCCATGTTTATCATGTATTGAATAACTGTTCATTGTATCGTTGAACTATTTCTTGCTAAGGAACACCATGACAACACAAACATGTGGCACTAGTGTGTTAAGATCATAGTGATCTTTGTTCTTGGCATGATTATGCGAAATCACACCACTTGAGCTATCATCGTTATCACTAGAACTTGTGTAAAAACTACTCATTTTCATAAAATGGGTTCTGCTCTCCTCCGATAACATCACAGCCCTTGTTTGCTCCGTATCACTTAGATTTCAAATCTTTAGACACATGGTCTACATCATTTTTGAATTCATCAATTTACAAAGATCCTTTATTGGCTAGGAAATATTACTTTTTTTTTTCTTTGTAGCCAATACTTCTTCATCATCGTCATCACATAAACAGTAACTTCAACAACCTCCTCTTCCTCAGATTCCAAAGTGTTCAATACTCTCAGATTCAAGACACTCCTTTCGAATCCGACCAGGAGTGTACTTAATGTATAGATGACTGTTACCACTTCCTCTCAGTATAGCAACAACAATGTTACATGTAGCATTGTCACACAAAGGCAAGGATAGAAGTCCATCCACTAGTGTTTTCCTAGGAACTAAGAAAAATATTGTCTAGATGTTCACAAAATGAAGGCCCTAAGGAAACAGAGAAGTTCAACATGGTTTATCTATGGCTGAACAGTCTAACAAATTTGCTCACCACCTACATGAAAACACACTAGAAAATACTTAGGAGATGGGAGGTGGGGAGGGAGGTGGTAAATTTAGTATTTGGCCTAAAATGCACAAACGATTAATTATTATGCAACCATATCAAATTCAACTTCAATAGCAGTGGATATAGCAATAATAGATTATGATATAAAATATAAAAGAGCTAGGGATAGAAAATTTAAGCACATATTTAACGTGGAGTTTGGTCACTTCTTACTCTCCACAATCACCAATTGCTTCCAATAAAGGACTTCATGTACTTAACTAATTTCATAAACACAGAAGCTTAAGTTGAGCAATACACCAAATACAATACTCAGGATATAAAATATTTCCTTCACTTTTGTAATGTTCTCTTACAAAAATATGAATAGAGCACTCAAAATTGATTTTCCCTCTCTTACTTATAATTTACAAAATAATGAACGAGAGAACAATAATAATAATTGATTCTTGATTTGTTTGTTTGCAAATAAAAGCCTTTTCAAAAATGGTCTGAAACTCTAAAGGAATATGTATTTATAGTCTTCAAAGATCAAATGCCTGTTGGAGATAACGTATAATAGACAGCGACATTAAATGTGCGTAATGGTCTAATTAAAGGCCGAGCCAGTCCACATTTCGTACCTTATCGCACCTTTAAATTTTGCCTCTTTGCACCTTGGATGTTGGACTCGATCACATTTGTGTCTTGTTTTACTGGACCAACTTGTTGGTCCAATATGCACTAGCTTACCGATGCTACCCTTATAAGAAAAAAAGCACATCACACATAATGCAGATTTCTATATGTATATATCCTTACAAAAAATTATTAATCTTATCAAAGTAGCGTATGTTTACAATAGCTTTTACATAACATTTGCTCTCATCAAAATCACAAATGGAATATTTCAGTTTAACAACCTCTTCCATTTTGATGAGGGCAAATAGTTATGCAAAAGCAAAGCTATTTGTTATTTACTCCCCCTCAATAAAAGCCCCCCCATAATTTTATAATAGCAGCAGATACTCAAAAATACAAGATTAATCATGCCATCATTACCATTTCTCCCTTCGATCATACCGATATTTCTCTCCTTTGACCTCATCAAAAAGATTTATACAAGATAGTAAGCAAAAGAATCAATCATAGGAAATGGCCATGTAAGACAATTAATAAAGAGATTGATATAACAGATCAATGCAAAAAGTCACATAGATGTCAAAACATAGAGTTCCATACATAAAACAAACATAATTGAGCAACCAGGAAGAAAGATTAGGCAGGAGGATCATCTAATGGAGGCGGACGATGATGAATACTGTAAAGTGATCCATGAAGCCTTGAATGTCAGAGTTAAAAGATTGGAAATCAAAGTGGAGATAAGAAGTCTAGCTCTTTATGGTATCAAATTTGGAGTCCATATGGTCTCGAAGCTCTTGAAAAGAGGATATAGAGGTACTAGAAGCTGAAGAACTAGAAGATGGAGTTGGAAGCTAATCATCATCATTAGAATCTATATCTAAACTAGAACTAGGAAACATTGTAGCCCATCAACCAAAGGCTCTAAAGGCTACTTTCATACCCATCTCCCATCGTGACATTTCTAAGTCCCTGAACTGATGACATTGAAAAAGAAAGTAGGAACCTAAACAAGACAAGTCTCAGAGTGAAATTCTACTCCTTTACTTCTCAATAGATGTGTGATTAGTCGACTTCCTCTTAAAACAACCTGAGAAGACTTACTGGTCACATTCTTAAAAGTCTTAAACATCAAATCAAAGAAATGAATCTTATCCTCTTAAGATATGCACCATAAGCCATAGATCATGTTAGGTCACTTTAATCTATTGTACCTTGAGGTACATAATTATCTATAAAAAATTGGTGAAGAACCCAACGCCTAAGAGACTACCTAGAAGAATATAAATTGCATAGTTTGCGCCAATTTGGACTCATATAAGATATAGTAAACAATTTCTTATAATATTGAGCTCCATCAAATATACTAGCGTTCTAACTATAGTAGCATCAACCCAGTCAAGCTACAAACATCATGATGTTATATCTTAAGCTTCCTACCATATAAATATGAATTCAAAATAGGTCGCATAAAACTTGAACTATTGAAACCAGGCTCCATTCCAATACCTAAACTACCATTATCCTCCAAATAATCAATCAAGTTGCGATAAAACAACCTAACAGCCTCCTCATTAACCTTAGCTGGAAATCTCATTTTATCCAAAATATTATTCAAAGAAACTCTAGACATTTGAGGAATTTTAAAGAATTGTAACACATCTACATTGTAATTCCCACCCACATCTATAGAAGGATCTCAGAACAAGGCATACCTATCTAAATGCTTCTAGATGGGAAAAGAAACACATCAAAGGTGGGTGGTGCATGACTCCTGGCTGTTCTTAGAGGCATAACTTAAGGAACTAGCAGAGAGAGAAAGAGAGGCAATGGAGAGAGGGAGAGAAGAAGAAGAAGACGAATGGGTTGTCATAGATAGTGGGGAGAGAGGTGGAGCAAGATGGAGAGATGGAGAGAAAAAGAGCGGTAGAGAGAAGATGTTGGGAATTTTAGAGGGAGAGTGCAAAAGGGAGAGAAGAGAAAGACATAAATGAGCAAGGAGAGAGAAGAGAGTGGTGTATATGTGGATGCAAAAAGAAGGTATCGGTGAGTCGGTACAAAGAGATTTAAAAAAAAGGTTACAAACTCGACCGAGTTGGATTGAGCCCTTAATAGACCTCTCGAATGACATATCGGTAAGTCGGCCTTTAATGCACTGGCGAGCTGATGCAAGCTTTGGGCAAAATAGAGGCCAGTGAGCCTCATGTCTACCCTCCAATAGCTATAACGATAAGTCGGTGAATGGGAGACTAGTAAGCCAATCCTTGGTAGACATGCACCAGATAAAAAGAGATATCTCATAAACAAATCAAATATACACATGTATGATATTTAATAGCTTTTTCATCCCAAAAACAAGTTATAGATCATTTTGGCTTTATGACATTTAGCACTCATCATTTTTTATCATGCCTAATTCTCTATGTAAAGTGCAAAAATGATCCTCACTCAAAGGTTTTGTAAAAATATCAGCAATTTGATTATTTTTATTAACAAATTCCAAGCTGATATCTCTATTTAAGA
Source organism: Combretum micranthum (assembly GCA_024138025.1). NCBI lineage: Eukaryota > Viridiplantae > Streptophyta > Magnoliopsida > Myrtales > Combretaceae > Combretum > Combretum micranthum. The sequence continues at coordinate 1,548,482 of JAMXBD010000045.1, forward strand.
TATGATCTTTAATGAAATAATGTCTAATTTCGACATGTTTGGTTATTGAGTGCTAAATCAGATTTTTTGTTAAATTTATAGCACTTGTGTTATGATATCTAATTGGAACATTCTCATATTTTAAACCATAATCTAGCAAAGTGTATTTCATCCATAAAACTTGTGCATAATAGCTGCCAACAGCTATATACTCAGCTTCAGCAGTTGAAAGTGCAACCAAATTTTTCTTCTTTAAGTGCCAAGATATTAAAGAATTTCCAAGAAAGTGACATGTGCCACTTGTGCTTTTCCGATCTATTTTACACCTAACAAAGTTAGCATTAGAGTATCTAACTAGATCGAAAGAAGTAAACTTTGGATATCACAAGCCAATTTCACTAGTGCCTATAATGTACTTGAGTATGTGTTTTACTGCACTCAAGTGTGATTCTTTTGGGCAAGATTGAAATCGTGCACATACACGCATCGAGAGCATGATATTAGGTCTAGAAGCTGTTAGATATAACAAACTACCTATCATGCCTCTATAGAGCTTTTCACAAATATTTTTGCCATTTTCATCTTTATCAAGTTTTACACTTGTGCTCATAGGTGTAGGTCTTGTTTTATAATTATCTAATTTGAATTTTTTCAAGAGATCTTTAGTACATTTAGATTGATTTATGAAGTTTCATTTTTAGATTGCTTTATTTGAAAGCCTATAAAATAATTGAGTTCTCTCATCACACTCATTTCAAATTTGTTCTTCATGGACTCAACAGATTTATCTATAAGACTCATATTTGTAACTCTAAATACAGTGTCATCCAAATAGATTTGCACAATCATTGTGTCGGACTTGTGATTTTTGATAAATAGAGTTGTGTCAATATTTACTCTAGAAAATCCTTTTTTTAAAAGGAAACTATCGAGTCTTTCATACCAAGCTCTAGGAGCTTGCTTGAGACTATAAAGAGTTTTGTTTAATTTGTAAACATCATCAGGAAATTCATTATTTTCAAAACCCGGTGGTTGCTCTACATAGACTTGTTCCTTTATAAAGCCATTTAAGAAAGCATTTCTGACATCCATTTGAAAAAGAGAAAAATTTTGTGAATACACTAAATGCCAAAAGCATTCCAATAGCTTCTAGTCTAGCAATTAGGGTATTGGTCTCATCAAAATCTTTGTCTTCTTGATTATATCCTTTAGCTACTAATCAAGCTTTATTTCTAGTTATTATTCTAGCTTCATCAAGTTTATTCTTATGAACCCATTTAGTTCCAATAACTAGTCTACTATTAGGTTCAAGAACCATAGTTGTCAAAATCGTGATTTTACTCATACGATTCTACGAGTTTACGGTTTTATGAGGCCCTTCCGAGTTGACCCGTGAGTAGAATCTTTTTTTAGTAGAATCTTACAATTTCAATTGAGTCTATATGTAAATTCGGTAGATTCTTATGATTTTAACCGAATTTACCGATTCTCTCTACTCGAGTCAAATAAGCTAAAATATAAAAAATGAAATTATGTGTTTATAATCTCATCAACTATCAGGAATTAGGATGATATCTCTCTCTTGTTGTTGTTTCTATTTGGTTTCACACACTCTCTCTATCTTTTTTCCACCCTCCCTTGAAAATCCCTATTGTACATTTATAGAATTCGTTCAAGTCAAGTTAAGCTATAAAATTCAGAAGAAAACTTATTTATTTATTTATATAATTAAGCATTTAATAAATTGAAAAATTTGATTCTCCTTCAATTTATCACTTATTTCAAACAAAACAACAGAAAATAAATTAATTTTAACTTTTCTCTCTCTTTTTTATATATATTATATCATGGATTAAGAGTGATTATGAAAAAAAGAACTCAATTTCTTCATTTTTTTTACATCCATTATGTGTTCTAAGTTTTCTGCATCTTCTATAAGCATTTTTATAATTTTTGAAAGCTGTTTTGCAAAGGTTATAGAAACTTAAGTTTCTACGATTCAATTTTACGTTCCGATTCTATTGACGTCTTGGCGATTTTACATAGAATCCCAGTTTGACAACCTTGCCAGGAACCAATTTTTAAACTCCGTTTCTTGTGAACTGGTTTAATTCTTCTTGCATAGCTTGTATCAAAAACTCATCTTTTAAAACTTCTTCTGTATTTTTAGGCTCAATTTAAGATTGAAAAAACTAAATTACTCATATTTCTTAAGGACGATCTTATTTGTACCATATTAGAAGGTTCACTTACTATTAACAGATTCATGCACAATATCCTTTTTATGTTCATTTTCTTATTTATTATCATTTCAAGAGAAAACTTATCCAAATCAGCACAAACATTATCCACATCATCACTTGAACATAAATGAGGCAAAGAATCATCAAAAGCAACATGAATAGATTCTTCTACAACTAAGGTTCTCTTATTAAACACTCCATATGCTTTACTAGTTAAAGAGTAACCTAGAAAAATGCATTTATCACTTTTAGCATCAAACTTAGCTTGTTGATCTTTTCCATTGTTCAAGATGTAATATTTAGTGCCAAAAGGATGAAAAATAAGATATGTTAGGTTTCTTCCTTTCCAAAGCTCATAGAGATTTTATTAAGAATTGAATTTATAAAAACTTTATTTGAAATATGACATGCAGTGTTAACAGCTTCGGTCCAAAAATATTTTGGTAAGTTATTTTCACACAACACGGTTTAGCCATCTCAATCAAAGTTCTATTTTTTTCTTTTGTTGTGAAGTTCTTAGTATTGAAAAAAATATATTCAATGCCATATTTACTGTGAAAATCATCGATTTCATAATTTTTAAATTTTCCCCCATGATCACTTTGTATAGTTACAATATTAAGACTTTTTCTATTGGTCACAAATAATAATCAAGAAGGGGGGGTTGAATTGATTATTAAATATTTTTCAATTTTTAAAAATTTCCCCTTTAAGTCTAAACAAGAGAACAATATATCAATTAAATGAATTAATAATAAAAAATTGATGAAAAATAAAAGATGAGAGAAAAAGAAGATCAGGCAGCTATTTATAGTGGTTCCGCCTTGTGCATCAGTCCACTCTTCCAGCTTCGAGTCAGTGATCCTGCTATCCTACGGGTTTTGTTCTACTATATCCAATAAGTTTAAATTACAAGCTTGTGCAATCCTCTCTGTTCGATTCTCATAACTATCTTCTAGCTACAACCGATCTACAGAGTCTAAACTTGTTATTAAACTATCAACTAAAAGGCAACAACACATTCCTTCTTTATACAATAAGATCTTTAAATCAAATAACTTAAGTATGCTAAAATATCAACTCGTTATTGCAAAATCTCAATGAAGTGAAACTTCTGGATTTTGTTTTGTGTTTTTCTCTATATCTTTTGTAAAGGAAAGCCTTTTGTTTTCTTATGTAAATAAATGAATAAATCTCTTCTTCTCTCTCTCTGTCTTGTAACGCATATATCCTTCATCTTCTTCTAACATTCAAGTATTTGTTTGGAGGATAGATTCATATCCCAAATAATCCTTATTTTGAATTTGAAATACAGCCGCTTGCCTTAATGAGCCGAAGATGTTCCTTTTATCTTTCGTAATTTTTCTTCATTTGAATTTGAATAACTTGAAACGTTGAAATGAAGATAAGGTCTACTTGATTCTCGTAATTTATCAAAATCTGGTTGTATCTATTTTGAAATTCCTCTATAACGTTGTTCTGCTGGAGATAAATCCATTTCCGATATTCTCTGCCTTCATCATGATCTTCATTTTCAAGATAACATTTGATCTTGATTTGATCTTATCAGACAAATCCGTGAAAATAGATAACAAAAATTCTCATTCTTATTTTGAAATATATCAATTCAAATAATTACTCTGTCTTGAGATGAATCCTGTAATATATGACTTTGTCTTGAATAAATACTTCCATTGATGAGAGAAAATCTAAAAATATTTGAATCCCCTAGGATATAATTCCGACTTTAGTGGAATCAAATAAGTATATTATCCAAATATACTTATTATCTCGAAGCTAGGTCCTAAAAAAAATCTTTATATTTTTCTAAAAAAGTAGATCTTCTTATTTGAGAAGATGACCAATAACTTCTTGTTGAAAATACTTGTTTTTCAAAAGTTCCGGTGAAAGTTCTGAAAAAGTTCTGGTTTTCTGGAAAAATATTTTCATCCTCAACTTGACCTTCTGGAGAACATTCTGTATGCTTCTCTATTCCTTGAAAAACTCTTTGATAATGATGCTACTTCTCTCAATTCTTATGTATTCTTTCTTTATGATAAGTAAAGCATGTAAATCATCGATATACAACATCATTTACCCATTCAACTCGAACTCATCATTTTTTTCTAAAGTTTTGTGAAAGTCTCTGTAGGTTCTGTCTAACACACACATATATAAAAGTTCTGCACACTAAATAATATCATGAGTTTCTTGATTATTTTGTTATCATCAAAACCTTAGTTAATACAGAATCAATATTCTTCCCCTTTTTGATGATAACAAAATATTAACATTAAAAATTTCATAAGCATCAAGCAGCATCCATATTCATAAACATACTCATCATACACATCCACATCCATAACATTCACTTCCATTCAGCATCCATATTCATTAACATATCTCTCCCCTTTTTTGTTATAAGTAAAATATTCAATTAAAAAAAGAATGTTAATAACATAAAAATAGACAAGGTCTAAACATAAGTCTGAGGAACACAACAAAACAAAGTCTTCGCAAATAGAACAAAAGCATGTAAAAATTTTCAAAAACAGAACATGTTATGGCTTCTTAATTTGAATTGTGGATTTCATTGCTTGAACCTTTTGACGTCTTCAATATTTAGTAGAGGAAGATGCTGGAACAGACGAAGGAGGAGTCATAAAGGTTTCAACAGCATAAGAGATAGATGCATGAGGTGAAGATGCAGCCAAAAAGGATTGAGAAGATTCTAGAACAACAAGAGGAATGTAAGGGACAAGACTTAGATTGGCTAGAGTTGGCTCATAAGGACGACGAGGAAGAGGAACAAAAGTATCCTCAGATGTATCGGTGTGGACAAGCTCTGGAATAGGTTCTGCTAGTACAGGTGAAGAGAGAAAATGATGGATTAGCACCTGAAGAAGTGACAGTAGATTGATGAGTTGTAGGTACAAACTTTGTTGAGAAATAAGTCTTGATCTCCAATGTAATGAATTTTGTCAAATCAAGCTTAAAGTCTTCAAGCTTGGCCTCAATCTTTGCCCCTATCATCCTTGCGAGGGAAATTGGAATAGAATCAGAAGATGTTTCACCAGGCCCTTCATAGAATCGTGATGTATCACTTGAATCATTGTCAGATTCTTCTTCCGTCCATACCTTTTCATTAATCTTGAAAAAATCTTTGATAATGATGCTGCTTCTCTCAATTCTTATGTATTCTTTCTTTATGATAAGTAAAGCATGTAAACCATCGATATACAAAATCATTTACCCATTCAACTTGAACTCATCATTTTTCTCTAAAGTTTTGTGAAAGTCTCTGTACACACACACACACACACACACACACATACACATAAAAGTTCTACACACTAAATAACATTATGAGCTTCTTGATTATTTTGTTATCATTAAAACTTTAGTTAATGGAGAATCAACATTTTCATTTTGGATTTTCTTACAATATTTGAAAAAGTAATTATTTGTTTCATCTTTAGATGTAAGGAAGAAATTCCAAGTATATCTATCTAAAAAAGTCATCAACAATAGCCAAAGTGTATTTTTTTGCCTCCCAAACTTAAAGTTTCAATAGGACCAAATAACCATATGCAATAGTTCTAATGGTCTAGAAGTGGAAACAACATCCTTAGACTTAAAAAAAAGTCTTAGTTTACTTTCCTTGTTAACAAGCTTGATAAATCTTGTCTTTTGAAAACTTATTTCGTAAACCTTTGACAAGATTCTTTTTAACAAGTTTTGAAATTACATCCATACTATCATGTCCAAATTTTCTATGCCATAGCCCATTATTATCATTTTAAGAGTTTAGACTATTCATTTAATGATTTGAAATCATCTAGATCAATTTTGTAAATATTTTTATCTTTATCCTTCAAAATAAGCTTCATTATTGTCATTTCTTTCAATAAAACATTTATTAGCAAGAAATGTTACTCTTAAACTATTATCACATAATTGACTTACACTAAACAGATTATATTTTAAATCATCAACCAACAACACATTCTTAATAATTAAATTTTTGTTTATAGAATGTTACCTTCACCAAGAATAGTTAACTAGCAACTGTCTTTAGAGGCAATATTTCCTTGATCTTTCAACTCTAAAGATGTGAAATTGGATACGTCTCCAATCATGTGTCTAGAGTAGCCGTTATCCAAGTACCATTTGTTGTTTCTACTTGAAGATTCCTACAAATAGAGGATTATATCGTTGACACCCATTTGAGTTTGGGCCCTTTTTGGTTAGGTCTAACAATGATTTCTCTTTCAAGAATCCCAACTAGCTTGGTTTTATGATTCAAATGTATGGTTCTTCTTATTGTATAATTGTATGTAATATGACCAAATTTGTCACAGTAGTTGCATGTCCCATGAGTGGCTTTTACAAAATGGGTTTTGTGATATTTGCAGCTACTTTCTCTATTATAGCCAATTCCTTATTTGTCTAAATCAAATTTTTTATTTCCAAGAAGTGTGTTCAAATTCTTTTTCCTATTGGTGAACTTGGTTATAGTCGGTTTCGAATTATCTAAGTTAACTTTTAATAGAATATTTTCATTTATTAATTCTTCTAGCTCCTTGAAGATCACTACTATGACTAGCACATGTAGCATTATCATCATTATTTAAAGTTTTTACTTCAATATCAAGCAAATTGTTTTCAATTATTAGCTTTTCATTAATCATTTTTAACTCATCATTTTTGCTTTTTAGCTTGTTACATTTATTACTCATCTTGTCATTTTTCAATTTAAAACATTAATTTTTCATGTAGTTTTCATTTTCTATTTTAATCTCCCCATACTCCATTCTAAATTCATCCAGCTCTTCTCCTACTTCCATCATGAATGTTTTAAGCATGCTATTCTTTTTCTCAACTTTTATTAATCTACTACTTACTTTATCATATGTTGCACATAAGTTATCATGAGAAGGGAAACAGCGGGAACTTATTTCATCATCTAATGCTATGAAGCACACATTTTCATCTGAGTTACTTGAGTCATCATCACTCCAAGTGGCGATGAGAGCTTCTTTTTAGGATCCTTTAGATGCTTTCTTGAGCAGTGAACATTATTCTTGGATGTGTCCTAGTTTGTAACATTTGTAGCAGGTTATCACATCCTTCTTCTCCTTTTTGTATATTGAGGAACTACTATCATTATCCATTTTTTTGTCTTGTTATTGAATCTCATGAACTTCTTAAGCTTTTTGGTCATGAAGAGAAGTTCCTCATTATTATCATTATCATTCTCTTCTTCACTAGAATCATAAATTGTACCTTTTAAAGCAGTGGCCTTCTTGTTTGATTCCTTTCCTTGCTTCTTAAAAAGTTCATGTGTTTTGAGTGCTCCAAGGAGTTCCTCCTTACTCATAGAACTTAAATCTTGTACTTATTTAATAGCTGTTCTCTTTGTTTCTCAATCATTAGGTAGTGACCTGAGTAATTTAGAATTTATTTCCAAATTAGTGAAATTCTTTCCAAGAACACTCAAAGGATTTATAACGTTGATGAATCTATTATGCATCTCATCTATAGACTCATTTGGAAGCATTTTGAAATTTTTGAGCTATCCACATAAAATACTTATTTTTGTATCTCTTACTCTTAAAGTTCCTTTATAAGTCTTTTATTAATCATCCCATATATCTTTAGCTTATTCGCATGTATAGATTCTATTGAAATCACTTTCATTTAGCCTATAATGCAATATGTTCATAGCTATTTCATTCAAATCTAATCTTTTTCAATCTTCTTCATTATGATCTTTTTCTTCTTTTCCTTCTATAGTTAAGGGTCCATTTTCTATTACATTCCATATCAATCTATTTTGAGCTTTTAGAAAGATTTCCATTTTATACTTCCAGTATGGGTAGTTTTCCTCTTAGAAGAGGTGGCTTATTAATAGCTTGACCTTCTAAAAAGCCTAGTGCATTTGATGTGATGATCTTTACTTTATATGCGATTAAACAAGAAAATTAGAGATGAGGCTCCTATTGAATTTGAGAGCTCAACGAGAATTTTGATGAGATAATACAATGCATAATTTATTATTTATCTGTTGTAAACTATACTTAATTAGTTAAATATATATATATATATATAATGTGTGTTGTGCATGTTTTCTATAGGTTCTAGTAGAAACAAAAGCTATCGAGGGCAAGCTATAACAAACGAGGCGTGACAAAGCTAAGGCCAAGACTCCACAAGTTCAAGAATGTACAAACAGTGGTCGAATGGTTGGTCGAGTCCTAAACAAGTTAAGTTATTGAGGCTCGACAAGTTAAGTCTGATACGTGATAAGCTTAAGAAGCAAACAAACTTGTGGAAGTCACGTTGAGGGCTTGACGTGCTAAAGACCTTAGGCATGACAATTCAAAATTAAGGCTTGAAGAAGCAAGCATGTGGAGAGGCTATCGAGGGAAAAGTTTGGATGCGACGAAGTGAGGTGAGATGGGTATCTAAGGCATATTAGCATAAAGTCTAAAGCTGATGTGGCAAGAAAAGAGCCGTTGAAGTGTATTTAATGTTTGACAGATCATAGATGTTGTGTCTAACGGACTTTTGAATTTCAAAGGCTATTTATATACAAGTACTGGAGAACAACAATGAGAAAGAAGTGCCAAAATCAATTACGAGCTCATTAACTACGATCAAACAAATTCTTTTCCTTTGTTCTCTTGTACATAATATCTACAAATATTAAGAAAGAGAAAATTTACTCTAATGCTTAGTTCATATTTATTGCTGTTCGTATGAAAGCATTTATAGAAAGAAAGGAAATATTTTATTTTCTACGGGTGTAATGTTACTCATTTCGAGCCAACTCTTTGATATTAATATAGTGATAGTGAAGACCTCGAAAGAGGCAATTAGTGGACCATGGAAAGTGGGTAAAGGGCCGAACTCTATGTAAAATCTTATAGCTAGATTTTCCTTTATCCCTATCTCTTTAAATTACGCATTATATCTATTGTTTAGTTCCCCTCTGCAAATCTGATTGATTTCTTAATCTATTGTTTTCCAAAGTTATTATTTCAAAATTTTAGACAAATACTTAATTCACCACCACTCCCTACACAACAACACCCCCCCCCCCCCCCCCCCCCCCTCCTACTCCTCTTCTTGAGTATTCCTGATGTCTTCTTAGCTCTGATACCAAATGAAAGATGCACTAGAAAACACTGGGTGGGGTGGTGGGGGTTGGCAGTGTGAATGAATTGAGTTTTTGGCCTAAAAAGCACAAACAATTAATTTTTATGCAATCAAATACAATTAAACTTCAATAGCAGCATATATAACAATAACATATTATAATATCAAATATAAAAGAAATAAGGATAGAAAATTTAAGCCCAGATTTAACGTGGAGTTCGATGTACTTCCTACTCTCTGTGATCACCAATTGCCTCCAATCGATGACTTCACACACTTAATTATTCACAAACACACAAGCTTAAGCCGAGCAATATACTAGATACAACACTCAAGAAATAAAATATTTCCTTTACTTTTGTAGTATTCTCTTATGAATTTACAAAAATATGAATAGAACACTCAAAATTAATTTTCTCTTTCTTACTTAGAATTTACAAAATAATAAATGAGAGAATAATAATAAGCGTAGATTCTTGATTTGTTTGTTTGCAAATAAAAGCCTTTCAAAAGTTGTTTGAAACTCCAAATGAACATGTATTGTAGTTATCGAGCTTGATTTATCATTGATGGTTTTATTTCTTTTAATTCGATTTGTATCAATTGTACCAAACCCTAACCATTTGATACAAATCCTCGACTAGGAATTAAAAGAAATTTTCAAATAAAAGGAGTCGTCACCTAATTGGAATCGAGAAAAAATTTTAATGTTATGATCAATGGGTTAATTAACTCTAACTTAGCTACTAGTCCGTAAAAATAATTAGTTTAAAACCAAATTTGATAAACCGAAATTTTTTGATTCGGGGGCTATCCTATTAAAACCATATGGTTACCACTTTAAATTTATAAATTAAAATTTTATCCCTTTAATACTAAAAAATTTACTAATATTTACAAATTATGATATTCACAAGTTATTATTACAAAAAAAAATGATTTAATCATTATTTACAAATAACATTGATATTTACAATACAAAAAGAAACGAAGAAATTTTTTTTATATCACCCTTAAGGTTCCTACTTACCCGCTAATCAAGATAAGATAAAACGTAGTCCTTTTTATAAAAATGTTAGTGTGTTGGTTATTTTTTAGATTTTGAACTATTTTCAATTTAACTTCATTAAATTTTCAATTTTTATAAAAATAATTTTTCATGTGACCCCACAAGGTATCAAGTTGGGTTTTTTTTTTTTTAATTTAGAAAATAGGGTTTTCTATGTGTCAAAAGGTTTTTTTTTTATTTAATATATTCATACTATTTTATTACATTTCTATTATTATTATTATTATTATTGAATGATCATATATTCCCATTATCTTTTTTTTTTAAATCACTAAAGTAAATAAAAAAAGAATAATAAAAGGAAATAAAATAAACTTACTTGGATTAGGCATGGGTCGGAATCGGACTTGGATGCAGATTCGAGTCAGACCTCAAAGCTTCAATAGGGTTGCAGGACATAGCGGAGGGTGCGATTGGCGAAGCTTTGAACCACCGATCTATTGGTTTTGGGTGGTGCCGAAGTTGTCGGATAGGGACTTTAAGGGATAGTGAACATCCTTTATGTTCGTTTGGTTTGACGATGGCCATGAAGTGGTGATTCTACTACAACAGAGGCGGTCGTCGTGCATTTTTGATCATATCTATTCTTAGTGGTTTTAAGTTTAGATGAAGTGATCAATAGGTAGTTTGACTCACTTGAAAACGTGCTTTGACAACCAAATGCTTCGAATTTTTCAAAAAACTTCAAAATTGAAGTTTTTTGTTTGAAACCCTAACTAAAAAAAAAAAAAAAAACTTCAAATCAAAGCTTTTAGAGTGGATTTGTGTTGTGATTGTTGTTTTTGATGCCATGAACGGAGAACTCGCCCCCTATTTATACTAGTTAGGGATCGAGTTAGGTGGAATTTGGCCATTAATTCCAAAGATGAAGAGCGCATGCGAGTTCAAAATCCCAAGCTTGATTGAATGCGTTTTGCAACTTTCGAGCTTAATTATCTTTGGGAAAGAGAACAACGTGTTCAAATTAATTCAAACACTTGCTTCTGGAAGCTAAATGGAAGATCAAATTAAAATTTTGAATTTTTGTTTTGTGCGCAAAAACATATTTTTCATAAACTTTGGATCAAAGATTGAACACCAAATCACGAGTTTTAGGACTACTTTTTGATCTAAATTCATAGTATCCCATGTTTTCTTCATATTGCCTCCCTCAATTTGATGAAAAACAAAGGAAAATGGGTAAAAAATGAGCTTGAAACAACTTTATTGCGTAAGTAAACTAGGGCAATTAACTACTACTTAAGGCTTCCACAAATGGGCCCAATTAAATATGTTAATTCATATGAGGTATTTAATTGGGACCAAGAAAAATTTATAATTAAAATTAGTATTATATTAAGCCCATATGTATATTTTTGTTATATATTTTTATATTATATAATTCGTGGGTTTAATATAATATTTATTTTTACTATAAATTGAAGCCTTAAATGGGTAAAAATGGGGTGTCTACAATAGTATTCAAAAGATCAAATGCAAGTTGGAGATAATGTCTGAAAGATAGTGACATTAAATGCATGCAACGATCGAATTAAAGGCCCACTGGCTCGTTGATCCACGCTTCGCACCTTCAAGTTTTGCCTCTTCACGCCTTGGATGTTGGACTTGATCATATTTGTGTCTCATTTTACTGGACCGACTCGTCGGTACATCCTTACAAGCACAAAAACACAGCAAACGTAACACAGATTTCTATATATAAATATATATATATATATATATCCTTATAACAAATTATTAATCTTATCAAAGTGGAGTATGTTTAAAATAGCTTTTACATAACATTTGCTCTCGTCAAAATCACATAGATAGGATATTTCAGTTTAACACCACGTACTCCCTATTAGCACTTTGACCCTGAAAATTGTAACACCCCATAATTTAACAAGGGGTATATAGCCATGTATAATACTTTTATATTATATGCTCAAACTTCCATAAAAGCTTTGTTTTTGTCAAACATTTGCTAGCCAATTTTAATTACTGAAATCATTTTGTTAGACTCTAGAGGCAACGGGATTTATAATATTAAAGCAAACTTTATAAAAACATTTCTGACTTCTACTCACTAGAGTAGATCAACTTTCTCATAAACAAAACCATACCATCAAGTATCTCATATACCTTTCATGATGGTAAAACAAAGCTTTAAAAATTGAATACAAAACATTTGGGCTTCACCAAGCTGTTAAAGAAAATGCAAATTTCAAAAAGATGAATCCAGCTTTGAAATAAATTGAAAACAAAATAAAATCTCGAGATCCTAATTCGTCTCCATGGTTATCAAACTAGAGTTTTTACCTAGAATAGCTAAGGGGTCCGTAGAATCGGAACGTAAAATCGTAAATTCTACAACTAATGTAAATTTTCTTACAAAAACTATTGATGTACTTACTAAACTAATAAAACTTTAAATAAATTACGAAAATAAAGAATTTAGTGTTAAATTAGTTATGTACAACCAAAATTTAAGTTTTACAAATCATAATTCACATACTGTCATTAATATATTCAGTGCAATTTTATAATTAAAATAATTATTTTTATCATGTATGAGTAGCTAATTTTGTGCAGTAATGAATATTTTCATATTCACTATATATTTATACAAAAAATCATTACATAAAAAATCATTTTATTTATGGAAAATAAATTTATAGATAGAAAATTATTAAAAATATATATATATATATATATATAGCACTATATATATTAGTTTAATTTTCATTCAAAATGTTCAAAATATATCATAGTATATAACCTAAAAGAAAATAACTCTTTGAAAAATACAAAAAAAAAGAAATAAAAGGAAAAAAAAAATTAAAAAAACTAAAATTAAGTTAGATATAGATAAATATCAAGAACCAACCCCAAAAATCCTAAATATAAATATATTAAATTGATTGCATTTTTAAAGTTCAAATAGAAAAAAATTGTAAAATTACAACTTTACGATTTTACTACGATTCTACCATCGATTCTACCGATTCTACTCACGATTCTACGATTCTACTTATGAGTTTAGTCAAAAAACGATTTTGTATGCGAGTTGAATCGAAATATTATCATCAACTCGTAAACTCGTAGAAACGTATGAGTAGACTCGCAAGTTTGACAACCATGCTCGTCTCACTCTTTAGCAAATCCTCCTTTAGTCATCCTATAGTTCCAAACCAAACATCATCATCGACACCACCATCAGCCACATCATCATCATTAGTCAATCAACACCTAGAAAGAAGACAACAATGAGCCGAAGCCCAGTACGACAGTAACACAAGCATACATAAGATGACATACGAGTTTAATCTAATGCAATGCATCAATCAACATTTTATATCCTTAATTTAAAGTGAAGTAAATTAGCATTGGAGCACTCACACTTCGACAATATGCCTTTAGGAATTTGGAGGTCCTGAGTAACAATAACTGCTCATGGGGTTGATACAAAGAGTTTGCATACCTATATCTCCTATATCTAACTGAAAAAGAGAAATAGCTTCATCTAGGGTTCACTGCCATTATGCAGCTCTACTTATTCCAGTCTATAATATAATTCAACTCAATCGGTCCTATAAACATGAGTCATACTATATTGCATCCCTCCAAGCCTAAGTAGATGTTATTCTGCTACTATTTGCCCTAACATCTACCCGCTGAACCACATTTGAATAGCCATTGCATCATGACATACCATTGCATTCTGGTAGGAGGTGGCCTAAGTGCCTAACTACCGTGCCCGGCTCCAAACAAGTTGTTGCTCATCGGATTGGATTAAATGATACAACCACAAGCAATACTCAATTATTAGGTCATCTTTAGGTTTTAATTTATTTTAATATGTCTATCCTAGCACGCAACAAACATGTCATTGAGTACCTTATTTAAATCCTGATGGAGATTAGAAGATAGTCCACAAGATAAGACAGAAGGTAGATTCTAGTATCTGTTCATGAAATTAATTATATAAGAAATTAAATTAATTATCCATTTACATCAAACTCATTTTAAAGCCATAATTGATTAGACACTTAGTAGGAACCCTACCACAGCTACAAAAATTGCTTCACGAAGATACAAACAGTTCTTTATTTTTTGTCAAATTATTTATTTTCTCTTTATTTATAATCATTTATTAAAAAGACATCATCATATCATTCATTTTCAAAGGACTCATTTTTCTTAACAAACAAACATTTGAAACAACATATTCCTCTTATTATCCATGGTTTATCCTAACATTTAGTCTAAGCTAATTAATAGATGTTAAGCCTATTTTTTCTTAATCCTAGCCAAATTGATTAGAATTAATCATTTAATTAAATTACTAAGTCAAGTTAATTAAACTTAATCAATGTAATTCACTTTAGCTCGTTAAAGTTTATTTAGTCAAGTTGAACTTAAGTTGATTAACTAATTTTATTTTATACCTAACTTCTATGTTTAATCTGATTAGTTACTAAATCTAAAAGTTCACTCAACTCATTCCAAATTGTATAATTAACTAACATATCATTCAACTATTGTATTTTATGAAGCTTGATTGCTTTAGTTTGGGTGAAGCATTTTAGAATTAATGTGTTTTGGTAATATACATCGTAATTAGGGTAATTGTACTTGTGTTTTGAAGGTCTTGGAAGGTTACTTACAGTTAAGGAATGAACCAGGTCAAGTTTCATGTGATTTGGACAAAGGGTACACGGGCACATGTATTAGCCCATGTTCTTTTAGAGTTGAAAGAGTTTTGAGCCCAGAGAGAAGCACGGGCAAATACATTACCCAATGTTCTTGTCATTTTCTTTACAAGGCTTGCCAAACTAAAATGGATATTTCCTTTTCATTTGCAAGTACTTAAATCACACTAAAGTCAATTTGGACAAAATTGAAGGAGTTGTCTCTCTTTCCTTTCACATGACATTTGGATATGATAGGGATGTGTCCTGTTATTCTTAGACCAATAACAACCACATCTTTTTTTCTTCCTGAATTGTTGTCATTCAATCATTTTATTTACTTTTAAGATAGGAATTAAGAAAAACGATAAGAACTTAGCATATTCATCTAGGTTTGTTTTGTTTCGTGCTTTTATATGTCTATTTTAAAAGGCATTTCTTTCCTTTTTTTTTTTTTTTTTCCTATCAATAATCTAATTGTAGAGATGGTTGAGAAATGGGTCTTCTTCTTCATCAACTAACTCCATCTCCAGGTCTTCAAATGTTGAGAGTGGAGTAGCTAGTCTTGTAACTAAGGAAGATTCAGAGCATCTGATGCCTTGATCATTCTCTAATGTTATCCCACATCAGAAAAAGATTCTTTATTAGCCTTAAATATAAGATAAAGTGAATGGGAATAAAATAATACTAATTATGGTAATAATATAGTAATAATATTTAAAATATTTTAATAATAAATTTCCACATCATAAAGAAAATAAATAGAAAAAAAAATGATAGGATACCACATCAGATAAATGTGCATATGTGGAAGTGCATTAAAAAACATAAGCTAAACTTGAAATTTGGTACCCTAATTTTTGAAATGGTAAATTTGATACTCGACCAACTTTTTCGTGACTATATATAATACCCCATTAATATTGTTTACTTTATTTGCTAATGTGGAAGAGATAGTAGATTATGAATATTTACTATCTTTCCTAATACCGTTTAGCACTGATAAGTTGTTTCATCTATCATTATTAGAAAAATTGTCTTTAGACATAGATATTTTGCAACGCAAAATTTTGTCTCTAAAAATATGAATCAGAGATAGATTTGTGACAAAATTTTAAAGAAAAAATTATGATATAATTTGTAACTTGTAAATGTTATCTAACTAAATGTGCAATGGATTATAAATAGTTTGCAATAGAATTTCATCTATTGCAAATCTATCTTTGATTTTAGTAGAAAATATAATAATACAGTGCTATTTTTCTTCCTATTGCAAATTTGCCTTTGATTTTGGTGGGATATATAATATTTTAGTACCATCTTTTTTCTTTTCAAATTCCATTGTAAATTTGTCTCTAAACTAAATTAATATATATATATATATATATAAATATCTATCATTAATTGTATATTCATGATATATTTTTTATTATACGTATTACATATAATATATGGAGATAGATAGTATATAATATAAACTTATAATATAGATATTAATTAATTTTATCATAAAATATATTTATAAATATAACTAATATTATATATGTTTTTGTTATATTCTATTTGCAATAAATTAATTTATTGATATAATATATCATAAATTATAAATATTAATTTAAAAATTTTATTATAATAAAAATATTATTTTTAAATTATATATATTTTCCATAATAACATATCACATAAAATATTTACAATGTACTACTTAATATTAAAGGGCATAACAATAATATAATATGTAAAAAATATGATAAAGTTGATGTATTGAGTTTTATAATATCTTATATGTATTTATATACTATATAAAAGGTATAAGATACTACTGAAAAACATAAAATATTTCAATATATAATATTAAATAAATCATATCAAATTCATATATATATTTTTAAATATTAATATTTTTATAATATAATTATTATCTATATTTTGTATAATCTATATTTATAAGTTTAATATAATATATTATGTGTAATAAAAAAACTTTATTTCATGATAGGTGATCTTTAAGGAAGGACAAAATCATTTATTGTATCTTACTAAAATGAAAAATGTGAAACAAATTAGAATCTTAATGAGAGCGATATAGTAATAAGACAATGGATAACTAGATAAAAATTATAGCCAATACCTTAATCCCAAAATAGAGACAAATTTGCCATAATTCATTTAATTATATGATTTTTTTTTAATTTATAGAGATAATATACTGCTTATAAGTATAATATATTTCTATAATTAAATATATAATCTAAAATAATTAGTATAAAATATAGACTTATATGTGAATATATATAAATAAATACATAAATGGAATATTTTCTTTTCATGAATATATTATTAATAAAAAAGTGCATCAAAACCGGTAAAACGTAATTATAAAAATAAAATAAGTTAATTAGGTTAGTATTTATCTATTAAAAGTATATTAAATGTTTTGTATAACAAATTTTTAGAAGTTTGATATCATTTAAATAGAAAGTTATTGAACTTTATTCACAATACATCAATTGATTCATTGGTTGGAAGTTTATAAAAATTCAAAAGTTAAGGGTACTCATTGTAGAGCACTTCATGATGGGTGACCATATAAAGTTCAGGTATCAAATTTAATATTATCTAAATATATATATATATATATTTATATAAGGATGATTGAATAGATAATGGAGTTAATATGACTCTACCATAAAACAACAAAGAATGAGGGGGTTTAATACCTCACGCAGGAAGCATTGAGGATTGATAGGGATAATCTCTCATGAAATTCTCCACTAAATCTACATTAGTAGACTTGATCAACCATAAATGCTTATCAGAAGTCCCATTCCCTTACATAAATAATTCTTGATATCCTATCCACTTCACTAACCATATGCCAATGAAAATCCCTCCTATTGAGTACATACTGAGCCACTTGAGCCTAGGCCTTAATTAGCGTCTCATCTAACTAGTGTGAATGAGACCACTTACCCATCACAAATTGTTGTTTGCCAAGGCACAACAACCATGCACAAGCGATCACTCAATTATTATTAGATCATATTTAAGTAATCAACCATTTTGTTTCTAATCTACACACATAGGTAGTACGTAAGGTCACAATGTACCTAGGACTCGATTTGAAAAGTACTTGTCTAATGAAAAACCAATATCACTAGAACATAGAGCTAAATTAAGAAAGATAAAACATTTATTAACTTTCTATTTTAATTCAATTAAGCAAGTAATTTTAGATTGACCAATTAAATATCGTTGAATTACTTTATTGATCTTTGAACGTATTATTAATTAAATCAATTTGGTTAGTTACTTGCTAAGCTAAAGTCCAATTCCAATTATAATAAGCCTAATTAACTATTAAGTCTTATTTTACAAAACGATTATAAAGGATTAGGTGAGAATCAGTTTATACACTTTTATTAGACCAATTTTAATTTTTAGATCAATTCAAGTTCTTCTTTTCTTCTTTAAATTATTCCATTAATTACATTTATTTATATAATATTTCATTTGAAATGTGTCGGTCCAAGATAAATAGAATTCGGATAGAACTATCTCTTGAATCGTAATGGCGATGGTTCAATTTGTAAACCAATCTAGTTCACTTTGAACCATTTATTTTTTTAATTTAATTATTTAACAAAATAATTTTATTGTTTCTATAATTATATTTAATTGTAAGTAATTTTAATTATTACTAAAATTAAAGGTCACAAACAAGTTTTCACAATTGAATGCCACACTGAGTCTATCCCAAGACTTGCCCTTGGCTTATGGACCCACCATAGTCCACGGCTCCTGGCTGGGTTTACTAGCTAAACTCATAGACCCAATGGATCCGATCGGGTCTAACTTAGAAAAAGATAATTTTATATTTTTAATTTACAAAAAAGGAATAAAAATAAATATATGAATTATGATCAAAATAAGAAATGAAAATAAATATAGAATAAAAAATAATAGGAAATTTAAAAAATTAAACAACATTTAATGCTTAATCTATTTTCTATGTGAGTAGAAATCATGGATTATCTATCTATAGTATTTAATACATTGTTGAAAACAGGACATGTGATAAATACAATTCAAAAATATGTTTTGTGCTTTATATAAAGTTCTACTAAAAGAAGGATATCACATCTAACAATGTAGGGATTCTTTTTCTTTTGCAATTCCATCCTTTAAGAGCGTTACTTTAGTCCTACGTTGTTGATATTTCAACTCAATAGGGATATGCTTGTATGTAAGTAATTGCACCATCCTTGATGGTATTAAATGAACAAAGGCTAAAGAATAGTATATTCTTAGGCCCATTTTATATATCTAAAGTTTAAAATTTTATTATTTTAATTTAAAAATTTTATTCTTTTAGTTTTTTATTTTTAAAAAAAGGAGATTAGTTGGAATCGTCCTAACCTGTCCTACCTGCTAGACGAGGTTGTTACGAATCAATGAAATGAGAACCACGACCCACAAGGTCTGGAAGATCGAAACTAACCTAAGAAGATATCTAAAATATTCAAACCAATTTTGATTCAAATCTTCAATATTAAATTTAAAACTTTGTATTTATGATTTTGGTTTCGTTAATGTATGAATTGAAAACTCTGTCACCTAGTCATCCTTTCCCTTGTTACTTGAGACATTACATTCCCATGCTTAGCGGGCCGTTAAAAATGATGAAAAAAAAAAAGAAAGGTGATGGTTCTACTAGCCTTTGTCACGAAATATCAATTTACAAATACAAAGATTCTTGAATTTGCAATCACGGAGGAAGAGAACCAACAAGGGTGGGGTCGCTGTACAATCGCCAAGATTTTCAAAAATGAGACCTTATACTCCCATTTTGAATGTTTGTGAATTTCTTTTAGATTTTCCTTGTTAAGCGATTTCATCTTCACATCCCTAATCTTTTAATCCAAATTAGCCATCACCATGCTTCACACCAACGTAATCTATAGACCCCGTCACGTGCACATTCTCAAACACCAACGAAGTTACCATGATTCGGACTTGTCATATTCGTAAAAGAGCATGTTAAATCTCGAACTTGTTTCGAGGGTCTGTTTGAATGATCTGTTTTTTCATCTGTATCTATATCAAAATAATATGTAAATATATTCGATTTGTATTTATATTTTATTTATATTTAATTTATTTTATCTTTTTATGAGAACTGTCAATTTTTTTTATATCTAGTTTTCAATAAACAATTTGTTAAAAAAAATTTGAAAAAAAAAGTGTCTATATTTATTTAAAAAAAGCTAAACAAACAGACCCGTGGGTCTTTACAAATTAATGTGCATGTAATGCGAGAAGAATAATAGAGCTTTTAACTCAAGCAACCAGATGAACTAGGCTGTATAAGCTCTTTACATCTTCACCACAATTAAAAATTATACACGTTTCTAAGGTCCATAATATACAAGGAAAAGAAAATAAGAAAGATCTAAAATGTGTCTTCCACTATCAAATACTATGAAAAATACTCGGCGTTTCGTGAAGAAAAATTCATTAAAACTAAGGTGGGGAAAGCATTATTTTAAGGATAAAGTGAGCCGAGCAGAAGATTGTTAGGCAGAGTTAATATAACTTTGTGATCCCTTTGTGCAAAACTATGATTAAAAGAAGAAATGGCTTTCAAGTTTTGGAAGGTTTTCTGCTTAATGTAGGTGATGAGTTCAAAATCTCCTGACCCAGCTCGTTTATCTTGTTCAGCAAGAGCATCTGCTCGGTTTCAAGCTGCACCATGTACTCCTCCTGGGAATCCTCAAGGCTTTCTATCTCGCTCAAGGCGGTTGTAAGCTCTTCGATGTTGCCATCTTCGATCAAAGAGCGGAATTTGGAAACTAATTGTTTCATCTGGTCAAAAATAAAGAAAAAAAAAAAAACATTTTAAGAGCACCACCTAATAGAATAGACATCATCATTTGGCTCTAATTGTATGCTGCTGAAGGAAGATTGGAAGAAAAAGGAAATATTTTGCTTTTGATACGTTTTATTCGAGGATGGTTAATCCTTACCTGGCTAGATATTTGACATGATTTATTCAAGGATGGTTCAGACTCCAAACTAGGCCTCTTCTGTAGGTCAGGAACTTTTCGTGTAATCTGGATATGGATCTCACCCTTTTTCACTCCTTGAAGGGGTATCCATTTATCAAACATCTCATTGGGAGGCAGTCTTTGATATTCTACAGTGCAGTCGCCTATACTATATGTCGGTAGGACTGCATTATGGTCTTTCACATGCAACTCTAGCGGACTTCCATCGTCGGGGAACTCTAAGGTCTGATCCCAACGAGGATTCAATGTTTTGTACGTAACCTGCATTATTGACAACCCAGTAAATAAGAGGAAGAAACAACCCAGACATATTTACTGAGGATAAAATGTAAACATCTTTCAAGAACAATTCTAACCTTTGTCCTCTTCTTTAGATCCCATATTGTACCCTCACATATGGATCACTTGTTCCTCTAATATCTGCAGCAACAAGATCCCTTGCTTCAACGAGAACAAGTTCTATCCAACCATTGGCTGCTGTTGAACCCTGAACATTTAAGAAAGGGACCATAACATTTAACTATTTAAAATTAAGACAATAATGTAACCAAGAAAAATCTCTTGGCTCATAGAGTAATCTTGAATGGTGAGGTTTTCAAGGCCAGGTCAGGGTTCCTTTTTTTTTTTTTTTTTTAAAGCTCAATAGACAGTTTTCAAGTAGATATAAGCTCAATCATACCTTGGATCCTTCCAACTCATCAACTCTAACTGCTTCAATCTGAAGCCTCAATTCCCCTGATTTAACTTTCTCCAGGGGGATCCACACATCTCTTGCCAATCCTTCAACCAATCCTTCCATATTTACCCGTGCACTACCAATGCTCTCATCTCCAAATGTATCTTCAGTATAACACTTTATCTTCAGGTATTCACCACCTCCTATCTCATCAAACTCAAACTTCTGATTCCACATTGGAGGTGAAGAATGTGAATTCCTTGTTTTTAGCAGAACCTGAAGCAGGGTGTAAAGAAGAATGAGCACAAGATAAACATACACTTGAAAAAATCATAAAATCAATCATGTTGCACGTGTACAATGGTTCTCATTTCACATGAAATTTAAAAGGGGAAAAAAATAAAAGAAATGATTTCACCTTTCCATACTGCAATTTAACATATCGTTCACACTTTCCATTCCTCTCCTTTGGAATTAGATCCTTTCCTTCAAGAACAGTAACAATGATTTTCCTTCCAGTTCTTGAAAGCGAATTTGAAGATCCATTTAGTGAGCTTCGAGAGTTGATGAGGGCATTATTTGAGCTGTTTGAGCCATCAGCAAATTGCCATTCTTTCAACACAAGCTTTACTGTCAACTGCAAAATGCATTGAAGAAAATATCACCAGTCTGACTGAATACTCTGGATCATGTGATCTTTCAAAAGGCAAAAATGTGGCAAGTAAGATCACATGGAGGCTGTAAGCTATTAAACTCGGTCTAATCTAGATTATGTTAATTTGAAGAATAAAAATACGCTGGAGAGAATTGATCTCCAAAAACATCATTAATTTTCAGATTTATTAAGTGTCAAAAAATAATAAGAAAAGGAAATAATTCATCACCAACAATTTAGTATATCCAACTTTTTCTTTTTCTTTTTTCTTTTTCCCCTTAGAACAACCTCTTTCTCCATGGATCATTGCAGGGGCAATCTCAAATCTTAATCCTCAGTCCAGAAAAAGCATCAATATTTTCCTTGTTCTTGTTCATGGAACTTAATAATGAACAAAAATGAGATGTTCATATCCAAGGAACTAAAATGAGAATCACCTTGACACTTTGAGATTGATAGAGTCTATTCTTTAGTAACTGAATCTAAAGCAAAATGTGATCAATATGAAATGCTCAAAGAGATCTAAACTCTCTTACCTCTCCGAAGTTGACTCCCTCAAATGGAACAACAATTTCAACCTCTTCTCCACAAAACTTGGCATGCTTGGCTATTATGCTTGAATCAGGTCCAATTGCCCAAAACATTGTAGAATCATCAGCCACATACCTCGTCTGCAAATGAAAAGAAGAAGATTGTAATCAGCCAAGAAAAAAGAAATGATAGGAAGTTTTGCATGATTGCTTCCTGACAAGTATTATACTAGTAAAATCAATTCTTATTTGAGTTACTATCTACTTTTCTGTTCATTATTAAATTTTGAGAACTGCCGAGTTCAAATCTCGTTTCCCCCATTTGCTTGCTTGTATAACTGGTTTCATTTGATCGGTTCAATCTAATACATTGGCTATGTGGTTCGTTTTTCTGGTGAATGTGGTTAAGTATTATTCGACATTGCAATTATGGAATCATTGATATCAACCACGAAGTGCACTGAACAAGTTATAATAGACAGAACAATTACCTTTATTTCACAGCTTGCTAAGTAATCATACTTCACACTATTTGGTGTACACTCATAAAGATTAAATCGCAGGATACCCGTTTCATCGTGTAAAACCATGTTAAATGTAGAATCCCATCTTGGAGTTGAGCCTTGTCTTGCATCTGTTCTTCGAGACAACTCCCCGAGCTCAACTTCCACAAATGTCTGGAGATCCTTATCAACAAGGTGATCTTCTAGGGTGGAATCTACAGAGTAGGTTTGTTGTTTTCTAGAAGGGGTTCCTCTGAAAGCACTTCGAGAGAGTTTACTGCCTGAAATTACCTTGACATATATAATGCCACCAACAGCATTTTTTCTCAAGTTAACAGCTGGTAAAGAGTAACAACGGCGCCGGGGTTCCACCATTGTCTTCACCAAGGTGTCCGTGAATATTTTTACCTATATAAGTAACAAGATATGTGAGAAGTGTTGCAAGTGTATACAATAATGCCCTAACAAACAAAAACATAAACTCTGTAAGCACTAGTCCTCCTCTGCAGAACCATCAATCCATCTTAAGCTTCAACATTGCTAGTGAGATCGTATTGATGGATATAACGAAACTGCTATATCTAACTCAGCCAAGCCTCATATCCATGAGAGTATGATGCAACTAAGTTATGCCAGGAATCTTTGACAAAACAAAAGAATTGATCTCTTATGCTCATTATCTTCCCCCTTTCTCTTCAATCTTCAATTTTCTTTCTTTTTAAGGCCATGTTTTCTAATTATTGTTCCATAACGAACCTATGACTGGAATGTGAACAATAAAACAGAAAATGTAGAGAAATTTTATCATTGATGGACGGAGACTCTTACAAATGAAAACTCACCAAATACAATGGTAAATCTCATAACAGAAATCCCAGGTTTGGTAATTATTGAATTGGCATAATAACTAAGTTTGAGAAAATTCTTTGCAGAACACATTGGACAGAACGTTATGATAATATTCAAATGATGAAGCTAGAGCAACACAATTAGCAAAAGAAAAGTAAACAATAAAGCTAATGAAGAGCAACATTAAGGAATAACGTAGCAGTGTCATTTTGAAAAGAGAGAAGTACCAGCCAAGAAGAAACCCCAGGTAGCTCTGTAGCAGGTAAGCTTTGGCTTCCACCACTTCCAAAGGCAACTCCTATTCTAACGTCGGGAACAGATACAAATGAATAAAGCAGTGCCTTCCCATCCAAGGCTGGCATGACAAGAAGCTGCATCACAACGTCGAAATCAATCAAATCACTGTATTGGAAAGACACAACAGAAGGTAACCAGATCGTCAATTACTGCAAGTGCTCAAGAAATTGAAGCCTGCTTAGAAATAAAAGCAGAAAAGGACTAGGCAATCCTAGTGCAAAGGGTGGCTAACAGTTGGATTTCACCAAAAATTCAGAGGGCATATAAAGACAAATGCAAAGGTGAATCCAGGATCCATTTTAATATATCAAACCCTCAAAATTCAGTGAACAATGACATATCAAGCTCAAAAGGGAGATCAAAAGTAGCACAATATGAAGGAAGTAACATATGTTTGTAGGCATAAATACAGAAGGATGCATACGGAAGTAATACATGAGTTGCATCACATACATCACCCTTGATATGGAGACTGTTAATCACAATCCGAGCACTTCCGTACAATGGCCTGGAAAGTTTTGCTTGTAGCAAAATACTCATATCACTAGTATCCCAGTCAAATCCCATTATCATCACTCTCTGCACATATTAAAGAAATTGAACACAATAGTTACATAAGAATCAACACTTGAGAGACCAGACCAGTATATCAGGTCAATATATAAAGAATTTAGACAAAATATCTTATCATCCAAGTGAAGCTTTAGCATGCTGTTTGGTGGCTACTCAGGATCAATGTTAGATAAGAGGACAATAGTGACCAAAATTATTAAACAAACCTGATCACCTGAAGTTGCCCAGCGAATTCCTTGAAGACCCAAACTTGGTGGGATAGAACCCAAAGAAAACTCCAGCAGTTCAATTTTTTCCTGAAACATTGGTATAAGTGCTTTCATTACAACATTGGTTCAAAGATTAACTCCATTTCACCATAAATTTATAAAGAAGATAACTTACCATAATCTTTGACTTTCTGTGCTTTAATCGTTTCTGCCAAAATGATAACAAAGCTAATAAGTCAATTCGATTACAAGAATTGATGAATAATAAGTTAATCTAATAACAAAATATTTTACTAAAGCTCTAAGAAGCACCCAAGCAGAAGAGTGAGTATATTTCTCCCACTTCCAGTTACCACAAGTAGAATAATTCATTAAGAATTGCTTATCACTTGAAAAAGAATTCTTCTTTCATAGAAATTCGTTATCAGCAATAAGCAGTTAAAAAATGACGAGGTCAAAACAATTAGAAATATTTTCCTCCCAATACCACTTTAATAAACATAGGTAAATATAGCTAAGCATGTGTGAAGTTGAAAAGAGTCGCTTTCATACACTATTTGCAACCTACCCTTACTACAAGTTAAGATCCACAAATAATATAACCAAAGAATCACTGGACCATCTAAAGCAATGAGAAATATTTACGGAAAAAAATAAAAAAAATAAATAAATAAACTATCTCAATATGTAAAGGATGTCTCATTAATGGAACATTTACAATAGTGTCCATAGTGTGAAAGTAATATGGAAATGAGTAAAATGTATTGTGGAGATCATGGCTCAGTTAAAAGAAAAACTTGTCCATCTACTGCACCCAGTATTTTATATAATGACCAAACATTTTATGCAAGTTAAGTGCATCAAAATATCCAATATTTGTACCTCAACAAGGGATGAGAACCTTAGAGAGAGCTTTTGGTTTATGTAGTTAGGCCAGACTTCCATTAGAAGCTTGTTTAGCCACTCACAGTGCTCCAACGGTGTTGTTGGCTGTGGAGACATCCAACCAGGATGAAAATAGTAAACATTGATTCATTGAGGCATGGAGAAATAAGAGAAATAACAGAATACCGATGTGTTGAGAATGACACGCTTCCATTTTTTGTTCAAGTCTTCAACTTGTATCTGACGTTGATAGCTTCCATACTGCAGGTATATATCAGTAAACTTTAGAACTGCAGAAGTTAACAATCTTGAGTGCAAGGACAAGGACTAGGAAAAAAAATTAGAAAAAGATCATAGCAGAATTACTCAACAGTTCAAAAACAGAGAGGTCAAGCCAAAGAGGGAAAGTATATCACAAGATCACAGGTCATTCAACATCAAAGCAATATCAACATAGGTATCCCCAAATGCACAAAGGCTTTTGATAAATCAACTGAGAAGCCAATCCTGCTCTCTGCTGGAGTAGCAGCTGAGCAGTTCAATTAACTCGTGCAAACTAGGATCTGCTGAATGTTTAGGCTAACAAACTCTCTGCTATGGAAGCTACACTTATCATAACAATTATTTAAAAACAAATAAATAAAGCACTATTTACAGGCTCACTTCAGCAACCATTTCCGAGATCATGATCATCACAACTGCACACCATTGCACAAAAAGCACCTTATAAATCTCAGGGAACATTGAAGCTTATAGACAAAGTTGCTAACTCCATAAAGAATGCCAAAAATGCAATATGTAACTCAAACTTATATGCAATTAATGCAGACGACCTCATATAAACAATGGGATCAATGCATCTAAAAAAGGAAGAGAAATTTTGCTCTTAACGTGAGGCATTGACTCAGCCAGACCAAAATTCATTAAAACTGGACAAAGTGCCTTAGAACTCCACATTAAATATTTAAATCAGGAAATTAAGCAGCTATATAATCTAACAAAAGAGAAAAAAGACTCTAAAAAAATGTTGCAAGATTCATATTGTAACATTTCTTGAGTAGTCCATCAAATTCTCAAACCATTATAGCTGAATTTATTCAAACACCAACAGATAAACTAACCAAAAATACAAGAAATTTTCACTTTAACTAAATCAAACAATAACAAACAAACAAACAAACAAAATTTAAGGTCCAAAGTACAAAGTTTCTGACACTATCCCACTAATGACCAAGAAAATTACTTTCATTAGGAAAAAAAAAAAGTGATGAAACATAATTACCTGAATTGTTGCCCAAACAGCAAAAACAAGTGGAACCCAATTGGAAAGAGAAAAAACCCATCTTTCAATCATCCAGCCAATCAAAATTAATGAGACCAAAACAGGAATATGTGGTTTCTCAGCTGTTAGAAAGTTTAAAAACTCAATAACCCAACCAACATCAAAACCTCTCTTCTTGTTCTTGTTCCTACGCATTATTAAACCCCAAATACTGGAACACAAAAATTTTAAAAATTATTCAAAAAAAGAAAAAATAAAGAAAACACTTCTTTAGTCCTTCTACTTGTGTTTCCTGCTAAAAAGCTTAAATTCCCATGAAAAAGATCCAAACTTTTAAATATTGTTCAGATGGTGATATGTAATAAATTTAATGAAGGAGGTTTATTTGAGAAAGAAAAAACTGATCATGGGGTATGCTTGGGATTTTGACGTTAGGACATTTCAAGAATGTCGAATTTGGAATGGGAAAGAAAACAGGGAGTCGAGCTTTGTCCTTCTTTACGGACAGTTCTTTTATTTCTGGAAACAGGAGAGAGAGAGAGAAAGAGATGAAAAAGTCCAAGTCAGCAAAAGGTCACAAAATTAGTTAAGAACTATGTTACTGTAATGTAATAATGATGACAAAATTGGGAATTATGTGTGTGCATATGTAACAGTCTGAATTATTAATTAAATTGCCAGTTTTCTTAATAAATTTATAAGAAAATATTGATGGGAGAGCTGAAAGAATTAATAAGATACTATTAAACATAAATTACGAATAAATAAAGCTTCAATATCGTGATTAATGAGCAGTCTAAATTAGTAGAAAAATTTTGTATGATGATTGGTTTAATCAATTATGCAAGGTTTAATTTTTTATAACTTTAATGGATGGAAGTATTAAAAAACCTGTTATACTAATTTTTATAATATTTATTCTAATTATTAGACGATTATTTAGTGGTTTAATTGATTTCATCATAATCCTACAGTTTCAAAATTACTAATACAATAATTAATTTTGTCGTCAAGTGATATCTAGATATTTTAAAAAGTTATATAAAATTTAAGCAGATGAATAAAACATATTCTTGTTTGGATTCTCAGTTTGGTTTCATCAAACTGAACGGATATCGATAAAAAAACTAATAATTTTACTTATTAACAGATCAAATCGAAACAATACTGATCTGATACTAATAAGTTATTGAAATAGATATAATACAAATAAAAATATGAAAATCTAAATAATCCGGACTAAAACCATATGTTAATTTAATGTTTAATTGGTTCCAACTGAGGGGTTTGATTGCTATAAATTATGCTTGTCAAATTGTTTAGCCATTCATTGACCAAGACTAAGACCATATGTTAATTTAATGTTTAATTGGATCATCGACGGGAATAATTTAATTTAAACTTTTTCTAGACCGTGGAATTTGTTGGTAGGGGCGACGGAGAGCTAAGATTTTTCTTTTACTTTTATCATCTTGACCTTTTTTGGAACCTGTTAGAATAGTACATGAAGAAAGTTTTACAACGTAGAATATGGAAATTTTGGTTGACATTTTTGAGAGCCAGTCTAAAGTAATTAAAAAAAAATAGAATAATTTTACAACAAGGAAATATGGAGTATTTGCCAAAAAAGATTATTTTAAAAAATTATAGGAAACTTCCTACTATTCTTCTCTATGGATAATGGAATATGCTACTTATACTAAGGAAAAAAAGCTATTAAGTAACTCGTAACTACAAATCTTAATTATGTGAATAATGCCTTAACTTCATGATCTAGTAGTATAATTGTCATTTTTTTTTAGAATAAAATATAGATAGGAAAAAAAATCACGTGAATGTCAATTAAAGATGCAGATTTTCGAGGTAATACTAATCGTCCAAATGAGTTATTTGTTTATAGTAAAATAAAGAAAAATGCTGTTAAATTTGTGTTAAGAAAAGATATTGCTCAAAACATTAAAATCCTGCTTTCTCAAATTAAATTCAAAGATGGTATCATTCATTCATCCATTAATGTATCTTTGTAAAAATATTGGTCTTAAAATGCATGAATATACAGCTTGAATATATATTTAATTTTAGTAGGTCCTTTATTGCTTGATGATTTTCTTCAATTTTGAGAAAAGAAAAAAAAAATACTACATATACTTTAATTTTATAGTCTATTAGGTAAATCAAAATTTGGTACGCAAACTTTACATAAAAATTTAATTTTGTACATATATTTTAAAATGATCAATTTAATACTCAATTAAACTTTTTTTAACTATTTTTACTACCTCTTAACAACATTTACTACGAATTCGCTAAGGTGGAAGAGACAACCTCATATTAAATTTTTACTACTTCTTCTCATACCATTTAGTATTGATAGACTTCTTATTTTTCTATGTTAGGAAGATGAGCAAATGGTATTAATGAGATAGTGAAAATAATCACAAAAAGTTTTATTGTACACTACATTAATTATTTTAAGTTCGAATACCAAATGAAATTTTTATGCAAGGTTAAGATAACAGATATGGAAATATCCCTAATTATAATAATCTCTTGTTTTTGTAATTATTATAAACTTTTTTTTTTTGCCCCCTATTTGACAAATCGAATTAATGTGAATGGCGCTTATCCATGAAAAGATATACGTTACGGCCAAAAATAAATAAATAAAAGGATATACTTTCAAATGATATTATAGGATATAATAGGGGAAAAAATGGCATTGTGGGAGTTGGAATCATGATAATTTTGAATCATAATTTTAGTGGTATGTTTAGTTTACTAAAATCAAATAAAGTTGGAAATAAGTAGTAATTTTTTATTTTATAATTAGAGGTATTTTTAGAATAAAACATATTTTTTGGTTAGTAATATTCATTCCTCTAGTAAAGAAAAATAAAAGGATTTTTTATTTATTTCGTATTACATTCTTTTAATATAATTTTTTATAAACAAAATAAACAAATATAATTTTACAATAATAAAATTAAAATATCGATTCCATTCTCTTAAACCAAATATATTATAGATTTTTTATCATCTCTAAACTGGAAAACCGAAGCTCCTTGCTTTCCAGTAATTAATTGACGTCACATCATAGGAAGTCAATTATTTTAATTCAGTATCAAAAGGGGTACATATTCTCTTTCTCTTTTAATAATACTCCATGCAATCAGTATACATAGTTTCATAGGCTAGCCTTTGTTTATTTACCCTAAATATGGGATAATGCTCATATCCATTAGTAACTGGATAATAAATGTTTCAACTCTTTGGGTTCCTTGGACAAAACAGGCAGAACCATGAAACGTGGAGTTGCTGTCTGAGATTGAGGTCCTCACAAGCCATAGTCCTTTGAAACTTCCAACCCTTTTAATGAGTCCAACAGCCAACCAGCTATTAATGAGTCCCCTTCATGGACTGGTTCTCAATAAAACCAGCTCACAACCACGAATTTTGGTTCTATGATTTGCTATTATAGACGTGGTAAAATAAATAAAACATGAAATTTTATAAGAAGAGATATCATTATAAAACAAATTAATTATTTACCTTCTCGATTCAAGTTTATACACTTTTAGTATTGCTGTATTCGGTATGAAAAATAAGTTATAAATGGTGAACCCTAGCCTAGCTAGAGGCATTGGCGTTGGTAGGAAAAAAGTTTAATAAATATTACACGATATGTATATGGATTATCATGTATAAATATTAATAAAACCCTTTATGATTAAAAAAAGAGAGAGAGAGAGAAATTGCCACTCGTAATTTACACATGCTATATGTATTAAAATTATATTGATATTTATACATTATTTCAATAAAATGATGTCACAAATGGTATATGAACTTTATCAAAATATATAATTAGATATAAAAAAAATTAAATAGATCAATTTAATATCTAAAACTGAAAGAATTTAGTGGAGGTATGGGTGGCGTATACGAAAAGTTCTTTCAGGTGTTAGATTGATCAATATCAAAATTTATACATCAAATTAATTAATTTCAAATTGCATAAACCTAATCGTATATTTTATTAAAATTTAAATAATATTCATGATATTAACTCTAACACAATATATGATACCTTTTCATTTTTTTTTTTTAATTGTTTGACATAACCAATGTACAAAATAGCCATCTAGCATCCCTCCTGGTGGCCTCAGATTTTTTAAGTTCCCTGAATTTAGGCCGATTCACTGTAAATTTTTCCACTACATTGTTTTTAATTATATTTTATTTTGTTCTTTTTTTTTATCTAATTGGGTAGCCTATACGTTGTCTTGTTGGAATCATTAATTTTCCTTGACCGGTGGATGGACTAAATATCTGGGTGAGCACATCACACGTAAAGTAATTCGCTTTTTCATAAAAGATTTTAACCATTTTATCATATATTTCTATCTGATAAGTGGGGCTGTCCATTGTTGGCCCAAAAAAACAATAAAAAAGTGGTGATGTGTTGTCTATTAATAGTTCATTAGCATTCTTTGGATATACATGATTTGTATATCATTTTAATGATATTAAATAAATAAATTATTAATGTGAAACATTTATATAATTAATAATAGAGAAAGGACTAAAATTATATGTTAAGATATATGGTTGATACGTCCTAGCGCTGGATCCATTTTAGTGTTTATACAACTTTATTTAATGTGGATAATAATCTGTATCATTAATTCTAAAATTAAAAAAAAAAAAAAGAAAGAAAAGAAACAAAGAAAACATAATTATAGCCAACATGACATATCCTATTTTTCACAAGATGGTTGTTAGGTTACAGCGTTCTCTTCCGATTCATTAAGCTAACTTCATATCATCAAATGGTTACTACATTAAAATATTGGTATTCTTTTATTATTTTACTTTTTAGTTTTTTTTATAGGTCATAGGTAAGAAAAAAATATATTTTATCATTATAAGGTATTATTTTTCCTAACTAACAAATGGTATCATTAAGACACAAGTGTAAGATTGAAAAAAATAAATAAATTCCTGCGTGCGAAATATACAGATTATGTAAATGATTTATAAGGAAAAAAACTCATTAATCTTATACCTTAGGGTTTTAGGTTATATATGATATCAAACCCATTAGTGTGTTCCTTCATAAGACATATTTATAGAATTTCTTCTTATTGAAGGTTTCCTCATCTTTCTAATAAGTGATATTAGGGCCCAAATGGTCCCACGGCTCATAAAGATCCAACTATAATGAGGGTCCAAATTTATGTAATGAAGAAGAAGATGAAGCCTTAGACACATAATAAAAGACTCGAGACTTCTGAAACTCATGAAAAGCATAAGCCTAAGAGATGAGGGACTTGTGGCCTCTAAGGTTTTAATTGAAGTACAAACTTAGGCTAATGAATTGAAGGCAAATCACAATTGGATTAGGTCAATTAGACTTGAGGGAGAGAGTTAGAAACTATCTTTGAAAAAAATCCCATATGGACTAGATGAAAAAAAATGGGTGGCCATATAATGAGAGGGATGCCCAAGGCAAGTTGCCTAGGGCATTTTGACAAGAGGCTCCCTCTCTTCAATATTAAAGCCCACTTTTTAGCTCATATGAAGTCATGATCAAAGATTTTTTTGAAGACCC
Source organism: Combretum micranthum (assembly GCA_024138025.1). NCBI lineage: Eukaryota > Viridiplantae > Streptophyta > Magnoliopsida > Myrtales > Combretaceae > Combretum > Combretum micranthum. Next base: position 1,581,745 of record JAMXBD010000045.1, read on the forward strand.
ATCTCCCATGAAGACTTAGATCGAGCCAATCATGCTAAATTACTAGTGGTACTAGAGTTAGGACTTGAAAAAATAATGTTTCTTTTTGTGTAGTAAGCATGGCGAAATCATTAGGTACTATGACAAAATCAAATTCATCAAATTTTTTAATCTAGAATTCAATGATGGAAGCTCTTTTATATTGTTAAAGTTTGTATGAGCTATTAGGCAGTGATAAAGCAAAGCCAAAAGATAAATCTAACGACATCCCTTCACAGTGACTTAGAGCAAGCGATTCATATGGAGTGGCTTAAGAGGTTTTGTGTCAAAGGGAAGGGGTAACTTAGTTTGCAAATTGAAGAGGAGCTTATATAAATATTAACAAGCTCAAAGATAGTGATATAATTTAACTCCTTCATGATTGACTATGGATATACCATGACAACATGACTACCTCTAATGATATGGAACTTCGCTTATCAAAGTATTATCTACTTTAGTAAGATGCCGCACAGTTTTGTCCATAGTGCTACCTGCTTCCGAGGAGTTCACCTATCTTATGAGCGCTCTCCCTTGAGCACGCTTAACTTTAAAGTTCCAATGAATTTTAAGTCATTATACCAAAAGATGCATCGATGATTAGAATTCTACCACCTTATATTTGATGGGTATTATATACTCCCCTACTTAAAAAATTGACGTTCCTATCAATTTCCTTACACAAGCCTAGAATCACATCAGGCAGGGAAGACACTACAGGTGCTCCATACAAGATCAAAAAGTATCCCTACTATGAGGTACTTTACCCTATACAACACTTAGTTCTCCCACTTTCGGCCAATGGAACTACTCTGATACCACCTGTAACAACTCAGAACTTTGTTTACTGATGTATTATCATTTTAGCGAAATATTGTACAGTTTTGTTATTGGTGGCAGCTGCTTTCCAGAATGTTACCCATCTTAGGAGTGCTTCATACTAAGCACGCTTAACTTTAGAGTTCTAATGAACTCAAAGCCATTGCACCAAAAGGCACCTTATTAGTTAGAGTTCCACTACCTTATATTTGAGTCTAATTTTTGTGTCTTCATAAAGGAATTCACATGACAAGTTCATAATTCTTTTATTTTTATGTGAAAAGAAGAGTCTTGTCGTGGTGACTTATATGTAAAACCCATTATACAAAGTGAATAAGTGGGCAACAAGCCACCCACAAAACAAGTTTTATTAATTTTTTTTTTTTTTTTTTTTTTTTTTTTTTTTGCCAAGCAAAGCAAGTTTAGTGAGGTAAATTGATAATCTTTTGATAAGGCTGTGAGATATACATTCGAAGAAGAGTAAAATCTAAGTGCACTGTGAAGATTCACACTTGATGAGAGATTGTTACCCGTTATGATACATATGTAAGGTTGGACAAAAAATTTCTTATAAGAAAAATATATAGATCATGTAAAAAAAATTATAAGAGGAATGGCCCATTTACCTAATTTCTTAATATTTCTTTTATTATATATGATGTCCAATCCATTGGATATTTTTTCCCAAGGTCTATTTATAAAATTTCTTCCCATGCACGTATCACTTCTAATGATTCTTTTCTTCGCATAATTTTTTCCAATTTCTCGTCGAATGGTTGCTGTCTGCTAGTCCTCACGCCTCAACACGTCTTTTGGAACAAAACTTATTTGAATATAGGACGTAAGAGGAACCTAAATCTCGCCAACCAAAGAAAGTCAAACTTTTGACATTTTGGCCCTCCTTTCTCTCTTCTCGTATATCACGAATAATATTCACAAATCCCGTCAGTTGTCTAAGTTCTAGGCAATAAGCTGCGAGATTTGAGGAAAAGCCATTGCTTAAATTTAATCCAAATTGCTAATAAGTTGTTTGATATTTAGAATCATGTATGGACGCATCTCCATCAATCAACCATTGTAATTTTGTACAGTAGTACTTCATCCTCCTAAATATAAATGTAATTATAAAAATAAAACTATTAATATTGTGTCACAAAGCCTCCTTTTTTATTTTAAATTCTTTAGGAGTCAAATAAGTTATTTCCTTGGGAAAGTGAATTTGGAGAATGTCTTACTTTACATGAGCAAGTTAAAGCCAATAAATTTGTACAAGTAATTATCTCATTTTGAAATACACAAGCCAAAGTTGTTATCAACTATTTTTCCTTTTTATTGTTCATGAGATTAAAAAGTGTTTTGTAATCAACCATTTAACTCCGAATATCATATGTTCTTATAGAAAGATGTGTGAATATCAATCACTAGATTGTGAATAATATATAAGTTTAGGATTAATATTTGATGTCTTAATTTTCCTATTTCCATGCTGTTCTAACCAATCATGATCGAACACTCGTAGTTATTATTATTAGTACTTATGTTAGGTTATTTTATTTGTTTAAATTTTATATTATAATTGATAGTGACATCACCCAAACACTAATTTTAAGACTTCAAATATCTAGTCATAATTTGGGAAGAGAAAATTTGTCCATTTATGAAATTTCCACAAGTGAACTAACCCAATCGGATTACTCTCAAACCTAGTACAAGTTAGACAATAAAGAAATCGCCCTTGTTCAACTTTTAGGACAAGCTGGGAATTGGGATGGGGACAGTGATGGGGATGGGTGTGGAGTTATGTTGCAATACAACACGTTATGTAGCTGCTTTAATTGTTTGCTTTTAGGAAATTTTTTGTTATTTTGGGAGTCTAGGTATTTTGGTTTCTAGTGAAGTTTTATTTTTCTCCATTGTGTGAAGTTAGAATATTTTAGTTAGTGGTTTCCATCATTCTATTAAAATATTTGAAGGTATATTTTTAGATAGAAGGATGGTAATACTTTAGAAGCATTTGTTGACAAGGGTTACTACGGGAGCAAGTGATATTTTTGCATTGTAAATCTATTTAAGTTTTTTTGGAGGCCATAAATCTATTTTGGGTTTTAACTAATGTCTTAATTATCCTATTATATTCTAGGCAACTCAGCCAGTAAGTTTGTATGAGCACATTTCCTATTAAGAAATGGTACAAGTAGGATGATCACATAACTAACGGTCTCTACTTAACAAATAGCAATTCCTTCAACACTAAAGTGTACGTTCACTTCGCTATAATTATAATACCATTACAACTTTATTCTTTATGAATAGCTATTACAACGTTTAGTTCACTGAATAGCAATTCCATGATGAATCCCTATTATACAAAATATTGAATAGTCATTCTTTATTCAAACTTATGAATACCAATTCAATGCTGGAACTTTTTTTTTTTTTCATAATACCATTATTTAAATAAAAAAAATTAATAAAGAAAAATCCTATTACAGTTCTATTTTATTCTTTTGTAATAAGAATTCCATTACGACCTTATTTATTCAGTGAAGTGAACGAGCCGTAATATTACATTCCTTTTACTAAGTAAAGAGGAAATAGCAATTCTATCCACCATGGCTGTTAAATTTGTTACGAATGACCTTTTACTGAATTTGAACTTGAACAAAAGATGGGTAAAATTCAACTAACTTGTAAGCTAGCTTATTTTGTTTACAACCTAATGGAATATTTAACCAAATAATCATTAGAAAAAGCTATCCATATGGCGATGTGATTTTCTCACCTTGAGGAGGAAGTATCCTAATACCATTAGTGGTTCAAATCGAATATAAACGTTACAATAAAGTGATACAAAAATAGGTTGGCAATGCTGCTAATATGATGCTATTTGATCTTGGTAACTTGTCACATTAAATGCATTCATTCTTTGTAGTGCTTTCATTCTCCATTAAATTGTTGCATAATCATATATCTATACTATAGATAATATTTCATTTTCTATTTACACAAAAATAATGTCCATTCTCTATTCGGACCTTCCTTATATCTAATGTCGATTTGATGATAAGCCATGTCTTTAAGAGAAATATTTTATGAAATATATATATATATATATATTTTTTTTAATTTCCATCTGTTTGATACGATGAAAATGTCATTTTAAGTTAACAGCATTTTTCCCAATAAAGGAAAACATTTTCCTCCTTTCAGAAAAAGAAAAATTAAATTTTTTAGAAAAACGACTTATGTTTGTAAGTGTAGTCATTTTTTGAATTACTCTCCACAATAAATAACATTTTAGTATATTATGTATTATATAAAATTCATGTAGAACATAAAAAATTATTTTTGATAGACTTTTTAAATACAATCAAATACATAAAGATATGCATATTTAAAAAAAGTACTTTTAATAATAAAAATTAATTAATTAATTTTTTTCTCTCTTAAGAAACGGACTTTTAGATATAATGTTTGATTAAATCGTGGTTGAGACCATACGCTATCCTGACAATAGTTGATTTGTTGGTGTCTAGAAGATAGTGACAGGGACATGAGCCATCAACACTCTTGTGAAAAGCACAAATCGTAGTTTTCCAAAGTTGCTGGACCACAAAAGCACTAACCAAAACTCGTTTTAGTTTTATTCTTTGTTTTGTTTGCAAATTTTCACGATCAACAGATTCTAGATTTCTAGGAGCTCCTTATCTCGTAGAAACCGATAAGCAGGGCTAGGAAGACGTGCACCTGGGGTTTTGGAGATTTTTATTTCTGTAAATATCTTTGGTTTCGGTGATCATGACAATGACCTCTATTTTTGGTTTTTTACTATGGGAATTCCGTTTACATATAGCTTTATATAGTCTGAACCGGGACTAGAATCATTAGTTCCTGTTTTAAAAATGGAGAACTGAAACCACAGGGGCTAATTCTGGTCCGGTTCCAAGAGAATTGATAGTTCCTGGTTCAGCTCTAAAACTGAGAATCATTCTTCTTATTTACTTATTATTTATAATTTTGACATTAGAATTTTAAAAAACTAGCATATCATTTACAAATGGAGAATTATCGTAGAAATTAATATTATATTTTTTTTCTTATATATAAAATAATATTTTTGCTCTAAGTTATGTTTTAGCTTTTTTTTTTTTTTTCTTGGGCGGAGAAGTATTGTTTAGCTCTTAGCTACGGAGTGTGACTATTGAATTCACTGATTCTTATAAGTTTGGCGTTGAATGAGTCCAATGAGACATCGGATTAATCATCATTTACTGGAAAAATAAAAATATATAATGGGCATGATATGCATTCAATGGGTAAAAGCCGTAAAAAAGTACAAATCATATGTTGGTAATAATAGATAGATTATAAAATAAATTATTATTTGCATTTTATAAATATTGATAAATATAAAAATTTTTATTTATACTTATTAATATACATATGGTATATAATATCCAATTACAAGTTATAAGATCTTGATTGATATTTGAGAAAAATGCTGCATTAATAACAAGATTATTATGATTAGATCAGTAATATGTCAGCAACTAATATATTACTATTCCGCATATTCGGCACGTTATTTATTGAGAATTTAATATACTTTTTTTTTTTTTTTTGCCTTTTCAAATTTCCCTACATTTGAAGGCCAGGCGCATGAATTATAATTAACTTGGTTTTTTTTTTTTTTTTGTAAGTAGGATGGAACTGCCGTTTCCATCAATTTTTGGCTTAGGAGGTTTGATTCTGATTCCGGTTCCAGTGGTTTCTATTTATTTCCCTATTCGAAAACAAATCATATCTATATCTACATATAGCTGAGCTTTATGCCATACAATGAAAACGACTTGAAAGTTAAAAAAGTTAAAGATGAAAGTTGATTCTAATCCCTTGCTTAAAAAATAGTTATTCGCTATGTAAGCAAATCATATGAAAAGGAAAATGTGATTCATGGAATTTTACTCAACAAAATCACGTATGTTACACACCAGATATGTTGAGTAATTTCACTAGTGGAATCGCATATTACACATGTGAGTAGTGATTTTATATATCTCACAAGTTATATATGTAACTCTTATACATATATTTTGAGTGCATCTTACATTTTCCACCCGTGAGTATTTTCGAAACTAACATCGCATCTGAAACACAAAATTTCAATAGGTTATTTTCATAATTAATTCTAATTTGGGCCTATTTTAGTAAATATTTTACAAAGAAACTTTAAAATGACTAAAAATTCTTTAGGGAACAACTGGTGCCATTAAAAAAAATATATATGAGGCCATAAAATTTTTCAACTACATTTAAAGTATCTGTTTTGTTTATTATTTTACTATGGATACTTGTATTTCGAATGGAATATATCTAGGGTGTTTTTGAAAAAAATACACAAATACAAATTATTAAAAAAATTACCAAAATAGCATTACTATGTCATCTTAGAGTGGAGATGTAAATATTTACACTTGTATTGCATTTTCGAGTGGAGATTTAGAGATCTAAGGAAAAAAAAAAAAAAAAAACTTAGGGCTTGTGTATCACACAATAGTTATGTGATACAGGTCTCAACTTGTATCGCATGACCAACGAGCGATACATGTACAATTATACATATATCGTTTGTTTGTCATGCGATACACATGTAATTATAAAAAAAAAAAAAAAAAAAATTGTGTGATATAGCAACACTATTCTTATATTTTTTTTCTTTACAATTTGTTTTTGTGGAATTTTTTTTAAACTACGTTATACATGTACTATCCTCCTTTCATTTCTATTATTATATCTGAGTGATTTACATAAATAAAAATTCATAAAGCTTGTCTACTAGACTCTAAATAAAAAGAAACAAAGTAAAATTTAGTGAAGTAGATGTTAGTAAAAAAAATTAAATCAAATTATAAAGAAATCATGATCAACTGAAATTGCCAGTAGTAATAATTGTTATTATGTTTTAGTTAATAGTATTTATGGGTATTTAAGTCTTGCTTTAATGTGTAATTAATTAGATTTAAGTTTTCATTTATTAGTTAGTCTTTTATGGTCCTATATAAGGACTTTGTTTCAATAATTATAATAAAAAGGATCAATATTAAGTTATGCTCTTCTATCAAATTGGTATTAGAGCCAGTAATACCTAGTGTTTTTAGTATTTGAGAGGAATAAGAGGATTCTCATAGTCATAAAAAAAAAAAAAAAAGCCTTTATTAGAGAATGAGATATGACAACAAATTATAATATTGTGTGGTTAGTTCTCAAGTTAGATAAGAAACTTAATTATAATTATTGGGAACTTTTGATGTCTATTCATTTAAAAGTTCACAATATTTGGAACTTTATTGAACCGGGTTTACGACAAGGAGCCAATGGACTAGTTGGCATTATCACAAATTCACCAAAGTGTAGATTACTCAATCTTTGGCAAAATAGCAAATACAAAAACTACCAAACAAGCATGAGATGTTTTGAAGTTATCATATAAAGGAGTAGAGGAAGCTCAAAAATTCAAATTGCAATCCCTATATAGAGAATATGAAAGATATGAGATGTCCAACTCAGAAAGTGTTGAACAATATTTTTCTCGTGTTACTAATCTTGTCAATAAGATGAAGGTGTATAGAGATGACATTTCTCAAAGCAAGATGGTGGAGAAAATTCTTCAAACTCTGCGAATCAAGTTTGATCATGTAGTGACTACAATAATAGTCCCAAGATACAGATACCATGACGGTTGCAGAAATTCAAATTGCATTGAAAGATGGAGAAAGTGAATAAAAAAGCCTTGAAGAGTCAGGTGAACCTCAATAATGAATTTGAAACTAGTCAAAATGCTAAAGGTGGAGGTCATATATTTAATAGTGGAGGAAGAGGAAATTACAAGGGTAAAGGTCGATGAAATTTTAAACGAAGGGGACGTGGTAGTTTCAACAAAGAGAGGGACAACAATTTCAGACCATCTAGTCAAGGAAGAAGTGAAAATAATTTATGGACTGCCAATCGAGGTAGAGGAAGAGGCAACAACTATCAAAAAAGAAAAATGTTAATTCTTTTCACTGTAGGAAATTTGGACACAAAGCTGTAGACTGTAGATTTAGACAACAGGCAAATATGGCAGAAAATGAGTACCAAAATATTGATAAGAATTCTAATAAGCCACAAATTTTATTTTTGGCAGCCAATAATTTTGCAGAAGATAGAAATATCTGGTATTTAGATTCTGGATATAGTAATCATATGTGTGGTAAAAATGAGTTATTTTCTTCTCTAGATGAAACGGTAAAATCTACCATACAGTTCGAAAATAATAAAAATATTTCGATATTGGGAAAAGGCTAAGTTGCTATTAGATTAAATGATGGATCTCAGAATTTTATCTTTGATGTTTTCTATACTCCCGGTTTTCATCACAATCTATTGAGTATGGGACAACTATCGGATAAAGGATACAACATTCAGATTTATCAAGGATACTACACATTGATTGACAAGCATGGAAGGTTTGTAACCAAAGTACTAATGACGCCAAATCGCCTATTCCCTTTGACAATTCAACATGGAAAACTTTCTTATTTAAGTTTTGTTATTCCAAATGATGATCAGCTGTAGCATATGCATTTTGGACATTTTTACTTTTTTGGATTGAATTACCCGTCGCGAAAAGAATATGTTTATGGGTTGCCTATTGTAAATATTCCAAATTGTGTATGTGAGATTTGTCAACTGGGCAAAAAGCACAAAGACTCATTCCCAACTGGAAAGTTTTGGAGGGCGAGAAAGTTGCTGGAGATTGCCCATTTAGACTTATGTATGGTTGAGTTGCTGACACATGGTGGTAGTAATATTTTATTACTGCATTGATGATTTTAGCAGAAAAACGTGGGTATATTTTTAAAGCAGAAGTAAGAAGCTTGTGATGCCTTTAAGTCATTCAAGGCATTAGTGGAGAAACAAAGTGGCTGCAAAAACAAAGTACTGAGAACAAATAGAGGCTAAGAAAATCTTATATGTGAAGACTTCTTTAAGCAACATGGAATTCAACACCAACTAACAACCAGATACATACCTCAACAAAATGGTGTTGCAAAAAGGAAGAACAAAATGATCATGGACATGGTAAGATGCATGCTGAAGGCTAAACAATTACCTAGAGATTTTTAGGCAGAAGAAGTTTCCACTACTGTTTATATTTTAAATAGGTGCCCAATCAAGAGTATTCGTGACAAGACACCTGAAGAAGCTTGGAGTGGAAGGAAGCCTTCAATCTGGCATCTTAAATTTTTTAAGTGTGCCCATGTACCAAATCAGCTCAGAAAGAAATTGGATGATGAAGGAGAAAAATGCATTTTCATTGGCTATAACTCAAACTCAAAGGCATACAAGTTTTACAATCCAGAGACAAAGAAGGTGATCATCAGTAGAGACGTAACATTCGATGAAAAAGGAATATGGACTAGTCTTCAAAATCCAAGAAGAAGGCGGTAGTAATTACTGACGATTATGAAGAAGATGAAGGGCAACCTGGTCCAACTCAAGATATGCCAGAATCATCTAACATACCACAAAGATAATGCCGATTACCAACCAGATTAGAGGATTATGTTGTTGGTGGTGATAATGATCCTTCCAATGAAGAAATTAAAATTTTCTTTATTTACAAATTGTGAACCAGTGACATTTAAAGAAGCTTTAGGAGACCCAAATTGGAGGAAGGCCATAGATGGAGAGATTTATGCTATTGAGAAAAACAAAACATGGGAGCTAACAGATTCGTCTATGGCTAAAAGGCTAATTGGAGTGAAGTGAGTCTACAAAACAAAATACAAGCCTAATGGAGAGATAGACCAATTTAAAGCAAGGTTGGTGGCTAAAGGCTACAAGCAAAAGCCTGGTATTGATTACTATGAGGTATTTGCTCCAGTTGGAAGGTTTAGATACAATTTGTATGATTATTTCTCTTTCAGCTCAAAATAATTAGAGAATATATCAAATGGACATTAAATCTGCTTTTCTAAATGGAACACTGGAAGAAGAAGTGTATGTTGAGCAGCCTACAGGTTATGTGATTGAAGGAAAAGAAGATAAAGTTTACAGACTAAAGAAAGCTCTATAGGGTTGAAGCAGGCACCACGAGCATGGTACAAGAAGATTGATTCATATTTTGTGCAACATGGTTTTCAAAGATACCGTTTGAGCATACTTTATATATTAAATTTATTACAGACATTCTTATTGTGTGCCTTTATGTTGATAATCTAATTTTTACTAGCAATAATTCAATGATGATTGTAGAATTCAAGGAGGCTATGATAAGCTATTTTGAAATTACGGATATGGGTCTAATGTCTTATTTTCTTGGAATTGAGGTTGTTCAATAGAATTGTGGCATTTTCATTTCTCAGAAGAAATATGCTAATGATATTTTGAAGAAATTTAGATGGAGAAGTCAAAGCCAGTCTCCACTCCAGTCGAAGAAAAGTTAAAGCTGAAAAGAGAAAATAGTCGCAAGAAGATAGATTCAACATACTACGAAAGTTTGATTAGACACTTAAGATATTTGATTGGAATAAGACCAGATATTGTTTTGGGAGTTGGCTTGCTTAGCAGATTTATGGATGAGTCAAATATTTATCATTTGCAGGAGCTAAAAGAATTCTTAGATATATCAAAGGTACTTTGACAGAGGGAATTTTTTATGCCAATAATAATGTTGTGAAACTTGTTAGCTATACATATAGTGATTGGGCAGGAGATATGGAAACAAGAAAAAGCATGTGAGGATACGCACTTCATTTAGGGAATGGCACAGTATCATGGTCATCAAAGAAGCAACTAGTTGTCGCACTCTCTATAGCCAAAGCAGAATATATAGTAGCAGCTAGTTGTACAACTCAAGCAGTGTGGTTGAGAAGAATACTTGAATTGATGCATCAGAAGTAGGGAAATCCCATAGAAATATTTTGTGATAATAAGTCTGCTATTGCTCTATGCAAAAATCCAGTTTTTCATGGACGATGCAAGCATATAATATCTAGTTTCATAAGATGTGAGAGTTGGTTGCTAAGAAAGAAGTAGAGCTTATTATTGCTACACCGAAGATAAAATTGCAGATATTTTTACAAAGCCTTGATACAAGCTTGATTTAAGAGAGGCAATGTTAGTAAAAAAAAATTAAATCAGGTTGTAAAGAAATCATGGTAGCATTAATAATTGTTATTATGTTTTAGTTAATAGTATTTATGGGTATTTAAGTTTTGCTTTAATGTGTAATTAAATGGTTTTAAGTTTTCATTTATTAGTTAGTCTTTTCAGTTTCTTGTAATGGGATTATATATGGACCTTTTGCTATTGTTTCAATAATTATAATAAAAAGGATCAATATTGAGTGATACTCTTCTATCGGTAGAGAAGTGGATGATGTATTTAACTTTCTCAATTGTCATCTTACAGATAAATCTAAGTTGATAGAAAAAGATACTAACATAGTCATAATTGTCAAAATTGCGATTTTATTCATACGATTTTACGTATTTATTGTTTTCTTAAATTCTTTCAAGTTAACTCATACATAAAGTCTTTTTTTTTTTTTTTACAATTTTATGATTTTAACCAAGTATATATATAATTTGGTAAAATTTTACATTGTTAACTGAGTTATGTATGCTATATTATAGATTAAGAGTTATTATAAAAAGAGAACTTAATACTTTGAATATTTTTTATATTCATTATGTATTTCAAGTTTTGTAGAACTAATGGGAATATATCTATAGTTTTTTAAAATTACTTTACATAAGTTGTAGAAACTTGCATTTCTACACTTTGACTGGAACTACTCTTTGGCGATTCTACATTGAATTTCGAATTTGACAATGTTGAGCACAGTAGTTCACCTTATTAAAGCACTATTATTTTCCATATCTCATTACATTTGTGCTAGCTTAGGAAAAATAGAGTTTGTTTGGATTGTCTGATTTTCATCTATATATGATCTATATCTATATCTTATGTTATTTTCATTTGATCTGTATCTGGTTTGTTTGACTATTTATAAGTAAAAATGATTTTTTTTTTATCTGTATCCGTTTTTTGACAAACAATCTGCTTGAAAATGAAAAATATAAGATACTAAAATAACCAGAGTATAATAGATCAAACAGATAATGAACAACACAAGCTTTTTCTCATAAGAGAAAAATAAATTTAAATATGAGCAAGCTTGTCAAGGTCATCATCCTTTCGCTGTTGATTATTTTTTGCCCCATGAAGCGCAGAGCAGTCCATCTTTTTCATTCATGGATTTAGAAAATAGCTTGCATTCGGTGTTTCGGCTGTTATTGATGCTGGAAGTTCAGTATTAAAATGGACATAGCACTTAAAAGGACATGGATAGTGAAAAAAACAAAGCAGGAATGTATGCAAATGGATGATAGGGTTTGTCTCCATTTTTGCAAAGCACAGCTACTCAGTTGTAAAAAATAAAATTATAGGTATTTAACATGAAAAAGTGGATATACACAGAGTCCTTAAATGCAACCATCCTTTATATTTCAACATCATTAGTTGCCTTTTCATATAAAATCAACACCTTTATCAAATCCCATCATGGGGAAATGATTACATTAAATTTGCAAATGAGGCAATTTCATTGAGTAACTGTTTGGCCTAAGCCAATACTGTTTTTATAACATTACTAACTAGTGTATTAAGGTATAATTTAGCTTCGTCTTCTTTCTTATGCCCATTAAGGATAAAATCTAATTAGCCTTGCCCTTTATCAATACTAGGAATAATTGGAAGGTCATAATTGACCATTATTTCCTCCAAATTGTTATCAATATTACTTAAAAAGTTGGAAGGAGTTGGACTTATAGCCTCTCCCCCTTATTCATACCCGTTGTACTAATACTTATTTTATTGGAAAATGTCTTTTTCACCCTCCTAATTCCTCTTTGGATTATCCCATCAATTTCAAAAATCATTTTATACATATGTAATCTTGATATAAACGTATTACCTAAAGCATGCAGATATTTGTTATACACAAGTAATAATTGAAGCCATCTTACATCAATAAGATTAGAATGATTATATGGCCAATAAATTAAAAGCGGAGATGTATACACTAAAAGTCATACATGGCTATATTTAGAAGTGTGCATGGTACAGTTCGATTCGATTTGCACCTAGAATCGAATCGCATCATATTTTATGATTCGATTTTTTTTTTTTAATTTGAACCTAATCATATAGTTTAGTTTATAATTTTTTCGAACCGAAAAAAAAAACAATTCTATTTACGGTTCGAACCATTTTTAATTCATAAAATAAAAATATAATCTATCAAAAAAACTTAAATTACATATTTCTTATCACTAATACAAATATAAACAACAATATTTAACATTAATCATTTACCAAATAAATATATAAAACTTATAGGAAGGGATTTCATCCATTATAAAATTATAATCATGACTAGTCTTTTTTTTTTTAATTATTTTGAATTATAATGGTATACTAGACTTTATCCCAATATAAGACAAAAAATTTAATTTTTTATATACTTCTAACTAACATATTATCAATTATATGAATCAATAAGTAACTAAATAATAAAATTAGTAAGACAAAGGAGAAAAAAATTTTCATAATTTAGAATACTAGATGCTAAAATCTAAAATCTACCTTATTTGTAAACAACATAACAATTAAAATATAATATGAAAAATCTAATTTTATTCTCATGAATGATACATATTTAAGAAACAAATTTAAAAAACACATAATTTTTAATGAAAAAATTAAGAATAAAAATAATATGTTCAATTTTTAAAAAATACGTAAAATGGTTTGATTTGGTTTGAATCATACCATTCGGTTCAGGTCCCGAACCCACAAATAACTAATTTAATGCTAGAATTACTTCTTCTTTTTTTTCCTTAAAATACTTTCATTTATAATTTAAAATTTTAGAATAAATGAATGAATATTTATATTTATCTGATTTCATAATCTAGAGGGAAGAATAGGGAGTATATTCCCATACCATACAAGTATCTACTAATTTAAAATTTTAGAATAAATGAGTGAGTATTTATATTTATCAGATTTCATAGCCTAGAGGGAAGGATCAGGAGTCCATACCCCTCCGGCCTCCACCTTCATTCCACCCTTTAAGACCATGGTGATGGCGGTCGTGATACTGGATAGAAAGAATTTGTATGAAAGTAATATAATCAGCTGGGAAGATCAAATAATAAAAGTGAACCCCATGTTTTGTTTTGGAGAAACACAACAAAAATGGACTTCACCAAATATACTGTCTGATCACTACCTTTTTATATAAGATATTCTTTGGGCAACAGGCCCATAATCATGGGAACTGAATTAGATAACATATGTGGGATATATACAAGTATATATTTTTCCTTTTGTCTGAAAATGCACTTTACTGCCTGGAATGTGTTCTTAATATTTCAATGAAAACGTAATTGGTGTGTGCATCAATTTGAAGAAGCAATCTAGAAGAAAAAAGATAGTTAACACAAATTATCTAATTTTTATCTGTATATATATTTGTTATCTTATCTGCATTTTATGTATATATATTTGTATCTTATCTGTATTTCATCTAAATGCCTCAAGAGCATATCTTCCAAAACAAATATGATTGCCCTGATAAAGAAATCCCCTACATTCGTCCTCTATGTTGTTTACGAAATCAAGTTCTTTTTGGGTTTTTATATTCCATCAGTAAAATTGAAATGATAGCATACCAATTAGTAGGGATGAGCACGGATTGGTTTGGTTCGATTTTTCCTAAAACTAAACCAAACCATAATTTACAGTTTTTTTTCCCATCCCAAACCAAATCCTTAAGTAACGATTTGGTTTGGGTTATAAATTTTTAAAACCATTAGACAACGGCTTAGTTCAACTTGGATTATGGATTAAATCAAAATTCTAACTAAACACTTTTTTTGTTCTAGTTTTTTCGCATTTGGATAGATACTTAAATATTTACATCATTTACAAAATTTATATTATAAACCACAACAAAATGCTTTACGAATTTATCACACTTTTACGCTATAGTTCTCTATAAAACCAGTTATCCATCAATAAAATACATTCATCAATCAATACATAGTAAATAATAATATTTTATTTTTAATAGAACCATCATATTAATTAATTTAGCTAAAATAAAAAATCATCTGTCAATAAAATTCATCAACGAGTAAAATGATCTGCTAACAAAATATATTAAACAATTAATACATAATAAGAGTTTATAATCGAATAAATAAATTTTATACTTTATAAAGTTAAAAGCTATTAAAAAAAACAATAGTTCATCATCAACGAAAAATTACATATCTTGAGCTTAAAAAAAATTAAAAATAAACAAATTAATTCTAATCAATATTCATCTAATAATAAATATCAAATGAAATCATATAAACATATAATAAAATAGTATGATATTTTTCTAAAACGATTTGATTTAGTTTTACGGATTGGTTTGGTTTAGTTTACATTCAAACCAAACCATAAACTTACGAATTGGTTTGGAATGAAAAATTTTTAAACTAAACTATTAAAAAAAAATCATATTTTCAATTTAGATTAATTTAATTACGGATTGATTTAATTCGATTGGCTTTTTTACCTACCCCTATCAATCATATTATAATTGGCTTGTCTATCAATCATATTATAATTGGCTTGTCTATGGCCTACTTTTAGCTGGAGGACCCACCAGAAGACGAAAGAAGGCACCACCTTTTGACTGGCAGCTAGACATTAGGTCCGGAAAACTTGTTGGACTCCCTTTGCAGGCTAGAGCATGTGTTGTTTAGTCTACGAGACTTAAGATTCGACATGAGGATCATATGTAAACAAGTTTATGCATTATACTCCCTATCACGAAGACTAGACAATTCTCCTTTTTACACAAGAAGTCTAGGCTTTATTATTATAGACAACCAAAGTGGTTTCGGCCACCTTTTGAATCATTAAATGAATCGAAATTTAGATGGTAACAACATGCACCCATTTGCCATTTTCGGTAGTCTTCTTGCTGGTTTCATCTTGCATCATCTCTCTTCACTAGGAGGGCTTTATAGATTAGCAAGTGAGACATTTAAGTTCTTCGTATCTGCATCGCCCAATCTAATAAATCCATCATGTCCACCGCGAGTAGCGTGATCTCCTCATGGGTAGACAGCAATTCAAACACCAACAATTAACTAGGACATAACTACACCATTCCGCCCAATCACCAGATACTAAGAGCAACAATTCATGGGATCCTAAATGTCAATTTACATTTGCTTTCTTGCCACCACAAAATATACAGAAAAATCATACCTGGTTAGTTAAGTTGAGATGTGTAATCTGCCTGACTATACATGAAATTTCAATATTTACAGTATCATTTACTCTTCTTATCATCTTTCTCTCTTTCCAGAACAACAGGAGCCGCAGGAATGCTGAACCACCATTCCCTCAATCTCCTCATCAACCTCTCGGTGCTGGCTCTCCTCGGAGGAGAGTACTGTGTAAAGAATTCCAAGAAACACATAAGGAGGATATACTTGGCTGGTACCAATGCGAAAACCAGTGCCAAGCCAAGTAATCCAACTGCAAATTTTAGGCTTGCCTGCTCAAAAGGATTGAAAGCATTATTTTTTCAGTAACAATATACCAAAACCTTGATTCATGTCATGATTATACAACCATCCCAACTTCTAAAATAATAGATTTCATATTCTGCAGTATGATACAGTAAACCTTAAGCATGCTCCATAAAATTTATAAAAAACAGATCCTGACATGAACGGACATTATAAATGTCACCTTGAAAGAGTCGAGGACGAATAAGTATGAACCATCGAGGAATATGGGTGCAAATTATGCAAATGATGGTGGCGCATATAGTGGATATGAGCATCATGACAGTCTAGGGATCAAAGAGTGTGGAGAGTTACCCGAGGGTATAGAGAAAACAATAGAGCGCGTAGCTTCAAGAGAATGATATTTCCATCCTGGATTGCGCCTTCAGCTTGGGATATTGCATTTTGAACGGCCAAAAGTTGCTCCACTGTGTTCATTGGTGGGGGAGCTGTTACCTTGACTTTATGTATAGGCTTCCCTTCATTGCAATAATGGGTGAGGACCATGAAAATCGCGATGAAAACAAGGAAGAAAGCAATGGCATATTTAAGCAATCCCCTGGATCAAACAAATTGTTGGTCAGGTCCTAGCAAAGAAATAATTCTAGAACAAACATACAATGAAATTAAAAAAATTATTAAAAAGATAAAGAAAAAAGCCAAAATATACAGAATGGAAACTTCTATCCCCCATGATATTTGGATTCTCGCCCAAAAGCAGGAAAAGAAATGTTTAATAGATTGCAACTTCTGTTTTTGCAGCAAAGTATAGAAGGGAAGAAGACAAAATGTAATACAAATATCTAGAGGGCCGCATCTTGACTAGTATAACAGAATGTATCTGGTCTGCTAACAGAATCTTACCGGCAAACGATATAAGTAAAACCTAAACAGAATAATATAGATTTCAGATAATCATCCCAGTATGCCAAGGACACAAGCCACTTCCCGATTTCCGTCAGAGGGTAGAGCAACTCCTGCACCAAGAATAACAAAAAACAATAAGGGTTTAAAGAACATATTCTTAGTTCTAAGACGACATTAAGCATATTAGCAAGGTGAAATCCAACATCACACTATTTACATCTATAACATGGGTGGTAGGCTAATTTACGACACCAATGCGAGGATCAGTTGAAGGTCATGCTAAAATGGAATAGATCCAACTGATGAATATTTTAAAGGCAAAAATTACCTTCATCACTGCCATATTGGTATCTATACCATCAACTTTGACTCCATCAACAGTTGCTTGTGCATCCGCCACATTTTTGTAGCTGTTTTTAGATTCCTTTACTGCTCTTTCAAGTGGAGTCATTTTCCCCACAGCTATCTCCCCAACAACCAGGCCTGTCTCATCGTGACTACTTGAGCTACTACCTAAGAAGTCCAGACTAGAAATCATCGCCAGGGATGAAATCGAATACATTCCTTCCTCACCATGAGAATTAGTTCTATCCAACTTCCTAACAGATGACATATTTGCCAGTGCTTCGAGTATTAGGTCACCACCAGGAAGTTGGTCACAAAAATTAAACATTAGAAGAGCCTCACAGTTTAGGGGGACTGAAGAACTAATTTCCTGTATTGCCTGTACCCGCAGAATTCCCAATACCGCCCTGGAAAGTACATCCTCCCGTTCAACTCCTGTTATCTGGAACTTATTTATAAATCTGTGCGCATATAATATCTCTCGAACAATTGCCAGCCAATAGTCACGGCGGGAATGTCCTTTAAGCTCAGGAAACTCCATGATAACAGGTTCAGATCTACAAAAATGAATAAACACTGAGATTAGGGAACAACACTAAGACCAATAAAACTACGATGGAATGCCACAAGTAAATCTGCCACTAAATGTTCTTAACTTACAGTGATTTTGACTTATACAGGATTGCCTTGTCAAATAACCGGGTACCCCAAGGTCCAGTCAACTCAGGTTTGACAATCTGTTTGAGATCCTCTTCTAAATCATATCTTTTCGCCTTGTCGTAAGTTACAACACGAAGTGGTTCAAAATAAAGTGCATGATCAGTTAGAATCAACCGACCTGAAAAGTACAGAAAAAACTAAATAAGTGAACAGTAAAATATTTACATCCATGCAGTGCCTAACAAATGTAAGTGGATGTTTCTTTCTGCAGTCTCCAAACAATAATTGGGGTTTGGCCATAATTTTATGCCAGTGCTAACTTAAAGAGATCTTTTGCAATTATTCAGCTAGTGAACAGGTCAAGGATGCCTACCAGGCCATGCTGACATTCCTATATGCTCAAGAACTGGTTGAGTGGTGACAGTTCCATCTACTTCAAGGATTTTCTCTCCTTTTGGTGACCGGCAAGCTGAAAGGAGGGATGAGTCTGTCTGGGACTTCAATTTTCTTATAACCCTACAAGCATGATGGAAAATTTTGTAAGAGATATTTCTGGCCAAATAACATTGTTTAAGCAATGAGATGGGCTCCCAACAATTAAACCAAGGATTATCTACAACTTACACATTTAAAACAGAGCCTGTCAAATAAAACTCTGCATGGCAACCGTTTTATTTATGTTTGGGCATATTTTTTAAATGCAATCTCTATCACCTGTTAGACAGTAAATATACAATCTTTACCATCACCTCCTTTATGAAAAGAGATGGTGGTTCACAAATAATACACAAGGAAGTTGTTTGCGCTAAGCTTTTCTTAACTTCCAAGGTATTAGAATTTAGATCCACCAAACCACCATCCTACCAACCACAAATACCACCACACTGCTATTCTTGCTGAGCCAATTTTCTCCATAAGTTTCGGCCACTATTACAACTGTTTTCACTCTTCCTACTGCTACTACACTGTATGACAGCAGGTGCTTTCTCATTACTACTAATAATGCTGCTGCTCTTGCCACTACCAACTGAGTGCTTGCATTCTTGCCACTGCTATTTTGCTTTGTATTGCAATTACAAGCTTTACATCTACTTTTTTTTTTTTTTTTTTTTTTTTTCCAGTTGAAAGCTCCAACTCAACTAGGATTGTTAGACTGTCAATAATTTAAAATATTTCCTGTACTGTCGATAGGCTCTGTGTGCAACCAACCACCCTTTACATATATCAACGTGGTGGGTTACTGAAAACACAGAAGAAAGTTATTCACCATTTTTCTTTTTTTTTTGGGATAACATTGCCAACTTATTTAAAAGCACAATATGACAGATGCAAGTAAGTTCTCATATGATATCTTGAACTTCCACCGCATGTCTAGATTGAGACAGAAGAACTGAATTGAAGTAAAACGATGATGTTAGATAAACTTAACCTCCCACTTCAATTCTATACTAGAATTTGATCCACAATGTATTTGGTGTAAACTTGAGCTCGCTGACATATGTATGGTTTTATTTTGATATCACAAGACATAGACTTGTGTAGAAGCATCGACAAGTCGGAGGCTAGTTC
Organism: Combretum micranthum; assembly: GCA_024138025.1. Classification (NCBI taxonomy): domain Eukaryota; kingdom Viridiplantae; phylum Streptophyta; class Magnoliopsida; order Myrtales; family Combretaceae; genus Combretum; species Combretum micranthum. The sequence goes on from JAMXBD010000045.1 coordinate 1,601,709, forward strand.
ACTGACAAGTGTGTTTAAGGCCATATCCATCACGAATTTATAAATTGTGGGAGTTTCCCATTGAGTATAAGCAAGCTTGACCACCAGCCACCCTTTTATACATAGCTAGCTCTTGGGGAAATCCTTTTAATACTACCCATCATCATTCGCTTACAAGCCTTATCTCTTATCATTGTTACAAATCCATGACCTACAAAAGAGCATTTGTCGACTATAATTTTACAAAGGACACCCTTTGCACAAGCATTGAGATAACAGGATAATACCTCTCTATGACAAGCATATCTTCCAACAAAAATAGCTAAAAAAGAAAAGACTTTTCTTTCTGGGAGAGTTAATGAAAATAATAAGAAAGCCAAAATCAACAATTACCTTTCTAGGCCCGTAAGGTACTTATCATAGATTGAGAAATAAAGCCAGCCATCTGTTGAAGAAGTAAGCACCTCAAATAGGTTTTCACTTATAATTACATTTGCAATGATAGGGATTGCTGAAGCAATACGGGAGAAAGCCTCCATGCCAACTGAAATTTCCCCATTTTCCTGAAAGGAGATTACAGATAATTTGACCACAAATCCAGATAGGGCAAAGCAGCAGCGTATTCAATCATACCACAATTCCCAGATTCTCACATAATGGTCTTAAAATTTTTAAGTAGAAGCAGTTACAACAAGAATGAATTATACAAAAATGAGTAGAAACTGACATCAATTGAAGACTCGCTAGCAGCACCAGGATTCTCCCAAGCCACCATCATGTCATATGTCAGGCGTCGAAACTTCTTATCAGCCAAATGACCTGGCACTTCAACAGAAAGAGCTAGGGCCCGGAAACAACAATATTCAAGAAAGTTTCTTGCATATACTGATGAATCCTTTACAGATCAGAAGCCTCTTCATTGAATCTTTCCTGAAGCTCACGAGTAGAAATGCCTAAGGTTCTGCATCCAGTTGCCATTTCATACACATTTATAAATTACAACCAAATTGAAGAATGTCAAAATATGATATCCAGAACAGATGATAGTATAAATGATAAGAATTCAAGGAAGCAAATTTTTTCTCCCTCAAGTTCAAGAGAATAACAGTAATTACATAGGAGAAGCTAGGACGTCCAGCTTTGGAGTATACTTACTTTGAGCATCTACGGACAACGATATTTGCAACAGGAGAAAGCTCAGAAATCCAGTTCTTCCGAGCAGATGGAGACTTTCCCATTTCCTCAAACTCTTCATCAAAGGGAGCTCGGCTTCCAAGCAACCATTTAAAGGAACCCTCTCTCACAAGTCCCTCAAGCATATTTCTAGTTCTGCTAGCCACTGCCATTTATGTCTATTGTTTTCTCACTTGAACACTACAATTCAATATCAACAGCCGCTAACAATTACCTGCAGGAATGTCAAGTCAGTATAAAATGACACCAGATTGTTCAATTTGCAACATTTTATGAAATTCACAAGCAAATTTCATTCCAAATTACAACTGAAAAGTAGCAGTTTTTGTAGTTTCAAATCACCACCAAAAATCCAGAATTCCAGATCATGGCACTGCATTTTTCTTTCTTCAGTGGTTACATCACTAATCAGATCTTACCTACCAGGGAGATTAATAATTCTAAAGTATAACTTTGGTTGAACTAACTACTAATCCATCAACAACTGCATATCAAAATTCTACATAACTAGCACATTCATCGCGGAAACTACTCAGAATCAGAAACAAATACCTTTTCTTCTACCAAACGTAAGGTGTAGAAGGACAACTTGCCCACCAAGGCGCATACCCAAGATTTGATCTTTTCAAAAATACCTTTCGTTCTCACAACATTACCTAAAACACACCTCAAAGCATGCCTTACAATGAAGTTTACACAACAAGAAATCAAAAAGAAAACCACCAGAAAACAAAACATATATCATCCCATCGATACACACTAACTGCAGACAAGGAAGACTTAGCAATGAAATAAAGAACCCAATTACCTCAATAAATCAATTTCTACTTCAACTCAACAGAGGTTATAGAATACTAAATTCATCATAGCATATCACAACAAAGTTTGATCTTTCACAAAATTCGCTACACTTCCAATGATATTATCAAAAACCCACCTCAAGAATATAATGAACAGAAAAATTAATATACCCAACTACCTCAAAGCACAAACTTTTTCCCTCTACTGAATAGAGCATGAAGAAGTGTAACTTACCACAAAACCATATCCACAAAATTTGATCTTTTCACGAAATTCCTTTGATTTGCAAGTCATATCAAAATACTCAACTCAGGATTATCCCTAAATTAAGAGTTTCACAGACCCAGTAAGACCAAGTTATTATCTTCACAAATGCGTTGCAGAATCAAGAGATTTTATTTCTAGCTCACTTCCCATGTATTCGAAGCCTTCTTGGTTTGGTTTGGCAGTTTGGTCCTCAAGGTTTGATTCGGTGCGGCGGTGGTTCAGGAATACAGACACGTGTTTCTCTAAATATTTAGAAGAGAGATGGGTGTCGGGATCAGGATTATCCGATTGGCATGATGATGACAAGAGGTTCTGTTTAAGGTATGGTTGTACACGACACGTCATCATCAATTGTTTATTAGAAGTGCCACGCGGAAGGTAAAAGGGCCCGCCAGACTTGTACATCTAAGATAAACCTGTAGATGACGTCTTGGCATGCATCCAGCAATATCTGGAGCTTGAGGGTGAGCATAGAATATCTACAGAACATTACTAGATTAGATATATTTTGATGGGGTGATGAGAGTTATAGTGAATGTTTCAAGTATAAATTTTTCAAAATATAATAGTGAATGTTTCGAGTATAAAATTTTATAAATTTTTTAAAATATACTCTTTAGGATATAATATAAATATAAGATTTTATATACCTAAGTTTTCTTTTTTCAAGATCTTTTATACCTATTTAAAATCTATATTTTAAATGCAGAAGGTTAGTTTTATAAAATATTGGATTTGACTTTTGAGCTAGATAATAAAACCTAAAAGATTCAATCTATATTTTACAATGGCTTAAGAGATATTTGACATTCTAGACTTGGATCCGATCTATATTTTACAATGACTTAAGGGATGTTTTTGTGCCTACTGTCTAGGTTTCGTTCTGGATTACTTAGATGAGAGGGGATTACTCTCATGAAATTATGGGCAGAGACACTATTCCTAATCTCTTTTTCTTCACAATTTTTTTTTTCATGATGTCACCAAGCTAATCATCATTCAACTATTTAGATAGTGGTTCACTGGAGTGCCAATGACTCACACGTATGAAGCTTCGATCGACTGAGGTCCAACAAGAGCTCGACTACGGGGATTCGTAATTCAAACTTATTAATCCACTTTTTGGTTATTGTACCCATTGGCATTATATTCATATGCATCTTCCACATTGGTGTAGCTAACATTTCATCTCATCACTATGAACTTGAACTCTCCAGAATTCGTCATTTCAAACTGCTAGCTCACAATACACTCTTTTAAGTTTCTATAGTCATTGTGGGTCAATAGGATTAGCGGCCCTAGTCTACTCACCTATGTGGGAAGCACCAATGTTCCCATTATTAACACATTCCAAGTTTCTAGTCATCATTGCTAAGGTAGTGGATCAAATATAAAAAGGATGATTCAAAAAAGCTAACTTTTTATAGTTTCCCACAGATGATGACAAAATGTTTGTGTCATAGTTTGCTAGTAAAGTATCTTGGATTTAGGCATTTGGATGGATGGACTTAATAAATTTGTCTTCCATGACCTTCGAAAAGGATATTTATAGAGGAAAGGCTTCACATTATTATAGAAGTGATTGTCCATCGTGGCAGAGCATTTTGAGATTATAGAAGAGTGCGACTGCTTATTAAGATTCTTAGCTATGTATTAGAGGAAGTTAAGGGGTTGACTCGATAGTTGGTCAATCGACTATCAAAAGCGTTAGCTTAGTCATCAGGTTAGTCTACTTAGGTGAGTCAGCTCATATATCTAATAAGTTAATTCAACCATGTGAGTTTCCAACCATCTTTTAAGGTCTCCTGGCCTTTTAGTAAGCCAATGGGCCATCCAATAGGTTAGATGAGTCATCTAGTAAGTCTTCTAAGACTAAAAGAGGTCAGATTAGACTTAGAGAGGTCATGTGCAAAATTTTCTTATCAATAGGAAGGCATATGCTAGGTTAACTTTTTCTGAATCTAGATGTGGCTACTACATATCCAATAATAGTGTTAGCCTTATTCTTTAGGCAAATAGCTTAATCAATCTTCCTTCCTTTGTGGGCCATGACGTCTTAAAGGGATCAAACTTTGACCTTAAGGTTTAGTTAAAAAATATGGTCAATATATAACTTTCTTAGTATCACATAAATTTGAAATTTATGCTAAAGCAGAATATATATATATATATATATATTCCACATAATATTTTGTATCCTATAATTTTTATAGTATATAACTTTCAAAATGTTCCAAGGTGCTAAAAGGTTAGGTTGCAAATATATACCTTATAGAGTAGGATAATAGTATTAGTTAATTTTTTAATTTTCTAGTAGGTATGACTTTTTAGTTTCTTGCTCATCCCTGTTAACGTTGATAAATATAATTAAAACAAAACATTAATAATAAGCTCTTGTGTGAAAAATTTTTGTTTTTGATTACTTTTTAAATTCTTCCGTAGGTATAATTTTTCTTCAATGGTTGGTTTTTTTTCCTTTTTTCTTTTTCAATTTACACATGAAACATAGCCTATTTTTTAAAAAAAAAAAGAAAAAAAATACTTAACTACATCATGGGTTGATATTGTGATTTGAGCTTGCTGTGTAATTGTTATATTGTAATTGTGCAAATCAATTTGTTATGTTGGTACTTATTGTTAATTATCTTTAAAAGCGCTATGGACTTGTATCTTACGTATTATTAATTTGTGACATAAGTAGAATTTTTTTACTGATACATTTATTAGAAAAATAAATATTCAACTAATTTAGGAGTTATTATTATGATTTGACTTTGTTGTATTTTTATTGTTATTCTGTAATTATGCAGTTGATAGATTCAAAAGACCTAGTTTTAAATTTATAAATTTTCTAAATCGTTTTCTTTTCAACTATGGTCTTACAGGGCAAGCGCACCCATCAGATGTAGCATAGAAAATGATCTAGGTCATATTCCTATGGAACGTTGATGAGTAATTCTACTCACTCTTTTCCTATTATCAAGCCAAAAAAATCAGATTTGGTTTTATATACATAGAAACTAAACTAAGTCTAATATTCACAAATTTCACAGCAAGCATACAAAAGGATAAATTAATTCACATGGTTGCTTGGGTCATGCTTCACCTAAGATCTATTCATATGACTCAAGAATTTTCTCAAAAATTTGTATTGATTATTGAACCATCGGATTCACTAAATTATGCTAATGCTTCTCTCAAAGTCAAAAGCACCTAAACCTAAGCCAAACTGCCGGAATGTCTTCCTGACTATTAGCAACTTAAATTTGCATAAAGAACAAGAATCCTTCGTTTTAAAACCAAACTGATGAATTCAAAACGAGTGACAGAAGATTTCACCATCCCTATCCCTAGGTAATTATGAGCAATCTCATCAATAGCTTTAGATCTATTCATTAAATCAACTCTCGATCTATTTTTAACAAAAAATCAAACATAAATCCAATAGGATGCACCATCCAATTAGACTCATTCTTTAGGCACAAGCTATTGAATACAATACCCAAGAACAAAGGAATCACATGAAATCAATCAAGGATCCACAATACCCAAGCAATATTAAACTATTCCTCTATAGATGAAACAATATAAATCAATAAGAAGGAGAAATATAAAGGATCTAAAATTATATTAGCAATACCAACGATGTTCCTTGATAAATTGATACACTCAAGCACAAATGCTGCTGTGAAAATACATAAAAGTGTGTTTTTTCTTGTCTCTGTCTCTCCTTTTCTTGTTCTTCTCTTCCTTGATTCTTCTCTATCTTCATTTTATAATGATCTTTGCATAAATGGAATTAAATGCTCATTGATGGAGGAAATGGGAAGTTACGGGAGTTACGGGTCTTTTGGCTTTTCAAAGTCTCATATAAATGGAATTGAATGCTCATTATGGAGGAAATGGGAAGTTACAGGAGTTATGGGTCTTTTGGCTTTTCAAAGTCTCACATAAATGGAATTGAATGCTCATTATGAAGGAAATGGGAAGTTATGGGAGTTACGGGTCTTTTGGCTTTTCAAAGTAACACCCCTTTAATGTCCAATAGACGTTTTTTTAATAAATAGGGGGTTACTATTCAATAAAAAAGCCTTTTCTTAAAAATTAATGGACTGTCAAATCCAGAAGGCGACAAGTCAGGTCACTTAAGCATTTCTGACTGTTTTTCTCTATATAAAAATTGACACGGTTGGGGACACGGCTTGTCCCAGAGTCGTGTCTTTTGTTGTAGTCTTTTTTCTTCACTGACACAACTTGGGACACGACTTGTCCCAGAAATGTCCCTTGCAAAGTTAATTTTCCAGATTAATACGGTTTGGGACAAGTCATGTCGCTGTTGTGTCTTCTCAAAACTTAAGATTTAGACCTTGATTGCGCTTTTCGTTGACATGGTTGAAAGACATGGCATGTCTTTGTTGTGTTAACCACTTTTTGGTCCAAATTTTGCATTTCTGACCCGTTTTTCCTTCTTTCCATAAAATAACTCCTTTAAAGGCCTGAAAGCATAAATTAATATTTTTAAGTGTCAAATTCATAATATTTATCAATAAAATAATCAATAAAAGTTCATTTTGGCATTCATAAAATAGGAATAATTTTGGTTTATCAGCAATTGATTTGTTATGTTTATATTCATTATCAATTATCTTAGAAAGCAAAATTCACTTGTATTCTATATAATATTGATTTGGTCAAAATTAGCTATAATATGTAATTATCGCGGCAAAAAAAAAAGCTTTAATATGTAATTAAAAAGAAAAAAGAAAAAGAATTTATAATTTGTGCAACCTATGACTCATAAAGTACAAGGTTTTTTTAAGGTGAATTCTATATTTTAGGAGATAATGAGATAGGTTTCAATTTCAAATTTAGTTTGAACTCATATACAATGCATAATATAAGTTAGGGAATCCTTCTTTCTATCTTATTTCATATGTTAATATCACGTTTTGTGTACAAAAGTATCTAAATGAAATAAAATGGAATAAAAGGGAATGGATAAGTAATAAAATAATAAATCTATTTCTATAAAAACGGGGTATAATATGTTTATTATCTTGATAAAAAAAATTACACAAATACGAATTGTAAAAAAAAAAATTACCATAATAGTTGCTTGAAGTATTTTTAACGCTCTCGCTATTTTAATTTTGTCAGACAACTAAATGCATGTTTTAATAAAAATAATCAATTTGAGTGCGAAAGCTACAAACAAGTGTATCGATCGTGCAAGTATAGCTAAGCAGGAGTATTCAAGGTTGAGATACACAAGGAGCTAATTAACTAAGTATTAGATTATAACATTTCTACTCTAATTTAGGCAACCGAATTAGAGTTTTGAGATTACAAACTATAACTATTCTAACATTAAGGACTAGACTAACGCTAAGACTACGATGCAAAACTCCTTCAGTAAAAGAGGTATGGGATTATGTAATGGTTTTGGTTAGGATTTGCATTCGTTGCTTTGTAATTATAATAGGGTTTGTTCATTTGGATTTTGATTAAATTAACACGAATTTGCTTCCGTTTCGAGTTGCAAAATTCTAACTATAACATGGATATCCCTCTCGAGTAACCCATTTATAATCACCGGTTAAATAACACACTCCTCTCATAAGCCATGTTATTCTAGTTGAATTTATGGTTCAAGCACATGTCTGTGTCCATAAACCATAATTTCAACCACATTAAGAATGTGAATTCTATAACTTCAGCTGAAACAACACAAGTCCATGTTAGTTCTGAAATTGTATTTTCTATTTTAATTGAGCTTTTGAATCTCTCTCAAGTGTTTTAAGATCTAATTTACAAGAAGTTCATAGAAATAACCAAAGTTTCAAATCAATATGACCCATTATATAGTACTAATCAACTCCTTAGGAAATCCATGAAAACATCACATAATCCCACTAAATAATTCTAGCTCATATTGATAAGTGGAATTTCATTAATACAAATATGAACACAATCCATTACAAAAATAAAGGATATAAATCACTTAGAAATTGTAGAATGTTTTCTACTAATTCTATGGATCTAACTCCACTGTGAAAATGCAAATGAATAGTGCCAGACGATGAGGTGAAATGAAGTTAAGGTCGATGGATGGAGGTCGAGGTCAGGTAATGAAGTGGATGGATGGAGAAATGGATGAATTGGTTTGTCCAAGACAAGACCAAAGTATGAACTATCCTAAGAGATGAAAGACAAGGGAAAATGAAGATGGCAAATGGTATATATAGGGTTTGTGAAAGGTTAGTTGGTAAGTGACGGTATGGTGATGTGAAAGTTAATTAGGTTTGATGGTTGTGATGTGACAAGTATGTGGAGTAGATCACCTAAATACTGTAAAAAGTAAAAAAGCATAAAAGTTTTATAAAATATTTACAAACCAAAATAACAAAGAAGAACAAAAATATCAGGTTGCTTGAGCTCAGTTGCTTTCTGGTCAGCTTATTTATGAAGTACTCAGTTCAGTTCATTCTTCTAGATAACATGAGCTCAATTTCTAAACTCAAGCTCATGGACATTTTGATTTGTTATGTACTCCATTAGCTCAGCTTGGTGATCTGGTGAGGTTGATGTAATAGCTTAGATCAATGCGTTGAGATCAGGACATTGCGCTGACTCAGATCGATGTATTGAGCTCAGGTCATTTGCTTGTTGTTGCTCAGCTTGATATGTTGAGCTCGAGTCAATGTATTGAGCTCAATTCGATGCATTGAGCTCAGGTCGATGCGTTAAGCTCATGTCATTTGCTTGTTGTTGCTCAAGTCAATGTGTTGAGCTCAAAATCTACTGTTGCTGCATAAAAATTGCATCTTTTTACTCTTTTAATCACAGTTGATCCACAGTCATGCAATTTATCATTTCCTAGCAGAAATTCATCAAAAAAATACCAATTTATGCATCAAAGTGCAAAAATAAATGTAGGATAAAATACACATTTATCAACTACCCTTAACTTAGCATATTGCTTGTCCTCAAGCAATTTCATATATCACATTCAAGAACAAATATAACATAGGACAACAACACACTTCCTTTTCACTCTTGACATCAAACTTCATAAATGCATCAATTTAAAGCTTTTAAGCTCAAATGGAACATAGCTGCAATTTTCTATGGAAAACTCATTCTTCACAAGCTCAATCGTCATGATTCACATGGACTTCATACCTCTTAACACTCAACCACTCAACATGTACAAAAATCACTAACAAGAGATTTAAATCACTAATCATTACTCAATAAAGTTTTACTCCTCATTTACCTCAAATCTTCTTACTTGAGATCAAGTATAACATCAAATAACTCAAAAAAATATTTTCACACTTTGCACACTAGACTAACATGTATAAATTCCTAATTCATATCTCAAGTACTATACCATCAAGTAAATAACGCAAAACTATAAATTCTTCCTCTACTTTGCAATTTTTTGGCTTTTCCTAAATTTTGCTCTCTCTCTTTTTTTTTTTTTTTTTTTTGGCTTTTCTTTTGAACTCAAAAACATCCTCATTTTGAGTTTGATTTGCAATGACATTAGAGGAGCTTTTTATTCTTCCTTTTTTCTTCATGACATACTTGCTTTCCCTTTTTGAATTTTATTCACTCGACCTCATTTCTTGACTACGATAGCTTGAATCTTGAGGAATGGACATGAGTTAATATGAATCTAGAACAGGTCTCCCATTTTGACACTCAAAAGTCCAATGTCTACCTCCATAATCTCTTCACACCATATCATCTGTAGTCATCAGGCCATCATCAGAAAATGCCTTATATTAGGCATAAGATTAAGGTGTACGTGTGCTGTATGAGTTTGAGGTATATAAATAAGGAGTAGGACACTCATAATTCACATGATCATCCCCACAATACACGCATGCTAAACCGTTATAGCTCATGATACAAATAGTAACAATTGATTAGGAACACAAACAATGAATCTCACGACCTTGTTTTTTTTTTCTTTTTTGGTTAAAAAAAGGAAAAAACTATTACTCTACTAAACATAAAACACATTAGACACTAAAAGAACACAATACACACTTTAATACACTATGGGCATAACATACTACTACTATATATGACAAAAACATAAACATACACAAACAAAGCCTAGTCTCATAGTCTAACCACAAATCTAATATTAGTCTCTAATTTAGCTCCCTGGTAACATCCCTAAATTGCTTGAAGTGTTTTTAATGCTCTCGCTATTTTAAGTTTATCAGACAACTATAAATGCACGTTTTAATAAAAATAATCAATTTGAGTGTGAAAGCCATCGACAAGTGTACCGATTATGTAAGTATAGCTAAGCGGGAGTATTCAAGGTCGAGATCCACAGGAAGCTAATTGACTAAGTACTAGATTATAGCAATTCTACTCTAATCTAGGCAACCGAATTAGAGTTTTGAGATTGTAAACTGCAAATTCTAACACTAAGGACTAAACTAATGCTAAGACTATGATGCAAAACTCCATTAGTAAAATAGGCGTGGAATTGTGTAATGGTTTTGGTTAGGATTTCCATTTGTTGCTTTATAATTATAATCAGGTTTATTCATTTGGATTTTGATTAGACTCACAAGAATTGTTTCCCTTTCGAGTTGCAAAATTTTAACTATAACATGGATATCCCTCTCGAGTAACCCAATTATAATCACCGGTTAAATAAGATACGCCTCTCACAAGCCATGTTATTCTAATTGAATTTATGGCTGAAGCATGTGTCTGTGTCAATAAACCATAATTCAATTACATAGAGAATGTGAGTTCTATAACTTCAGCCAAAACAGCACGTGTTGTGTCAGTTCCAAATTGTATTTTCTATTTGAATCGAGCTCTTAAATCCCTCTCAAGTATTTTGAGCTCTAATTTACAAGAAGTTTATAGACAGACTTTTGACTTTAAAAAAATTGAAGTATAAATAATCAAAGTTTTGGATCAACAAGACCCATTGTAGAGTACTAATCAACTACGTAGGAAATCTATAAACACATCACATAATCTCAATAAATAATTCTAGCTCATACTGATAAATAGAATTTTATTTTTACAAATCTGAACACAATCCATTATAAAAGATAAAGGATATAATCACCTAGAAATTGCAGAATGTCTTCTAGTAATTCTACGGACCCAACTTCACTAAGAAAAAATGCAAATGAATAGTCCCATGCAATGATGTGAAGTGAGGTTAAGATCAATGGATGGAAGTCAAGGTCGGGTAATGAGGTGGATGGATCGATAAATAGATGAATTGGTCTGTCTAAGACAAGACCAAAGTATGGTCTGTCCTAAGAGATGGAAGACAAGGGAAAATGAAGATGACAAATGGTATATATAGGGTTTGTGAAAGGTTAATTGGTAAGTGAAGGTATGGTGATGTGAAAGTTGATTGGGTTTGGTGTCTGTGATGTGATAAGTATGCAGAGTAGATCGCTAAATACTATAAAAAGTATAAAAGCCTAAAATTCCTATAAAATATTTACAAACCAAAATAACCAAGAAGAACAAAAATATCAGGTTGCTTGAGCTCAATTGCTTTCTGGTCAGCTCATTTGTGAAGTATTCAGTTCAGTTCATTCTTCTACATAAGATGAACTCAATTTCTAAACTCAAGTTCATGGAAATTCTTATTTGTTATGTACTCCATTAGCTCGGTTTAGTGATTTGGTGAGGTTGGTGTAGTAGCTCAAGTCAATGCGTTGAGGTCAAATCGATGTATTAAGCTCAAGTCGATGTGTTGGGATTAAGTTGTTTGCTTGTTGTTGCTCAAGTTGATGCATCGAGCTCAGGTTGATGCATTGATCTCGGGTCATTTACTTGTTGTTGCTCAAGTCGATGTGTTGAGCTCAAATCTACTATTGCTGCATAAAAATGCCAATTAATGCATGAAAGTGCAAAATAAATGTATGATAAATACACATTTATCAATAGCATCGCTATATCACATGTTGTAGATGAGATATAAAGTTTTATATGTGTATCGCATCTTAAAAGCTAGATACATAGACATATTATGCGAAAACTTTTAAAAATCATTGTATCTCACATTAGTTGTGTAATACAAATTTGGAGGTGTATTACACCTTTAATGGATGATACATGTATAACTATCCGTGTATCGCTTGTTGGATGTATGATATAGGTTTGGCGGAATATCACATGTCTCATGTAATATTTTTAAAAAATCGTTTACACCTCCAAGGTGCGATAGAGATGTGATACAATAATATTATTCATGTGATTTTTTTCCACAATATGTTTTTGTATAATTTTTTTAAAGTACAGTATATATACAATATTATCTATAAAAAATTTAATATGTCTGAAATGGCATGGTATAGAATGAAAAATATATATATATATATATATTTATCTAAAATATAAATAATAAATACGTAATGACAAAAAGAAAATTAAAATAAAACACCTTAATATTAAAAAAAGAATGAATCTCAGTTATAAAAAGATCTTCAGAAGTAACCTTCACGAAACCCTTGACTTTGTGGATAAAAAATCGAAGCCTGAGCTTATAATTATTTAAGCACTTTCGATTCCCTAGCCTCTTTAAGTTTGCCTACATAGCTCCAACTGTTAGTTCTACACCTATAGCATGGCAAAAGTCATCAGTATGTCGTTATGAGACCAACTACTCGTGCATATACTATTTATTATTGAACTGTATATTAAGAAGATTTTATGGATTTTAACTCACTTGTTTCACAAGCCGTTGTGTGGGTCTATTTGTTTCATCATATTCTATTTATTTTGATATTATTTTTTTCGTTTTCAAATTGATATTTATAAAAAAAACAGATATCGATGAAAAACTAACAGTTTTACTCATAAACTGACTAAACGATTTAATGCAGATATGATATAGATGAGTTACATATATAGATCAGATATATATACGATATAAATTAAAATTCAACAATTCAAACATACCCTAAATTCGAAACTTTAACATGTTGATGATGTATAATTTTTTATATCTTCGTTATAATCTGACACCATTTTAAATAGAATCTATTGAAATGATTTGATTATCTTCATATTTTAATCAATCTAACCTAATCAAACATGTACTCTATATAATATAAAATACATGATGGCTAAACAAGGATACAAAATACTCAAATATTCAATATAATTAGAATTGTAAATGAGACAAAGGAAGTTATTTCGAGCTTTTGAAAGCTTGGATTTGACTCATTTAAAAATTATTAACCTAAACTCGAGTAAAAAATCCAAGCTTGAGCTCAACTTATTTAATTAAAGGAGGTTTTTTTTTTTTTTTTTTTAGTTTAAGCTTGACTTGTTTACAAATCAAGTTTGAGTCAAGTCAAACTTTTTATCAAGTCTTGCCGAGCTTTTATTAAGCCTGAAATTTAAGTTCGAGCTCAACTCATTTAGATAGCTCTTTTTTCATTTTTTTTCAAACATAAAATAAATATATAAGAGTCATTAAATATATAATATGGTTATATCTTAAATAAAAATTCATTATGTTGTTATATATATATGTATATAATATGTATATATAATATAGAATGAATATAAAATTTATAAATCTACTAATAAGTCTACTTGTCAGCCTATTAATAAGTTCGAGCTTAAATTAGAACTCGAGCTTAAGCTATTTAGCTAAATGGTTTTATTTTAAACTTAAGCTGAACTTATTTGTAACCTTAAATATAATAACTCCATCGATCCATCAATCCCATGTCTTAAACAATTAACTTTAATTCATGATTATAATGGTACACAAATTATAAAAGGGAAAATACAAACCACAAATAATAATAATAATAATAAAGAAAAATTAGTGCTGTGTCGACTGTGATCTGTCATATAGATTATAGAGAACAAACAATTCTTACTTAATTAGATTCACTAATCTTATTTTCCCAAAACACTTGGACTTGCATCAGCATAGAGAATGGTCTGCTACATTTTATGAACGGTGGTGGGCCTTATAAGCTAAAATGTGCCTCGAAGATGTTGTGCTGGACACAACTGGGCTGATAAGTGGGCTTTATCTTTGCTTGGACATGTTAAATTGCTTCGAGCTTTACCTGTCTCGCTTTCCCTCTCTCTGATTCTTTTCAATTACGGAAAAGCTATTTCACCAACCTGGAAATTTTCTTTTGAGAAAAGGGAATTTGGAAGAGATGTTGGAAATTTATTCAAGCTCAAAACAACCAAAGTTAGAAGTGAGGTACCGGACCAATCAAGAATTTCGTCAACAAAGTTCCTGCAATCGTGTATTGGGTTGTTTAATTTTCACTACCGTATACAATAAGGAGAATGTATGATACAATATAAGAAAAATAGATATTATTTTGGTGTGACAAGTATCACATAATTTTTTTATGTTAATTAAGTTTAAGTTAAATTACACCGGAATGTCATAATGTTTAGGGATAAATTAATTTTAGGTCACAACGTTTCGAAAAGTTCAAAAAAGATTGCAAGGTTAAGTAAATAACTTTATTTTAGATCACAATGTTTTTGAGTGGTCCAAAAATGTGTCAAAATGTTTAGAAAAGTGAGTCAATTTATGTCACAATTTACGCGTGCCAATAGGAAAAATGTCTGATTAAAACTCTGAAAACCTTTTTTTTAAGGCTCTATTGACATGTATTAATAAAAAAATATTTAATTATATATTAGAAGACAATTTTTTTTCAAATGTTGTCACCTCTTTTGAACTTTTCGAAATATTATAACCTAAAATGAACTTACTTCCAAACTTTTTAACCTTCTGATGTAATTTACCCTTTAAGTTTAATATTATTTGTCATGCATAAGTTTCACAATTGGTGATGGTGATAGCGTAAATAGAGGTAATGATTTCATGACAATAATATAATGATGGTGATAGAAACATATTGATAGTATTGTACTAGTGATAGTTACAATAAAGGTGATGGTAGCAATAGTGGTGGCGGCGGCGGTGGCAACAACGATAATGATGGTGATGATATTGCCAACAACACTAGTGATGGTAGTAATTAGGTTGGAGTGATAAAATTAGAGTAGTAGTGATTGTATTGTTGGTGTGGCAAGTACAATACATATGTTTATATTTTTTTTATGTTTTATCTTATTTGTCATGTATGAGTATGACAGTTAGTGATGATGCTAGCATAAATGATGTAATGTTTCCATGGTGGTAATATAATAATGGTTATAGAAACATTATGCTAGTATTTGTATAGGTGGCGATGACAACAAAGGCAATGATAACAATGGTGGCAACAATGATGATGGTGATAGTAGCGACAATAAAAATAGTGATGGTTGTAATAAAGTTGCAATGATAAAAATGGGGAAATAGTGGTTGTATTTTGGTATGGCAATTACAACATAATTTTTTAAATTTTATTTAAGTTTGATATTATTTATCATGCATAAATATTAAAATCAGTGATGGTGGCAATGTAATGGTGGTAATGATTTTGTGGTAATAATATAATGATGGTGATAGAATTGTGTTGCTTATCTTGTAGTAATGGCAGTGACAATAAAGACAATGATTACAATGGTAATGACAACAACAACAATAATAGTGTTAATAAGGTTGGAGCGATAAAAATGTGTAGTAGTAATTGTATTGGATTAGTGTCTCTATTTAATGATTTCTTTTTTCTTAGGAGTACTATTTAAAGATTTTAGTTCGTTCTATTCTAATATTTTTGTATTATTTAATTTTTTCCAAATATCATAAGAAGAATTTTATCCAATATCATATTTATTTTACAAACCATATACTATACAATAAATTTTAAATTTTTTCTAGCCTCATATCATCAAAAAGCTATCTAACAAATTAGTACAAAGAGGATAGAGATGTCCAAGAGTTGGGTATGAGATGGGTTTTACAAACGCGAACTTGATACCCTACTGGACTCTCAAAACCCATCTAAAACCTATAGGTTTTTATTTATGAAACAAAAACCTGCTTGATAGACCCTATAGGACCCAAACTCGAATATGAATCCAATAAAGCTAATAATCTTTCAACAACAACTATCACATGTTTAAATTTATCTTTAAAATAAAACTTTTTTTCTCCTAAAATACATATCCATAATTTTCTTCTTGTTTACTCATGAAAATTTTACTTTTATTAATATTTGTGTATAGAATAAATCCTTCCAAATTATTCTCTTTATTCTCAGTTAGCTTAACATTGCCATAGGTTACCATGATTACTTAAAATCAAATATTATTAAAAATGAATGATCTCCAAAATTAAAAATGCATTATTATTTATTAAATTGAACTACAAATTTAAAATATACATACTATTTATTAAATTAAACTAGTACCTTAAATATATAAACCTTAAACTAGCTTGAATTTTAATTTTGTTAATTGAAAAGAATTTAATATTTTTTTTCTTAATGAGTCTAGTTCCAACAGGTTTTAGATTTGTTATAAAACCTTATAGGGTTTAGCATAATATTTCAAAACCCATTCTAAACCCAATAAAATATCCTATATGATATTTATTATATTGAATGGATCAGATACTCTATAAAAATCTGTCTAGCTACGATCGAGAAAAGGAAGAAACTTTCTTGGAGAGTAGCCCTTGACGTTGAGTTTTTCAAGGGGGGGGAAAAAAAAAAAGAAAAACCTAAACAAAAGAAAACACGAGAACATGGATATGACTTATGACTATAAAAAGGCACTTTTCACCTTCAAAAGTTACTTTTTGGGGTCAATAGCCCTTCGATGGTAAGTTCATGTGATTAGGAGAAGAAGGGTGTTACACATTTTGTTAGGAATTAGTTTAATATTTTAATTAGTTAGAAATTATTTAGTAAAAATTGGATAGAAATTAAAACATATGAGACTATATTAAATAATCTTGTTCTATAATCTTAAGAAATTTATTAATTAGATAAAAAAGTTAAGAATTAAAATGATTCTTTGTATTATAGAAGCGTCACAAAGGCTGAAATGAGCATGGCCACTTATTCCTTTCCAAATTTCTTGGATCCTACGTCCAGATTTTCGGATTCCTCTAATATTGGAGCTACTATTTGCTGGTGCTAAATATAACATTACCCACATGTGCTTCTTCTTCACAAGCTACCATCTCTTTTCTTTCCTTATTCATGAAATTTACTTGTCTTTGCCTTTTGACATCACATGTGTTTGCTTATTGAACAGTTCACGTTGAATTAAGAGGATCTTTACTGTTCTTTTGACGTGATGGAGATTTCATAAAACACATGTCAATTCAATGTTCTTGTATAAAACAAGAAGCGCAGTATCTGGCAACATTCTCAAAATTAACCTATAAAGGATAGATCCTCTTCTCATCGTCACGCCCGAAATTTTTCCATGTTGGGATAGGGATACATAGATTTCAGCCAAACACCGTAACAGCCAACAATATAATGACTCCCACATGTTAGATTGATCTTATAAAAATGGAATATGGTAGCTGTTATCTATTTTCACGTTTAGTTAACAAAATAGCTGTTTTATAAAATTATTGTTGATGCAAAATAAGCAATTGGAATCTATTTATAAAATCAAAGACATAGTTTGTTTCTTTTTTGGTACTTTTAGTACATTCTGGTATATATCCTTTAGGTTTGTTCATAGAACTAAATCAAGCAAACCAAACCTCAAAATAAAGTTATTTTATGTTTTGGTTTGAATTGTATTACACATTGGTTTCAAAATTGTCCAAATAATTCATAATTCAGTCAAGGGATTAAACCGAATGGGAATCAAATTGCTTAAACTCGAATCAAATGAAAGCGTTTGTTACTTGGAAGAAAAGAAATGACATTCTTCTCCTTTTAATTTAGATTTTCTAAAATGCTTTTGATATATAAATAGACTACAACATGCTTAAAATTAAACACTTAAAGTTCAGTGAGAAGCTTAGACTTGGATAAGAAACTGGACCATCTTTCATCAACTGCTTGAACTTCACTTTTTATATGTAAACTTGATCTTTATTTTATAATGTCTGTCTCTCTCTCTCTTTTGTTTTTTGTTTTTTGTTTTTTAATTTTAAATCCTTTTAACTTTGAGTTTTGTAGTAGTATTAATGTTATGTTATGGGTCTAGCAATAAAGGAGTCACGAAGCAAATTATTATTATTTAGTCTTTCTTAACTTTTTTATTTTGTAATATAGATGATTTATGAGAGAATTTACAATATAAGTTTGCGTAGCAAATTAAACTTATTTGTGGGATTATTATCCATGAATTTATATATTTTAATATGTACATGCTACAATAGTCCACTTATTATATTATTTTGAATCAAAATCTTGCATTGACTTGTAAAACCAAATTGAAGCGGATCAATTTAGAACCCTAAAACATTTTAATTAAACAGTTCAATTCATTAAGAGTTTGAATCAAACTATTTTAAATGTGGTTCATTTAATTTGGCTTGATCCCTAAACGAAGTCAAATCATAAACACCCTCTACAAACCATTAGATGTCAAGCGTACTTTAAGAAATAATTATTATTTCTCTATTTCATCCCTAAAGAATTGCAACTGCATTCCAAACTTATCCCATCTTGCAAAACCAAATGTCCCATAAAAGAACCAAATATTTGTTCATCCAGTGTTCCTGGGATACCACAACCAAAAAGTTTAAATAAAAAGAAAAAAGAAACAAATGGTGGATAGACCTTTTGAATGTAACGTTTGATCTCAATTGGAAATATGACATTGCCCATTTTAGTTCAAATGGGACCCCTTTTGCTATTCCACCTTCCGAGTTCATGCATACTCCAATATACAAGCAAAGAAATGTCAAAAAGGGGTTGAATGTAAAGATATTGAGATTTTTGGAGAGTGACAAAAGTGGTCTTAAAAGTTTCATTAGCACTTATCATCAATAGAAGTTGTAAGATAACCCCACCTTGCCCCATTTTCTTTTAAGCATGTCGTGGCCCATTCAAGCTGTCCTAACCCAACTTCAATCTTTAGGTTCTTGTGGTTGTGGATGCAATGCATCTGCCTTCTTCCTGTCTACTCTATGTCAGGAGAAGAATATAGCAAATCTTAGCTCTTGAAATTCATTCCTCCAATCATTCATGTTATGAATTGGCTATATCGGCCGTCAGATTTTGTTTATAATTATTATCATCCATAATTTCATCACCCGACAACAACATATCTCAAAAACATGAGCATTTATTCCAACCTATCATAAATAGATTTAATTAATAAGTAAATATATGTAAATGTTGGATTTAGGATCTTAACACTATTCTATTTCTCTGTTCACTAGCCGAACTTGCATGTTATACTATATATAATTATGAAACAAATGATAGGTGAGGATTTTGTTAATTAATGATTATACATATGTTAATGATACATCTGTGACCTCTCATGGATATTTGTTGAACATATAACGCTGAACTTCACGACAAGGAGATTCTTTTGTTGACTAGATAACTCACAGAAAAGGAGAAAGCTATAAGAGGGACTTTTCAATTGGATAAAAAAGGTATTTTCTTTCTTAACTCAGAATCAACAAGGACTCGTAGGTGTCTAAAGGAACTACTACTTGTTTAATCTTATTATAAAGTATAGAATGTATATTTAGAAAGCTTTCTTGTATCTCTTTGAATATATCGTTTTTAGATGTAAAATAAATGTAAAAGTAATGTTATGAAAATAAAGTAATTAGGAAAATGAAAATTATGTTTAAAACAAGTTTAGCAAGTTTCATGAGTTAAAGTTTCGATACTTGATTTAAAGGAACCTTCATTATATTTCTAAGATAAGAATGCTCTCTAAAGGATATTTGAGACCTTTGGTCCAAAAATGCTTAACTTTCGACGGAATTTTCAAACTAGAAGCATTATGTGCTATATGCAATGTATTCTTTATAAAATGTTGGAATATTTGGTCAAAACTACAAACTTTTATGATTTACAAGAAATTACATATTACACTTTAAATCTATTCGATTAGATTGACTTCTAACTCAATCCACACATTCAGGCACTTCTAAACTTTACTTAAAACGCCTTTTTCTCTTTGTCAACATCCATCCATTCCCAACAACACAAGGGAAGAAGAAACAACCTAAAACCAAGCCAAATTCAACTTATAACATTTTTAAGAATTGACAAGTTCTTAGATGTATGAAACTATTCCAACAATACGTTGCACCACATCCACTTCACTAATATCAGATCACATGGGATCAAGACCATGCACTCCCAGTCAATAAGCTCATTAATTGAACATCACAAAAACCAAGAGATATCGGCATCATCCCAACAGTAATGCCAAGAGTCTGAAATAAATTGCGTTGGGGCAAAAGCTATACGCCAAAAGAAGAGAAAGTTCTTCTAAATCTCGTACTTACCTTGGTAATTATCCATATTTAAGAGGTGTATATTAAACAAATTTTTTTTCATTGAAATAGAGACGGAATCATTTAGATGTATACTTTAAATAGAATTATGAATTTAAGTGAATGATTATACAAGTTTATGATTTTATTGATTTTGCATATTTTATATGATTCAACATATTTAGTATATTTTAATGAATAGTAAAATTGTGAATTTTATAACCATATTTACATTGTAATTTTGGATGTTTATGATTACTTATAGTATCGGATAAAATTTTTAATACGCATTATTATTTCTTGTTTTACTTATATCTGAAGTTTAACATCCTTTATTCATTCTTTCAATCCATGCAAATCTGATGACGATAATTTTACCTCAACTGGATCTTTTTTTTTTTTTTTAATAACACGGACGACACATTACCAGCAGACGTATATGATACTATGGATTAGGCAATTTGACATTTTGCAATTATGATATGGTACAAAAGAAAGTGTGCTGATGGAACTTTATCTAAATTAAAATCCCATTCTAAGTAAAATATATTTACTTGACTAAGAAACTGAAATCATTTTCAAAGATCAATAATGTCCGTTCATACTTGTCCAACATTATCAAAAAAAACAAAAAAAATAAAGGAAAAAAAAATAAAAACTGTACTAAGAAATTAGATTACTCGACTCGATCAATAATTCAAAAGATATGCTTAAAATTTATGTTGCACCTTACTTTTTGGAATTTTGTCTAACGATTGTATTGATGCACAAGCTTTTGTCGACATAAATTCGTCATAATCTAACAAAACTTTTGTTTCCCTTCAGGTCTACGCGAGTTGATGTCGGGCCCTTGGTGGCATCATGTACGCAGGCTCAAATTCGACTGTCTAGTTGATATAATGAGACGAGCAACAACCTACATTTTTAAAGACAAAACTTAGTTTTTCCTGAAGTTGCTTATAATAATTGAGATGAGATCGGCACAAGTCAACATTGGAGCATTTTGCCACTTGACGGAAAAGGGAGGAAAACAAAACCCAAAAAAAAAATGGGAGGGAGGGAGGAAGGAAGAGATGTTTGTTTAACTAATCGAATATGAACTGTGCACGAAGAAGCAAACTTTGTTTTGTGCATTTATTCCCGCATTTGTCAGGTGTATAAGGTCCTAAGTGTCAAAATTAAACGTGTAATCTTCTTCTTGTAACTTTTAAAAGTATGTATGTGTTTTTCGATCAGCGACTAAAACCCTAAAATCATTCATTTATGATTATTTTAGAAATAATTTTGAGTTTTAGTAAATATTTAGAGTATATACATATTTTTTAAATGCTACAAGCGTTGAAGTCATACCCTGCAAGAATAAAACATACATCTATACTTGACCCATTGTTGTGTCCAATAAATAATTACTATCGAGAATGTGATTTCTATTATCCATAGGGTATAACTAGAAGGGTCTTTGTAGGATACCCGATCCACCTAATTTGCTAAAAAACCCTACAAGATCTTAGGATCAGGTTTGGACATTTCCTTAAACCCTATAGGGTATAGGATTGTGATCCATATCTACTATACAAAACTCTAGAAAGAACCCAACCCGATACATAAATCCTTATAAGGTTGACTCATTGTCTCATTATGAAATATTTATTTCAAATTATTTTTATATCTCCTTTGTGAAATTTCATGTTAATATGAACAAATTTTACGAGATTCATATATAAATATAAATTATAATATATCTAATTGCATTGATGCAAAAGTATCAATAATTATAAGATAAGAGGGGGGAAATACTGCAAATATTGTTTAACAGGACGGGTTCACCTAAACCCAAAATCCTATAGTAGCAGATTCGGACATAATGAAAAGCCTATAAGGTCTAGGGTTTGAATTTTATATGACCTATATACCAAACCCATCCCGATGCATCCCAAATTGTATGTCTCATATAAATAACTATTAATAGGAAATAGCTTTTCAAGTGTTTAATTCATGGGAATGTAATCTCATATCATAAGTAATAAAATAAAAAGTGCTATATCATCATATATGTATTTAAAAATTCATGTGTAGATGTATTAACTTAGTATATATTTTTTTATAATATTGTAATATGAGTATCAGTTAAATATCTAATTATTATATCTAAGCCAATAGATTTTTTTTAAATAATTAAAATTTAAATGAACTAATGAATATTATAATAATGATATTAATATGTTTAACTATTAAATTTTGTGAGTAAGTAACTACATGATAAAAATGTTGCAGAAACCGATCACGCCCTCTAGAATAAATTGATTATTAATTTTTTAGCAGTTATTATTATAACGCCATTGATAGTCAATCAAGTATTGCTATCGATTAATTTATTTATCAAAATAATATAGAAACTTTTTTGTTCCAAAAATTTGTTATTAAGTAATGGTTAGTATTATTAGGAACAATAAAGTATTACTATTTTGCTCTTATAAATTTCTTCTCACGACTAATTACAATTGTTTTATTATTGAATTATTATCATTGGTAAAATGATTATTATTGACTATATCATCATTAAATTTTAAATTAGTAATTGTTATTTACTAATTTAACTTGAAACACTAACTAAGATTCCAACTTCCAAGAGGAGATTGGATGCATGAATTTGTTTCTAAACAATTCTAGTAAAATTACCAAATTAAATAATGAATGAGTAAATAATAAAAGTGAACAAGATAGTGAGTACAGAGATATAAGTTACTGGATTCTGCTTTGGGATTGCAATTTCATTGGGGAAAATGTCAATATTGTTGTTGGATTTCCCATGAAGATTCAATTTACTCATACAATTTTACCGTAGCAATCAATTTAAGATTTAATCAAACCTTTTATGATGTGATGTATGCTCCATTTGCTATTGTACTAAAAAGGCAATCAACCAGTGTTAACCGATGATATTTGAATAATAGTAAAAATTTGATGATGTAAATTTAATAAATCATCTTTTAAGTCTAGAAACAAACAGAACAAACAATGTTATGAAAATAATAAAAATAATTGTAAAAAATTTGATCGAGTATTGAACTAACTAAATTAAAGATTAAATATAAAATTAAAACTTCAAATAAAGTTAAAGAACATATTTATCCATTTTCTTAATACATCGAATGTGAATCCTTAATGAGATTTGCGAATGTTTGTTCACACAAAAAACCAGTGCCCTGGCGTTTTTCAATTGCAAAGTGAAAGCCCATCTATTTCCGTCCGATCGTCTCATTGCCTCGTACAAACCAAAAATTTAGGGACTAAATCATTTCATGATTTTCCATATTAAACTCCTAAGTCATGCTCTATCTTCATTTACTTAATTATTTTCTTTTTTGTAGTGGATTTTTGTCGATATATAACAAGAGATGCTTGCGACAAAAAATAAAAGATAAATCTAAACAAGAAAAGGTACTTTTCATGGTCATGATAGAAAGTATATTTTATTATATTATAGTAGACGTTATCCTTTTTGAGGTGGAGGATGAGGACGTTGGAACCATGCTTGGAAATGAAATTCTATCTTGCATAAATTAGACGTCGATTATGTATTATATTTCTATCAAAGCATAATCTATAACATATTTTCATGTAGAATAGAAGCTGTCATGCCAGAGCCAGCCCATCCTATCCAGAAAGAATTTTACTGGTAACTCAGGTTCGAGGGTACTTAAAAAAATATGTACAAAGGTAAGGTGTGATAATTTTTTAATAAAACTATAAATATAGCCCTAAACTAGACTTAGGCTACGGTTGAAACCGATCTGAAACCGGTTTGAACTGTTGGTTCACGGGTCGGTTGGATCTTGAACCGGCAAGTCAAGGGCCGATTTATGGCCCTTTGACCAGTGAGAATTCTTTTTTGGATTAATTACAAAAACATGACTTGTATTTTGAGCAATTTGTAAACACTTGATCCAAGTATTATAAAAAAGTATCGATGTTATTAATTACTATTCAAGAGAATGTTTAGTCTTATTGGTCTAAAAAAGATTAATGTAATAAAAAATAATAATAAATAAAATATGAAAACTTATTTTTTGAAAATTAGAAAATAAAAAAAATGTAAAATTAATTTTTATGACCAATAAAATATTGACATGTATCATTCTAAAATTATTGAATAATATTAACACTTTTAAATGAAACTCGAGTAAGCTAATTGTCAAAAAAAAATAACACATGTTATGTACTTGCAAATTGGTTAAAACATAGGTCATGTTTTTATAATTAATCTTTTTTTTTTCTGTCTAATATTCCATTATCTAGCCTATTTGTGTTTCTTAAACAATTTCAATTCATATAATATTTCCTTGCATGTTATCTAAATAGATGAAGTTTTCTGTATTCCTTTTTTAGCTATACAAGGAGTCGAATACGAATAAATTCATAAAGTAAAACCAACCATTACATCATCATGCAAAATATATATGTGGACAATTTAAAAAAAAAAAAATTGAGACCATCTTTTCCAAAAAGTTTATCTACTTTTTGAATATATATAATTGATACCCCAAAAATATTTATGACGCATTCACTTTGTTGTATTAACATGGGAGAAATCAAATTCCAATTCAATAGGAATGTAATAAGATTATAATAGTCATTACAATGTCCACCTAGTATAAAAAATAAAACAAGTAATTATTGGAGTAAAATGCAAAAAGTCTATTATGCTCTTTATCTTTATCATAGAAAAGGATAATTGTATATGTAATATTTTCACAAAGATATTTACGATAAAGTTGGAAAATAAATTATTAAATAAAAATTCATTGATATGGGAATATGAATTGATGTTTATCATTTTAGGTAATAGTAATTCACTATGAATTGTCCATCTCCTCAACTAAACATTTACGTAATATTAGCTAAAACATGGAGTGAATAGATAACTATTCATCTTAAATAAAGAGACTATTAAATTAGGGTAAACTGCACTAACACTCCTGAAAACTTTTAAAATTGTGCGATCCTTAGTACTTAGACCCCTGTAATATCCATGGGTCCCATTTTTTAATGTGCTAAGTGCTGTGTCAACATATTAAGAAAGTAACTATATTAAATGTTATGTTTATTTATTTATTTTGCCATTACAAAGGGGAGGGGGAGTTCAAACTTGTGACCTCCCACTTAAGAGACCAAGAAGATGCCACTAGGCTAAAATACCATTGGTATTATATTTATTTATTTACCAACGTGTAAAATTTAACTCCTTTTTTTCCAATAAACTAGATGCATGAAAATACCCACCCAAACAATTTAAAAGAAAAAAAAATAAAGTTGCAGCTTGTAAAAATTCTTACAAAAAGAATCTACAAAAATTGTGATTTCAATCCCTGTGAAATATCACAACTTGAATCCTTGATTGTTCATATCTTTTACTTAGTTATAATATATAAGACCATAAATCATAATGTAAAATATTCAAAATCAAATACTATGATAGGAAATCCCTTAACAATTACAGCGTGGCATGGCTAAATAGAATAACCAATTGGAAAAACCACAAGGTAAATATTGTTTTATTACTTTATATCTTCTTATGTTTTATTGTTATTAAAACATTGCATGTAAATATTTAAACCTAGAATCATTATAACTGAGTTTGTGCTTGTGCATAAAATGTTTGTCTTTTGCATTTTTCTTCTTTTCTTTTTTTTTTTTCTTTTGGCCAGCTCCTCCTAAATTGGTTAGTTTATAATAGTTTTAAGTCATTATTCTTCTAAATCTGAGATATGATGGGCAATCTATGTTTTGTTTATTCAACACTATTGGGTTGGACTTACAGAATCAATGTCACCTACAAAAGACAACATTTTAATTTCTTTACTCTTCACAAAAGACTTGCTTGCCAAATTGAGTGTATAGTAATTATATATATTTTCTTATCTTTTATTTTTTTATCTTTTTTTTTTGTTTTCTATTTGATCAATTTTTTTATTATGTTTTTAATATAATTATTTACTATACCAACAAATAAATATGACGTGGTATTTAATGTAGTCATTTTTCATTTTATATAAACAATATAATACACATCAACTGCTAATATATTAAAAAATGGGATTCATAAATATTTTAAGGGTCAAAGTGCTGAGTTTTCTAAAACTAGATATTCATGTAATTTCAAAACTTTTCAATGGATGTACACGCAACTTACCCTTAAAATTATGATTTTTCATAGTTTATTTACATATTTCTCCTGCAACTACAAGCCAGATAATTTCCTCATACGTAGTGCACTATTTATATGGCACATTCTAGAGTCACTTGATGAATGATGAAGATGCAAGTTCATATTTTAGTCCTTGTAAGTTTAAGTGGTTTCCAATAGTGATTTAGCTGTTTCTTTATCATCTCTTGTCTGTCCGTTGTCTCATCACAAACCATGATTGATGGTTCCACAAAACCAAATAATTAAAGTTCTTTGGACTTTTATTTTTCAATACAATTAAATGAGAAGATATGAATATAGTTTATTCTATCTAAGTGACGATACCATTAGACTATAAGTTATTCTCAAATTTGTTAGGTTTTTAAACATTTATTTTATCATTTTTATGTGTTCTAACATTATCTATAATCCAAAATAAACAAATAATAATACTGATGTTAATATTGATAATTAATTTTATCCATCCTTTCTCATGTATTTCACTTTTGGATATCGATTTATTTATCTCATAACAATACAATTAAGTCCATTACATTTTTTGGATGCACAATTTTAAAGATCAAATCGAACATAAATGAAGAATAATGTCTTGTTGTTGAATATGAATTTATGTAAATTTAGATCATATAAAATATTATTGCCTTACATTTTTTTTTTTTTGGAGGGTTTCAATTATTTCTAATGGTATCAAATAAATTTTACTCTATGGACAAGATGAATTTACTTGAATTGACCAGATGCTCTGATATGGAAGAGGAACATTACAAGAATGAATTTCCATGTATGTATGGTTAATAATGAACACTAATTAGGGAGTGGAGCATTTTTCATGTGATGTCTGGCATTGAGGAACATTTAAGGAAGTGAGGTCAAGTTTGCCATGTTGTGTGGAAGTTGGCTGGTACTCCATGTCCCTCCTTCATCAGCCTCTCCAATTCTTTCACTTCATCTGCTTTTGCCCTCTGCATGATTTTAAACAAACTTCATCAAAATCCTCAATATATGCATGGTCCATTATTTACAAGGACAAGATAATATATACATATATGTTTTGTGGTATAAATAAATATGCACAACTTTTGTTAATTTTCCAACACATAGGAAAAACCAACAACACTTAGAATTGGTTTTTACATGTATAACCTCAACTATTCCATATATTTAGGAATTAGCAAAAGTTGCATCCAACAATATATGCAACTGGAAGTACCCACTTCTCTATTTGGAGAGAATTAATCTTTCACTATTTGTGCTAAAAATTTGTTATAATAAGGCAAAATAAGTTTAGGAAAAAAAATGTCATCTTTCTTGTACTCCATAGACTTTTTTTGGCAATTTTGAGAACATATTAAAAAAAAAAGTATACATATGTATCTTGCTAATGAATAATATCTTGCTAAAATGGAAATCTCATATAAGAAGAAAGATATTAATATCTGGAGTTATTCTGCAAAGGCCGTGATGGGAAACTTTTTCTTTTCTTTTCTTTTCTTTTTTCAATTGTTTTTCTCTGAGTAGAAAGTGAAACATAATTAAGTTGAATTTGCAACATCTAAGAAATTTTAGTTAAAGACTAGATTTATCATCACATGTTACATTTAGGTCAGTTTGGTCATACATATTGGTGGACTTCTAACATTAATATTAGCTTTGGAAGATGGAGTTGGGGGATTAATATTTAATTATAATACATAAATTGTGCAGCCGGATGTATCCTTTTAAAATGCTTTTTCTATAATATATTTTTTTTAACATACAGGATATTGAAGTCCATAGATTAAAAGGAGATTGCATGCTGACTCCAAATTTCTTGTATGATAAAAATTTAATAGACATATAATTATTATTTTATTTTTTCCGGGGGGCCACATAATGTGTGTATATACACAATACATTATTGCAATAGTACAAGTCTTATAAATCATCTACAAGAAAAGGTTACCTGTAATCTATCAATGTCATCTGACTCTGAATTGAAGTCATAGTACGAGCTTGCTGCAGTAAGCTTCATAGAAAGAAACTGAAATCGAAAAAGAAGAAGAAATTTAATGAAAATATAAAAATAAAAAATAAAAGGAAAGATATATTACCAACAAATGCCCAATATATTAAGTTTGGAGTTAGAAAATAAATGTAAATTTTCATCTTGATTTTAATTTTTTTTTTTAATTTCTTACCTCCACTTGGCTCTGCAGGGACTGAACATAGTTGATTATTTCATCTAACATCATTGCCAATCCCATGGTCTGCCAATCCAAAAACATAAAGTATTAACCTTCTAAGCTACAAAAGTTTCAACATTAAAAGAAAAAAAAAAAAAATATGAAGGGCAACCATTTTTAGGGTATGGTTTTAGTTTTACCTTATAGCATCCTGGGACAATGTCCTGCAAACATCTTAGTCTTTCATTGATTCTACTCCTTCTTACCTAAAGAATTAAAAATCCAAATTAGCATGACATGATAATATAAATATATTGAAATTGTAAGCATATTATGGAAGATATTGTTTAAAATTTCATCAATATTAATTGAAACTTGAGGTGTCAAATCTTATTATAGTAATTCCACGTGATTATAAATAGTTGGGGTTTTTTAATGGTTGGAAACAAAAGTGGATAAAAATCAGTAGTAATAGCGATTATAAAAAGTAATTAAAAATTGATTTCATTTCTTTTCAAACGATAAAAGCCAATTTTGCTATAATTATTTTCCATTAGCAACAATATCTTTTCATCACCACCACTCATCTTTTGAACCACTAGTAACAGGATTTCTTGATATTATTAAGATCGTGTTGGGGGTTTCTAAAACTTAATTATAATAAAATATAAAAAAATAAAAGTTATAAAAACATATTTAGTTTGATTCCATTGCAAAGTCAATTTCTCTGAACATGTTTATTTATGTTCATAAAGGAATTTTATAGGATTTACCCTTTCAGCTAAACTATGGCTATCAGTTGCTTGTCCTCTTCTAGCTCTTACATGAACCACTTCCTTTTGTTTCTCTTCTTCCTTCTCATTAATTTTCCTTCTCTTTCCTTTTCCAGAATTCTGTTAAAGAACAATATTAAATAAAGCAGAAGACAGAGATTAATCAGAAACTCAATAAATGCACAACATAACCCTAACAAAGAGGTTACATGAAACAGGGTAACTTTAAAAAAAAAAAAAATTACATTTTTTGTTTTACTTCTAGAGTCAGAAATTGCAAGAGAAGAACAAATCCCTGAGCTGCTTTCTGACACACTGATTGCTTTCCTCTTTAATTCATTCTCAGGTTTTGTGATTGGCTGAGAAACTGCTTCACAAGTTAGGGAATGTTCCTTCGGCAGAAAATTCCCTGAGAAAATTTCTGCCAAGTTTCCAGGAAAATCTTGGGATTGATGAGAAAATTGGTTTTCATTGAACAAACTCGTTGGAGTATGAAAATTTAAGGTTGGTGTATAGTGAAATACACTTGAGCTGGATTCTAGGATGCTGTTTGTGAATTCAATGTTTGGATCCATATCTACGAAAGGATATGGTTGTTTGAGGATTTGTAGGTCTGTTGTGAATTCTGCCATGGGATGTACTCTGTTATGAATATTTTTTGTGAGCAAAATAGTGATTGGAGAAAGGAATTCCACTAGACCATCATATTTATACTCGTGACAGTGGAAGATTTGGCCTTATTGTATCAATAAAAGGGCAATGTTATTAGAAAATTTCGTCATCGTTTGTTAAAAGGTCTAATAGTTTATTAATGTGGTATTTCTCTAAGAATGGGAAAATTTTATGGTTTTCTTGTGTTTTTTTTTTATTAGTTATTTAATGATCTAGATACATATTCAATCGTGATTACACTATTGAAATATTTAACGCATCATTTGTTTTATTTATTTTAATGATTAGATAATTAATTGGATGATCCTTTTGACGATAAGTTTTTTATTCTTTTTCACTGTGATTTACAAAAACGATATTAAAATTTTTTATCTTTTTATACAGTTTTTTAATTATTTAATAAATACTGGAAAATATTTTTTTGTATTACTATTAAAAGTTAAAATAATAATATAGGAGGTCAAATGGCAATAGCATTTCTGTAGGAGTGTTCAGGAAATTATCCAGTAGCTGGGACCCATTATAAAATTTTTGGGGTCCATAACATTAATATTTTAAATTGTAAAAACTTAATTTGGGAATACTTTTGCAGCATCCGCTTTACCTATTTTGAGCATTATCATTAACGGAAAGTACATCAAAACCTTCGAAAGGCCTAAACTATAACGTATGTCCTTTTTGTCGTTTTTTCCTGATATACCCTTCTAGTTTCCTTTTTTCCCTTAGAAAATAAAGCGTCTGTTTAGATTGTTTATTTTTTATCTGTATTTATATTTTTTTACAATAATATATGTAAATATATCCGATTTACATCTAAATTTTATTTATATTTGTTCTATTTGATCTTTTGATGAGAAGTGTTAACTTTTTTTTATCTATATCTATTTCTTGATAAATAATTTGTCAGCAAAACGTTTAAAAAAGTATCTGTATCTGCCGGAAAAAAGCCAAAACAAACAGACCCAAAATACACCTTAGTTGTGGAGAACTTCAATAGCCCGTTAAGAGATCATCGGATTAGCCATGATTAAAATAAATAAATATAATAATGTTTTAATATAATTATAATTAAGTATGAATTATTAAACAATTGATAAAAACAATTTTCTTAAAAAATATAATTAAATTTAAAATGTTCACTATTTAAATGTATTATCATGCAAAAACTCTTTTGAAGACTCAATGGCCTTTTCTTCGATTCTTCAAAGGCATACGGCTCATGTCCACATTAAATAAATTTTTGAGAAATTAGTTATAATCAATCAATAAAAAGTAGATTTTTCTGGTATATGTATATAAATATGGAAAAATAAGAAATGAGAATCAAGAATTGATGTAATCTTAGCCGCAACACAAAATCAATATATGTGTGTAGAATCTTTGGATTATTTTTAGCGGGTTAAGGGGGCAAAAAGTGCAAACAAACCTTAAGCATGAAAATGATCAAATTGGCAGTCGGATTATAATATGGGAATCCAAATCAAGATCTCCATCTCTGTACCGTTTCAAACATACTCCGTGGGCATCCCCAATCATTTAATATTAGGAATAATATCACGTCCAATGGACTTTATCACATTTTTTTAATTTGATACATAAACTTTGGAGCTAATTTAATTATACACAAACCAAAACTTTAGATGCTATGGTTAGTGCTTACTATTAATGTCCTTTGATATAATTATCTAGATGTCATCACGGTCCAGTTCGATTCAGAAACCAAACTGAACCACTGGTGCTTAGTCTCAAAATAGAGAAACCGAGAACTGTCATATTTAAAAAAACAAAAAAGAATAATTATACTTAATTTAAGTAAAAATAATATAAAACAAACTTTTAACTTGAAATGAAATTAAGTCTAACAATAATTTTAGTTCATTAGTAAAGAAAAAAAAAGTTTTTAGAGTTGTGCATTTATCTCTACACAACCACTTCCACTTTTAATTGTAATATTAGTAATGTAATACTAAAAAATATTCAAAATATAAAGAAGTCACAAACATGAAAACAAGTCCAACATTATTGAAGAATAAGAAAAAACTAAACAACATATGATTTCAGTGTGATTGATCACCGTTAAATTATTTTCTAAGGATCCAACAGCTAATATTGAAACATTATTTTCTTTAGTAGTGGGTTGGACATGCAAATGGGCTAAAAAAAAGCTTGAAAGCTTTTATTATATAAAAAAGCTCAATTCTCTTTTAAAATAGCCAATTCTTAACATATAAAAGGGTTAAGTGTTATTTTAACTAAACAAAGCCCAAATTAGCTTTTCACTTGTAAGAAAACCTAATAAGTTCAAGAGTAGAATAAACCGTTTAATAATCTTTATTCCGAGCTTACCAAGTCAAATCTTCTAAGGACATATCTTTTTGGATTTAGTTGTCTAAATCTTTTCACTAATTCAAAGACTAGTCCACAACATTAAATTGAGCTAAGAGCCCAATTACTAAAATATCTCTCCACAACTTCCACATAGATGATTGGGTACTCGTAATAACAATATTGAAACTTTTAATGATAAGTGGCCATTAAAAGAAGTCATCACTTACATACTCTTGGAAAACAAAACTAAGCAAGATAGACCATAAATCTAAAATTTGCTATTTGGAAGCAATCTTACAAGAAAATTTAATTAAACCTAATACTATACTAGTGCTTAATTATCTTTTGAACATATATACATATAAACTCTACCCATAGCAATGATGTAAGAGTTTTGCTAAATTAGGTACATAATGACTATGTATTACTCGGTGGGGTATAATAACTAATTCAACTAATGTGTAAACTCAACCAAAATAACGTGTGTTACCTATCAATAGTCGACTAATCTAGCAAGTGAAAATATTTGGTAGGCTTATGCCAACTGGCATAATAATACAAAGGACACAATAATTAAGCACTTAAGTTATCATAAGTTACTCGATGAGTAGCTAACAAGAGAAATAACATCTAGTATAATAATTAACCAAACAGAGAGAATTTATACCAAGTATAGCTTGGATATTACAAGATTCAACAAACTATATGGTATGAATAGACTACGATGATAATTTCTAAAAACAATCATGAACCTTAAACAATGGTGCTTTTTATTTTATTTTTCTTGATTATGATTTAGTTGTCCTTGTCAACCCTTGACATCGATGTCATGGCATCAAACCTTATTGTGTTATTTGGTGTTGTCTAGTGTCATAAGTACTCTTATCGAACATCAAATTCAAATTGTGTGTGCTTGTATCATCTGTATTAAGTTTTGATTCATTCCTTATTTTCTTTTTATTTTTTTTATTTTAAGCGATAACGGTTACTATTGTTATTGACATAAGTCCATAGGTTATGGTTTTGGTGATGTGGCCAGTGATAGAGAGCTTATCAGAAAGGAGAATAACAAGATGGATTAGATTAAGGAATGGTTTTAGAAAACTTCATTTTCAATATTACATTGTAATCAAACTTTTGATACTATAAACTGTACTTATGAACTTACTAGCCTATTATTATTGCCTAGCTACCTTATGATTACTATTATAACTCAACTAATACCAACCATCCATTCTCTAAAACTAATTAACCATTTTATAGATTAAAATCAGTAAGAAATACACTTAGTAATTTAGCTTTATTTAATCTACTTAAGTAAGCTACATAGCATACTATTGCCACAATAGACTATATAAGGGCATGACAATTTTTTCCAGTTTCAAATGCAGAAGATGATGAAGCTAATGGAGTTTAGGCTCAAGGCATGGGCCTTTATGAGCATAAACAAACTTATGAGCCTTGTCAGTTTATGAAGGAAAAATGTCAAATTTGGTAGCTGAACTTTCTATACAAATTCAATTTGGTACATGAATTTTAAAGTGGTTAACTTTAATATTTAATATAACTTTTCATGGCTATTTATGCTACTTTGGTAACACCTCCAAGTAGCATATTAGTGTTAGATGGTTTTAAGAGAAGTACAAAAAATTCAATAATAGAATGTTAAGCAAATGGTATTAAGAAGGTAGTAAAAATAGCCATTAAAAGTTTGATTGTGTATTAAATTGACCTATTCATAATTCATGTACTAAATTGAATATTGTGCAGGGCTTAGGTACCAAATTTAACATTTTTCCTTTTATTAAATAGATTTGTTAAATATTTGATGATCAATTTTAAGTATATAATTTGTATCTTATATTAAAGATGGGTAGAATGCCTAAAACCCACATGATGAATGATGCTTTCACAATATTATAAATGGGTAAATTATACCGGAAGGTCCCAACGTTTCAAGTAGAACAAAAGAGGTCTTTACATTTAGAGAAGTAGGTCAATTAAGGTCTCAATTGCATGTGTCAACAGGAAAAATAGTTAATTAAAATTCAAAAGACCCTTCTTCTATTGAGATGTGTCAATAAAGACCCAAATTAACTCACTTCTCCAAATGTTGAGACCTCAAATGAACTTACTTTCAAACGTTGGGACATTTCGGTGTAATTTACTATATTATAAATATATTTTGAGTGGCAAGTTTTAATTTGCCCGTAGTCCTTGGTTGGCTTTATTTCAACTTGAGGCAATCTAGTTAAAATATCTCATAGCATTAAGTAATATTTTTCAGAGCGTATGGAAGTTGGGATGCTATAATTCTTATTCATGTGTTATCAACACAATGCTTAAATGGATATATTGATCATGGTCTTTTGGTCTTGATCCCAATCAAGTAATATTTAATGAACAAAATGGCTTTCAGTACTTTAGGATTTTGACTTAAACCACTTTAAATGTGGCTCAATTTTGGTTTGATGATTTGATTTAAAACACTTTTGACGGCATTTAATTACTCTAATCACATCGATATAAGATTTCCTGTAAAAAAATTTTAACAAGTGGACAATAACCACATATAAATGTTCCAAAAAAAAAAAAAAACAAGCGAGAGAGAGAGTTATAGATAGTAATTATCCTTACACTTACTTCACAAATTTATGAGAGATTATACACTTACAGAATAATGAGTTTTATTTATTTAAGGATTTCTAAGAGACAAGAGTGAGACTTGAGATTTAAGTAACCAACATTGATATAAGGGATGAAAGTGAGGTGTGAATTGAGAGTAAAGTCCAGGGAAGGCTACCATGCTTAAGAATTAAACGAGGAATAGTGAAGGCAGTGGGGACTAAAAGATTGAGAGTCGATGTCTTAGGGTTAAGGTATGGTTTTTTTTTTTTTTTCCTCTTTGGCTACAAAAGTTACCATGTTGAGCCTATTAATTAGAATTAAGAGGAAAAAGAAAATCAAATATGCCATTTCTTTTTCTTTTTGCTTATTTAAGCAGTAGTTTAGTTTAGTTAAAGCAATTTAGTTTAGTTTGACCCTCTTTGGATCCTATCTAAGGAGAAGTTTAAATCAAACTAATATACAAAAGATTGTATTTTAGAGTTTCAATTGATTCTCAGTCATAATTGACTTGGTTCCATGAACAACCTTAATTTTAGGAAAACAACTATCATAAAGTACTATGTTGATGTAGTAGTTTGTAAACCAACAAAAATGAATAAAAGGCGAGTTAAATTAACCATACAACAAATAAGATATCATATATCTACTACCATAATTATTGCAATAGAATAGTATTCATTTCCCCAACTTCCAAAATCTAGCATATGTCTTGGAGGGGGAAAAAAAAGGAACATAACCTAATCATAAAACCAATGATTTTGACTCTATAAATGGCATTGAATGAATATGACAATTAAAGTTAAGACTTTTGTGGATTGACACAATCTATCTCATAACACTTTTTTTTGTTAAACCATCATGTTTCATATTACAAAAGTTATAAGAAAATTTATAGCAAAAGAAAACTATCAAAATTACAAAAACACATTGAATTTTCAAAATATCATGAGGACATCCTTGAAAAGCATGGAAACCATAAGATTTCTCACAAAATATAAGGTAATATTTTATATTGATATTTCCAATTAGCTCACCACCTAAATTTTATTTGTATAAACTACTATGAGATTAACTCAACTCAAGTAAGAAGTTGACCTCAAAAGGTATTGCAAATGCATATTAAAAGAAAGACCAAGTCCAAATTGCATCAAAAACAAAATTTCACTTTATCAATAGTTTTCAATAGGTATAAGGTCATCTTTATCCCAAATGCCTCCGTCGATTTCATGGGATAACTTGACAATAATTTTAAAAATATTTTCTTTAATTACTTTTTTTTATTTTATAGGTAAGGTTCCAAAAGAGTCATTCGGAGTTGATAATTCTATATATAGGTGACAAAATCTTATTTTTGCTAAACAAATAATAAATATCATAAGATATGGCAATGGTAAGCACAAATTTACTTAATGACCAATTCTTATTTAAGAACCCTACTTTATATTCTTAAGAATCTTCGTAAAGAGTTTACTAGCATAAATTATTATAATGCTAGGAACCTTAGGATAATAATGATCTTAGTGCACATTTAAAAATTGAGGTTTCCACTATGATTTGATACTTTCAACATGATAATACCTGAAATTTCAATAGCTTTTAAGATGTGGTTGTAATTTATCTAAGTGGTGTTGGTTTCTTTAATGTTCCATAATGGTGGAGCTCTATAATAAATTATTCCACTCTTTTTTGTCAAACTATTAAAGTGGTGGGCTGTACTATTTATCCATAGTAAGATTAAACATATGACCTAATAAAGAAACCTAATAAGGAAACCAAATATGGCCCATACCTGTAAGAGTCGCCACAACCATACTATAATGTCCAAGAACATTACTGTTTGGTCACTGAAGCATTTAAGTGCATTTGGTCACAAAATGAGACTTTTCACTCCAGTTGGGCAAGAGCATTTATCTGGACAACTTAGGCAAAAACGTATGGGGGATAGAATGTACGAGTCTTGACAAATCTTGCTACATCTAAGGAAAGATGCTGTTATGAGTTTTTTGACTTAGAATTAAAAAATTATATTTGTATGTTATGGTAACTAATTGTAGTTTACCAAATTAATATGGACCATCAAATGAAAAAATTCTGGCCCTTAAAAAATAAATAAAAGGGACGAATACTTTTTTTTTTTTGCCATTGAAAGGGTAACAAATACATTTGAAATAGCTTAAAAAAATAAGTGTCATAAACAGATTAGAAAATTATATAATTTTTTCTTTCCATTGATTTTATATCATCGATCATATTTTGGTTCCACATTTAAGCAGTATCTTTGTTTAAATCAAATAAAAATCAGGTAAAAATAAAAAAAAATTACACATGCAACCCAAAATAATAGTAGACATAGACACGGTTCGGTTTTGAACTATAACCATCACCGGCTGTTCCAAAATCGAAATCGAACTGATTCGCCGATTCCAGAACTGGTAAAGGAACCCCCAGTTTTCTAGTTCTTAAGCAGTTTCTTGGCCTAGAACCAGGTACTGCTTAAGAACCAGGTAAAACCAACTGTTATAGCTGTTCTATTGGGAAAAGAAAAAAATTAGAAGAATTTTTTTTTAAATTGTATTAAATATATAATTATTATTTTTTGCACTTTTTTCTAATGAATAGTAAAATTGATTACCTATTTACAATATTTAATATGTTATTATCAACAACACAAATAAATATAATTTAAAATCATATATAATTTAGTTTATATAAATTTCTCCTAAAAAGCAAAATTCATTTCCTCAATAAGACTATTTAATGCACTGTAATTTTATTTTTATCTTCTAGAGTATTTTGTAATTTCATATTAATAATTATAATTTATATTTATTGTGTTTGTATATAAATAAATATGAAGTCTAAAAAATTTTGCTTAAATAATTTAACACTTAAAGACCCAATAATTAATTATTTTGAGTTTAAAATTTATTTATTTTTACTTTAAAAAAAAAGTAGATACGCAATTTTAAAACCGGAACCGGAAACCGCCAGTTCCATAGAACTGAACTGGAACCGTGGGAGACAGTTCTGGTTTTGGTTCCTCATTTTTAAGATCTGAAACTAGTAGTTTTGGTTCAGGTTTGGTTGATTCCGAAAACCGTGCCCATGTCTAAGATATCGATTATACCAATGGCATATCATAGCAAATAGATCAAAGATTGCTATATATATGAGAATTCTTATTTCATCAGATGTTGTTTTCAATAACCAGAACCAGCGATACTTCTAATAACTAGAAAAGTGATGAATTCAAGTAGCTTCATTATCAAAGTGCTGGGAAATATGCATTTTATTCTTCTCCTTCTTACGTCGGCATTTTTAGAAACAAATACAATTGCATATGGTTAATTTATGCAATTAAACTCAGCATTTTTAGAAACAAATACAACTGCATATTGGGAGGAAAAGAAGAT
Organism: Combretum micranthum; assembly: GCA_024138025.1. Lineage (NCBI taxonomy): Eukaryota > Viridiplantae > Streptophyta > Magnoliopsida > Myrtales > Combretaceae > Combretum > Combretum micranthum. The sequence goes on from JAMXBD010000045.1 coordinate 1,640,516, forward strand.
AAAAAGAAACAAATTTTATGGAGAAAATAAATAGTATTCACTTTCTATCATCATCACATGTGGTGTTTTTATCTGTCTAGTAAGGGCATCTGTCATACCAAATACTAATAAAATTTTAAATCAAGTCTGGTAGTATGTATAAGATATGAGTGATAATTATTTTAAATAGAAAAAATATAAAAATATGGTCCGTGTTGTGATAATTTTTCAAACAAATGACTCAAGTTATAGTTTTTTACAAATATATAACTAGTGTTTTAGTATTTTTATAAATAAGTGGCCTAATTTTATAATTGTCAAATATATCACTTGTATTGCAAACAAGTAACCTATATTTTGATTTTTGACAAATACATTTTTTTTTTTATGTTAATAATAATTCAAGGACATGTGATTCTTTTTTAGTGGTTGACAATATTATTAATTAAATTGAATTAAATATATAAAAATATATATAAAATATAGGGAAAAAAAATCAAAGGGGAAGAAAAGAGTCTAGGAAAATTTTACAATCAAAATATTGATAATCTCTTGACAAAGGAATTAAGTGTAACTCTTGCGGCACTTTTATAATCAACACGACAACAATTTAACAAACACGAAACACAGAAATCCAAAGATTGAAGAGAAACAAAAGGATATATTGTTTCGACTAAGACTTTAAATAAGAAGACAATCAAAGCAAGACAAACTAAAAGAGAAAAGATTAAAATTGTATAGGAATTATTATTATTATTTTTTCTATAAAACACAAAAAAGAATTTGAACACCAATATTAGAAATCCAGGAATAAAAAACTAGAGGTCTCTCATTTAAAACTTTTTTTTTTTTTTTTTTTTGCATTTTACAGTAGTTGTTTATTTTACTATTTGATCAAATCCATTTATAATATTATGTACCAATGATAAAAAGTCATATGTCCCTTAACTATTGTCGACAAAGTGAAAAATAAAAGTCATGTATTTATAAAAAAAGAAAAATCAAAACTCAGGTAATTTATTTGTTAAAAAAAAATTTTAGTCAATCGTTTGCAAATGTACCAAAATATATATCATAATTTGTCAAAAATTAAAATTCTAGTCAATTGTTTGCAAATGTATACCAAAACTTAGGTCATATATTTGTTAAAAATCAAAATCCATGCTACTTGTTTATAAAAGCACCAAAACACATTCCATTTTTTTTTTAATTTTTTTTCCTTTTATAAATTATCAATTCCATTATCATATAATACTATAAAAATAATCTATAATAAAAGTGATAAATTTTGTTTTCTCTTTTGGTGATTACAATGAACGAAGAAGGATTCGAACTTGACACATCCTACTAGAGAGGCTAGAAATAATACCACTAGGCTATAAGATAATTTACAATAAAGTTTCACCATATTCAAATAGCATCTCTATCCACATGTCATTCTTCTAATACATCTAGCCACGGATTGTGACTATAGGCCTAGACTTCCATTCCAATCCCAAAATTCCAAAAGCTGATCATATGTTATGTTATCCATAATAATTTAAGAAATTCTCCCTTTCAAGACACTATATTTTATTTATGAGATTATTAAAGAGAGTGTCAAAGTAATTGTTATCTAGGTTAATTATAAAAAATATAATTTATGTTTTGATCAATTTGCAAACACATAACTTATGTTATGTTTTTTTATTAATAGGTGACCTGAGTTTCATACAAAAGTGTCAATATAAATAATATTATAATGACACATGTCAATATTTTATTGGTCATAAAAATTAATTCAACATTTTTTTTCAATTTCCCATTTTAAAAAATAAATTTTAATATTTTATTTAGTAATATTTTTTTATTAGATTATTTTTTAGACCAATAAGACTTTAGCACATATCTTTCTAATAGTAATTAATTATAATGGTAATTTTGTACGAAATTCGAGTCACTTATTTGTAAAAAAAAAAATTAACACAGATCATGTGTTTGTAAATTGACCAAAACACGGGTGATATTTTTATAGTTAACTCTTGTTATTTTATAGATGACCAAATCTTATCCCTACCAAATTATCATTTCTATTACCAAACACTTAGCATACGATATAAAAGAAAATCCATAATATAGGGGATAAAATTACACCAGACCTATATAGCATCTTAAATTCCCATTCTTTATCCCAAAATACAAAAAAAGCTAATCTTAGGTGATTTTATCCCTATGGACCTCTATAGGCTCCTTTCAATAACACATCAATAACTTATGGAATTCTCCCTTCTAAGGATATCTAGATTTTATTTGCAATATCTTAGAGAGAGTTCACATAGTAACCAATATATATATATATATATATATATATATAGATAACCAATCCAAATCTCACTATTGTCAAAAACAATAAAACTTTATATCTAATCCAGTCCAATTGGAATCGGTCACAAAACAGGGTGGTCCATTGGACTTGGTGTAACCTAAACAGTTTAACTTGACTCCAAATCTAGCCCGTTTTGCATTGAATTGGTTAGACCCGTCTAACCCGGACAGTTTAATCCTGACTCCAAATCAGCCAGGCGCTAGATGGGCCAAAATACATTTAATCTTTATCTATGCTAACTTGGCTTCATGAGGCGTCGGACTGTCAATTTGTCAAAGGAAGTTACTTAATTTTACCAACGTGGGACAGGCTTAGAATAAAATGACTGGTCGGTTGCCCTTGTCAGTTGTCCCACATAGCCTAATCCATTGTGGAATTAGATAAACTACAATTTCACATCATTCTCATTGATATTTTCATTTAATGTTTTCATGTATATAATTGCTTATTAAGTTTTTATATTTTAGTTCAAAAATTGAGGGAAAAAGTATCTTTTAGTCTTCAATGTTTTATAATTTTTCTATTTAGGTGCTAAACTTTTTTTTTCCTTATTTGAGTCTTCAATTTTTGTAAAAGTTTCCAAACGATGACTTATTTTCATGCTACTAATTTTTTCTGCTATGTTTTGACACTTGATATCCTTTCAATTGCTAGAAATTATTAACTTAAATAAATAAACTAAATATATTAAGATAAATTTATAATAAATAAACATAATTAAAAAGTTAATTGAAAATGGAAAAATTTAAAAAAAAAATAATCTCTCTTTTTCAATTCGACGTGGTTGCTTTTTCGCATTCAATTTTCCATTAAAGATGAATTCTTGAGTGATTTGAAATAGATTCTAATAAGGCAAATCAACGAGCTAAACCTTAGTTACTAATGTTTCATTTTAAGAATAGAAATTGAAATTCACAACACTATGAGTTATCTTGATGTCACTGGAAAACGAGATTGAATTTTTTTTTTCCCCAATTGGATGCTTTGAAGGAGAATTAAATATTGAAATTCACTGAGTTGTCATGAATCTCTAATATTGATTAGAATAAGGTCACTTCAATCCTTTTTAGTTTTGGACTTTCACTTTTGTGAAATCTGTAAAGGTTTAGAGGATCCTTCGAGTCTTTCTTCTCCTTCCAGCGAATTGTTCTGTTGTTCTAAGTTCGTTTTCTTATAGTTCACCTATATGCAATAATGATATGGCCATGGTGGTGTTCAGTGTTTGCAAGTAAAGTGAGTTTGTGAAATACATATACACAAGACCTACTCCTTTGTCTTTGATGGACCAAATGCGAAGAAGATGATTTGGCACCTATGACCAGTGAAGTTTTGATATATGGATTTTGAAATAATAATAATAATATAATAATAATAATAATAATAATAATAGCTGGAACATTTTCTTTATTTTCACATAATTTTTAATTTTTTTTTACAATTTAAAATTAATTTTATGTATTTTTCTATTTTAAATTATTTTTTAAATTTACTTGTTTATTTATTTTATTTATTAATTTCTAGCAAATAAAATGATGCAAAGTATCAACCTTAATTGAAAAACTAACGACATAAAAAAAAAAAAATCCTCATTTGCAAAATTTTGCAAAGGTTAAGAGCTCAAAAAAAAAAAAAAAAAGGTAGGACTCTAATAGAAAACAATAAAATATTAAAGACTAATAAAATAATTTTCCCAAAATTAAGATATAAGTGAAAATAATAATTAATAACTAAGAAGTTAAATGAAATTCAATTGAAAATATGAAAAATCTTTGATAATGATATTATAACCTATTAGCATCTCCTAATGTGCCAAGTGAGAGATATGCCCTCTCTTGTTATGATGACAAACCTTAAATTATCTTATGGATCTCTAAATTTGATCTCCTTTGTTATTGATTAGATAAATATTATAAATTACATAAGTAAAAATATTTATTTCAATTTATTTTAATAAATATTTTAGGTTCCCATTTCTTTAGACCTTATAATTTAGTGTAATTACATGATTTTATGTTTTTTTTTTACTAAACTATAGATTCAATTTAACATTATTTTTGGTAGCCACTATGATTTAGGTATTCATTTAATGATCATTTATCTCACTTCATATTGGTTGTCCTAAACAAGTTGCAACCTTTTAATCAATGCTAAGAGTAGACATGGATTTGTTGGATGAGCATGGCTTGCATGCAATATGTAGACATAAGCTAGAAGAAGAAGGAGAGGAGGAGGATGAATGTTATGATAGAATAATCATCAAGTTATGGAAAAGGGGTCGAAGAGGTGGAATATGCAACTTCAAACGGTTAGAAATATTTGTAGTGAATGGAATCGATAGGCTAGGTTCCCAATCCTCTTATTATAATGGCATCAAAGAATATTTATAAAGATTATGATCAATTATGAACTTAGGATATTCCCACTAAGAGATAGGACTTCTTAAGGTTCAATAGCTTGAATAGGCTTAATAAAGAGAAGTAGGTTAATGAAAGCAAAATAGAAATATTTGAAGTTATTGAAAAAATAAATAAATAAAATTATGCCGGACAATTTTATTGGATAGTATGTGATTAGGTCTACAAACATTTGAAGAAGAAGAAGATGATGATAGATTTTATGATAGAATAATCATCAAGTTATAGAAAAGGGGTTGAAGAGGCGGAATATGCAACTTCAATTGATAGAAATATTTGTAGTGAATGGGACTGGTGGGCTAGGTCTCCAATCCTCTTATTATAGTGACATCAAAGTATATTTATAAAGATTACGATCAATTATGACCTAAGGATATTCCCACTAAGAGGATAGGATTTCTTAAGGTTCAATAGCTTAATAGGCTTAATAAAGAGAAGTAGGTTTAGAAAAGCATAAAAAAAATATTTGAAGTTTTTGAAAAAAATAAATAAACAAAATTATGCCAGACAATCTTATGGGACGGTTGGTTTATTTCAAAGTTAGGAATCGTTGTCCAAATTGTATGTCATGCGTTAAACATATAAAGCCTGATAAATACTGGCAATAAGTATTGATTGAGTTGCCACATGATATATAGTTTATAATTAGATATATAGATTCTCGATAATTACTATGTTGATTTAATAGCTGGAAATTGCTATATTGCAAGCCATTTCAATCGCAATTATCATATTATCAACAATCATACTCAACTAAACAAAAGTTATTATATTATTTTTAGTTTATAAAATGTATTTGAGACTAGATAGAATTCTCTTCATCAGACTAGACAAACTTAAAATTTTTATCCTCTATATTTGATAATATAAAAATATCGAAATTAAATAAAATTAAAATTTTTAATAGGAATCCATCCAATATGATACAAGAGAATTATTTTGTCTAATAATTTTTGTACTATGTTGTCCAATTCCTCTTGCCTTATCTAGCCGTTGCAACCAAACTCCAACAGATGAACAGCGGGAAGAAGTTTAGCAAAATATCTACCTTTTTAAGTCTATTATCAAATGACTTAGATATATATCTAAAGAGAAATATGGATCCCTTTTTTTGCAAATCAACCAAAACTTGATGAATGCCTTAAAAATAAGAATAATGTATATGGAGCTGAACACAGGTCGCAGTTCGAAAGTTCGTTCCATGCTGTGATAGTGTAGGGTAGTGATTACAAGACAATAATGGAACTAAAGTCATGGAGCACTATGTGGAAAAGCAAGCAAGGCTACTTTGGGCTTTCACCGAGTATTCGGTTAGTACGATGTGAATAGATGGATTGCTCGACGGTTCTGGTTGTTTCTTTTTTTTTTTTTTTTTCTCGTCGGTTTGATAATTTATTTTTATTATTTTTAAACATATATTTATTAAGAAATAAATGCAGATAAAAAATAGGTAATTTCACGTAGAAACAAATCAAACAAATCAGATATAAATGTAATATAGATATAAATTAAATACAGATAAAAATAAGACAATTCAAATACAAGCGAATCTTTCAACTGAGCTCTTATTGAAGTGACGACTAAGGTAAGTGTAGCACTAGACCTAGGTAGATTCAAGGAAAGAAAATATGGACCTATGGATATGTCCCATCCCCATTCTTGGTATGGAAACTCCCCCTTTTTTCTTTCACATGTGATAAAGTAAATAAAGGAAATTGTTGTAAGTAGGTGGCTCCATGACTATCTACTTTCGTACAATGACTATGAAGAGCAATAATGTTAATCGATTCTAACTTCTGACCAAAAATTGGGGAAGACATAATAAGTAATTGTAATTAAGATAATTGAGTTATATCATATAATTAGGGCCAAAATCATCCTTATCTACAATAAAAAATGGTTACACTCTTAAATAGTGGCTCTTAAATTGCATCTTCATCTTTTTATTACATTTGAAAATAGATGTATGTTAATCAAAATTGTCACTAAAGCTCCAAAATTGCATCTATAAAACCTATAAACGGCTTGATATTTTTGGAGCTATAGTCTTGGTTTCGGAATCTATGTATATTTTCCAAAGTTTTGAAGAGAAAAGCATGCTTGAATTAAAAGGGTTTAACCGTACAAGATTGATAATTTTGACAATGTGCTAAACCTAAAGAATTGAGCACAGGAAAACATTGCTAACCAATAATCATTAATTCTTACAATTAGGACAAGACAGCAAAAGGGAGGAGAGTTTATGAGAATCAGAGTCCCAAACTTGACTTCAAAAGGGTAATGTTAAAGCAAAGGTCACAACTGTAAAAGGAAAACTGATGAAGACCAGGTTCGGCATCGTAGAAATCTTATAGCTAGAGCTCAATCTGGGTGTTCGAGTAATTTTTCTAGGAGAACTCTTACAAGTTCTTCATTCTACTTCTTGAACTAATAAAGGTTTAAAGTTTGGTAGATGTTTTGCGATGCTACTTTTGACAAGACTCCAGGATTTTCTAAGGTTGTTTAAAGCAAAACTTTTAATTGAGTGGTCAAAGCTTCTGAAGGTTTTGTTTCCGAATATTTCTAAATTTAGCAGATTATGACCAATTGCCACTTCACTAGATCACAAGATGATTTTATTCTATTTTCATTTTTTTTTCTTAATTCATGTAATTGCAACTATTATCCTTATTTAGATTTTATCATATATAAATATCAATCAAACCCTAAGAATTAGACAGCTTGACCATACATTCCAAATTAGTTTATGAAATCCTTTCTTAGGTTATTGAAAGATTTTTCTAGCTGATCATATCAATCAAGTTATTCTCTTTAATTTTGGGGATTCGCCAGCTAGATTGATTGTGTGTTATATCAATCAATCTAAATATGTTATTTTGATTTTCATAAATCTTAAGTCATATTGGACGTCAAATTTTACAACTTTTCCTTTTCAATTATTAAATATGGTTCGATAGTTCTTCATATCTTATTCACAAATTCATCAAATTCTTTTCCATATATTAAAATAAGGAGAAGCAAAGAAATTCAAACTTTCAAATTGCTACTCACTGAAAAGATTGCGCATTTGATTATGAGAATTTTAGGCACATAAAGAGGGGTGCCACCTTAGGAAAGCATTAATAAATTTTCGATGGACATTGATCATTATTTTGGTATATGAGTGTTCATCAATATAAACCAAACTACATAATGTGATAAGGTCTGTATTTAGATTTGAGGGAAGCGTATACATTTCATGGAGTGGTTCAAGCAAGAACCGAACAAAACCATTTTGCACCAGATTAAACCAAAACCATTGTGTTAGAAAACAAGATGGGTTTTCTAAGTTATGTGGAAGGGCCTTCATTCCTCTATATGTTTATAAAATTCATCAAAGTCTATCCTTATCTAGCCCTAAGTTCCTGATTTGTACCTTCAAGTAGTAACTTTCTTTCCTAGCAATTGGAAAAATATTTATATTTGTTTATAATAGGACATATTAAGAAAAATCCAGAATTCAAAGTTCAAGATTGATAAAGCTGGTGATAAGATATACCCAAATAAAATTAAAAAAATAAAAATAAAAGGTGGAGAAGGAATTAAAAAGATGGATGCATTTTAGACTGCTTTACAAACCCACCTAAATCAATTTAAGGCAGATCGATTCACTAGAGCATTGTGGACCAAACTTCATTTTCCCACTCATACTTCAATGAGTTAGAGCGAGTCAGACCCTTACCTATGTTTATTGATATATATATATACATATATATGTATATATATAAACATTTGAGTACTCAAAGTGATAAAAACAAACCTAAGTCAGTCAACATTCAAAACTATATCATGACACTCCTTGCCATTAATGGATATCATTTAGTAAAGTTCCATGTATATTAGAGCATTAATCAGATGTAAAGATTGAAATTTCATTAAGAAACCTTAACACCTAATTATCGATACCTTTTTGTGTTGGATGCCAAAATTTGTTCTTATAGGCCAAATGATTAGGTCTTATATAAGAGTGAGATTCTAACTATAACTTAAGTTGTCTAGGTAAGGGAAAGGCTAGGAGGTGCAGCCTTAGAGAAAGACTTAGAATATGAAATTTCAAAACGGTCCATCATATTCCATATGAACCAGTCCTGAGCCTAATAGAGGCTACCAAAGCTGGTCTGCTAAAATGGCTGGGCTTCAGTCGATCGAACTCTTATACTCTAGTCTCTTGCTAGTTCCTTTCATGTTTTAATGAAATTTTGTTGTGGTGTGCTTGTAAGGACTTGTGCCAATGTGGATAAACATTTTACTTATCTTATGACCAAATCCAATGGCTACTGCAGGTATGTCCTATAGCATGGTGATGGAGTGTGAGCCAATTTATTAACATGATTGTTCTAATACTAGAAGTATATATAACCAATTACCGAACATTTCGTCATTTTATTGATCAAAACCTACAAATATTAACCAATAAATATAAAGCTATACTAAATTTAACAAGTCTAAACTATTAAATCAATTGCTAACAGAGTAAAAATTTTTCAGACGGAACAGAATTTGCGGTGATAATGAAAACTGAATCATATACATAATTTCATCTACCTTCATTTATAGAGGATACGGAAATAGAATTGTGAGAGTAATCATCATAAAAACTACTGGCTGCTGAGAATCTGGGGGTATCGGTATGTGTACTAGCTTTACCACTTGTGAAACCGCAAGTGGATGAAGCTGTCTGATATCCTCTGTGGCCAGGGAACAACCCGGGCTTGCTTGGTTCAGATAAAGTAAACGAATCGCTAGAGAGAACAACATTGATGAAATTCATGTCTGGCCTATCCGCAACATTATCCTGACAGCAGAGTAGCCCGAGATGGATGCACAATGCTGCCTCCTCAAGTTGGTATTCAGATAGGCTTGGATCTACCACTTTCAATGCTTTTCTTTCCTGAAACAGCTTCCATGTCTAAAGAAAGAAGCAAAAAGGAGGCAAGTGGTTAGAGTTTCATGATTGATCTTGATAATCCTTCCCTCATTTCAAGTCTTATGGGATCATTCTATCATGGACTGTATGTGGAGTCCATTAGAGTAGAATACCCGTGCTATGTACAATACCACAAGTGCTGTGCTCTAATAAGGTCTATATGGATCAGGCCATGGAAGAAAAGGTCATTCATAAAAAAGTGAGAGTTAGCGCTTGGTGCTAATTACGAATTGGCTGTGTTATGATGTATCCTACAAGCACTAGTTCAATGAGAAACTTCAAAGCATCAACAATATATGTTACAAGAAGGAACAAGTGTGTAAAGTTTTCTCTCTCAAGTCGGAGTTGCTAACGAACCCTGATATTATGGAGAAAATAGGCTTCCAAAGGTGTCAAACATGCAGTTCTTTTGTGTAAAATCTAGCAGACTTACATAGCTCAAAAGGTCTATCATATCTCCACAAAGTCGACTGTCATGGTTCTTCCTCCCACTCACGATCTCCAGCACCAAAACTCCAAAACTGAAAACATCGGTTTTCACTGATAGATGACCGTGTAATGCATACTTGGGATCCATATAACCCCTACAGGCGCAGTTAGCAAGTCACTAAGCATCAGCAAAAGCAGAACAGCCAAAAGAGATGTTTTATAATAAGTCCATGTATGAAATTAAACATCGAGGAAGCAACAGTGCCATTGTCCCTAATCATTTACTCCTGCTCCACCTATGTGAAAATGTGATATTGGCAACTTTAAAAGAATTAAATTTTAAGTCAATGACACGGGGAACACTACTGACCGTGTGCCTGAAATCTTGCATGTATCTACATCAGTATCATCCCCTGAAAAGAGCCTTGCTAATCCGAAATCTGATATTTTCGGATTCAACTCTTCATCTAGAAGTATATTACTGGCCTTGATGTCTCTATGAATGATCTTTTCAGGAGCCTCTTCATGTAAGTAAAGCAGACCTCTAGCAATACCAATTATAATCCGAAACCGGGTTGTCCAATCCAGTAATGCAGACTTTTCCCTATCTGGGAAATGCAAGAAATGAACTTCATAGTTATAGAGACCATTTTTAATAATTAAACAGAACTAAAAGAGTACCAAATAGGAAGTTGTCAAGGCTCTTGTTTGGTAGATACTCGTAAACAAGCATTTTTTCGGGGCCTTGCACGCAACAGCCTAGCAAGATGACGAGGTTTTTGTGCTGGGTTTTGAGTAGCAGCTTCACTTCATTAGTGAATTCTCTGATCCCTTGTTTTGAGTTATTTGATAGCTTCTTCACAGCAACTTCTTGACCATTTGGCATAACTCCCTGTAAAAGGTACCAGTGATACCATCAAAATTTGCAATGAGTTCTTATTCTTCAAGCTTTGCAAATGAAAATTCCTTGAACCCGGTCCATGTTATAGTATTTCGTGGAGGTTGAAGTAATTGGTCGGAAGCTGTTTGTTTGTTAGCAGATTACTTTTTAAAAACTTTTTCTAACAAATTATTTATAAAAAATTAGATATAAATAAAATAAAAATTAGTAGTTCTCATCAAAGATCATATATAAGTAAAATATAAATGTAAATCGAAAATATATCATTCTCAAAATATAAATACAAATAAAAATCAGTCCATCCAAACAGACCCAATGCGATGGCACAATAATGGTGAGCTATAATGTCTTTACACCATTTCTGAAAAGCTGGAATTAGCAACTCCTGTGACTCATTTGTCTAGAAAGGCTTAACTACTAAGTGATGCATTGCATAAAATGTTTAGTGGAGGAAGATGCTGATAAATTTAAGAAAAATTTTAATGCTACTAACAAATTACGTGAATTAGTTAGCTGCATAAAGATGTTAATAACAGTTTTGACATATGGGTAGGTTTTTTTTTTTTTTTTTTTTAAATCCTCCCGCTGGTAACTCAATTAATCAGAAAATAATATTGGCAGTTGTACACCATTCATTCAGGGCATATTTATTCCAATAAATCTCCTTATTTTGATAAATTTGATATCAGTTATAGGATAAAACACGACACGCTAACACGAATGCTACGTGATTAGAAATACTATAGACAAACACAGACCTGACGTGACCAAAATATAGAAACATGATTATAATACGAAAAAACACGATTATGACATGAACAAATTAATAAATCATTTGTAATATCCATTCAATTTTAAATATTTTGGCAATTAACGTGAATTCAACACCAAATAAGACACAATTTTGAATCTGAGTGTACCTTGTAGACCGAACCAAACCCACCATAACCAAGTCGGTTGGATTCAGAGAAATTAAGGGTAGCAATTTGCAAAGAACGCATATCAAAGAGAAGGTCAGAGCCTTCAAACTTGAGTTCATCTCCATCTTCATCCTTACCAGTGATGGAAACTGAATTTGTGGCTTTGATCCTCTTGATATCTAGACAGTTGCAGAGACTATAAAGAAAACCCATGTCGCAATTTTGTTTTTGATTGGATGGAGGGAGGGAGGGGGGAATTATTTTTTATTGTTCTATCTTCTCATATTAAACATGATAAGTCTGTCTAGTATCTTATAAGGCGACACAGAAGTTAAGTGGAAACTTCGCCCCTAGACTAGCAAGTTTGACTATTAAAAATATGTGTGATCTTACTTTCTACGAAAGTAAGTCATCGACTAGACACGGACTTACTTTTAACCAGCATTCATGTTTTAATTTTCTATGTGAGTTGTAATTTTTTTTTTTTTTAATTATACTTGGCTGAGGGAATTTGAATATCAACCTCTGGTTATTTTCTATAAAAATGAAGAGATATATATTTATATGTTTTTCCGGTATGTCCAAATTATTAAGTTAAAACTTAATTGTTTTGGATACTTTTTATTTTATCTATACTATCACAATATGTAATATTCTTTTCCCATAAATGTTAATTACCTTTTTTCATCCTTAATATTAAAAGATGATGATTACTATTTTACATCACTTTCATCAACTATTCAGCTTTTAAATAATATCCATCAATTTTCTATAATAAATTTCAACATTTTCATTTTCGGTTCACATATTAAAACGGTAAAAAACAAAAAAAAAAATCATTTTTATATGCTTTTTTTATTAATTTAAAAACATAATAAATCCTTTTTATTAAATTATCCAATTTCCTTTCAAAATTCATGGAGCATATATAATTCGTCTTATGTAAATTTTTGTATAATGTATATGTGTCATTCAATCCAAGCAAGTTAAGAAAGTTATAAGTGATATATATATATATTTAAGTAAGAGGACACTTTTGGTATCTTTTTTTGTTTTTTCTTTTAATTGCCCATTAAAATAAAGTTAGTTTAATGATTCAATAAATATTTAAATGTAATATATTAATTTTTCAAGGTATTTTTTGTAATTTTCATATAACATAACATTATCTGCTTATAGATATTTTAAAATTAAAAAAAAAAGTTCATTTACCACTATTCACCTTCTCTATATAATTGTCCGCCTAAGGTGTGAAAAAAAAAAAAACCCGAACATTTAGGATAATCGAATCGAAACCGGAAAACCAATAAAAAAAAGGTTAACTGATCCATCGGTTTCGATTTAGGATTAACATTTTAATTTTTTCGGTTTTGAGTTTCGGTTTCGGTTTTTAGATACCAGAAACAGATGGATTCAGTTAACCGATCCGTAATTATAAATATATATATAATTTATAATATATCCATATAATTATTTTTTTAGTGTTATCATTATGAATTATGTTGAAATGAATGATTCAAAGAAGAAGAAACAAATGCATATAGTTTGAAAATTGGAATGATGATGTTTGATTGATATTTTGTATTGAGCTCAATCGATCAAGATTGATAAGAACACATGAGTAAAAAGCTATTATGATGATTTTTTTTATGGCACCGATATATATTAACAACTATTTTACATGTCTTACATTCTTAATTTATAGTTTGTAATATAATTATACAAAAAATAATCTAATTTTTTTATGGACATATTGAAAAATATGGTTAACTGCAAAATTTGCATAACCATTATGTTAAACGGTTAAAAACCGAAAACCGAAAAAATTAATCGAAAAAAAGGTTGATCGTTAAAGTGATTAACCGTTCATAATGGATCGATTTAGGATTAGGATATTGAAAATCCGATCATTATTTTTAAAAAAAAAATAGAACTACGGATCGATTAACCGATCCATGAACACCCCAAGTCCTACCCACTAGTTATTTCCTAGAAAATAGCATTCCTTCCCGTCTCTCCCACCTTCAATATTTATTCCCGCCCTCCCTCCTTGATGACACTTTCAATTCCTTTTCCTATAACATGAAATGCCAAAACCACCCGCATGGCATCATCCTTGCAATGAGTTTTTTCCCCTTTAATTTCACCCCTCCAACGTGTTTTTCAGCAGATGCTAATTTACGGAAAAAGTACACCTCTATTGCGTAAAAGGTACTTTAAAACCATTTCGCAACCATCCGTCACTTTAATGGTAACCACTTAAATAATTAATTTATTTTATTCTTTTTATATTTCTTATAATTCTTTCATAATTTTTTGTCCACTACCTCCTTTTAAATAATAGAGCTGATGGTACTAGAAAGCAACAATACCTTTAAAGAAGTACCATTATAGGACGAGGTGATTTGAGACAATTACAAGTTTGATTTTTTAATATATATACTCTTTTTATTTTCTTTTAACTACTTCACCGTTTTAATTATCATTTCATATTTGCAGAACGATTCTGCCACCATCCATCACTTCAACAACAAGCACTTGAATACTTAATTTATTTTCTTCTTTTTTATTTCTTTCATCTTTTTCGTCCACTAATCTTTATTAAATGGGATAGGATACTAGAAAATGCTAACACCTCTAAAGAAACATCATCGTAAGACAACATTGCGATTCAAGACTAGCACAGGTTTGATTTTAAAATATATTTACTCTTTTTATTTTTCTTTGAGCTATTTCACTATTTCAATTATCGTTCATATTGTAGGCAATGAATGTACCAAGGAATCAATTAGGGCACGACATGTCACGCCTCAAAAGGGGGCCTAATAGGATTAATCTAAAGCTATCATATCACGTGTGCACCCGTAATACGAGAGCCGTCTTGTAAGTCAGACTATACAAGACTTTACTTATCAATGTTTATTATATAATTGATATATTATATTACTGGATTTCAACTATAGAATTCAATTTTCCAATTTCTACCAAAATCGCAGAGAATCGGTATCCCCTACCAAATAATGAAATTGAGTTCTAACTTAAAGTATAAAGTCTCATTTGTTTATACAAATTACAAATTTTACATTCTAAGTTCAGTGCCACTTATATATCTAACTTCGCTATAGTCTGATGGAAAGCACTCTTCACACATCCCCATCCCAGTCCTAATTAGTGTTATACCTGCACAGAAACTATTGGGGAGTGAGCAAAACCACAGACTCAGTGAATTCATCCCTCACTACTACTGGTCACGCAAGTTATCAAACATTAATTATGTATTCATGCAAATCTATCTACAAACAATATGAATGCATACGTGATGAATGCAAGCAACATATCTATGAAAGTCTCGATCCATAGACGATGTAGATTTACTTGTCTACATTTCAGTTGTCTCCCATACTTACCCGCATGGGACACCTCGCCTTTACTCGCACGAGCCTGTCTGGTGGTAGCGTCCATCTAGACTTACCCAATGCTTAAACGCCATTGGTATCAACAAATATTCCCCAACGTGTTCACGTGATATATACTAGTTAATATTTAAGTATATATAATACCAATTTAATGGCGATTTTCACTAACCATCTTCAATTTATGGTGAATCAGGCAAGTAGACCCCGACTCAGGTAACATCTATTGCCAATACTGACCATCACCTACTAAAGGTGAATCCGACAAATAGACCCCAACTTAGGTAACATCTATCGCCGTGTGACCAATGGACCCCGACTCAAGCAACATCCACTGTCATAATAATATTAAAAAATGTTCCATGTTTATCTCATAAACTCTCTTGCTATAGATTTATCCTTTTCAAAGGATATAAAAGCAACCTGGAATATTCCAAGTCAAATTTCTTTAAAAATATATTTCAAAATACTTTTTGTTTCAAATTTGGAACATTTTCTACAAGGGGATCAAGCACATGCGGTGAGTATATCCAATTAGCTTAGTCGAATTATTATCTTTATCCATTTATTCAGGTGATCATGTAGATGATAGCACTCACATCAATCAGTCATTCCGCATACAAGCAATACAATCAATATAACAACAAACAGTAGCAATCACAAGCAAATAGTAGATCATCAGAATTCCCTCACCTGTAGTCCTCGCTAAATTGTTGTATAAGCTCTTGGAAATTCGAGAATTGATCTATTTTTCTTATGAAAATGAAATAACAGATATTTAATATTCAACTAATCTATTCTTTTATTAGTTCCGAAAATAAGATATTTGAAACAACATTTCATCATATTAATTATGATATAACTTATACTATAAGTTACACTAATTCTAATTTAAATGTATTTTAGAAATTACGTACTCCTTTCTTTTTATGGTTTTACCTAGTATATTAATCTAAGCCGAATTGATTGAAACTAATCTCCTAATTCTATTACCATATTTACTTTAATTAGCTTAATTAACTTAATATGATTTTACTTAGTAGAATAATTATATATTAGCTCGATTTATATTATTTACGATTCATTGTTACTTATTAAGACAAAATACTTATTAACATAATGTAAATAACACAATTGAACTTCTATGATTGTTTAAGTGTCCTATCTTAATATTTAATTTAATTTCTATTACATGTATCGGTCTTTTGTATAATAAAGAATATTTACTACTTATTATTTATTTTCATTTTGCTTTTCTTCATCTTAGAATATTTTATATTTTATTTTTTATTTTTATCGGATAATTACGGAGTTCGTACTAAGTAATTTATTACGATTATTATTATCATTTTATATCGTCCCTTAGCTTGACCGGTTATAGCAATAAATTCCTATGTCTAATTATTTATTTTCATCTTGTTTCTCTTGATCTTATTTGATATTAAATATTTTTATTGAGTAGTCATAGAACTAATTCTCAATAAACTGATATTTTATTATTACTGTTATTATCAATTTTAGACTGTTCTTTAATTTGTAGTATCTAATATTTATTTCCTATCATTTAATCTTATCGTGTTCCTCTTAATCTACTTTATGTATTTATTTTGTTATTTTTGGAAATCACATGGTTCATAATTTTAACTTATTAAATTTTCCATTCTTATATATCTATCCTAGATAATTGTTTAGAATATTTATAATTCATTTTTATTTGTTCAATATATTAATATTAGCAATAATATTGTAAGTGATATTTTTCAATAATTTTGAGAGTTGCTAAATTACATTTGTCACAATTTATCATTTCCTTTGAGTATTGTAATTATTTCTTATTTATATATTTTTCTTCATTGCATATATATGTATATTTAAATATATAATATATATACTGATTTCTAATGAACAAGCTTGATCTGAGAAATTTTGCATGTACACCGGCATCAAATGCCGTTGATTTTGATTCCCAGATGCCGGCGTTCATGTAAACTTTTATTTTGTTCAAACGTTAGCGAACGCTAGCTCAAAGGTTGCCAGCGTTCAATGAACGCCGTCAGCATTGGGGTGTATGCCGCTGGCTTTGAATTCCAAAAGCCAGCGTTTGTATAAGAATTTCATGTTTCAAAATTTACGTAGCCTCTGTTCCAAACCACGCCGTTTCTACGCCGTCGACCCATACTTATAAGCCGCCGGCTTTGGCGGTACAAGCTTCTGGCGTAGGGACGGCGTTGGTACTGTTCATCATCTTCCTCATTTTTCCTCTGTTCATAAATTATTTTTCTTGTTTATTTATGTATTATACATTCGTTTAAGCTACTTCTAAGTGTTTTATACATGTTAAATATCCACATATATCAACATATAACATATTAACATGCATCTAATCCTTGTTTATGATTCTAAAGAATATAACTAAAAATTTTAGTGTATCTTACCTTGTTTGAAATTGTTTGATGGTTCTAAACCTTGTCCCAAAGCTTAAACCGATCCTTGTTCTTCCTCTCCAAGCTTGAGTTTATTTTAATGGAGGTTGTTTTTGTGCTTGAGTTATGGTTTGTTTAGATGTTTGTTTAGGATGAAATTAGTGTGTTTTTTATGGTTGTTCTGGCTGCTTGTTTGGAGTTTATTTGGTGCAAATTAAGAGCTTTTTTTCTTTGTTATTAAAGATCTATATATATAGAGAGAAGAGAGGAAGAAGAGAGGCGGCTGCTACGAGATCTTCTTCCGCCAATTTGCAATTTGCCTTGCATGATTTCTCATGCATTAATTGTTCTTGTTGATTTGGCTAATTTGGATTGGTTTGGGTTATTGTTTGTCTTGACTTTATGGAGCAAGTTTTGGGCAATTTGTTTGGGGAATTTCGGCTGGAGAATTTCCTAGCCGTTATTCCTTTGTAACTTGCACCTTATACATATAAAATTGATTTTAAAAAAATATAAGGAGGATACGAAATATAGAGATACAAAAACAAAGAGAATATGATGAATTTATAACGAACAACTGTGTAAGGAGTGAGAAAAAATATAAACTTGTGAAAAAAATTAATTTTGCGGGTCTAAGTGATATTTATGTTAAATACTGATTCGGTAATATTTTTAGATGAAAAGTTTCATATTCGTATTATTAAATATACTAAACACTATGGTATACATAGAATTTCTATTAAATATTTGTGTATATGTGTTTCAATTTTTGCTTTTTGCTTGGAATTTGTCGCGTCCAGGGAGATTCAAAATTTAGAAGTTATGAAACTTGAAATCAAATGGAAAAAAAAAAAATGTAAAGAAGTTAGGCTGAATAGAAATATAAAAATAAAAAGAAGATGATAAATTTATAATCAATAAATATGTAAGGAGTGGGCAAAAATATGAACTTGTGTAAAAAGTCAATTTTATGGATATAAATGATACGTATGATAAATACTGATTTGATAATATTTTTGGATAAAAATTTACATATCAACGATATTAAATATTCTGAATACGATAGTATACATAGAATCTTTAGTTTAATGCTTTTACTTTTTAGCTTTTATACTTGCTATTGTAAATTATATTGTATCTGTTTAAATGTTTTGTTTAGTGGTATTTTGATAAATTAATAATTATATTACCCTTAATTTGACTTTATTATAAATTTATAAAATTTGGAATTACATATGAATTCATTTCTATTTATAAATTTATTCTAGAGTTTTTAATAGATTAGAAATTTAATTTAATTTTATATTTATTATTTGATTCTTTTTACTAATTATAAATTACTAAATTAGATCAAAATTTTAGTTTTTATAGACTCATAATTATTTAACTTGAAGGTATTAATATTTTTTGGATATTAAAACTTAGGTTCTTAAATGTTAAATATTTTTCTTTATTCTTTATTTCGAATATTATGAACTTTTAAAGTCTCAGTGATAAATATTCTTTATTCTAATTTGTTTATATTTAAAATTTAAGTCACGAAAAATTTGAAGCAATTTTTGATATTTTTATTATAGTTCTTTCATGATTCTACATTTTATTTATAATATTTATTATAATCAAGTTATGAAAAATCAAGGGGATTACAAAATACATATTTGATTTTGAATCTTTTACTGTTTTTTTTTTTTTTATCTTTACAGTAAACATTAAGTTTGATGATAAATGTGTGTATTTAAAAATATTCAAATGGATAAAAGATGGTTATTGTTTCTATTTATTAGCGAAAGTTCTTAAATTTGAACGGAAAATCTATTCTAGATGTAGGCACAGCACATATTTGACTTTGAATCTTTTACATTTTATTTAAACATTTTGATTATAAATATAAGTATCTGAAAATATTTAAATGGATCAATGATGGATATTGGTTTATCTATTAGCTCAAGTTGTTAAATTTGAAAGGAAAGTCAATTCTATATATTAATTTTGTCTCTTTACGTATTAATTCCTTGAATAACTTTCTATATTCCTTAAAAAAAGTTGTGACATTTGTTCATGTATCAATTCCTTGTATAACTTTTTATATTCTTTAAAAAAGCGTTGTATTACTTTTGTTATTTCCCTTGCAAGAGAGGAGCTTAAATTCATCAATGCCATTTGGGACGGGGAAATAAAGGCATCAATGCCATATCGTTGTGATGTATCATGACAATTTTGATGATATCTCATTAATTTGATAGATCAAAATAGACATTTTTATTTATTTAATTTTTTCTCTATCGGTACAAAGTTCGAGGAGCATTTTTTTTTTTTAATTTGGAGGACGTGTCTTTCTTTAAATTCGAAAGATATTAACTATAAAACATTGAAAGTTTGACAAGTTGAAAATATGTTTTTTATAACTTAATTTTTTTAATATGTTTTTCTTTTATGGAGCTTATAATTTTTTATAATTATCGTAATATCTAATCCCTATAACTTTTTGAAAAATTCTTTTATAGATTATTTTTATCATTGCTAACACTTCCAATTTTCGCGGTGGGATATATATTAATTTAATTCAACTAATATATTACTTATTTATTTTCTATTTTATTTTTTAAATATACATATATATATTATGAATTCTTGTATTAAATCTCAAATGACAATTTTGGTGTTTCAATATTATATATACATATATTTACTACAACTAGGTCTTTAATCTTTAATTGTTGATAAGCAATTCAACTCAATCAAAGCCTATGAAACATATCTCTCTTACACATTGTTTCACGGCACATCAATCTCATTACCAATATCATGGTGATGTTTTCAACAAAAAAAATGTAAAAAACAAAAGGTAGCCCATAAATAAATATATTATCTAAAATATTAATGTTTTTTTCCTTCTCCTTTTCTCTATAAATTTTATATTTGTATGTTAATGAACCAAACTTTACAATTTAATGGGTTTGGTATAACTCTATTCATTGCATTATGCTAATATTGTAAACTTATGACAACTCTCGATTTCTACCATAATTATTTGTCATTATATAAATGCGGTAAATTTTACTATTACTTAATTAATATGTATATATATGTATATAGATATATATATATATATATATGCTCACTCTGAATAAGATCATAGCCATATGAACATAACTAATTGTAATGCTACTGTAACAAGCTAAATATAGGAATATTGTTAATGCCTTCACAACCTTTAACCTGCCCATACTCTTTCTATCATCACTTACCTTACTTCTTAACTATCCCACCTCAACTGTTCGTCATAATATGATAAGCTTCTCAAACCCTAACCTCACTTTACTCTTTCATGTTTTTATGTGTTTGTGTCTATGAAACCCCAACCTTAGCTTCCAGAATGTTTATCTATCGATTCTCTTGAGCTAAGTACTCTCCTTTCTTCCTCTCTTTTATTTCTCTCAATTAAGATTCTCCTAAATTAATGTTTCTATGATATTTTGCGGGTTGTTCAAGCACTTCGAGTGGCCTAATGACTCATAAATAACACCCATTATGATATTTAGAAATGGGATCTATTCAATACCATTCCCTTTCTTTCTATTGCCTATTAATAGATCAGTCATGTACAAGTATTGTTGTTAAAATTTTAGTTACAAATATCAACTTTTTCCGCTATTACAACAGTAAATCTATTATTTCAACTACTTATAGTTGTTCTTCTAAATGTTGGCTGCTCGGTTGTAACAATTTCTCCCTTCATTGAAAAAAAAAAAAAAACTCGTCCTCAAGGTTAGAATATGTATGCAAGTCCTCCCAATTCGAATGTTCTTGAGATACCCCTAACCTTGAGCCCCTATTACTTAATCCACTATACTTTTGTTGTTGCATGTTGTTTTGTTGCCTAAAAATTGGCTTGTGGGGCTAAATATCCAACTCTCATCCCAAACTCGAATCTTATGTGTTAATATTTGCACTGATGAGAGTACAATGCATATGATGATAGCCACTATCTAGTGGGTTTTATAAGGATTGAGACACGATAGCAATGATGTAGTTAACCTTCTCTTGCAACTCTAATATAAACAATATGTCTCATTAATCATAGTACTCTAAAAGACTCTAAAACGTTTGGTCACTATAGAAAAGTGACCATGATGCTTTGATATTTGTTTGTAATGTAGTGATTTTGCAAACACTAAATCTCTAGGGTTAAAAAAAGTCTCGGTCTAATATTTGTCTACTAACCTCTTCATCTTAGCTTAGGGCTTCCATAGAATATCAAATACCATAAAGATTGTGTTGTTTCTTTTTACTATGATGCTAAAAACGTTGATTGGAGGACTAAATGTCCACATCTTGTTTTCTATCTACTGAAGTAAGTAAACATTGTCCCATATAAAGTACATTGCTAAACCATGAACAGCCACTATAAAATACTCTCTAATTGGCAATGATGATAATGGAACATCTAAAAATTTCTAGTTGTCCATACTAAAAAGTATATAGGTAGTAGGCAATGGTGATTGAAATAAGTTCTTAAGCCATATCATCAAAAAAGTCATGCTCCTTGGTTTCTTCTTTCTCCCATTGTAATCCCCTGATCTTTACTGCATTCATTGTTGACCTTTGTTGTTCCTTAATCATAACAATGTCTAGGTTTGTATCATTTGTAAATTCATCTGATATATCTTTAGCTTTTCAAAAGCACATGTGTGCTAATGCTACTTTGAAATCTCATGCAAAACATCGGTGGTATGTTTATTTATGGCTATACCCTCTTATCCATCATATTCAATCTGACTATCTTGATTATGGACAACATAAAATCTTTCATCTTTCCAATCATACTCAAAAGACCAAAAGTGTGTGAAAAGTGCCTTATAAAAAAGATCCCATGTTTTAAAAGTTTTGAAATCATCCATACATTTATACCATATAGTGGCAACACCTTACATGACAAAGATTATAAGTTTAGGATAATATTTTTCATCTATAAGTTAATAATCCAAGAAAAATTCTACTTTTAACACCCAAAAAATTAGATCTTGACCATAAATCTTGGAATATCATTCTTGATTATGTTTAATACTAATGAAGGAAGTGATGTGAATGGTGATGCTTGCAATGTCACATAAAAGGCTAACTAAGTCACCATCTATCTAACCTAGAATTGACAAATAGTAATGAAAAGTGAAGATCATTTACTATTGTATGAATATCTTCGAATTCGGATGATAAAAATTAAAATTGTGGCCAAAGTGATTTGGATGATGATGAATCTTGTTGACTAACCTAATCATGTTGCTCCTGGTGATGCTGAAATTGACTTTGATGATGATGAAATTGATTCTGATTATTTTGAATATTGTTATGTTGATCCTATTGCTTCTAATCCACTGGTGAAAATGATGAATCAATGTGTTTTGGAGTTTACTAATGATCTTTGAGTTAATTCTTATTCGGTGTAATCCTATCAAGATTCATACTCAGCGGTGCAATATATTCTTAAAGCTCTAGCAATGTGATTGGAATCATGAGCCAATAACTCATGCTAGACCTAAAGGCTAATTGAGGTTAGCTTAACGAATCCTTACAGATGATCCCCACGATGACGAATTGAGCTATCTCAAAGACTATGTGATACACTTTGGTGTAGGATCTAATTTGATATGTTTAAGCATTTGAAATTCATCAAATGAGAATATCACCCCGTGATCATGCCCGTGACAACAACCACAACAAAGTTAAGGTTTAAATATCAAACTCCAATGGAGATCACACCCACCATGATGACCGTGATCTAGGCCGTGAACACATCATCATTGGAAAAATTGAAGTCTAAAGGAGATAACTGGTCTCATCATGCCCTTGATGTTGTCCATATTATATCAAATCATAATTGTAACTAGTGTTTTGTGTGAGGAAAATTCTGCCTAAGGGGATCACAATCCATGTCATAATCATGACCGACAGTGCGATGATATACCTTGTTTTTTTATTGTTTAAAACTATTTGTTTCCTATTTATTTGTTTATCTTGTAGTTTCCCATATTTGTCCTTACCCATCTTGTAGGAGTATTTAAGGGTTATTAGTGATATGTTTAGGCATTTGATGGTTTTTTTTTCCCTTTTGAATATTGAGTTGTCCTTTGTGAATATTTGCTTCTTGAATAAGATTAGGTTTTCATTTCAATATTTATCTTCATTGTTTCTCTTCATCGTGCATAATATCGATTGAGTGAAACAACTAGTTCGATTCTATCTTTGGTGTGTCATATCTAATGATTGGTCGATCCTATCCTTTAATTTTTAGTTTTCCATATTTCATAAAAACCTAAAAACGTATTTTAAATCCTAGATCGTAATATAACACTAAATCTATTACTTACTTGGATTCTCTAATACGTATCATCTTAGTATCAAAGCTTAAGGTTGCTAATTATGGTCAAGGCTTTGGTAATGGATTTCTTGCTTTGTAAATTTCACTATTTTGATTACTTGTGTTGTAAGTTTGATTCTTTTTAAGGATGTCTGAAAAATCTGATAATAAGAATGGAGATGGTAAGGCACCTAAGGTCGAGAACACTATTAATATGGGTAAGTTTTATGGATTTCATGAAGGAGATGATGTAGAAAATGCAAACAATGATGCGACAACAAAGTGAAACCTTAAGAAATGTTGAGCAAATTGTTAAGGAAACCCTCAAACTCATGAAATACATTAACGTGAATCTATTGATGAATTAGAAAACAATCTGAGAGTTCAATTACCCCATAAAGGACATGGATTAGTTGATGGTCATGGTAAAGTTGGTGATAGAGGTAAATGAATTGTGTGACATCCGGTGCATGGTTGTGGGGTTGGAGAAATGAGGATGATTTTGACAATCACCATAACGGATGTAGGCCTAGAGGGTTATGCGGTATTCAGATCATAACAATGAAAGTATCTTCTTTTGACAATACCAGAGGAATGGATAAATATTTTGATTAGGAGGATCAAATTGAAAAGCTCTTTGATTACCATGATTATGATGATGTATAGCAAGTTAAGCTTGCGACAATTGAATTTAAGGGCTATGCATCACATGGGTGGAGGAATGTATTGGCTAATAGAATGAGGAATAGAGAGCGTGATGTAACCACTTGGCCTTAAATGTGTGAGTTGTTGCAATGATAATTTGTTCTTTATTACTTTAGTCAAGATTTTTTTATGAGGTTGCATACTTTACGAGACGAGAGTAAAAGTGTAGTTGAATACATTCAATAATTTGAGATCCTTACCATGCGTAGTCAAATCATGGAAACTCCATATCAATCTAATGCAAGGTTTATTTCGGGATTGAAGTTTTAAATTGACATTGTTGAACTTCAAAGGATTGATACATTAGAGGATGCAATGTTAATGGTGGAAAAGGTTGAAAGACAATGTAAATCTTACAAATTTTTAGGTAACTCTTCTAAATATGAAAGTAGTAAAAAGTTTTATTGGTATGATGATAAAAAGAAGACTGTTAATAATTATAAGAATGATGAGAAGTATGAGTCAAATTATGAAAATTCGAATGAAGAGAAAGGGAAGTCAGTTTCTAAACCAGGTGATTCTAATAGTGTTAGAAAGAAGACTAGAGATATTAAATCTTTTAAATGATTACGTTTTGGAAATGTGGTTGCCCGATGTCCTAATAAGCATGTTGTTTATACTCGGGGAGGTTGTTTGGAGAGTGATGGCAAAGGCGAAAGTAGTAGCTATTTTGATTTCGATGAGGACAATGATGAGGAAGTTCTAGCTAAGTAAGTAACTGGGGCTATTATGCCTTTGAATGGTATAGCAAGGAGGAGCTTGAGTATAACACCAACTATTCATCAAGAACAAAGGGAAAACATATTTCATATTAAGCTTCTAGTGAATGGGGTTGTTTGTGTGGCCATCATTAATTCTAGGAGTTGCACCAATGTAGTGGCAATGACATTTGTAGAGAAGTTACAACTTTTAATTGCACTTCATCCACAACCATACCTTTACATTGGCTCAATGACAAATGTTCTATTCATGTCACTAAACAGGTATTGATTCCTATCTCTTTGCCTAATCATTACACTAATGAGGTTCTTTGTGTTATAGTGCCTATGAATGCATCTCATATCCTATTAGGTCGTCTTTGGTTGTTTGTTCGGAATGTAAACCTCAATGGTAGGGAAAATAATTATTCTATTTTGTTTAATAGAAGGAGAATTAAATTGTTTCTTGTGAGTCCCTAAAGTGATGAGGCAAACACATAAAGAATTAAATCCCCTTAAGAAGGAGTTGATGTTAATAATGCAAAGATTGGTTGAGAAAGGATTAGCCAATGGCCAACTGATGTATTTGTTGCAAATGAGGCAAGCTTTGGGGATAGAAAATGATTTTCCTATTTTGAATGGAGTTCAAAATTTATTAGATCAATTTGTTGGTGTTTTTCTGAAAGAGCTCCCTAAGGGCTTTCCTCCTTTGAGGAGATTCGAGCATCAAATTGACTTGGTAGGTAGAGCTACATTGCCTAATAACCCAACTTATCGGATGAATCTCGAAGAGGCTAGCGAGTTGAAGAAACAAGTGGATGAAATGCTAGAAAAAAGATTTGTTCATGAGAGCATGAGACTATGTTTGGTACCATTTATTGATGCCCAATAAATATGGTAGTTAGTGGATATGTGTAGATAGCAGGGCTATAAATTGCATTACTATGAAGTGTAGATATCCTATATTGCACTTTAATGATATGTGTAAGATGAATCGCATGGTGCTCAATTATTTTCCAAGATTGATTTGAAGAATGGTTATCATCAAATAAGAATGAAGGCTAGAGATGAATGGAAAACAACTTTCAAGACCCAATGGTCTATATGAGTGTACAGTGATGCCTTTTGACTTGTCCAATACTCCTAGTACTTTCATAAGATTGTTGAACTATGTGTTGAGAGATTTCTTGGGCAAGATTTTGGTGGTTAATTTTGTTGATACTTTGGTTTATAGTCCGAATTTAGAAAGTCATATTATGCACTTGACTTTGGTTTTCATCATGTTGAGGAAAGAAAAGTTATATGCGAATTTGAAGAAGTGTCTTTTCATCAACATGAGGTGATATTTTCGGGATTTGTTGTATCTAGAGAAGGCCTTTGTGTTGATGATGGGAAGTCTAAGGCCATCGCTGGATGGCCTATTCCTACTAATGTGTCTAAGTTTGTAGCTTTCATGGATTTGCTTCTTTTTATGGGAGGTTCATTAATGATTTAGTACCATTGTGGCACCATTGATAGAGTTGACAAAGAAAAGGGTTGCTTTCCAACGGCTTCAAGAGGCTAATTGGAGTTTTGAGTTGATCACAAAAAATCTTACTTCAACGCCTTTGTTAATGTTACCTAATTTTAACAAAGTTTTTGAGCTTAAGTATGATGCCTCCAATGCTAAAGTTGGTGCGGTTCTTATGCAAGAAGGTTATCTTATTGCATGTTTACGTGAAAAGCCACATGGAGCTGCATTGAACTATCTCATTTATGATAAAAGTTGTATTCTTTGATCCGAGCTCTTATGGTATGGCAACACTACCTATTACGTAAAAGAGTTTATTATATTTTCTAATCATAAACCTTTAAAAAATTTGAGAAGTCAAAGTAAATTATCCAAGAGACATGTAAGATGAGTTGAGTTCCTAAAGACATTTACATATACTATTAGATACAAGAAGGGTAATACTAATATAGTAGCTGATGCATTATCTAGAAGACATATATTGTTAAGTTCTATGTAGGCTAAATTGTTGGGATTTGAGCATGTTGTGGGACAATATTCTGAAGCTAGGATGTTTGCATCCATTTTAGTAGCTTACAACGATAGAAGATCAGTAGATGGCTATTATATGGCCAATTGTTATTTACTTTAGTGGGGAAAATTATTTATCCTACATGGGTATATGCAAGAGATGCTTGTTAGAGAAGCACATAACGGTGGAATTTCTAGACATTTTGGGAATCATCAGACCCTTTATGCATTGAAGGAGCACTTTTGTTTGCCTAATATGGCTAAGGTGTTCATAGAGTGATTGAAGGATGTTTCACATGCAAAAGGGCCAAAGGTCGAAGCAAATTGCAAGGCTTATACTTGCCATTGCCTATTCCTACCAAACCATGGGTTAATTTGAGCATGGATTTTGTTCTGAGACTTCCTAGGACTTAAAGAGTACATGATTTTGTTATGGTAGTTGTTGATTGATTTAGCAAGATGACACACTTCAGTTTATGTCATAAAACCAATGATGCGGTATATATTTCTGGTTTATTTTTGCAAGAGGTGGTTAAGCTTCATGGCATTCCATAATCTATCGTTTTCGATAGAGATGTCAAGTATTTGAACTACTTTTGGAAGACTTTATGGAGGAGATTGGGTATAAAGTTGTTGTTTAGTACTACTTGTCACTCACAAACCGATGGTCAAACTGAACTTGTGAATAAAACTTTAGGTTCTCTGCTACGAGTTACTATTGGAAAGAATTAAAAGGATTAGGATTTATGTTTACTTATTAAGGAATTTGCTTATAATCGCTCCATCCATGGTGTGATCGGCAAATCGCCTTTTGAGGTAGTTTATGGATTTAATCCTAAATCTCCATCGGATTTGCTTCTCAAAGCTACTATTGTTGAAGATGGTCAAAGTAAATTGAAAAGTGTTCGTCAAATCTAATAACTCCATCGAAAAGTATATGATTACTTGCAAAGATAAAGTGCTAAGGCAAAAGAGAGGAGAGATAAATGGAGACAAAGGGTTGAATTTTCACTTGGTGATCTAATGTGAGTTCATCTTAGCAAAGATAGATTTCCAAGGTACAGAGGTAAAAAATTAGCACCCCGAGCTGTTGGACCATTCAAGATTATTGAACGGGTCAACGATAATGCTTTTAAAGTTGAACTGCCAGATTGTTTTGAGGGACTTTAGCTACATTCAATGTGATAGACTTATTATCATACACTTTGGATGAGTTCGATCAAGATTTGAGGTAAATTTTCATAAGCCTTTGGGAGATGATAGGAATCATCCTTATGCATGGGCCAATAACTTAAGCTAAAGGCTTATCGAACTTAGCTCAATGAATCCTTACGGATAATCCAAACGATGATGAATTGAGCTATCTTAAAGACTATGTAATACAATTTGATGTAAGATCTGCTTAAGTATCGGAAATCCATCAAATGAAGAGATCACCCCTATGATCATGCTCATGTTAATTACCGTAATAGAGTTAAGGTTTGAACATCAAGCTCTAGTAGATATCATGCCCGCCATGATGGTCATGATCTAGGCTGTGAGCACATCATCATTAGACAAGTCAAATTCTAGAGAGATAACGGGTCCTTTTAAGGTCGTGATGCTGGCCGTATTATATCAAATCACTGCCATGATTAGTGTTTTGTGTGGGAAAAATTTTACTCTAGGGGATTACAACCCTTGTCATTATCGTGGTCAACAGTATGATGATATACCATGTTTTTCATTATTTAAAACTATTTGTTCCCTAGTTATTTGTATGTCTTTGTAGTTTTCCATATTTGCTCTTACCCAACTTGTGGGACTATTTAAGGGTTATTAGTGATATGTTTATGCATTCGATGGCTGTATTTGCCCTGTTGAATATTGAGTTTTCCTTTTTGACTATTTGCTTCTTGAATAAGGTTGAGTTTTCCTTCCAAGATCGAGCTTTGTTGTTTCTCTTCATCATACATAATATCGATTGAGCGGAACAACTAGTTCGATTCTATCTTTAATGTGCCATATCTAAGGATTGGTCGATCATATCCTTTAGTTTTTAGTTTTCCATAATTCATAAAAACCGAAAAACTTACTTTAAACCCTATATCATAATACAATGCTAGATCTATTAATTGCTCTAATTCCCCAATCCATATCACAATGTTCTCTTGAAAAATGCTATGTCTTTTGCTTGTGTTTTCAATCTTGATTCAAGTGTCATCTTCAACTTAAAGATTTAAGAACAAGCAACATTATGTCAAGAATTGATCAAGATCAAGAAGGTGATGAGAGTACCAAATGTTACGACTCGCACAACCTTTAACCAGCTCACACTCTTTATATCACCACCATACCTTACTTCTTGACTATTCCACCTCACTTGCTCGTCACAATGCAATAAGCATCCCAAACCTTAACCCTACTTTACTCTGTCATGTTTTTATGTGTGTGTGTTTATGAAACCCTAACCCTAGCTTCTAGAATACTTATCTATCAATTCTCTTGAGCTACGTATTCTCCTTTCTTCCTCTCTTTTATTTCTCTCAATTAGGGTTCTCTTAAACCAATGTTTCTGTGATATTTTACAAGTTGTTCAAGCACTTTGAATGGCATGATGAATACTAAATCACACATACTGTGATTTCTAGGTTCTATTTGATACCCTTCCCTTTATTTATGTTTCTCTACTTATAAATCGGTCATGTACAAGTATGGTTGATACAATTTTAGTTACAACTATCAACTATTTCCACTATCACAAATGTAAATCTTTTATTTCGACTATTTATAGTTTTTCTTCTGAATGATGATTTCTTGGTTGTAAAAGATATTCACTATTTGTTCTCCTAATTTTTTGTCATTTTTAATACATTTTTCTTACTTCTACTTGACATTTAAATTTACATTTGTTTCGCTTTGTAATTTATTTATTATAGAGTTCTAATTTTTCAGTCATATAAAAACAATTAGATCTCGTTATCAAATATTGTTGTATTTAGTTTTACTAAAAGCATATTGAAAAATTGTAAAAACTTTCCTTGAACTTTAAAAAGTTTTTTTCCCTGATTACAACAAAGATAAGAGATTCAAACTTGGTTCATCCCACCAATACTACTATTACAAAATATGTAATTACCATGCAAAGACTTTTATAAGTCAAGAAATTGTCTGTATCTTTTTGAGATTATATTTGGTTTCTTACTATATATGATTGGTTATAAACATGATTCACGATTCATATATCTTTTATGTAGAATCAAATAAGGTATATGTAGTTAAATTTGCTAGATACTTAATTGCATTAATACAAACATTATAGTATTAAAAACATTTAAATGTAATTATTCTTTTATGAAACAATTTTATTTAAAAATTTCAAACTTAATGGATAACATAGGACATAAACCTGGAAAAATAAAATGGTAGAGATACTTTAGTATAAGGAGATGAAATTTTTATTTTATTGTTAGTTTTCTAAACCGATAAATCACCACAAAGCCGGATTCATAAATTTTCAAAAAGAAAGAAAAAAGAAAACCAAAAAATACAAAGAACATATGTGTATGTACATAAATATATGTGTGTATGTGGTGTTTGTGTGAAATATAATAAAAAAGAATAATTTCAAATATCTTTAATACATTGGGTAATTACACCAAAAAGTGACAATGTTTGAAGGTAGATTCATTTTAGATCACAACCTTTCGAAAAGTTCAAAAGAGGTCACAATATTTGAAAATGTATCTTTTGAGATTTAATTAAATATTTCTTATGTTGATATATCTTAATGGGACCTTACAAGAAAGGTTTCTTCAGTTTTAGTGAAATATTTCTCTTGTTGACACGTGCTAATAGTGACCTCAATTGATTCACTTCTCTAAACATTGTGACCTAAAATGAACTTATCCCTAAATGTTGTGACCTAAAATGAACTTATTCACTAAATGTTGTGATATGTTTTGAACTTTTGAAACGTTATGACCTAAAATAAACTTACCCTTAAACATTGTGGCCTTCTAGTGTAATTTACCTTAATAATTTTGAACATTACAAGTGTTAAAGAGGGAAATTAACCTTAACTCCATTGCAATTTACATAAATTATATGTAAATTTTTGGAAGAAAAAATTTAAACAAATTGGGGGGAGGGGGGAGAGGAATTTTTATTATAAATTTTAAAGTTGCCTCAAATGTGACTATGAATTCCTTAGTTGAAATCAACCAACATAGTTCTAGTTTCCAATTTTTTTTTTTTAAAAAAAAACCTTTAGTGTATTTATCACTTTTACTTCTTAAAAAAAAAGAGTCGTATTTAAGTTTTTTATCATTTAATTACTTGTTCAAAAGCCTATGTTGTCTAATTTGAATCCCCACATTTAAAAAAAAAAAATCAATCTATACCTATAACTTTTGCAAAGAAAGTGTTGATTAAATTTTTTTTTATGATTTTTGAAAATCATATCTATTAATCAATCGGTGACAAAAATGGTTTTTTATTTATAAAATAAGTAGAAGGTAAAGCCAATAGACATTGTGTATGAATTAGTGTGGAGGAGATGCCACTTCTACCTAATCAATTAAAGTCACTGTAGCATTCTTCCTCCTTATTGGTATGACATTTCAAGTGCTTGTGTTGGCAATCTAACCTATTCCAGTCATAGTTGCGTGCTAATGCTTTAACCGTTGCAGGGTTATATCTAGATTTATGCTCATTCAACTGCTAACCTACGTTGTTGAATGCTTGCTCTACCACCAGCATTGAAGTTGGGGCTGCCAACACCTACATGATAATACAAGACATGATTAAGAAAGTCTTAATATGGTGTTTCCATCTATCGAGGATATCAAAGTTGTATGTGTCGATATTGTCTTTGAATTCAAATGTGATATTTCTTGAATCTTCTGTTTTGGATCAGCACTCCGTGCTTTTCTACTTTAATAGTCAACAATGTGTTAACAAGTGTGGCTAGACTGATAGGATTTGCCCACCACATACATATCTAAATTGTGATGTCTATTTAATATTCTTAAATCCAGAAGCAATACATTATCATTTCCTACTCCTTCAAAATTTAAGCATCTAAATTTTTAATATAAGTAAATAATAAAAATCTATGTTTGCAAGTGTGAAAGTTAATAGGATTTATGCATTCAAGTTTTTTTCTTGAATGCTATCATCTATGAGTCACATTAGATTCTCTTTCTCTCCCTCTCCTTCTTCTCTCTCTTAATTATTTCTGAAATGATGCCACCATCCATGCATGCTTCATACCATTCAACGAATAGTATTGTGTTACGCATGCTTGTATCTTCCACATCAAATGGACTTAGTGCAATTTTTTCTTTTTTAGTTATTTTACGTGAAACTACATGGTTTAGTTGGTTCTCGAACTAGTTCTTGAACTAGCAAATCATGACCCAATGGGTCATATGATGTTGACAGCTTGAACTAGCCTAAACTAATGGGTGTCTAACCAATTCCATACCAACCCATGATGATACTGTCTAAACCTTTGAGACCAATCCTTGAAATTTGAAGGATATTATAATTATTTTTCTTGGTATTTTTATATATGCAAGATTATATTGTGGAAAAGGTAAATAGTTTCTAGTTATGGGATACATTTTTGCTTTCTCATATATTTTGTGGTTTCAATCTTTTTTAACGTCTTTTTAAATTGTTCATGCATCATTTTTTTTCCTTTTCTTTCTTAGGTCATCCATTATACACACACACATATAGAGAGAGAGAGAGAGAGATTAGGCAATTATGTTATAATATAAATTTTCTTATAGTACTTTATTTAATTTTTACACTTACAGCATGATGTCTGCCAACTAATATATGTTAATATTAACAAGCAAATACATGTCAATTTAAATCAAACCATAATAATTCATCCAATGAAGTAAAATTATCAAATAAATTAATTAAATGTGGAAAAAAGGCAATTGCAAATACAACTATTATATTTGCTTTATGGGCACTTCATCCCTCATTTTTTAAATTGTGAGTTTAACCCACAAAATTTTTTAGAATTGTAAATTTAGACCTTTAAAGAAGTCAAAATGAACAATTTTAAAGATAAAGAAAGCTAAGTGTACATAGAATAACATAAGAGGATGTATTTATAAAATACCCAATCATTTGTAAGCATTTTTTGTGTTTATTTATTTATAACATTATGGGGTGTGTCATTAGTCAAATTTATTAGTGTCATTAGTTGAAAAATGTTAAAGAAAGGCTTGGACTTATGTTCTAGGCTTGCAAAATAGAACATGGTTAGTAGTGCAATAGGGTGTTGTCTGACGCAATCATTTTGATGCTTAAGTTAAGTTGCATTCCAGGTGTAAAGATTAAGAAATAAGAAGGTAATTAGGGCAACATACATGTCTTTACAATGTGTGAGAGAGACATTTATAGGAAATGAGCACCTAGTGGTTCCTCGCATCATGCAATTGCAAGGTAGCAAGGTTTAATGATGATTATCATAAGCATAGTGGAGCCACTATGCCCTGTCTAATTGTATCCCCTAACAGAACTGGTGGCAGTTAGGAGGAGTGTGCCAAATCACCCTAGATAAGTATCTGACTCAACAAGTTGGTCTCCCAAGTTGAAGGAGTTGAGATTTCTCTTTGGGATCATTAATGGATCAAAAAATGCATTGGGCATGGGCCTAGCTGCTAGGTATAGACAAGTCAAGGGCCATATTGATCCTGGGAAACCCATGGTCCATAATCGACCATCAATAATTAGAGAACTGCAAATATATTCAAGGTTAGTTTTTACTTATAATAATACTATAATATTGATAATTTTAGTATATTCCTTTCTCCACATAGGAACATTTAACAAGAAAATCATGATCATAGAAGAAAGATACAAGTATCACAAAATTAAAAGAAAATTAAATCTACTTATTTGATTTTTGAATGACTTGCCAATTTTTCAATTAAAATAAATTATAGTTGAAGTTAAAAGGAAACTAAGTTCACCCTTTATATTGTACTTCGCCTTTTTATCTTTCTGGGAGCATTTATAATCCCATTAACGGACCGACCAGTCAACTATCTAACTGTTAAATTAAATATAATAGTTGAAATACTAACTATTTTGGTGGTTCGATCACGATTGAGGATAGTGTGAACTGTTGGATAGTCAACAGGATCATAGAATTTTCCTATCTTTCATATCATACGCCTCCAAATCTTTAAGGGAAAAAAAGTAAATGCTAGGGTTATTCATTCCAATCATAACATATCATTTAATTTTCTATATAGTATAAAATAAGGAGACAACGTGATAAAGTATGGTAAGCAATTTATAGCACCAACTTTCTTATATCTTATTTTCTTCAACCATATTTGATGTGTTATTTATATCATGAGAATTACTAGGAAAAAAATATGAATGAGAATTACTTTTATTTTTATATTAAATGTTATTGTTTATGCATAAGTACCACATCAGAATAGTGATTTTAATAATTATATTATTTATAGCACCATAAATTTATTTTAACTACTTTTGTCAATTCCACCATCATCATAACACCGCTACAATACCATTACTGCTTTCGCTGTTACTACTGCATTACTATCACCACATAATTCTACCAACAATTTTATACCTCCATATTAGATAACATGGTGATGGGGAATGGTAATACGGTGCTATTTTTATATAGATGGTGGTGGCGGTGATGATTGTAGTGAAGGTAGTTGGAGCAATTATGGTGATGGTGGTGGTGACTTTAGTGGTAATAGTCATGATGAAAGGTTGGTATTATTGCACTCCAAATAGAGTTTAGAGTGCTAACAATTCTGCTACATATAATACTTACGCATTATATACAAAGACTATTCTTAACTAAGTGAGTTTCTAACTAATTTTAGATTAAGAAATCCTCACTTAAGTTTTAAAAGGTAATAGTAAATAATATATCAATAATACATCATAATCCTCATAATACAAACGTCAAAACACAAATTAATATTAAAACAGTATCCAACACATCTAAATGTCCAAGTCGTCAAGTCTCTCACCAACATTCAATCCATAGCTTAAGTAGTCAAAGCATCCAAATCAATATCATCATCATCAACCGGAAAAGAAAGGAATGAACAAAGCTCAGTACAACAACTACACAAGCACATACATCATGATCACACACACTTATTATAATACAAATACAATAACCATCCATTTAGATTTTTAATTTTAGGTATAGCAAAAGAATAATGGAGCACTCACATTTTGGTAACATGATTTGAAATCTAAGGGTCCTGAATAGTAACAACTACTCAAGGGATTAATATAAGTAGCTCGGATATTTTTAATAAGCAGTCTCGTTTAGGAAAACAGCCGATGCTCATCTCTACTTATCACAATCTATAATATAATATGACTTAATCGATGCCCATAGTTGTGAGCCACACTATATTACTTTTTTCCAATCTGGATAGATGTTACCCCACTATCATTTGCCTTATCAGCTACTCATCGAGCCACCCACGGTGATCTAAACGCCTAAGTACTGTGTTGGTACCACTACACAAGGTTGTCACTCCCTGGACAAGATCTCAAAAACCACACAAATAAACTCAAGCAATTAATTAAGTCGTCTTTAATTGTTAATTCATTTTATGATGTCTATCCTAGCAAGCAGTACCTAAGTCACTGCTTACCTAAACTTAAGTAAGAACTCCACTCAAAACAGATGATAGATAATCCACAAAACAAGAATCTTTTTAAGAAAAGTATATCAGATAAGTTTTAAGTCACTAACTCAATCATTCATTCTTATTAGATTAATTATTAATCAATTCCAAGTTATATTTATACATTACCTATTCCAATTGAGATTTCACCTAATTCCTTTTAAAATATAATTCATTGATTAATATCATGTTCTTAAAGTAATTTTAGTTTTAAGTCATTTCCATGTATTAAAATTCATTCTATAATTAACCTAACCACTTAAGCTCATCATATAAGAATTTGCTCCTTAAGGTGATATTCTTCGTAATATATCTTATAAGTAACCTAATAAACTTTTATTAAGTAAAGTATCTCATTTTACATGTAATTAATCCATTTATACCCTTAGTAATCTAACACTATCTAAAAATATGCCAAGGAGCATAAACTAGCTTCTTAATAGGTTTATATCATCTTATAATACATTATTTATACTTATTTTATTAAATAAATTCTTAAAATCAAATTATTTAATTATTGATATTAAAATTCATATTTTAATATGAAAATATGTTATTTAGATTTATTTCATATTTATTTAATTAGAACAAATTTCCTTTTAATTCTATTATTTCATTTCCTGTTGAAAACTAACATGCACACTAGCTTAATTAGAGTCGTTGATCTACTTTTAGAGAGATTCTTGAGCCAAAATTTTTATGTAAACTACCTGACACATTATTTTACATGATTATAAGTTTATTTAGTCTAAACTAATTAGTTAATTAGAGATTTAAATTCAATTACGTCTAATCAGGACTGAAATAAGGGATAACATCGACGACTGACCGGTTTTTGCTAAATTGAGACCCAAGCTAACCAGTTTTTGATCAATTTTTTACAAATTAAAGTTTTTGTGGACTTTTTTCATACCTATCAATACATGAAAATTTTGTTTAGGTACCAAAATTGTTAAAATCAAACTTCAGGTATGAAAAAAGTTCATGAAAACTTTATTTAGGTATCAAATTGTTCAAAACCAAATTTTATATACCTGATTGAATTTTCTGCAAAAGTTCATATACAATTTTTGACCTTATCCCTTTGTTTATTGTGCAAGTCATTTCTGTTAAATCACATGACTTGATGGTTCAAGTAGACTAACCCAATATGGGTTAGGTTGGTCTATATACGCACGAAAGGTTTTTTTTTATTATTCAAACACGTGGAAATTTAAAAACAAAAAACAAAAAACAAAACACTAGTAGTGATAAGTAATTGTATGTTGGTTCTTATTTTGAAAAAAAGGGAAAAAAGACTAATTAAACTCAAAGAGTAAAAAGATGAAATATTAATATTAAATAAGAATTTTTTATCCTATGTATATCTTCCAATATTTGTTTTTTTTTTATCTTATATGTAAATAAGATTGTTTTTTTAATATTTATTGCTAAATAAAATTTCCTTTCAATATTGTTATATTTTATTATTAAACTAAAAATAATTATAATAATAATCTTAGCAGGTTAGTGACTAATTTACTTCACCCACTAATCTGCATGAGGTGGGTCAAGTAAAAAATTCTGCCCACATAACCTATCAGTCAAAGCAGCATAATATGAATTGGTTTGTTGATC
Organism: Combretum micranthum; assembly: GCA_024138025.1. NCBI lineage: Eukaryota > Viridiplantae > Streptophyta > Magnoliopsida > Myrtales > Combretaceae > Combretum > Combretum micranthum. The sequence goes on from JAMXBD010000045.1 coordinate 1,678,426, forward strand.
CTACATATGCTGCTCTATTAACACGATTAACTACTCATATTTCATTCAATTCTCATGTATCTTATTTGAACAACTTTATAACTGTCGCTAGTTTAAATCCTATAAAGGTTAGATATAAAGAATCTAGGCTTGGATCGATACAGTGAAAGGTCTGCAAAATAGGAACTTGGTTAGTGGTATAAGCCTGACATGATCACTCTAATGCTTAAGTTAGCAACCCTAGTGATAAGCTAATAAGTAGTGCGTATGTGGAATGATAAATGTCATATTACCATTATCATGGAGGGAAGAGAGCTATTTATAGTTGGTTTATCCGATGGTTAAGTGTTTCATGGGATCATGGGATAGTGAGTGAGTAGGCAGTTGACAACAATTATAGTGGATATGGAGTGGACCCACTAGTCCACTTTCGTGCATGGCAAAGCCGTTTGAGATGCATACACAAAAAGTTGTAGAGTGTGAGATCGACCAATTACAAGAGATAACAATTGGGTATCGAGTTAAAGTGATGGTTTCCCAGGTGAGACCTTATGTTACTACTAACATGGTTAGGTCCTTCGCCTACATGGGTAGTCTAGTTCGTTTGTGGGCTAAGTTTGGTTCCGGGGGAAAGGGGGTGAAACTTGTTTAGATGAGGCGATCAACATTAACCAATCAATTTCTTAACGTTGATGTTTAGTCTTGATGCCATCTATTATCAAACATCAAACTCTTTGTACTTTAAACATTCATTTTAAATACTTAGCCAAATAGCCCAATACAACAAATTATATTCTACTTTGGTGTCTAACATTATTGATCTACTCTTTCCTATCTTTGAATCCCCAAATTAATCGCTATCCATGATTAAGGGGATAAGTTTCCAGTAAATTACATTAGAAGGTACATGTAGGTACAGGTATTTAGGGATAAGTTTATTGGAGGTATTAATATTTTGAGTGGTTAAAAAGACATATCAACATTTGGTAAAGTATATCAAATGAGGTATTAACATTTTGTAAAGTTCATTTAAGGTATCGACCTTTGAATTAATTTTCAATTAATCTCTTTAATTTTCCATCAACTGTCAATTATTGATGCCTTCTTTTACTCATTTTACCAAACTTTCATACCTTTTTTTAATCATTCAAAATGTTGATACTTCAAATGAACTTAACTTTAAAACGTTGATACTCTTTTTTAACCACTTAAAATATTAATACCTTAAATGAACCTATTCCCAAATGTTGATACCTTTTAATGTAATTCACCCGATAAGTTTTGTTCATGATAACTAAAATTTTTCGTTTATAATGAAATTATACCTAAAAAAAATTTTGTACCAAGAAAGTACATAAACTTTAAAAAAGTTTCCCTTAAAGTAAATTTAGATGGAAATCATCCATTTTTTAGTTTGCACGCTATCGTGTCAAAGGGAACAGATTAAAATAATGTTTTCTATCTTACTGAGTAATTTTTTTTTGCTTTCCTTCTATCTCTCCTTCCTTCCTATTGTTCATCATCTCTATCTTCTTCTTCTAACCTTAACCTCCAAAAAAAAAAAAAAAAATCCCAGACACCATTACCACAGACACCAATCCAACACCACTCAAATCTACCACGGATCTCTTCTTTGATCCACTTCAGCCCCATCTTCTGGTTTAAATGTTCCTCTTTACTCTCCTCCAACTTCGACTCCAACTGTTGGTGGGAGGGGAGGGAGAGAGAGAGAGAATAAAAAAAATAAAAAAATTCTCAAGTAGGATAGAGAAATATTATTTTAATTTGTTCCATTTTATATGTCAGTATGCAAATAGAAAAATAGATGGTTTCATCAAATGTACTTCTAATGAAACTTTAAAAAATTCACGTACTTTTTTATTATAAATTTTTTTAGGTATAATTTCATTACAAACTAAAAAGTTCAGGTCAACTTATTAAATTTTTTTTTTAAAAGCTCTTATATGACGACTTTTGATTAGTTTGAATTTGAACCATGGGTCACTTTGTACTTTCAACACGGTTGTACTATTCAAAACTACTAATAACGTGGTCGGACTTCAGACTTTTTGCTAACTTTTCTTGGTCATAAGTCTCCCAAGTAAAGAATTATCATAAAATCTTGAAGAAGTCTGATAAAGCAAGTTAGAAAACGAGTCTGTCTTGGAGTAACGTCAAAAAAACGCATTTATTCTCATTAGAAAAATGTATATATATTCTAGGATTCGACTTACAAAGTCCAAAAAACGTACTGATCATCACTAAAACATTGTCTATGATTCTCATTTTCATGGCATAAATTCGGATTAGTTGCTTCCATGACTTGACGTCTTAAGCGGGAGCGACTCCCAAAGTCATATTTCTAAACTTCTAGAGGTTATTTAATTATGAAACCCTAGCAATTGTTTTGCGGTCCGGTATGAAGTTATTAAGGCAATAGCACTGATTTCCCAGGATCAAGTTGTTTTAGAATCATGCAAGCCTATATTAAGTTGAGTTATATTCTGTCTCTTTCCAAAATTGCTATTTTATTAAAATTATTACAGCAACATAATAATATTTTCTACTAGCATTAGCAATCAACAAACTCAAACTCGAGTAAATAAATTTCAATGTGTTTTTAAAAAATCTTTTTCCTTTCTACATCATAATTATAATAAAATCTAAACTCTCATCAAATTTGATCGAGATTCATATTTGACTCAAACTCGACTAAATTTATGGACTGGTTATGTCAAATATTACTAATTTGGTCTCAACTTGTCAACTACTTAAGTTTAAGTTCAATTATATTGAATACTCAAGTAATTTAAGTGTAAGCTCGATATCTCTGTTCTCAAATTAAATTCAAATAAATATTAAATTAAATCTGAATAGTTAGCAAATAATTTAACCCGTTTACACTTATCATTGTAAATTTGTCTAGTTGGTTTTGTTGATGTGGTGTCTCATAATACGTAGGCCATAGGACAAATTGTTGAAAACAGGCATATAAACTAAAAGAAACAGCAGTGACACCCAAACCATAAAACATTTTAAAATTCTGGGTGGATTGGATGTTAGTTTTTCTCCAAAAATCTCGGAAACAACCGAGTAAGTTGGCCAAAATATGGTCCAACAGATTCTCATCATTTCAGGAAGTGGGAAGTGGTATTGTATCTCACTACCCACGTTTTTAGCCCCTTAATGCACGTTCAGTTTTTTGGCTCTTTGATGGACAGAGCATATAAGGGAATAGTGCATCTTCGGTTGGTCCCTAACACCTCTCTTCAAATTCATTTTCATATACGCCATCTGTAAAGAAGAGTAAGGTTTTAGAAGTATCAAACCGAGTTCCATATTTAGAAAGCCAAGCTTGGATCAGCTTCTTAATTGGCGTGGAGATTCTTCATTCATATTCATAGCAATGGCTGGAGGTATGTTATATAACCGATAATCGCTTTCCGCTTCCGCTATTGATTCATTTGTTGTTATTTTGGATGTTGAGAACAAGAATGAATCTAACATTTGGTATCAGAGCATACATCGCCTCTGCCTTGCTCTGTTTCTGGTATATATATAGATGACTTGATAGTGTTGGCTTGATTTTCTGTCTCTTGTCTCTTCGTTTTCGTTTACCCATAGTCTTTATGGATTTGTGTTCTTCTTCTCCTTATTAAAAAAAAAAAAAAAAAAATTTGGCTGAAAGCTTGAATACAGAACTTTAATGGAGGAAAAGAGCTAAGGAAGACGATAGACTCTGGCAATTCCGATTTTCTGTCTTATACGGAACTCGTACAATATAAGACACGTCTGGCAATTAAATATCTATTGTTTTTGAATTTTTTTTTTTTTTTTTTAATAAGCAAAGGCTATTGAAAGGACAACTCGTCTGGCCAAATTAAATGCATCCCTGGTTCTCGTACAATATAAGACAACACGTCTGGCCAAATTTATGAGTAAACTTTCTTTTCTTTTTGTTTTTAATGTATTTAATATACATTTGCAATAACGTTGGAGAAGCTTTATTTGTGAGTAGACTGAAGTTTTATTTGATGTTGGACAGTAAGCTTTATTTGCAATGAGTCTGGCCTGAAGTTTCATTCATGAATAGATTCTCCTTATATTTATAATGCATTTAATATACAAATGAAATGAAGGTCGTCAGACAAAAAAAAAAAAAAAAAAAAAAAAAAAATTAATGAAGGTCGCGCATTTGATCCACGCTCACCGCAATTTCTATCATAGGTCATAATATGAACTGATGGTGTACAGTACATAGATATAATGGCCGAAATCGTACTAGTGTATATTATAATATAATGTCTATGCACAGTATGGTTTGTGAGTTCTTTTGGAATGTAAATTCGGATTTATAATTTCAATGTGTGTATATTATTGTCATTTATATTTATGACAATTATCTAAATAATTATTACACATTCAAATTAGTTTGTATTGGTTATTAGAATAAATTTATTCTTGTAGGCTCTTATGAATTTAATTATTAAGATTATGTGCTTATATTATTTAGCTATGTGTATAATTATGGTTTATCATTATACATGGAATATTATTAGATAATATAAGTGCGTTAGAATTAAGTTCATACAATATTACCTATAGTTTTATACAATAATCGAGCCTAAGAATTTAGTTAATGTTTAAGTGATCCATATAATTTAAATTAATTAGAGAATAGCCACAGCGTCTTTAATTAATTAAAATTGTATATTAAGATTGATTTGAGATCACATATGGAAAATAAACATTAATTGTGATTAATTATATGCAATTTAATAGATCTTATCCCACAGGAATTTTTATTATGTTGTGTATAATTAATTAGGATAAAATATCAAATTATATTTTCTAATTTACCCACAGGGATTAGGAAAAGGAACATAATTTGATAGTTTTATCATAAAACTTAAGATGAATCCAATTGAATTAGAACTTTAGCCCACAGGCAAGTTTTATGTCACCAGATTCATATTTAAGCATGATTTTACATTGGTAAAACGTGTTATATGTTAATTAGTCTCAAATTTTGTAACATAAGCATGTATGTTTAATTATTGCAGCAATTCAACCTGTCAATTACTCTGATATGAGATGTGATGTTCCTGAACTCAAAGGGGATAACTATAAAGTTTGGAAGGAGAGAATTCTCCTTCATTTGGGATGGATGGACATTGATTATGCCATAAGGAAAGAGGAGCCCCTGCAGTAACTGAAACCAGCACTCCAGATGAAATAAATCTTTATGAAAAATGGGAGCGATCTAATCGCTTATCAGTTATGTTCATAAAGACTAAAATTTCTGCTGGTATAAGGGGCTCCGTCGAGCAATATCAAAAGGTCCGAGATTTGCTGAAGGCCATTGATGAGCAATTTGCTACTTCAGACAAAGCAATGGCCAGCACCCTAATTATAGAGCTTTCGACTCTGAAGCTCACCGGCATTAAGGGTGTGCGTGATCATATCATGCGCATGAGGGACATTGCGGCACAACTGAAGGCATTGGAAGTTGAGTTATCAGAATCCTTCCTAGTTCACTACATTCTTTGCACTTTACCTCAGCAGTATGGCCCGTTTAAGATATCTTATAACACACATAAGGATAAATGGTCAATCAATGAGTTATTGACCATGTGTGTTCAAGAAGAGGGCAGACTACTTATGGAGGAAAAGGAAAGGGTGAACTTGACTATTTATGGGAAGAGCAAGAAGAAAGATCAGGCCAAAGATAAAGGGAAGGGGAAAATCCCTCCCATAAAGGACATAAAGAAGGAGTCTGTATGCTTCTTCTGTAAAAAGAAGGGGCACATGAAGAAACAATGCTCCAAGTTCATGCAGTGGCTTGATAAGAAAGGTACTCAACTTTCACTTGTTTGTTATGAATCCAATATGATTGATGTTAATCATAACACATGGTGGATTGATTCCGGTTCTACAATTCATGTGACCAATTCATTGCAGGATTTAGTAGACCTGCGGAAGCCTGGGAAGTGAGCGTAGCATCTATTCAGGCAATAAGATGTCCTCACATGTGGAGGCTGTTGGGACGTGCAGTTTAGTTTTAAGTAGTGGTTACATTTTAAATTTGAAAAGGACTTTTTATGTTCCTGGTTTTTCCAGGAATTTAATTTCAGTTTCCAGACTTGTATCAGATGGTTATTCCTTTAACTTTTTAGACTCCGGATTTAATTTATTTTATAAATCTGATGTTATTGGATATGGTACTTTGTCTGATGGTCTTTTTCTTCTTAATTTGCGAAATGATGATAACCATACAATTATGCATGTTCATGAAAAGGTTGGCACTAAACGATGTGTTGTGAATGAAGAATCCTCTATGTTATGGCATCGGAGATTAGGACATATCTCCATTGATAGAATTAAAAGGTTGGTGAATGATGGAGTACTTAGTACTTTAGATTTCACTGATTTTGAGACTTGTATAAGCTGTATTAAGGGTAAACAGACTAACAAGTCAAAGAAAGGTGCTAAGAGGAGTTCTGAATTATTGGAAATCATACATACAGACATCTGTAGTCCAGACATGGATGCGTATCGTAATAAATACTTTGTCTCTTTCATAGATGATTACTCACGGTATATGTATCTCTACTTGCTTAACAATAAGAATGAAGCACTAGATGCTTTTAAGGTATTTAAAGCTGAAGTAGAGAAACAATGTGGAAAACAAATTAAAATCGTGAGATCCGATAGAGGCGGAGAATATTATGGTAGATACACAGAGAGTGGACAAGCGACTGGTCCATTTGCAAGGTTTCTTCAAGAAAATGGGATTGTTGCCCAATACAGTTTACCTGGTTCTCCAGATCAAAATGGAGTAGCTGAAAGAAGAAACCGAACACTATTGGACATGGTACGGAGCATGCTTGCAAGCTCCAAGCTTCCTAACTCATTGTGGACTGAGGCTCTTAAAACGGCAGCGTATATATTGAATCGAGTTCCAACTAAGGCTGTCAATAAAACGCCATTTGAGTTATTTAAAGGTTGGAAACCGAGTTTGCGACATATACGCGTTTGGGGATGTCCGTCTGAAGTAAGAGTTTATAATCCACAAGAGAAGAAGTTAGACCCAAGGACTATTAGTGGATATTTCATTGGATATGCTGAAAAGTCCAAGGGATATAGATTTTATTGTCCATCTCATAGCATTAGGTTTGTGGAGTCAAGAAATGCAAAATTTCTTGAAAATGACTTGATAAGTGGGAGCGATCGATCCCTGGGCATCGTTCCTGAGAAAGATCATTCAGATGCTCAGTATGACACTTCAAGTAATGGACTAATCATTGTTGTTAACAACACGCCTCAAGTACAAACACGTGTTGAACAACCAGTTCTAGAAGTACCACAAGCTGTTGATCCTGATCCTGTAGATGCTGAAGTTCAACAGATCCTGAAGCTGTTGAACAGCCTGCTGAACAACATGATCCTGCTCCTGAGGAGAATGTTGATGCAGCATTAAGAAGATCTACTAGAGTAAGGAAATCGGCAATTCCTAATGACTATGTTGTGTATCTACAAGAGTCTGACTACAATATTGGAGCCGAAAATGATCCTGAAACGTTTTCACAGGCCATGAGTTCTGAGATTTCAAACTTGTGGTACAATGCCATGAAAGATGAGATGGATTCGATGGCGTCTAATGGAGTCTGGGATCTTGTCAAGTTGCCTGATGGTGTAAAAGCCATTGGATGTAAATGGGTCTTTAAAACAAAGAAAGACTCACAAGGAACATTGAGAGATATAAAGCAAGACTCGTTGCTAAAGGATTCACTCAAAGGGAAGGAATCGACTACACGGAGACATTTTCTCCTGTATCTAAGAAAGATTCCCTACGTATAATTATGGCATTGATTGCACATTTTGATTTGGAGTTGCACCAAATGGATGTGAAAACGGCTTTCCTTAATGGTGATCTAGAGGAAGAGGTTTATATGAAACAACCTGAAGGATTCTCCTCTAGTGATGGTGAGCACTTGGTATGTAAGCTTAATAAATCCATATATGGATTAAAACAAGCTTCCCGTCAATGGTATTTGAAATTTCATGACGTTATCACTTCATTTGGTTTCGAGGAGAACGTCATGGATCAATGCATATACCAGAAGGTCAGTGGGAGTAAGATTTGTTTTCTTGTGTTATATGTGGATGATATTTTGCTTGCAACCAATGATAGGGGTTTGCTATATGAAGTGAAACAATTCCTCTCGAAAAACTTTGATATGAAAGATATGGGTGAAGCATCTTATGTTATTGGCATTAAGATCCATAGGGAAAGATCTCGAGGCATTTTAGGTTTGTCTCAAGAGACCTATATCAACAAAGTTTTAGAGAGATTTCGAATGAAGGATTGTTCACCAAGTGTAGCACCCATTGTGAAGGGTGACAAATTCAGCTTAAGTCAATGCCCTAAAAATGAGCTTGAAAGGGAACAAATGAAAAACATCCCATATGCTTCAGCCGTTGGAAGCCTAATGTATGCTCAGGTCTGTACTAGACCTGACATTGCATTTGTTGTTGGGATGCTAGGGAGATATCAAAGTAACCCAGGTGTTGACCACTGGAGAGCTGCAAAGAAGGTGATGAGATACCTTCAAGGGACAAAGGATTACATGCTTATGTATAGACGGACTGACAATTTGGAGGTTGTTGGATACTCCGATGCAGACTTTGCTGGCTGTGTTGATTCACGTAAATCAACATCTGGTTATATTTTCATGCTTGCCGGTGGAGCTGTGTCTTGGAGGAGTGCGAAGCAAACCTTGACTGCTACTTCCACTATGGAAGCCGAGTTCGTATCTTGCTTTGAGGCTACCTCACATGGTGTATGGTTGAAGAGTTTTATGTCTGGGCTTAGAATTATAGATTCTGTTTCCAGGCCATTGAGATTGTACTGTGATAACTCAGCTGCTGTATTTATGGCTAAGAACAACAAAAGTGGTAGTCGAAGTAAGCATATCGACATAAATACTTAGCCATAAGAGAACGTGTTAAGGAAAAGAAAGTGGTCATCGAGCACATTAGTACTGAGTTGATGATAGCTGATCCTTTAACTAAAGGCATGCCACCAAAGAATTTTAAGGATCAAGTAATAAGAATGGGACTTGGTTCCATAATGTAATTTTTTATTGTACCTGCATTTGATGTTTAATGAAACTCTTATTCAGTTAATGTTTTCTCATTTGGTTTTGTGTACACATTTGTTTATTCATTTATCTTGAGAAATAACTAAGATTGGACCTGATAAACATGGGTTTATTCATTAAGTAGTATGGGCTTGAGAGGCATAATGCATTGTAATACATGGAAGATAATACTCGTTATTAGAGAACCTATCGCTATGATTCATGTATTTTGTTTCTCATTAAGGTGAATGATGGAATGTATGGACCAAGTGGGAGAATGTTAGTTTTTCTCCAAAAATCTCGGAAACAACCGAGTAAGTTGGCCAAAATATGGTCCAACAGATTCTCATCATTTCAGGAAGTGGGAAGTGGTATTGTATCTCAACTACCCACGTTTTTAGCCCCTTAATGCACGTTCAGTTTTTTGGCTCTTTGATGGACAGAGCATATAAGGGAATAGTGCATCTTCGGTTGGTCCCTAACACCTCTCTTCAAATTCATTTTCATATACGCCATCTGTAAAGAAGAGTAAGGTTTTAGAAGTATCAAACCGAGTTCCATATTTAGAAAGCCAAGCTTGGATCAGCTTCTTATTGGCGTGGAGATTCTTCATTCATATTCATAGCAATGGCTGGAGGTATGTTATATAACCGATAATCGCTTTCCGCTTCCGCTATTGATTCATTTGTTGTTATTTTGGATGTTGAGAACAAGAATGAATCTAACATTGGAAAGAGTAAAAATAAATAAAGATTTCTATGATTGGATAAGAACAACAAACCCACAAAACCACGAAAAGAACTTATTCCCTACATGTCCAACCAATGCATACAAACCTATCTATAAAGTTTCGTGGCAATTTGAGGTGGGACTATATGCTTATACTTGACGTGAGGATGTATGTTAGAACATGATCGAGACCCCATTGTTTTGCCACGAGAGGGTACATCAATATAGCTACCAAATCCCACTATTAAATAGTGACATAGTAGGTCGTGACTCTTCTTTCGCTTGCAACCAGTAACCTTATGCCATAAGACAAGGATGTGCTTCCGTTTTACCGATCATGGCCATGATGTGCCATGTCCACTATCTAGTCTCTAGTAAATCACTTAATCTTTACTATTACTAGTGATAATAGCAAGTGAAAAAAAAAAAAACATACAAGGGTACGATAAAAGGGGTTTAAGATTAGGGTGTGGTTAGGTTTCATGTGGGATTAGAACATCATTCCTGGATTTGAGGTGTATAGGGTCATAAGGTAGATATCTCCATCATATAGCCTTTTATTTATTTATTTAATGTTCAGCTGCCCTATAGCCTAATTTACAAGTATAAACCGTGAACATTTAGAATCAAACCATCATATAAACTCCAGAAATAATCCTATAATTTGTAATTTATAATATTAGAAGATTTTAAATAAATTTGTAAAATTTATAAATTTATTTTACTTTTTTTAATTTAATTATCATAGCTTTATGCTGAAAGTTGTAATATTGAAATTGTCATATCATTGCTCGATAACACCATGAGCAATTATAATTCAGAATTAGTAAAATGCTATACGGTTAAACCGCAATGCCAAGTTAAAAGTAAAAACATGCCTAATTGTTTTATCTATCAGGGATGACTAACAAGTTACAAGATGCTTGGATTTGCTTGTATTTCCATTATGATTTTTACACATTATCTTACTTACTGGTAGTTTTTTACATATTAAGCAATAGATACCCTTTTATACTAAGAAATGCAAGATGAAACATAATAGTCTAAAAATTCGAAAGTTTTGAGTATTCATAATAAAAAACTAATTCGTAACATCTAAATAGTAATCCTAAAAATTTATGTTAGTTCATCATATTTTGATGTTTTTGCCATTTTAATATAGAGTTAATTCTTAAGATTATTTTCATTAATCACAGGTACTTATAGATCATTTAATATATATATTGAAAACCCAATTTAATTGTATAACTTTCTTTATTATTTTCTTTTTATTAAAAAAGCTTTACAGTATGAATAATAATATATATTAATTGACCTAAGTTTGCTTCCTCTTTTACTAAAATTGTAGTGGGCAGTAATTGGAGGAGAAAAAAATTAAAAAAAAAAAAGAAAACCGTTGTATACCTAAAATATATAGACTACCTAATGTGATTCGTGGTTTATTATCAAACAATTTTTTATTTTGTTGCTTTTTTTTTTCCCTCCTAAAGCACAACTAATGAATTACGCTTTCGAAATAGCATCCATATGATAATTACCGAAAAATCATTTGAATTATACAGTTACAATAAAATGAGAATGACTACAAAATCTTATTAAAAAAAAAAAACGATCCATTTCACTATTTTGTTGATCTGTCCATTTTCTTCCTCTCTTTAAATAAGAACAATCATAAAGCCATTAATCTGATATCTAAATTTATCAAATTAGGATTCAAAAAGTCATGAAAACGTATTCTGAAAGTGTAAACTAACTGGACAATCTCGAGGAAGCCCACATCATCGTTACAACCTCAATTCAACCTAATTGGATTCAAAGGCGAAATAATTAGCCTGTTCAATATTATAATTTGAATTATTACAATAAAATATTAGCATGTTTAATTGACAAAGACAACGAGATGAGAATAATTTCCTTAAAAAATTTATGTCCAATTCTTTTCCATAAATCATCATCGTCGTCGTCGTCATTATCATTTTCGGATGGAATACATGTGTTTTATTGATTCATGGCTAAACATTACCTGACATTAGAGCACTTGCAATTGGGAGTGCTCAACACATTTTTCCATGTTAGGGATCTCTTTGCTTTTGGGGTCTTTCAAAGTTGGGTATTTATTATAGGATCCTCTTTTTTCCTTCCGCCCTTGGTGTTTTATGTAAGTTTTATATTAAGAATCATGTAAATAATACAAATAAATCTCTTTTTTTTTTTTTTTTTGAAAAACTTTAAACATAAAGTGAAGTGATCCTTAAATAAAAAAAGAATCTTAATATATTGGTGTGATAAATTAAAGATTCCAATTCCAATGAAATCCTTAGCATCAAACTTAATCTTAGTGCGCATCTAAAATCCCATATCCTAGCATGAAAATCATATAAACAATTCACCCATCAAGTCAAAGAATCCAATTCTCTCACTGAGGGAGTCATTTCTCTTTCTAAAATAAAGCCTAAAATTTAGATGCTACATAAAATCAAAGGAATATATCACCAATTCAGAGAGTTGTTGTAACTGAATTGAGCATATCGTATTTACATCCCTCTTGTCTTCTAGGTATAATGTAGTTCATGACACAAGGGACCTCAAAGCAATGTCATCTTGTGGACACCTTCTTTCATCTTGAAAATGACATGGTTATAGTCCTCATTCCATATAGCTTAGAGTAGTAACTATAGGTGATCTTGAAGTGGGCACCTCGAAAGACTTAATTGTAGGTAGGTGTGAAAGATGGACCAAGTTTTAGATGAGGACAACTGCTTATTGTCTATTCAAGACAAATGTTCTTATTTCTATTTTGCAATATATTATTTAAGGGTTGATAGGTAGAGATAAAGAGATATTGGTTATTTGTAGCTTAATAGCATGTTTATATAAAATCTATGAATTACTATTAATAGTTGGGATTATTGAGTGATGTAACAATATTTATTTACACGTGGCTTGGTTAGCTTAGTTGCAGTTAGTTATAGTATGATAGTTGTACATATTCTAGTTCACCTATTATATATATATATATATCAGTTAGTCGTACCAATAAAGATATGAAACAAAATACAAGAAAAACAGTACTTTGTTTTTAGCTCTCTCTCATCTTCTTCATTTACAATAGTTCTTCATTCCATTTGTGAATTTCTAGATGGTATTGGAGCCAGAAATAGCATAGAATTTATGCATGTTTCTTTTTTGTGATTATATCGAATGGATGCAGGAGAAGTATATGATACAAATATGAATGAAAATGTCAATAGAGTCAGTAATGATCCTTATTACCTTTCTTGAAATGATAGTTCAAGTTTGATGCTTACTAATGTTCTTTTTAATGGATCGAACTTCTTAAATTTGAGTAGATCAATAAAATTAGCTTTAACAGCTAAGACAAAATTAGGTTACATCGATAGATCATGCATCAAGCCGATTTCTGATCTAATTAACTAATAGTCATAGTCTAAGGTTGATTCAATGGTTAGAAGTTGGCTACTCAATTCTATGAGTAAAAATTTGGCAAATGGATTTGTTTATGCACAATCGGCTAAAGAACTTTGGATTGATGTTCATGATTGATTTGATTTGTTGAATGGTCCCTTATTGTTTCAATCAATGTTGTCAAAATCAGTCCGGGGATTGACCCAAACAAACTAAGGGGTCAGGGGTCGAACTAGATTCAACTAGGGGTCGAATCGAGGTTAAAAATGTAAACATATAAGGGATAATTTAATTATAAAAAACTAATATATATGACATCACTCAATTAAATCTATATTTGGATTAAATTTATTAATTAAATATTAAATAAGTATGATATAATGATTATATATTATAAATTCATAATACAGTATGAATACATATAAATTTTAGTTTTTTATTTTTTATTTTTTTTTTATCTAGATCAACCGATTTTCCCAGTTTGAGCCATTTCTACTGCCTAAGTCAATTTGTGTCAAAGCAAATCCAGGCCAAATGAGTGGACTGGCCCGCTTTTATGGCCTGTTCCAATTAAATCGACCAAGCCGAGGTTTTAGTTGCAAAGTGACATAGTCAATTTTAAGCAAGGAAATGCAAGTGTTACAGCTTATCTCAACCAACTTAAATAATTATGAGATGAATTACATGATCTTTATGGATTGTCTATCTATTCTTATGGAGAAATGGAAAATTGTGAATGTTCTTTGATGTAAAAAATTACTAAGATTGATAATAGGAATAAATTGGTATAGTTCCTCTTGGGATTAAATGAAATATACGAGGGGACAAGGAACCATTTTTTTTCTATGGATCCTTTACCTATAGTGAATAAAACCTATCATTTGATCTATCAAATAGAGAAACAAAAAGAGGTTACTTCTACTTTTTTTAACCTCAGACAACAAATATGCATTCTTAGTAAGAAATCAACGAAGAATGAACTTTGATGATATAAAGGATAAGAGAAATAGATCTAATCGGGATATATGTAGTCATTGTAAAAGGAATAGGCATAGCACTGAAAATTGATTTAAAATTATCAAATACCCTGATTGATATCGACAAAGACAATTCAAACACACGTCAAAAGGTTGTGGCACGTAGGGAAAATAAAGTTGTTGCAAATAATCTACTAAAGGAAGTTGTTCTAAAGACTAGCAGAACTTCAGTTGGTAATGATCCTAATTTTATGCATAAGATATGTGCAGAGGTTGCCAAATGTTGAAAGAAAAGCATGATTCAGATGATACACATGCTTCTTTCATCACATGTTTAGGTACACATTCTAACATTGCTTCTTGTTTTGATACATATAGTGAAGAAGGCTCATGGATTATGGATATAAGGTTACTAATCATGTTATACCACACATACAATGCTTAACTAATATACAAATTTTACATAAAACAATACATATGAAAATACCTTATGGAAACACTAAATTGGTTAAACACGTAGGTTGTCTTGTATTGAAGCAACATATTACCCTTTCTCAAGTATCATATGTACCCAATTTTACTTTTAGCCTTATCTCTGTATGGAAGCTCTTACTTGATCATTCCTTATCAACTACTTGCACACCTAATCATTGTATTTTTTAGGACCCAACTTTTAAGGAAGTGGTACTTGAAGCTGGTTGCCAAGGTGGCCTTTATGTACTTGAAACTTTGAAGCATTTTACATGCTCTGTTGATGTTCAAAACATTTCCTTTATTGTGACTATAATAAATCAGATAATTTATAGTATTTGAATCTCATTCATGAAAGATTAGGACATTTGTCTGTTTCCAAATGAAACACTTGTTGTAAGGACATGAACTTTGCTAATTTCTAGTGTGAATCTTGTTTGCTTGCTAAAGCACATTGGTTACCCTTTTCTTCTCGATCCACATATTTTTCACATGCTTTTGATTTGTTACATGTTGACACATGGGTCCTTATAGTACTACTTCTTTGACTGGTGCTAGATTTTTTCTTAGTATTGTGGATGATGTAATAAGATGCATTTAGACCAATCTTATGTCTTGTAAATTCAGATGTTATCCGTTTGGGTAACCTTCTTGGCTTTTATCTCATACCATTTTCATGTTACTCCAAAACACATATGAATTGATAATGGCATGGAATTCCTTTCACAACGTTGTCAACAGTTGTTCAACACACATGGGATTATACACCAAAAATCCATTGTTCACACACTGCAACAAAACCGTGTTATTGAAAGAAAACATAGGCATCTTTCAAACACAACTAAAGTATTCATGCTAATCCTCCTAAATTTTTTTGGAAGAATGCCTTTTAACCTACACTTATCTTATAAATCACATGCCTATAGAGTTACTTGGATGGAAAATCACCTTATGAAATGCTATACAATACACCTCCATGTTATGCTTCCTTATGCAACTCATCATCCAAATCTAAGGATAAATTTGATACTAGAGGAAAGAAGTGTATTTTTGTTAGATATCCATATGGTAAAAAAGGATATAAGCTTTTTTTCTATTTTGAGAGTCATAAACTCTTTATCAAAAAAGATGTTCAATTTTTTTATCACATTTTCCCTTATTGTAAAACACAATCTTTTGAATCATCCTCTCGTAGTCATACAAATTTTTTTCTTCCTCTTCCTACTTATGATCCAGAATCTATAGATATTTCCATGCGCATGCTACAATGGATTACCTTGGTCTTCTTCTATTCCTTCTTCTGATACAAAACAGATACCTAAGAGATCTAGTAGGACAAGGAATCCTCATCAATGGCTTCAAGATTTTGTAAATAATGTTACTCATGACAAAACAGCTTCTTTTACTGCTTTGAGTGCTTCTGTATCTTCTTCTCCTTACCTCTTTTCAAACCCAATCTATACACACATTTGCCTCCTGATTTTGTATGTTCTTTAGCTAATGTACTCACAATCAAGGAACCTCAGAACTTTCAATAAGCACAACATGATCCTTGTCAAATTGAAGCTATGAATCAAGAATTGTTGGCTTTGGTGAAAAATCAGACTTAGATACTTACTAATTTGCCACCCGATAAATAAGATATTAGGTCAAAGTGCGTTTATAAGATCAAATATAAACATGATGGAACTATTGACTGTTATAAAGCTTGTTTAGTAGCAAAAGGCTATACTTAAATTGAGGGTATTGATTACATACACACATTTTTTCGTAGCAAAGCTAACAATAGTTCTGGTTGTTCTTGCTTTAGGTGTTGTTCATAAATGGCATGTTCATCAACTTGACATGAACAATGCTTTTTTTACATTGCTTTACCAATGAAGATATCTACATGTCTTCACATGGATGGTTAAACTTTGGCAAAGAAGGGGCAAGTTTGTAAGCTTATTAAGTCGCTTTATGGCCTTAAATAAGCATACAGACAATGGAGTGTAGAACATAGCCGTTTTATTCTTTAGGCTTTGTTCAATCCAAATCAGATTATTCCTTATTCACTCATATGAGCTCTCATGGTTTTGGTGTTATTAGTTTATGTTGATTGTTGGTGATTCTATTAATGAAATTGTTGTTGTCAAGCAAGCTTTACATCACGCTTTTACTATCAAAGATCTTAGATACATTACATTTTTTCTTGGAATTGAAATATGTTGATTAAATGATGGCTTTCTTCTAAATCAGTGCAAGTTTGCTTTAGATATTCTTGATTAAGCAGGATTAATAGGTGCTAAACCAACTAGAGTTCCTATTAATGTTGGTTGCTTGTTAAATAAAAACTCTAGCATGCCTCTTGTGGATCCAAGTTCCTATAGTAGATTATTATACTTGAGCATTACTCAACTCAATCTAAGTTTCGTTGTTAGAAACTCAATCAATTTATTTCTCAACCTTGTAAACCTCACATGGATGTTGCCTTACAAGTCTTGCATTATATTAAAGGCACTATAGATGGTGGTTTGCATTTTTCTTCTACTAGTTCTCTACTGTTGCATGGTTATTGTGATGTAGATTAGGCTTCTTGCACAAATGATCGTCGTTCTTTATCTGGCTTTTGCATTTTTTTTTTTTTTTTGTCATTCACTTATTTCTTGGAAATCCAAGAAACAACCTATGGTTGCCACTTCTTCCGTCGAGGGTAATATCGGAGCATTGCCTTTGTTACTAAAGAGCAACTATGGTTATCTTTTTCGTTTGAAAGATTTGGATGTAGATCCTCCTCTACCTATTAAAGTCTACACAAATAGTAACTCAACTAAACTCATTGTTGAAAATTCATGTCTTCATGGTCGGACAAAACACATCGATTTGGACATTCATTGCCTCTGGTCTACTTTCTATTGTTCATGTTTCTTCCAATGCTCAGCTTGTTAACTGTCTTACTAAGGCCACCAAAGAAGCTACTTTATCTACTATTGTTTCCAAGTTAGGCATGTTACCATGGCCAACTGGAGGGGGAGGGGTGGGATGGGTTTTGCGGGTGCGAGGGAAGTATTTTTTTACACGTGGTTTAGTTAGCTTAATTGTGGTTAGTTATGGTATGACGCTATACATATTCTACTTTACCTATATATATCAGTTGGTTGTATCAATAAAGATATGAGACATAATACAACAAAACACTGCTTTGTTTTTTGCTCTCTCTCATCTTCTCCATTTACAGTTAGTTCTTCATTCCATTTGTGAATTTCTAGAGGTATCAACAATAAAATTATTCAGTTTATAAATTCCATTAGATTATATCGTAGATTGAATTGTAGGTGCTATTTGAACGGTAATTAACTCCCATATATCTAAAAAAATATCGGTGGAGCTTCTATCCATAAAGTAAACAATACCACCGTCCGAATGGTAGCATAACAATCATCCGATTGATAGTAATTTACAAACACCCAATAGTACATTTTGAGCAATTTTTTTTATAGAACTTGTGTTTATTTACTATTTTGCCACCATATAAATTTAAGGGTGTAAATAGCTTACTCAAGAGATCCTTGAACTCTCTCTTTGTGATTATCATGATTATTGAGTGAAGGTTATTCCTTTCTAATTACAAGTATTCTCGTCAATCATTTGAGATTATGGTGGACCTTCTTTTATGATATTTATTTAATAACAAGTCTTATTAGAGCCCATAGTTGTTGTAGCTGTTATGAGTTATATCAATTATCCTCATTTTAATCGAATTAAAGAAGAAAAAAACTATAAATTCCCAGATGAAAAGAAAATGGATAACATAATTTTTCATTTTATTAAATTATGTCAAAGTTTTATATTTTTAAAGTATGCAATTACTTCGAGGATAAGATTTTCATTTCACTGATTTTGTGATACCTCTCAAACATAAGGTGGTGGAACTCTAATCATCAAGACTTCTTTGTGTAATGATTTGGAGCTTATCAAAATTCTAAAGTTAAGCGTGCTCAATGAAGAGCATTCCCACGATAGGTGACCTCTTGGGAAGTGGGCAGAGTTCTTAATTGTAAAGATTGTCCTTTCAATTGGAGAGTATTATTTTTGTGGGTTTAAAAAAATGCATCTCTTTCTTCTTGCTGTCATAAAGAAAAAAAAATACAAAAAAGGCATCTCTTTCCCATTTCCATCTCATTTGAAATAATGATAAAGTATGATTCCTTCCCCTAAATTCAAGCATATCGATAAGGAATAATCTCTAGAATCTGTGTGCTAGATATGTAATGACATTGACAAGAAGTCAAGAGCATAAGTTTCATAAGCAGGAAATTACAGCTTTTTACATCAATCAAGTCCTCATTATTGGACCCTCAAAGACGATGAAACTAAAGCTCTTTTAATATTATTAAGGCCCATTTTAAAGCAGCAATACCTATTTCTAAAGGTAAACATATTTAGTTGAGACCCAAACCTCATTGAAGACCCCTTTTTATTTTGAAAATTGTCTTCGTTTTTCCTTGAGAAAACAAGCAAAAAAAAAAAAAAGAAAAAGAATCTATTATGAAATTTACTTTTTATAAATAACCAGATATTCGCAGTGCCCAGAATCAAAAGCTCGCATAGATATCATTTTTTTAGTGAGTCGAAATCCAAGACCAGCATACTTAGCTCTCAAATAATAAAATTAGAATATGACGGGCTTGTCGCCCGTGAATATCTCAATATAATCCCTAGGCTACTCTTAATTTTGATTTTTGGCTAGTGAGCATGGTTTCCCAGTGCTCGGAAAGTAAACTAAATTCCTAATCAAAATCAATTATAATTAGCTATAGCACTTGAAGGTACATAGAGTAGCATTTGATTTGATTGCATAGTTTTTTAATATACTAAATTGGATAAAAATTATTATACTATATTTGGTTTGTAAAATGTATAGAATTGAACAAACCTCTCTTCTTGATATTAGTCAAAACCTAAAAATTTTTCTTTTTATATTTAATGGTACAAAAATATTAAAACCAGGTAAAAATAAAATTTTTTAACAAAAATCTTATTTAATACCTTGTATACCAAATATAGAATAAAAGTTATAGGGTTAATATCACGAACATTACCTAAATTTTACTAAAATATTCAATTAATTATTCTAATTTTTATTTAGTCAATTTATTACTTGAATCTACTTTTCGTATCCCATCAAGTAACATTGTTAACTTTGTCTTTATAGCTAACATTAATGACGTATCACAGCTCGTCACACGTTCATAGACATAAAAATATTTACAAAGGTCCTTCTTTTTCTTCTTCCTCCCTCCTTCAAACACACACATACACCACTCTCTCTCTCCTCTCTCTCTCTCTCTCTCTCTCTCTCCTCTCTCTCTCTCTCTCTCTCTCTCCTGTTTACTTCTCAATCTAAAAGTAGACACAACCCACCACTCTTTCTCTACGAACCAAATAGAAATCTCTCTTTTCCTCCTCCTCTTATTGCTCTAAGATGATTTTATAATATACATGATATGATTATTTCATCAATATCAATTTCAAGATCTTCGAACTCTATGATTTTCATAATGAATAAATAGATAAAATAGGTACCTTTATCCATAACCATAATACTGTATTGAATTTCAATAAACAAGATTGATTTAATTCATTAATAAACACCTTATCTCTCCAATACAACCTTATTTCTTAAAGAGAGTATAATTTATCTAGCTTATCCTTCTAATTTGTGATGAAGTGATTGTAAGAAAATGTAAAAAATATATCTCTACCTTTACTTTTCACTTATATATTTAAAAGGTAAAAGAGGAGCACATCGCTTCATGAACCATTAATAAATACCCCTCATCAAGACATCCCATTAGGAAAAGTTATGTCATTTAAATTAAGTCATTGAAACTTACATATTAGGTTATAAATTCTGATATTCTCCCACTTGACCCATATATGTTTCTTCTTAACTTTGAATAAATATAATGTGCTGGATAACATTATTCCAAGTCTGCATTATGTTGAGTGTATCATTATATCACATTATTAAATTAAAAATTAATTAGAGTCATGGCAATTGTACGTGGGCCACAAGGGTTATTACAACACGTTCACATAGGGTCATTACAATATGCTAATGTGAAAAATTAAACTCGGTACCTCAAGGATAAAGACCTGGACTAGATACCACTAGACTATAAGACTATTGGCACGGTTGTACATCATTATCTCAACATACTCCCTTCTATGTACTACATAATTAATTCATAATTTAAACATAACTTAATGAAGAGGTAAATAAAGTCTTACTTCACTGTCTTTGTAAAAGACAATTCATGTTAACATGATTCTATTTCAATCATGTATACAATATAAAAAATAGGAAATATCATAAACACTGTAATTGAGCTCAAGAGTATCATTCAAACAAATACAATTTTAATCTAGAAATCTAATAGGCATGAATTATTCATGATTCTCTTAAGATATTAAGTACAATTTAGCACTTATTTAGAGGAATTATTTAGAAATTGGCACTTAATTATTATACATATTCATTTCAAGTGACGCACATCAACATTCTATAATGTCCATTCTTTCAACATGTTCTCCAAAAATGTTGGGCACTAGTCCTTTTGTTAATAGATCTACAATCATTAGTTTTGTACTAATATGCTTAATTGACACCATTTACTTTTAAACTTCTTCTTTAAAGACCAAATATTTGATCTCCATATGTTTTGCAACTTTGAATACTTGTCGTTCTTTGAGAAGAACACTACTGCGGAGTAGTCATAATAAATTTTCAGCGGCCTACTAATAGTGTTGACAACTTAAAGACTTCAAATAAAATTTTACAACCATAAGCCATGAATTATGGCCTCAAAGCAAGCCACAAATTCTACTTTCATAGTCAACACAGTAATGACATACTGCTTCACACTTTTTTGTGAGATTTCCCTTCGGCTAATAGAAATAGGTAACTAAATGTGGATTTTTTTCTATTAACACATTTAGCATAATTTGAATCTGAATAACCAATCACGTCTAACTAATCAAACCTTTTATAAGTGAGCATATGGTCCTTCATTACTTGCAAGTATCTCAATACTAAAACTAATGTTGGGTCTAGTATAAGTTTGAAGATAAATCAAACTCCCAACAATAGATGTATAAGGAATTCTTCAGTTGTTCTCATTCTAAATCATTCTTTAGACATTACATACAACCCAACTTTTAGCTCCTATCTGAATTGTAACTATGTCTGCTAAACAGTTGTCCATCTTAAATCTTTTCTGGAATTTATTGATATAACCTTCCTGGGATAAGCCTAACAATCCTTGTGATCCAACATAGAATATTTGAATTCCTATCACATATGTTGCCTCTCCTATCTTTTATCTTAAATCTCTATGAAAGAAAATTCTTAGCTTCATGTAGTAAACTAAGACCTCTGGCAGCAATCAAAATATAACATCATATAGGACTAAGAAAACAAACTTGCTCCTACTAACCTTCATGTATATACACTAATTAATGATGTTTTCATTAGAGCCAAAAGAAGTTACGGTATCATTGAACTTAAGATACCATTGGCAAGAAGCTTGTTTAAGTCCATATATTGACTTCTTATGTTTACACACCATATGCTTCTTTCCTTTAATTGAAAAGCCTTCAAGTTGGTCCATATAAACTTCTTCTTCCAAATCTCTATTATGAAAAGTGGACTTAACATCCATTTGGTGTAACTTTAAATCATAATGAGTAACCAAAGCTAAAATGATCCCATGCCAAGTTCTGACTTTTGTCGATAAACTACATAATCATTAGGAATAGTATATTTTTCTCTCTCATTGAGACCTTCTTAATGATAGTTCCAGTGATTATTCTCCTATAGGGCTATTATTTATAACCTCATGATGTGTTTGACCCATCTCTTGTTGTTCTTCACTTTGGTGAAGTTCTATAACATTATGATCAATTGGCTTAGAAGGTAAAAGTATAAGAACTTCTACTTTAATTTCTTTAATGCACACATCATGTCGTTCTTTACTTCCACTAATGTCATCATTTTCAAATAATTCATGTACTATGATTAGGATAGTAAAACCAAAATTCTTTGGCTTTTTTAGGATATCCTATAAAGAATCCACTAACTATTCAAAAGTTCGATTTCTTTTTTTATGGATTATAAATCCTTAATTCCACAAGACAACCCCATACTTGTAGATGTCTTAGACTAGGTTTCCTTCCAATCCACAGTTTAAAAGGGGTCCTTGGAACTATCTTATAAGGAACCTTGTTTAACAAATATGCAGCAGTTTTTAATGCATAAACCCATGTGGATATAGGCAAAGATGAATGAATTAACATACTCCTAACCATATCTAATAATGTAGATTGCGCCTCTCTGCAACACCATTCGTCTTTGATGTACCTAGCATAGTGTATTGAGCACATATGCCATGCTTTTGAAGAAATTTGGCAAACGGACCTAACATTGTCCCGATTCATTATACTTCCCATAATATTTACCACCGCTATCATATCTTAAAATTTTTACTTTTTTATCTAATTATCTCTTAACCTCATTAATATACACCTCAAGAGAATTCATAAACTGAGATTTTTCATGCAAAAGATAGACATAAGTATAGCATATAAAATCATCAATAAAGGTGTTGAAATACTTTTCTCCACCAAAAGATGGAGCATTAAGAGGTCCACATATATCTATATGTATAATTTTAAGAAGTTGTATGCTTCTTGGAGCTCCTTTCTTAGTGTGTTTGTTTTTTTTTTCCCTTTAATACAATCAATAAACATCCAAAGGTTAGTAAAATCCAAAGTAGGAAGAATCCCATTCTTCACTAATCCCTATAATCTTTCTTTGGATATGTGACCTAAGCGTTTTGTGCTACAAATATGCAGAGTTATCATTAACTAAACAATGTTTCGTTTTAATATTGTGATGCGAGGTCATTAAGGTCTCAACAAAATAATCATCAAGTTTAAACTTATTAAGGTCATCACATAAAATTCCCAAATCATCTAGTCTATTGTCCTTATGCAAACTAAAAGATTCAAATCCAAACTTAAAAGAAAAACCTAATACATCAACTTTTGACAAATAAACTAAATTACAAGCAAAAGTGGGAATATAAAAGGTTTGGGACAAATCCAAGTGATGCCCAGTTTCCAAAATCAAGTGATAAGTCTCGATTTCTTCAACTAAAGCTTTATTTCCATTTCCCATGAACACAAAATTCTCATTTAACTTTATAGTTTGGATCATAAGGGATCCCCGCATCGTATTGGAAAAATGAGTTATTGAGCTAGAATCAATCCACCATATATTATAAGGAATTTGTATAAGGTTTGATTAAAAATAAAAAATAAAAGCACAAGGGTTATCTCTCTTTTAGAACCAAGCCTTATATTTCAAGCAATATTTCTTCAAGTGGCCAACCTTTCTATAGAAATGGCACTTGATTTCCCTTTTGTGGAATTATGCATCTTTAGAAGATTCATTCAGGTTATATAAACCTTTCTTCTTGAGTTTTCTAGCCTTTTTCTTTGAAGTCAATGCAACTTCTTGATGACTTGTAAAATGAACAGAATGAGCCTTTTGGTTCTTTAATCCTGTTTCCTCCTAAATCAAAACACTAGTCATTTCATTGATATTCCACTTATCCTTTTATAATGTTATAATTCATTTAAAAAGACCCATACTATTTAGGAGGCAAGGAGTTCAGTATGAACTATACCAAAAAGAACTCATCCATAGTCATTCCTAAAATCCTTAATTATTCCACTATATTCGTCATTTCAAGGACATGCTCATTCATAGTACGAAACCCATCAAAATTTATGTTGGTCAAAGTACCCATCAATGTACTAATAAGAGACTTATCAGCAGTTTGAGAATACTCTTCCATATATTTAATGAATTTCTTAGCATTAGCAGTTTGGGGAAAAGTAGCTTTAATGTTGTTTGCTACTATCATCCTCATAAACATCAAGCTTAATTTGTTTGATCTCTCCTAAAGTTTATGGAGATGCTTTTCCTCATCACTTCTTTTATCAATAATAATAGTGTGTTTCTCAATTTGAAGAGATAAGTCAAGATCTAAAGTACCTAGGTGAAATCGGACCTATTCATACCAATCTAAGAAATTTAATCCATTAAATATCGAAACAATGAAGCATGAGAATGCAGAGAAACAAAAAGATACAGTATGCATTCATGCTTTGAACAATCATAGAAATTCTTATTCAATCAATTCATGGAATGACATAATTATATATATCAGGGTCCACCTTTGGGTAATACCAAGATATATAAACATTAATATAACAAACAAGTTTCCATACAATTTGACATATTTACCATCTATGGATATACAAATAAATCAAATAAACATACTTATCAAAGACACTTACATTATATATTATAAGAGCAAAAATCATCTTCAAATGATTTACAATGTCCTATAACACAAACTTTTCATTTACCCATATATAATCTATATTATACCATTTGGAAATGAAGTTCATAGGTAAATTTAAAAGGTATACTTGTCATGAAATTTATAGATTGAATGATTTGATCATTTTAGTGACTAACAAATCATTTATCATATATTTCATGCACTATAAAATTAAAATTGCAGCACATATTCCATTAAGTAAAACAAAACCAATAAGTGACGAGAAAATTATTCATTATAGTACATCTTACCCTTTTTTTTTTTTAAATCGTACCTTATTGTAATGTGATTTTCGTAATCATCAAATCTAACATCTAAACAATATAATTGTACTGTTCATGAAAATCACCCAAACGAATATATGAATTTGTGACATTCCATCGTTCTTGTTTTGTCTTTTCCGATGGTTAATTAATGCCGTTTTGGTAAATTTAAAATAGGATCGGCTTTTCACCATTCATGTATATAGGAATCAATGCTTCCTCTAATTACTATATTGTTTCTGCAAACATGAACATCATTTTAAATCTCATGCTCCAAATGAATTTCACAATTAATTAAGTATATCATGGAAAATCCTTTATTGGGAAACAACAAATTTTGCAGACACTAATCAATGTTAGAGCAATGCAATAATTAATGAAATTTTGTGTGCATTGCAAACAAAATTCAATTATAGTTGGAATCGTGTATTCTTAAACCATGCTCTAATACCACTTGTAAGATGATTTTATAATTTACATGATATGATTATTTCATCAATATCAATTTTAGGATCTTCGAACTCTCTGATTTTGATAATGAATAAATTGATAAGATGAGTACTTTGTTCATAACCATAATATTGTATTGAATTCCGATAAACAAGATTGATTTAATTATTTAATAAAATCTTATCCCTCCAATCCAAGCTTATTTCTCCAAGAGAGTATAATTTCTCTCTCTTATTCTTTTAATTTATCATGGAGTGATTGTGAAAAAAATGTGAAAAGTATTTCTCTTCCTTTAATTTTCACTTATATATATAAAAGGCACAAAGAGAATCATATCTCTTCATGAACCATTAATGGATACCTTTGACCAAGACATCTCATTACGAAAAGCCCTGTTATTTAAATTAAAAGTCACGACTCTTTTTAATGAAAGTTACACATTGGGTCATAAATTCTAACAATTGTTTCTTCTTCGAACTCTCTCTACAAATCAAATAAAAGAATCGCTCTCTTCTTCTTCGTCTCTCTTCTCTAAACTATCTCTCTCCCCCTTTCATTCTTCTTTCTAAACCCAGACATGACCTACTATTCTCTCTCTACAATTCAATATCTACCACCACATTCCACATCACCACATTGATTGTTATGATTCTAGTTTATATTTTTTTCCAGTAATTGTTAGAAGGGGCTTGTTTCTCAGCACATAAACCTCAATCACATTGATTGACCCATAGTGAAATTATCCTAAGAATTGGGACAAGCACCACTAGTTGTTACCTTTCAAACAACTCCTTAGGATTTTCAATTTTGCCTTCACAGTAACTGCCTCAAAGAATTGGTGTTTTTATTTTTATTGGGATTTTTAGAGTAGCATGTCAAATATTGATGTGGATGTTTGTTTGGGTACCTAGATACACTTGGCATGCCATTATTTGTCATTAATTCCAATGAGACAAATAGAAGTAATGCAGTTGAGCCAGGTAGTGTTTTTTACTGCAAAAAGTTTCATTGGTAGTAAATTGACTAAATAAAAGTTGAGGTAGTTAATTGAGGATTTAGACAAAGTTCAAACACTATCTAGTAATCCTTATACTGTATTATGTAAATGTTTTTATTTTGTTCAGTATTTAGAACCAAACCAAATACTGCGAATAAGTCTTTCCTACATGCTTCTCTTGTACTTCCTATCGGCTTCATTTCAACCTCCTAACCACTTGATTGAATGGAATCCTTTGCTTGCACCCAACATGTGATATTCTTTATTGCTTCCTCCACCTTCTCCTGTCGCCCACCGTACCACAAACCACCCCGTCCCCCTAACCTCCAGCCTCTTACTTCCTTCTTTTTCTCTTTGTTTTATCATGATTTCTTATGCATTTTAATGTGAACCATGATAAAATTGTTAGTGATTGTGCCCTAAGCTAATTACTAAGTATTGTTATTTCATGTGTATTTTGATTTAGAGGTAGTTGTATTATAAAGTTTGGATGTTTGCTTTATAATAGAATTCATGAATAATCTATTTATTCTTAGATTCTCATTATTTGTGAAATGATGGTGAATTAAATCCAGTACGAGTCTTATTTGATGATCATGAGATGTTTATTTATATAGAGATACAGATAAAACTCATTAGTATATATTGGATTGACCCGCTATGAGATCACTACGTGAACCAGAGTCATAAGTGATTCTCATAATAGCAATGTCAATTCATCCTTAGACCTAAAATCACCATAGTTCCAACATGAGTAACATTATGTTTTGACTTAATCAAACGTTATTCTTAACCGAATAATTATAAAGGTTTTGATTGGACATAATGTGAATCATGTAAAGGAGGTTAAGTGATTAAGATGAGATTTGCCCCTCTCTTTATGAGAGAGATATCTTTGGGCCCATCAATAAGTGAGACTGACAAATGCATGGTCGTGCTCAAATGAATTGATAATGCCATCAATTTCATTTTTTTTTTCAGTTCACTTAGAGATAAAAAAACAACAAGATTTAATAATATAAAGGTGACATTGTCCATGTCTTATATTCAATCTAGATATCGCGAGACAAAAAGGATGATGACATAAGTTATAGAACAGGTAAAATTGGATCACCGATTTTTACTTGATTTGGGTAAACATAATGTCTTGCTAGAGGCTGCTTATATTTTGTTTACTGAAAATAGTTTTCAAGTTAACTGCCAATATCAAATGAACCTAGAGGTTCACACACAAAAGAATAAGCAACAAAGGAACATGAATTTAATTTTAAAGTCTAACGGGAAGAATAAATAAATAAATTATTATTATGAATAATAATTTAATTATTCTAAACGAGTTATCATGTCTAACCCTAATAAGATTAGGGGCATTAATGTCAGTAAAAATTACTGACATATTATAAATAGGAGTGATAGGGTCTCTTTAGGGTCATAACTTTTCATTGTCACATTAGACGGCAGAAAAAATCTGTAATCCTAACAAAGAGAAAAACACAAGAGGGAATAACTTGATTCTTCCTTATCAATCTAGAAGTGTTCTAGATTGCGCTGGCACGCAAAGGTGATTCCTTTTTGGTGTGCTTATTCATGTGGACTACGTAGAGGGAGTAATGATATCGTAGTGCTTTGTAGATCCGGATAACAAGTGATCAAATTCAAATCTTTGGGAACAAAATTGCAAGGTATTTTTCAAATTCATTCTTATTGGTACCTAATTTAATCAAAACACATGGATTCCCTTTAGGGTTTTGAATTTTCCGCTGTAGACTTTTATTGTTTTAAATTCATTTGAAACCCTACAAAAATCACATATGAGCTTAGAGAAAAATATAAGATATTAAATCGAAATTTACCTACTAATTAAAATTTCCCTCAATGTATCCTATCAATTGGGAAGGAGTGGCAACGAGTACAATTTTAATCTAGCACCTCTAGAGTTATACTCAGTTTGCTCAAATTGATTTCTAAGATGGTTGTTTTATTGTTATGCATTCCACATTACCTGCATGACCTTCTATCTATGCATGACATTTTGCATGTTACGAGTATGAAATGTATTAACCATCGATAGTCTTACAAATCTGAGATCATTTGAAGTTCAGTGAAGTTTGAATATGCAAAAGATAAAAATAAAAATTAATACAAATTTTCTATCAAATATCTTACAATTATAACTTAAGGTGATGGGCAATCCTATTATCTCTTATGCCCTATAGTACCCTAATCGATCGAAAAAGATCAAAATAGGTATTAAAGGTTACAAGTTCCACGTAGAATTTTTTGAAATTTACTTCCAAAGGGTAAGATATCGGTACAACACCTTCGTTTTTTCTATCCATATCCTTCAGCTTGTATTTTAAGATATATCGAGCACCATTTCCAATGCACACTACCAATCTTGTAAAAGTTATTGAATAATAATAATGGGCGAAAAATATAATTACATTTCTACTTTTGAATTGTATGTTTTATGAAAAAAGACAAATACAGTGGTGGAAAGTTAAGGAACCTCAAGCTATAAGTTGTCCCAATTGTAAGTACTATAATAGTTTTCATACAAAATTATTGAGTATGAAGTTGAAATGTAAAATTACTCTTTATGGTGGTAAAGGGTATGGACTTAGAAATATATATATATATATTATATATATATTATTATTATGAAAATTACACTTTAGATCATTTCGTAGAAACCTCAACAAGTTAAATTTGTCAAAATTTTATCTTCATGATTGTTAAAATCGCAATTAAATGGTACAATTCTATGTATTCATAATTTTGTAAATATTTTCTTTATTATAATGGATGTAAAATTATTTAAGTGTAGGCCATTACTAGAAATATGAGCATAGGCATATAATTTCACTCGTTTTATATGATTATACTAATTCTATGTGTTCTAGTTTTATAAATCATGGGTCTATCAACCATGCTTACCTTGTTATTGGAAAAATGTATTCAAAAAATTTACAAATTCTAAACCGAGTATTGTCACAGGGTAGGTTTTAGTACTAAAATTGAAAATCTATACCTACTGGATAAGGTATGAATCAAACCTCATATTCAATTCACCTTATATCTACTTACCCTACCATAGCTTGCTAAATCATAAAGCCCAATACACTAAAACCCTTAATAGAGATGACCCTAAAATACAAAAGATTAATGTTACTGTAATATAAAGATAAATAAATTATAAAGATGGACAAGTTTGTCATTTGATATAAAATAAGAGGGTTTTATGGTCAATCCTAAAGTATATAAAAGGATCATTAAGAAGGGTCAAAGAGTCAAAGGATATTAAATAAGAAGGTTTTATGGTCAAAGTTGAAATATAATTTTATTGTTTCACATAGCAAAAAAAAAAAAAAAAAAAACTTGATTAAGAATGGATTTTGGCAGCCTAAATTGGATATGAACCTAGGGTTTTTCCTAAACAACATATCTCTATAAATATACCCTTAACCTACGAGTTTGCCACACCATTCCTCAGTCAAAACCCTAAGAGATTTGGAGTACATTTAAGACATTTGAAAACCGCCAGCTTATATATTCTTTCTTTGTCAACAAAAATCTAATTTTAATACAATTTTGGTCACATGACAGACGCATGACAGAAGATCAAAAGTCATGAATCCCTATATATTCTTTCTTTGTCTTTTGTTCCAACAAAACCCTAAACCTAGATTCTTATCCTTTAAGAGTTTATAGCCGCCAAAGGATTTAGAAGTCCATATCAGAATTGGAAAACATACATATCGATTGAAGGAGATTCAAAATCTAGAAGCGAAACACTAGAGTGGTTTTGGAGAATATCATATTCAAATCCAATTGAAGGAGAAAGATTTAAAGAATTAGGGTTTCTGATTTCAATCAAGTTCTGCAAATTATAGGTATGTATGAATTTACCCTATCTCTATAGATTCAAAGTTATAAACTTTTATAAGGGATCTATTCATAGAAGATTATATATATATATGTATGTTGTGAAGGATTGTGGAGATCAAGGAAGATTTGAGGAGAAATTGATGTTAGGGTTTCTGTGAAGTAAAAACAAAATTAACAGGTGAGTTAAGATTTGGTTAGGGTTATGGTATTAGAGTTAGGGTTTGACATCATGATTACAATTGAATTTTAATTGCGACATATATTGATATACAGGAGTATTGTGAGATTAGGGTTCCATTTCAATTAAAATTTCTGTTGAGTATATTTGGATTGGAAGCAAATCCAGGTACGTCCTTACCTTGTTTGCTGCTTGTGCGTGATAGGTTTAGAATTTATAACCTGATTAACGAATATACGACCTTAATTGAAATTGAGTGTTGGTTATGAGTGGTTTCGACTAGAGTAGAACTCATGGCGAGGCTAAGGTGGAGGGTGATCTCTAGTGAGACAACTTGATGATCCTTGTGTGAGGTTGTCCCGAGTGGACTCGTACTTGGAGATGATTCTGGTAGATTAGGAGTCGTGCTTTCGAGCTTTGGCTGGGCATGCAAACTGTATATATGTATTATTATAATATGTGTTTCGGGATTTGAGTTATTCGAGTTTGGGTTTTTCTAAACTGTGTTGGTTGCAGGCTAATTAAAAGATAAATTAATTTGTGCTTGTTGCATTAGAAATTATCATGGTTGTCAAAATCGGCCGGTCCGGAACCAGTACTAATGCCGGGCCGGGTCTCGCCTAAAACTCGTTTTTAAAACGAACCGGCGAGACCCGGATTGACCCGGGTCGAACCGGGTTGAACCGGTCGACCCGGACCGGTTGACCCGGATTCAAAAAAATAAAAATAAAAAATTAGAAATTTAAATATTTATTCATACTTTATTATAAATTTATAAAATATAATCATTAAATATATTTATTTAATAATTAATTGATGAATTTGATCCAAATATAGATTTAATTGAATGATTAACATATATGGTCTTTTAAAATTAAATTATTCCTTATATTTTTATTTTTTCGTGATCCCGGTTCAACCCCCAGTTGAACCCGGTCCGACCCCTCGACCCTTGACCCCCTAGCTTGTCCGGGTCAAACCCGGTCCGGTTCTGACAACATTGGAAATTATAAGTTGTATGTGATATTGTGTTATGTATGATCATGTGCATGTGCTTGTGGTTTGGATGTACTGAGCCTTTGTGCTCAATCCTTTATTTTTTTTCAGGTACAGGTGATGAGGACGTAGTATTTGATTTATCTAGTTATGATCTGTACATAGATCAGGGGATGACGATAGCGGTGCAAATTACCTTGTTAAGGAATAGATTCAGATATAGATTTATATGAGAAGAATTTTGAGATCATTTACAATATTTGGAACTATATTAAGAATTTATATGTTAAAAAGGATTTTTGAAATTTTATGTATTTTGGATTTGTTAGCTTTGGTTTAGCCAACATTGTTAGGATCAACAAGATATTTGAAAAGATTGTTATTTACAGGTTTTACAAGATTTGAACTTTCTGTTTTATCCTCTGAGAGAGTTATGGAGATTATATTTTATGTGTTTTAAATTGTGGTTTTAGAATGTTATAACCTTTACGTGTCCTATTTAAGAGATGACACGTGGCGAGTTGTAATGCCTTATTTTAGGGCGTTACAGTTATTGTAATGCCCTAATTTTAGAATCATTTATAGGCCGTCATGTGTCTATATATATAGACACGCAAAGGCTTAGAATTTACTAATAACTACGATATATACCATTTATACTTCCAACACAACATATTAATACTCCAGATCCAATCACAACATAAGTACTTCATTACAACAACTACAATAATTCATACTTCCTACACATAGATAGCAAGAGATGGCTTATAGAGTCTATCTAAACACACAACTTATATATAAACTAATAGGTGGGTCTATGCCCTAACATGCTAATTAATATAGGAATAACAACCACATAATATAATATCAGTCTCTATCTCCTGTACTCTAACATTTTATGTCTAAAAGTCTGCTGGATAATCCTTGCCACTAACGTCCTCCCATAGTCCATGATAACGTCATATCCAGATAAGTCCAAGGCCTTAAGGTTTTTGTTTTCACTTGAAAAAGATAAAGGATGAGTCAAAGCCTAGTACGGTATACCAACAAGTCATGCACGTGTACAAAAAATGACAAACTCACATGCATCATAATCATATGAATGAAACAAGCAACCATTTAATTGTCTTTATCCTTTAGCTCAACACTCAATAAAAGGATAACTCAGCATCCCATATCACACATAAATATTTATATATATATATATATATATATGTTGGTTATTGGGTACTCTCCAATAAACACGACACCGATACAACCTAGATCTACCCAGATCATTTTTATGTGCGACTCCACTCCGGACATTGTCACACATGAATCATTGGAATGCCGCGATAATAGCGTGGACACTCTCCACCTATTACCAACAACCATGCACAAGCAATACACTCATCATTAATGTCTATTGGTTCTTAAGTAGGTTTTAATTTCTATCGTAGACAAGCACAACCACAAACATATTATATACGTACTTAGATAGTTAATTCAACTTAGTCCACTTAATAGAAAACTCTAACCTAGATTTTCAACACATAAAGTTGTTCAGACTCTTTACATTTCTCAACTTATTTCTAAATAATATTCTTTAGGCTTCTCTCTCTCATTTTAATGTTGAAATGGTATTCATATAATGTATTTGCATATACATACATTAATAAATTAAATTGTAATAAGAAAATAATGAAAAATAGTAATTAATTGATACTATTAAGGTCTTGGGTTTTTAGAGTAATAATAAACTTAAAGAAGTCAATTGAACAAGTTTCAAGTGTTCTAAGAAAGATAAAATAAGTTTTGGAAAAACTGTGTTGTACACAAACTGTGTACAAGGCAAAAAGAAGGCAGTATGCATTTTCAAAATACATGGCCATTCTACACAAGCTGTGTACGAGGTCATGTAGAAGTCAAGAAGTGGGCTGAAAGCATTTTCAAAGTACACGACCTTCTACATAGATTGGGTACGAGTTCATGTAGGGAACCAAAATTGGGTAGAACGCGTTTTCAAAGTACATGACCTTCTACATGGGTTGTGTATGAGGTCATGTAGAGAACAAAAATAGGGTTTTTCATGTAATTTTCACAAAGCATCGATTTTATTCATTCCCAACATAAAAAACATGACTAACGGTCCATACTTAACCTTTCTTCAAAACCTAAACACCCATTTTAACAAATCTTACATAAAGATTGAATCTTGATTGAATTTTGCATGTAAACATCATGTTACCTTATCAAGAATTTGGCAATTCTTTTGTATTTTAATTTTCCAAATCTTTCTCCATTAAGGATTCCTCAAGAACTCTCCAAAGAATTCGTTGTTTTCCTGTAAAATCTTGATGTCAACACCAAAGAGCCTGTGACCGGGGAAGAACACCTCCAGTGGTTACGAGCAGATTTAGGGTTTGTAACGTCGGGAGCTAAAGGAGAACTGATGGCTGAAAGTGAAGATGATATCAAAAGAAGGAAACAGGACACGTCTGAGGACAACATGGAGTTCCCAGTTCGGAACGTGGCACAACAAGAAGGACTGCTGGAAGGGCCGGGCCATGAGCTGCTTAAGTCCATGGATTAGGAAATAACATTAAGATGGGCTGAGCCCATGACCTTATCAATACAGTAATAATAGAAGTTACAAGTTGTTATCTGTTTTGCAATTTGTTATGTTGCAACGATTTTAGTATAGGTGGTGTATGGCACATGTCATCACGTTTTTATTTCCATTCTGTTATACGGGAGTCCTTTAAATATGTATCACAGTGTCAATGAAAAGGGAGAAAAATACAAAAACATTATTCTCCCAATTTCGTGCAGAGTCCTTGAATTGGAGGGTTCACTATCACTTTTAGCTTGTATTCGAGCTAAATTCCTAAATCCATTTATCTAATTAGCTCTCCGCGCTGCAATTGGTATCAGAGTTGTTTGAGGGGCTGGTATGGCAGAAGGCACCCGAGAATTCAAACGCATTGAGGAATCCATGAAGACATGCTGAAGGAGCAACAGGACAACAAGAAAGTTGGATTAAGCTCTTTTCGGATACCCTGCAACAGCAAC
Organism: Combretum micranthum; assembly: GCA_024138025.1. NCBI lineage: Eukaryota > Viridiplantae > Streptophyta > Magnoliopsida > Myrtales > Combretaceae > Combretum > Combretum micranthum. The sequence goes on from JAMXBD010000045.1 coordinate 1,713,428, forward strand.
AAACAGTATTAGACCAACAATCCAAAGCAATAGAGGAACTTAAAACTCAGTTTAAAGATAATTCGACAGTGGTGGAATCATCTCCTACTGTATGCAAGGGTGCCAAAGGAATGAAGGAAGTGGGAAATGTAGATGATGGTGGCGTGGCTGGTAAGCGGGCAGTAGCTATCAGTTGCCCATGAGGAGTACCAAAATTGAGTTTCCTAGCTTTAATGGAGACAACATAAAGAGTTGGATAGTTAAGGCGGAGCAATTCTTTATGCTAGATGATACTCCTAGTCATCTCAGGGCAAGGGTAGCAATCATGCACTTGGATGAGAACCTATGATTGGTATGTGTCCTATTCGAAACTACGAAGGGATACTAGTCCGATTACATGGGAGGAGTTGATTCAAGCTTTGCAGGCACGATTCAATGAAAAAGCCTATGAGGATCCAATGGCCGAACTCAAAGAACTGCAAAAACAGACACACTACAAAATTATTGGACCAATTCATACACCTGTCTGCACAAAACCAACTCTCTGAACCACAATTGATAAGCTGCTTTTCAGTGGCTTAAAACCAGAAATACAATTTCCCATCCGCATGTTTCAACCCAATACCTTAACCCAAGCTTACACACTGGCTAAACTCCAAGATGCCACCAACACAACCACTAAAAACAGTATCAGAAACTTTGAAAACTACATCAAGTTCCTATCCCAGGTATTCCACTACCATTCCAAATACAGCTAGCCCATACACTAACCGAAACACCAACCCACTTCCTCACCAAACCTTAAACAACCAGACCCTAGCCCCAAACCAAAACCCCACTTCTGTGAGAAATTTCAAAAGATTTTCACCAGAAGAACTGGAAGAAAAACGACGCAAGAAGCAATGCTTCTGGTGCGATGAACCTTTTGGTCCTGGCCATAGATGTAAAAATAAGAGATTGAATCTCTTAATTGTGAGTAAAGAGGAGGAGGAGGAGGAATTCAAGTCAGCAGCAGAGGATATGAGCAAATTGGAAGCAGAACTAGCTTCTCTTACTCTATGTGTCATGGGAGAGGACAATAACAGTGTAGCACACAGTATGTGTGTGCAGGGATACTTTAAGAAAAAGAGGCTAAGCATTCTGATTGATACAAGAAGTTCATCTAATTTTATAGATGAAGAGTTAGCCAAGCAATTGAACTGTGCTATGTCTCCAATGGAACCCATTACTGTCAGTTTGGCTAATGGAGCCAAAATTTACAGTTCTTACATGGTTCGACAATTTAGCTGGCGGATGGAGGGAATGGAGTTCAATTCTGATGTCTATGCACTACACTTGACAGCATATGACTTGATCTTAGGTATGCCTTGGTTAGTCTCTCTTGGTACGGTGCAATGGAATTTCAACTTAATGAGGATAGACTTCCAGTGGAAAGGAGCTAGCTACACCCTCCAGGGACACAATGAGGTAATTACCCCTGTCTCAGATAAAGTCATTTCTTCCATGCTATCTACTTATGATCCTGCACTGAAGGTGCAATGCTGGGTTGTTAGTAACTCTCTGACTATTGATGATCCAAGGATTGACTCCTGTAATAACCCAGACTTGATTGAATTTCTAGAAGAATTCACTGACTTATTTGAGGAACCTACTGCCCTACCTCCTAATAGGTCGTGTAACCATAGAATTCATTTGCAAGATGATGCTATGCCTGTCAATTTGAGACCCTATCGCTATTCATCCATTCAGAAGACAGTTTTGGAAAATATGATTAAGGAAATGTTGCTGAGTGGAATAATACGCCCTAGTCATAGTCCATTTGCATCCCCTGTGGTGCTAGTAAAAAAAAAAGACAATACATGGCGTATGTGTGTAGACTATAGGGACCTTAACAAATTAACTGTTAAGGATAGGTTCCCAATTCCAATAATTGAGGACCTATTTGATGAATTGTATGAAGCAAGCTGTTTTAGTAAGTTGGATTTACGCTCAGGGTACCATCAGATTCTTATGCACCCTAATGATGTTTATGAAACTGCATTTAGGACACATGATGGGCACTATGAGTTCTTAGTCATGCCCTTTGGGTTGACTAATGCCCCATCCACCTTCCAAGGTCTCATGAATGGCTTGTTCAGGCCCTATTTGAGGAAGTTTGTGTTGGTTTTCTTCGATGACATATTGGTTTACAGCTCAGATTTAATTCAGCATAAGAAACATCTAAGGATAGTGCTGGACATTTTAAGGAAAGAGAAGCTGTATCTCAAAAAGGCTAAATGTGTCTTTGGGGTTGCTCAGATTGATTACCTTGGACACATTATCTCAAGACAAGGGGTTGCAACCGACCTAAGAAAGTTGAGGCTATAGTGAATTGGCCTGTACCCACTACTGTTAAAAAGTTGAGGGGATTCCTTGGACTGGCAGGTTACTATAGGAGATTTATCCAAGGGTTTGGAATCAAGGCTAAGCCACTCACAGACTTGCTTCGGAAGGATCAATTCCAATGGAATCTTGGAGCTCAAAAAGCATTTGACAATTTGAAATTAGCTATGACTACCTGTCTTCTTGATTGCCCGACTACAATCAAAGGTTTACCATTGAAACCGATGCTAGTAATGAGGGAATTGGGGCAGTGTTGATGCAGGATAACCACCCTATAGCTTACATCAGCAAATCTCTAGCTCCAAAACACAAAGGAATGTCTGTCTATGACAAGGAATTATTGGCTTTGGTGTATGCTATTGACAAATGGCGACACTATCTGTTAGGTAGACAGTTTGTTATAAGAACAGATCATCAGAGTCTGAGGTATTTGTTGGAGCAAAGGATGACACCTAGCCAACAGAAATGGCTGACCAAGTTGTTAGGGTTGGACTATGTGATTGAGTTCAAGAGTGGGAAAACTAACAATGCAGCAGATGCCCTTTCAAGATGTGGAGGAACTCAACTGAATCAGCTCACCATACAAGCTACGGTCCCAGAACTAATGGAGGAAATAAAGAACAGTTGGTACCTACCACAGGGCTATAGCAAGATCATTAAGCAACTACAGGACGGGAAGGTAGTGAAACATTTCAGTTATGACCAAGGGGTTTTGAGAAGAAAAGGAAAAATAGTAGTGGGGCCTTCAGAAGAAGTCAGAAGAAGCTATTAAGCTTGTATCATGGAGGTGCATTGGGGGACACTCAGGTTCTCAGGCCACTTACAAGAGGATTGCATCAGTCTTCTACTGGCCCAAATTGGAAAGGATAATTAGACAAGCTGTAAGGAGTTGTGACACATGTCAAAAATACAAATTTGAGAATGTGGCTTGTCCTGGTCTGCTACAACCTCTACCCATTCCTAATGATTGTTGGCAGGATATAACCATGGACTTCATCGAAGGACTGCCAAAATCGAATGGAAAGGAAGTGATCTTAGTTGTGGTGGACCGTTTGAGTAAATATGCTCATTTTCTGACCCTTTCTCATCCTTACACAGCTCTACAGGTTGCGCAATTATTCCTGGAGCAAGTATACAAACTCCATGGCATGCCAGAAACCATTACAAGTGATCGAGATCCAGTGTTCGTAAGTTCTTTTTGGAAAGAGTTCCTCAGCCTACAGGGGGTGTCCTTGAATCTCTCCACTGCCTACCACCCCCAAACCGATGGCCAATCGGAGGTGGTCAACAAATGCTTAGAGACCTACCTAAGGTGCATGACTGGGGAGTTTCCTCACAGGTGGAGTCACTTTGTACCCTTGGCTGAGTGGTGGTATAATACCAATTACCACATCAGCTCTAAGTTTACTCCCTTCCAGGTACTCTACGGTTACCCCCCTCCACTACATCTCCCTTATGTGCCTAAAGACTCTAGGAATGCCATGGTGGATTCCATGCTGACTACTAGGGAAGAGATGCTCAAAATGCTCAAATTCCACCTTAAACGAGCTCAGCACAGGATGAAAGCACTCAGTGACAAGAACAGGAGTGAAAGAACATTCAAGATTGGAGACCTAGTTCTACTAAAATTACAACCGTACAGACAAGGGTCACTAAAGCATGCTCGAAATCAAAAGCTCAGTCAGAGATACTACGGGCCGTACAAAATTAAAGATCAAATAGGAGCAGTGGCTTACCGGCTAGATCTTCCTCTGGGATCGGTGGTCCACCACACCTTTCATGTATCGCAACTGAAACCCTACCATGGAGATCCAGTTGAGCTCGCCCCTTCCCTACCTGCAATTAAAGAAGATCAGGGGTTAGAACCATTTGCAATCTTAGACAGGAAGATGGTCAAACGAAAAAATGGAGCAGACACCATGTTACTCATCTCGTGGAAACAGCTGTCTCCATCAGAAGCTACTTGGGAATACTTCAGTGAATTGCAAGCGAGGTTCCCTAACTGTTCCTTGTGGACAAGGAATTCCGAAGGAGAAGGGATTGTGACCGGGGAAGAACACCTCCAGTGGTTACGAGCAGATTTAGGGTTTGTAACGTTGGGAGCTAAAGGAGAACTGATGGCTGAAAGTGAAGATGATATCAAAAGAAGGAAACAGGACACGTCTGAGGACAACATGGAGTTCCCAGTTCGGAACGTGGCACAACAAGAAGGACTGCTGGAAGGGCCGGGCCATGAGCTGCTTAAGTCCATGGATTAGGAAATAACATTAAGATGGGCTGAGCCCATGACCTTATCAATACAGTAATAATAGAAGTTACAAGTTGTTATCTGTTTTGCAATTTGTTATCTGTTGCAACGGTTTTAGTATAGGTGGTGTATGGCACATGTCATCACGTTTTTATTTCCATTCTGTTATACGGGAGTCCTTATAAATATGTATCACAGTGTCAATGAAAAGGGAGAAAAATACAAAAACATTATTCTCCCAATTTCGTGCAGAGTCCTTGAATTGGAGGGTTCACTATCACTTTTAGCTTGTATTCGAGCTAAATTCCTAAATCCATTTATCTAATTAGCTCTCCGCGCTGCAGAGCCATATCCCTTTTTCTAAACGTTTATTTTGTCAAGAAAAGATAAGAAAGAAAAGAAATTTTACTTACCGTATTGTCTTGTTAATGGCTTTTAAGGATTTTCAAAGGATTGTTGGAGGAAAGGGAGGGGATGTCTGCAACTTACGTAAGGGAAAGAAGAAAGAGAAAGAAAAAGGCAGGAGAAGAAAGCGGTTACAATCTAATTTTATATGTTTGCAACTGTTAATATTTTAAAAGATTTGAAGATAAACATGTTTGCCCTTGTTTTAAAATAATAAATTACCGTTTTGCCCTTTTTATAATTAATATACATTTATTGTTATTTTTCCTATTATTTGGACATTTCATATACCAACCTCTCTCTTTTCTCACAATATCTCAGATGGTATACACTTTATTTTTTCTTTGTTTACTTCTTGTTTTCTCTAACTTAATGTTGGCTATTTCTTTTAGATCCGCTATACCTTCTTTAAGATAGGATCAAATATTGTTATTACTTTCTTCTCTGGATTGATTTCTTGTGTTTACTTACAATCTGTTGTTTCATTTGCGCGATGATTACCTAAAATTTTTGTTCTTTCTTGTGAGGATCATGATGAGAAGAAATGTAGCTCATTCGAGCCAGATATTATTTCAGGATGATGAAGTTTCCTTCTAATATTTTCGTGTTTTCTATTTACAATGAAACCGTATTGTTACAAAACGTATGCTATTGATTTTCCCTCCTCATGTAGTTACCAATATTATGTTTGTTACATGCTATTGATTCTTTTTCCTCCTTAAGTAGTCACAAATAGTATATTTATGTAATGACCTTCTCATCTGTCATTTTATAATCACTTGTAATATCCTTTGCCCCACATCAACACCCTTATTATCCCTGCCTATTTTGGGTTTACCCTTAACTCCGATTATAAGAATTTATTTCCTGGAAAAACTGTATCAAACTAAAGTAATTATGTACAAGTTGAATCTCACGTATTATGATGACAATTTTAGGTAAGGAGTCAATTAACATGACTCATAGAATGACGTCTACAAAGAAGGTAATGCGCGCCTCTCAATAATGACAAGCTCAAGACGTGATGGTACGAATACCCAACTTACCATTATCTAATTATTTAAATTTCCATTTAGATATATAGTTATGGCCAAGTGAAAGAAAATAAATAAGTCAATAAATAATATTTCTAGTTTATCCCCTCAGTCATACGGTGTTTGGCTAACACACATTCTCTCACTAAACTAGAAAAAATCAATAATAGATCTAGTAGAAATAAGTACAATTTTCATTATTTTTTTTTACAAATAAAAATTGAGAACCAATTTTTTTTTTTTTTTACTATAAACCCTGAAATTTTTCTATGTCAATCAATTAAAAATGCATTTGAAAATAGTTATAAACTATGGTGCAAATGTCATATTTGACATATGAATTGTGTCTATTTCTATAATTATTTACATAAAATTTGAAATTTTCAATTTGATATATGCATTTTATTTATTTTTTATAATTAATTATGTGAACTCTTCATTTTTTATAATTAACTACTTAAATGTAGTTAGTTCAAATATTAAAAATATCTCCATATGTTTTTTTTCAAAAATAAATAAATACTTTTAAATTTTAAATAATTAATTATAATATAGAAGGGTTTCAAATAATAACAACCCACTTACTTCATCTAATGGAATAAGGTGTAAAGCAATTTGTTATTTAATGAACGTAATAGAAGTACAATGTCCATGACAATTATGATAGTTAAAATTATAAGTAAAATATACGATTCTACGAGTTTAAGATTTCATATATTTTTTAATTAAAATAGAAGAAAAATTATTAAAGTGCAGACTTCATGTGGAATCATGAATCTAGATGTACAATTTTATAATTTTACGATTTTATCGGTTTCGCATAATTCTATATGATTCCATCGATTCTACATGCTTGGGTAAATAGCAAAATCGCGATTCTGACAATCATAATAACAATTAGAACTTTTAGTTGACATATAAAAAAATTAGTAATTATGTTGAGATAATAGTAACATATCTATTATATCCTTATTGCAAAAGAGAAATATTTATTGCATTTATAAAAGATATACATTAGTATAGTAGCACGCAGTTTTCAAGATTAAAGTATTTATAAAAAAATGGTCAAATAGATTATTCAATAGAAATTCTTAAGATGAAGACATGAATTATTATTCATCTTTTTGCAAGATAATAATTCACATATAATTGCTATTTCATATTTAAAATGCAATTAGATATTATAATAACTCCTATTTACCCGAAGTGAAGATGCAGCGAATGCCACAATAACCCCAGCTATTTCATTTGAATTTAAGGGTTTGTTTGGATTATCTGTTTTTCATCGGTATCTATATCTTTTTTAAAACGATATGTGTAAATATATCCGATTTGCACCTAAATTTTATCTATATTTGTTCTATTTGATCTTTTGATGAAAACTGTCAATTTTTTTTTATCTATATCTATTTTTTGATAAATAATTTATTAAAAAAAAGTTTGAAAAAGTGTCTGTATCCGTTGAAAAAAAACCAAAACAAACAGTCTTGATGATGTCAAACTTTACCAATTCCTGACACCGCTATCTCAAAGTGAAAACCACCTTAAAATTTACAAAAGAAAACAGTACGTAAAGATGTGGATGGTTAAATAAATGGTGGTGGTTGTGCATTAATAAGCAATCCCAACGGTAACAAGAATTTCTAAACTTACAGTCAAATTGGGAAAAGGAATAAATGTGTACTCTCAAAACATTTGGCAGAAACTAATGGATGAAGCTTCATGAGTATATTATTTTACACGAGATTAAAATATTTGATTCCATTTTATTTCTCTTTTTGGCAAATTTTTTTTTTTTTTTTTCAATTTTGTTTTACCATTGCAATGTTTATGGGATCGGACGAGAATGACCGCCCGACCGGGTAGTTTTCCTATTGCAATTTAAAATCCATCTTACCTTGTATGGTTTCATACGCCCCAAATGGGTATTAAGATTTTGTTATCAAATCTTTTAAGGGTTTGTTTGATTCGTTGTTTTCAAGTTGTTTTAGCATTTTATTATTTGTCAAAAATATATACAAATTAAAAACAATCATTTTGACTCATTAACAAATCAAATAAACTAGATACTGATAAGATACTGTAAATGATAAAATCTATATTCTTGGTCTTATGACCCCATAATGACTTGAGTTTGGCTCTTTGGACTGAGTGACAAGGCTCAGATATCCAAGTCTATAAAATTAGGATGATTAAGGGAGATCCGACATAGTGAGCTTAGAGCACGGACTATTGGATCGGAGCAACTCGTCTGCTTTCAACTTTTCTTAAGCAGTGTGTGTACTTAAAGAGGTCTTCCATGGGTTAGAGAGTCCATGGTTAAATCCATTATTAGGGGGACTTATCTCATCCGTCGATGGTTAATATGATCCGACAGACGTAATTAAGAGTCAAGCTCTATACATACCCAAAGTTCTTCTTTGTTCGAAAAATCCAAAATTAGATGGAAAGGTCCTCACAAGAGATCAAATAGAGTTCAAAGCAAAGAACACACAATTTTTCCTTTAGAACGGTAGGGTTAATGCTATATAACTCATCTACCTATCACTAGTGTGTTTAGGCTCCCTGAGGTTACCTACTTTTCCTCCCTACCTTATCACTCCTAGTTATTCCTTGCATGTACTTCAACATCACTCCTATAAGGCCATGTGTAGTACACTGTATGCACGTAACTACTGTGATCGAACCTACTCCATTATAGATCGAATATGGATGAAAATCAGATAATCTAAACAAACCCTTAAACTACTCTATATGCACATCATCTTTATAGCTTACACTCATTTTTTAGCATTCCTACCATCATCAATCCAATGGCATTAACATTCTACACTCCACTTTTGCAATTTTGGTTAGTTTGAATATTATAGATATTGAATTAATATCAACCTATTGGTAGCTCTTAGAATTTGTTTTCCCTTTTTATTTTTAGTCTTTATGAGGGATTAGATTATCCATTTTGTAGGATTTATTCCACTTTCTAATCGCTTGGGTATTACTCTTCTAAGACAAAAGATGATATCCTTTACACACAATATTTTGATGCTTGAAAAGATATGCTTGTCTATTTGGTCAAGTTTTTCTTACTCTCAAGTCTCCGTCCACCAATCCTCTTATATCATTAATGAAAGAGTATAAATGAAGCTATGAGGTAATAAATTTGGCAAGTCTAAACTTAATTGGGTATGATATTAAAAAATTGCAAATTATAAGTATAAAATTAAGACACTGTCTTTATGTTGATTCAACATGATTTTCACCATGTGGATCTAAATAAAAATAGCCAAATATCTCTTCTTGAATTGCAAATAATTTCCATGCATGCTCGTTATTTAAGTTGTACTTATACTTTTGGCCAATATAATAAGAGTAATACAAGAAAGAGCTTTAAAAACACTCATTAAGAGTTTAGATTCAATTCTACTTGTCTTTTTTCTAGAATAAATAAAGCTAACATCATATAAATTAGGGGTCATTAAAATTTATGGGACTTTGGAATTTATAATACCTTTATAGTTAGGTAAGTTTTCGGATCAGTTCTAGATATCATGCACAAGATTTTTCACCATGATTCTCTAAAATATTATAGGTTAAATCTTTCATGCCATAATTCATATGTACTCTATCATTTACTTGTTTATCTCTTATTCATATATTATGTATCTATATGATAAAATTTAATTGAATCCTTGATAATGTGTTGTTTAATTTGCATATTTTTCAACAAACTAGTATTAAATCGAAGATTGTAAAATCTAATGTTGGTGACGTAAGATTAGAATCATAGTGGCTAGAGGTAAAAAACCAAGGCGGTGGATTAGTTAAGGCCAAGTGGTATTATAACAAAACCCTATTTATGGTGTGTGTTGAGATATAATAGTAGCAAAGATCACATAACTTATGTTGATCTACAATGAGAGAAGAATGGATTGAGAAAATTGAAGGAAACAAACATTTAATTTGTGATAAGTGGGATCTAGATGAATCCAATGTTATGATGGTAATAGGATCTTATAGGGCTTAAATGCTAATGTTAGAGATACTGACGGAGAAGCATAATAATTAGAGTTGTGTAAGCGGGGCGGGTTATATAGGTCAACCTGTTTAACCTACAAAAAAAAAAAAAAAAGCAAGTTGGGCCAAAATTTTCAATCCACTTTAAAAGGCAAGCTATTTTGGCCTACCCTGCATAAGTTTATTTATTTATTTTTAAATATAAGCAAACCCATAAAGTCTTTAAGGAAAAAAAATCTAATAATAGTAAACAATAATATGTAATATGCATTAAAAAATTAACTAAATCAAAGGAATAACAAAGTAAAACCTTAATGTTAAATAATATTTTTTTATCATAATCTCATGTGTATCTTAAAATCTTTATTCTTTATTTATTTTCTATCCCATATATAAATAATTTTATAAAATTTTGATTGCAAATAATGTTTATTTTTAGTGTGATTATATAATGTTAAAAGTTTGTAAAAAAGAAAAAAAAATCTTAGCAGGTAGGTGGGCTGGCCCACATAACCCGCCAACCCATACGGGGCTACGTAGGCTAAATCTTTTTGTCCGCTTTATGATGTGAGCCAAAGTAGGCCAGCCGCACAACTTGCAGGCTAAAGTGAGGTAGGATAGGTTAGCCTGCTCTAGAATTGTAATAATAATCTTATCATGTCTTCTTGCGCATTTAATCTCTCAATTTTGGGAACAATTTGTCACATATAGGATCTCAAGATAGTGCATTTGCATGAAGTATGATTTGTAGAAACTAAGGACTATACCATCATTATGGCATTCAAGATGGAAGTTTAAATGACTTGTTATAGCCTCCTTACTCTACGAAAAGATAAGTCACACATGGAAAATTCGATATTTGATGTGAGGCAGCAAAGAGTGAAGCAATTATTTAGAAGGTGTATTTGAGTAAGAAGATGATGAGTTGTTATATATTCCTAATAGATGAATAAGTTCTATGAGTGTATCATGTTTGTTGTAGGGAATTATTTCTAAACCGATGAGCCTAGGTAAGCCAATTTAATCATTAAGACAATAGAGGCAAGGACATAATGGGTGGATGTGCATTATATCGGGTGTGGTATATATGTTGAAATTGTTGTGTATTACTTTATCTCTTCGTTTAAACAAATCATTACAGTACATAAAATCCAGTGTCCCATAGAGATCCAATGATTACAAAAGGAGTTTCAGTTACTTTTTCTTATAGCAAGAAAAGATTGATTCTATTATAACTAGGTATATAACAATTTTAAGGTAATGGATTCCGGTGTTAATGAAGTTGGTGAGAAGGGAAAAATTAGGTCATTTGGTAATAAGAAGAAAGTATTCATTTTACTTAAATCAAGTATCCTATCGAGTATATAAGAAAATGATATTGAAAGATTATGGACACTTTGGAGGCCAAAGCATAGTGATTTGATGGAAGATATGGTGAAAGTATAGCTTAGAGGTTTGAGAAGCAATTGGTAACTTACTATATGATGAAAGTAAGTATTGAGTAAAGAGACGATGCAGGTGCCAATTCATAGTTAAACATATACTCTAGAGTAAATGAATGATACCATCTATGCAAAGGGATACAACCAGAAAGGACATTATAGAGTACTCTATCTACTCAAGCCGCTAAAAACCCTATAAGGTTCTGATCGGGCTTAGAAAATCTTTTACGACCTTATAGGGTTTAGGATTGGTTACATATCATAATTATGACCTGATGGGAAATTGACTTACTAAAATATAACAAAATTTAAAACAAAAAATTAAATAATAATTCATTTCAAATTCAAAAGAAAACTTAGAAATTAAAATCTTTGTTACTCTTTCTCCCAACTCACATTAATTATGATATGATCTTTGAAGCTGAACTCATGATTTTGTATTTATCTAGGTTAGACAAATATTCACATGTATAGTACTTTATATTTTTTTTTTTTTTTTTTCGTTATAGCATGTGTAAAGTTGAATTTTCACAAATAATTTGCTAATTTTTTGTTTCAAAAATGAGAGAAATCTATTTTTCTTTTTGTACTATTTGGAGACATTCTTCTGTTTTTAATAGCTTAGCTTGGATTTTGTTATTTGTTTTTCAGGTTAAACTAATTTTTTATTTGGATTATATGCTTTAATTATTCTTAATCAAGTCAAAGGGGGTAGGGTAAGTCGACCCAATACTTTATAAGGACGGGTTGGGGTACAATGACAAAAACCCTATAGGGTTTAGGGACAGATTTGGGAGACTCTAGAAAAAGTGAATCAAGTTCATGTCTTATATGATCTGTGCCAAACCTATGTCAATAATCTCTCTATCTAAGATAACATGAGGTTCATGAGTGAGCTGCATCACATTAGACAGCCTTAGGGGAGTTAATTAGTGAAACCCAAATAAAAGAGCTTATTATAAAAGATTAACTATTTGTGTTGTTAAGTGATAATTTAATCCAATTTGAAAATTTCTTAAATTGATTTTATCTTAAATTTATACAAGCTCCATTAAAACGCAAAGTAAAGAAACTAACAAAGGGTGAAGTCTCCTTGAAGAAATTTTAACAAGATGGTGATAAGTGATAATTTTTTTTTTTTCTTCTTGGTTCCAACAAAGTAAATGCGAGAGTGATAAAGTTCTTAGTCTATTAGTATGATAGTGGCTTTACAATAGGGAAAATAACGAGTTTTAGGAGAATTCTTGAGGAAATCTATAAGGGAGAAAAGTTTAGGAAGTTAGAACGCGAATGATTGATAAATTTGTAATAAGGTAACATGATTTATTCATGCAACTTTTAATCTTTCTTGCAAGATTTGTTGAAATGGGTATTTGGGCTTTGAAGAAAGGTTGAGTTTGGATTTCTAGTTGTGTTTTAATGTTGAAAATGGAGAAAAGTTGGAACCTTGTAAAATTCGCAAAAAACCCTTCATCTATTTTCTATACAACTTATGTCAAAGATCGAGTATAAAGATAAATACATCCCACCCTCAAGTAGTATTTTACACAACCTCCCTACACAACTTGTGTTACAAGATGTGTAGATTGAAAATACTAAGAATAGTGATGTACCACTCGAAGTCACTATAGACTACCAATGGATCTCCAGCCACTAGAGAGTTGTACTCAACTGTCAAAGCATTATGGTTGATCACTAGGGTTGTAGCTAACTAAGGCTAAAAAGGAGCCGAGCTACTCGAGCTAGACTTGCTTTAAGCTCCTCTCAGCTCAAGCTTTTTAATAAATAAGCTAAGTCGAGCTCAAAATGAACTTGTTTAGCTAAATAAGTCGAGCCCAATCCAGCTTCAAGCTCGCGAACAGGTTCATTAAGAGCTCACAAGCCTATTTACATGCTTGTTTGTGAGATAGACTCATGAGCTGGCTTGCATCTTTAAGAGCTCACGATATATATTTTTTATAATATTATTTTATCATATTAATTATTTTTAATTAATATATTATTATGTTATATATAATTATATTAATATAATATTAAAAATATTATTATGTATAGTTATTTATATAAATGAGTGAAGGTCAAGCTTGTTGTGCTAAAAAAGTTGAACTTGAGCTCACGAATCCCTAATAAGCTCAAGTTTATGCATTTTAGATTCATTAAAGACCTAGCATTACTCAAAATTGTTAGTTTTTTAAACAAGCTGAAGCTGAACCCAAACTTTCAACAGTTTAGCTCCTTTATAGCCTAACCGCTAGGAGTTCATGGTCGACCATTAGTTGCCATATGGCATTTGGTAGTTTCGTTTTACACTTTCTTAGTATTAAAGGAGTGATTATAAGAATTAGGTATCATATTGTTTCACTAATGAATTGTTGCAATCTTCTTCATGGTTTTTTACCTTGCTAATTTAGTTGTAATTCATGCTAAAACTGAATGTTACATGCTTCCTCTTTTCTACTTTTTGTCTCTTATCTATGTATTCTTTTATCAATAATGATAGATTAAAGTATTAATATAGTGATTGTTCATGTTCCAATATCTACTAACAATAATCTTGCTTAAAATGAGGATAAAGAGAATTTAATTATTATGATCTTTATGACATACTTGAAGAGATGAGATAAACCGAAATTACAAAAATATAAAGGGTGTTTAAATAAATTGGTATAATCAAATCCACTTCTAGTTTGCCTTTCTTTTAGTAATTTTTCTATTTGGGACTGTTTGTTTCGATATCTTTTTTGTTATTATGGCTTAATCTTTTTATCATTTTTAAATAAACTGTTTGTCAAAAACAGATACCATAAAAAATATATATTTTTACTTATAAATCAATTAAATAGATTAGATACTGATATGAAACATATATGATATAAATACCGATAAAAAACTAAACAGTCCTAAAAGACAAAACATTGACGTTACCTAATCCAAAGGAAGATGAAAAAAAAAAGATAATCGACCTAAAAGTTAACTTGGAGAAATGTACAAAAGACCACATTTGATATGTTGCAAATATACGTGTAATTGATCGACTACCTTACTTAAACGGCAAAACGAAAGGACGCAATGGATGAGAAGTTTCAAAATAGAGCAAAAACACGTAGTCGGTTGGTGAGACGGCAACCCCACAAGTCAATTGAAAGATGAAGGGGCCATTCCATACTAGTTTTGTCATATCATTACTCCACTTTTCAAGAAAAATTACAAAATCAAGGTCGAACGGTAGCACTCAACTGTAGGCTTTACTTTTTTTTTTTTTTTCCCTTCTTTTTATTGAACTGTCATTTTGACATCTTTTCTTTTGTTTTGTTTTTTTCTTTTATTTTTCCTTCATATTTTAATATTATTTATCATATTGTCTTTCCAAATATACTCTATATAATTATTAAGTATGAAATTCTTGGTCACTTGCGTTTTAACTAGTAGTATTTTTATTATGTCATGTTTGATACACAAGAATGATTCAGAATGGAATGGATTGGATTTGATTGGAATTGAATGAGTTTAGGAATGACAAATCTATTCTATATTTGGAAAATTACATAAAATGAAATAGTTAAAAAGTGTAATTATCGAGAATGTCTTTACAATAAATGTAAAATATAAATACATAATCGCATAAAAAAGGTAATTACACACACATAATTAAGGATTAATTACAAAAGCATACATGTGTTATTATTTTTTTTACAATTAGGTGATATGAGTTTTATAAAAGAAAGTGTTAATATTATTAATACTATTAGAGGGAATTTATTATAGTTTATTGGTCTAAAAAATTAATGTAATAAAAAATAATACTAAATAATTAAATAAGTAAAATATTAAAAAAAGTTGTAAATTAGAAAACTAAAAAATAATGTAAAATTATTTTTATGACCAATAAAATATTGACATGTGTCATTTTAAAATTATTAAATAATATTGACACTTTTTTTAGAAAACTCGGTCATCTGATTGTCTAAAAAGAAACTCAGATCATGTGTTTGCAAATTAATCAAACATAAGTCATATTTTGTATAATTAACCCTATAATTAATAAGGGTAGGATGGAATTGTGATTCTGCCTTCTCAATATCGCAATCGTCGATTCCAATGAATTGCAATTCGATTTTTAAAAACGCTTCGAAAGGGCATGGAAGACAGAATTGCGATTTTATTCTGATCTATTCTTACATACCAAACGTATCATTAGAAGATTGATTCTAATTTTTTTAACTTTCTTATTATAACTAAACCTTAAATTGGTACATTAAAACTTTTTATAATAGTTTTAATATCTTTTATTTTAATTAATTTTAACTAATTTTTAAAGAATACAATATCTAAGTAATCGCTTAAACTAATTGCTAATGTGTAACATTTGCAGTACTTCATATAATTATATTTATTAACCGTAAGGTTTATAGCTCACCTTCCTACTATTTTTCAAATAAATACAATAATATATAATCGATTTAGTGGCTTCTTTCGAGAAATACTTATATTGATTTGTTTTATAAATTTGATCATAAACTATGTAAAGAGCAGGGAGTAATGGAAAATTCTATGATCTTGGGATCGGTCTCGTAAACTTTTTAATAGATCATGTTTATACTCAACTATGAGTGTACTATTAAAATAGTTAGATAATTGAGTGTATAATAAAAGTTCCTCAAATGACTAATATATATGGCATCACTGGGGCAAAATATAGACACATCATACACTTGACATAAATTAGATAAATTTATGATCGAACATAGATGATTCATAATTTAGTAGTTAAGAAGTTCATTAGAGTGTTGCAAAAGCGTGGTGAGAAGAAATGTGAATACCAAAAACTAGGAGAATGACAGGAGAATAAGGTAGGAATTAAATTAAAAAGAATACAGATAGAAGACTTAGAAGAATATTTAGAAGATGATTGGATAGGGATAACAATCAATGAAGAAAAATGATAAGCTGGAAAAGGTCTATAAGATTTTAGACAATGCTTGCATGGAAACATGATAAATCAAGAGAGACCAGATTTTAAGTATCTTAGAAAAGGAAGAAATATTTGAAAAAAAAAATCTCACAAAATTTTGGGAAAGAAATAGGATTACATGCAAGTTATGGGTCTCTTTGGCAAGAAACAAATCAAACACAGATCAAACATAGATGACAAATAATTAGTTTAATTTACTCGTAAAAATATCAAACAAATCAGATACAGATGACAAATAGAAAAAATAAACCATCCAAATAGACCAATAATAATTCCAAGTAAGTGAAATAATGAGGATGTAATCATGGAATGGAGAAATTCCTAGACAATTGCTTAAAGTAATGAAGTAGCATTCAAGTGGCCATGTTGGTTTTTTTTTTCCCCCATATTGTTTTAGCCCCAAATGATTGTTCCAATAATCATCTAATAATTTGTAGGTAAATCATATGAAATGCCATGGAAACCATGTAAATATATGGCATTAACTTTGAAAATGACATACCTACCTACATATATATATATATATGTTGTATACACTCTTTACAAATATTGACATTTGACAATGCAAAATTTCTTTCAAAATGTTGTACTAATTCAATCTATTATTGTCATTTGCAATTTTTTTATTATTTGTAATTAGATGTGTATACCTAAAACCATTAATCAATATATGAATAAAGTTATTAAATTTCAGAACATGCTTTCATTTCACTATAACTATTTGTAACTCAGTACTATTTTAATATGAGAAAGGTCAAAATAGATGTTATTTATTTATTTTTACAAATAAGTTACCTAAGTTTTAATCTTTCTTAAATGCATGAATTGTGTTCTTATATTCTTGCAAATAACTAACTTGAGCAATTTTTTTTCTTTTTTTTTGCAAATACATGACATGTGTTTGGTATTTTGTAAATAATTAACCTGAGTTTTAATTTCTTACAAATATATGGCCTGTATTTTTCAGTTTGTGTTAATCATTTATAAGGGATACTCTTTTTTTTTTTTTCAATTGGCCAATTACATTATTAACATATCCCTTGTGTCTATTATTAACACAAAAAAAGATACATAGCATGTATCTGTAAAAAAAATCAAAATTCAAGTCACTTATTTATAAATATAACAAAATATAGGTCATGTTTTTGTATTTTACCCTTCAATCTATTATTAGAGAACATTTATAGTTTCATTTTCTTTTTTATATTGGTAATTAAATGTATAGCAAAAACTATTAATCAAATATGAATAGACTTTTTGTATTTTACCCTTCAATCTATTATTAGAGAACATTTATAGTTTCATTTTCTTTTTTATATTTGTAATTAAATGTATAGTAAAAACCATTAATCAAATATGAATAGACTTATTGAATGGGTTGTGGGGAGTTTAAATGCAAAAACACCATCTAAACTTTAGTCGTCACAAGGATTGATGCTCTGAATTTTGAAACATGATTTTTTTTTTTTTTTTTACTCTTTGAACTATAAACAATTAAGACATTTTATACTTTTTTATCACAAAAAATATGAATTTTGTACTATTCCAAGTGTACTTTTTTGTACAATATTTGCATGGAAAAGATCGAGAAAAGAAATAAAAGTCTTTGCCAATTGTTTATAATTTAGAGGTCAAAAATCATGCTTTCAAAGTTTATGGAGTCAATCTGCATCAATCCTTAAGTTTAGGGATGTTTTTGTATCATTAAAAAAAAAAAAATAAATAAAGCACTTACTATCCAACCACAGTCAAAACTCCCAAAGTTATGGCTATAAAGCACATAAACAGTAGATTTTGAGGTCATGTATTCACTTTTTTTTAATACTATACATTCAAGTTTCACGGCTAAGGTTAATGCTGAAGATTTTTTTTCTCCTGTGCCATACCATATCAGATTTTCACATAAACCAGTAACTAATTTTTTAGACTAATTGGTCATCTGATTTGATGATATTCTTGGCATAGTCTATATTTCATCAATGAATGCGGGTCAAATTTGGAAATGAATCATCGTCAAAAAATTATTACTATGTAGACGAAAAAAAGGACCGACTCAGTATTCTGGTGGATGAAAAATTTGCCAGTGTTAAGCATTTTCAAAGGATTTAGTATTTTGAAAATTAGGGATCCTTATACCATTTTGATTGTTTTTTAATAGTGTCATTCAGTGACTCATTCTATTTTACCTTGAGGTTGTGAAAATTTAACATTTTTTTTTTTGTTTTTTGAATTGGAACCGTGTCTTTACTCTACCAATTAAATAGATGAAATTCAATTCTCTTCCATCTAACATGGTTGTAAACAGAAAAAATAAAATAATAAATATACCCATATATGCTGGTGAAAAATATATATCCATATAGGAGCTTCTATGTTTCCGTCCCGCTATTAATCTAATCATGAAAATAAATATAATAAATAAAATATTAACTATTTTAGTGATTCGATCATGGTCGAACATGGTATGAGTCTTTAGATGATGATACAATCAATTCCGTTAAAATTAATGATAGAATCATATAATTTTTCATACCGATATATGTTATGTATAATCAATATTTACAACTTCCCATAAATTGTCTATTCTAGGAATAAAGTTTCAACCTTTAACTGACGTGCCCATCACCCCAAGCAATTCTTTTACTATTTCTACTTGAAATCAAGGTGTTGCACTAAGGTCCCGGAACATCATTTATTTTTTCTGTGCATTTGTTGTGTAATATTAATATCTCTCTCTATCTCTCTCAAATATTAATATTATACTACACCACTTGCTCCTTGGACTCATAGCCTTTGTCTTGCTCCTCTTTTCCAACATTTTATCCCCCAATCTCTTTCCTTGTTCTCCCAATCTTCTGACAAACAAGAGACACAGCACTTCCCCTCCTTCTGGCTTTTCAAGTTCAGAGAATCAACAAAAACACCACCAACTTTAGTTCCCATCCTCTTTGCTATTAGCAGCATCTCATCTGTTAAAATCGTTTACATATATATATATACACACCTAGTCTTTTTCATTCCCTTCGTTAGAATTAATATCACTAAGATGTGCTCCGAGGTATGTTCTCCTAGGATTTCATTTTCTTATGGTATGGGACAAGTAGAAACTGATTCATTCATGCAAATAAAGCAACAGATCGAGTATGAGCAAGATTCTTCTCAGATTTCGGACTCGGAGTCAGATTTTGAGTTCCTTAGTGCATGTTTTGAGTATGAAATCTCCTCAGCAGATGAATTATTCTCCAATGGTATGATCCTCCCTATACAAGTCCACCCAAAAACTGCCCAAAATGATCCTCCTCCAAAGCCTACTCCTAGGAATGATTACAATAGTAGTATTAAACCACAGCCTGTTCTTGCTTCTCTTCCTCCACTTCCTTGTAGCAATAACAATGAGACTACCAAGAAGGAAATCATTAAGGAATCTACAATTTCAACCCTGGAATCATCATCACAAGAGGAAAAGGGCAATACTTCCAAGTCCTTCTGGGGTTTCAAGAGAAGTTCTAGTCTTAACTCAGAAGGTGTTCAAAAAAGATCCAGCCTCATGTGTTCTTTCCCACTTTTGGCAAGAAGCTACTCAACAGGTGCAGTGCCTAATAAAAAAACATCCTCCCAAAAGCAGCAACCATTGACTGCATTGGTGAAATCATCATCCATGTCCTCATCCTCATCCTCATCCTCATCCTCATCCTCGTCCTCGTCCTCGTCCTCGTCCTCGTCGATTTACTCACAAAAGCCTCCATTGAAGAAGGGTTATGGATCACATGGGAGTTATTTTCATGGAATTAATGGGGTTAGATTTAGTCCTGTTTTGAATGTCGTGCCTACACATCATCTTCTGGGTTTGGGCTCTTTTTTGCGTAGTGGTAAAGATAAGAAGACTAGAAAATGATTTTTTATTTTTTTTATAAAGTTTTTGTATGATTTGTTTTAATTTTATATGTTTCTAACTTAGATATATAGAAACGTGACTTTTGTATTATTTAATTCGTGATTGTACCCTGTTGTTTCTTGCTAATCTATAAATTTTATTGGGAAATTTTATAAAAATATAGCTGGATTGTCTGCATAATCCTTGGCTTTATATGTGTGTTATGTTGTTTACATCTTCACCTAATCGAGCAGATGGAGTAGGTTATTGATTCAAATTCAAGTTTTATAATATGTAATTCGATTCATCTCCGAATTTAATTCAATTTAAGTCGAATATAAATATTAATATTATCTTAATAAGAATAAAAGGTATTTTCTCCTAAACAGAATTTCTTTTTTCCGATATCATATTTAGTATTTAAATCCAACTAAACTTGAATTTCAAAATTCAAATTGAATTTGAACTCAATCTCGGCGTTGGATTATTTGAACTCGTTTGTAACCTTAGCATGCCAGTAATAAATATTGAAACACGAGTAATTATAGAAAAAAATACGGTATTTGGAGGGATATATACATTTTCTTTTTCTTCTTTTTTTTTTTTCTAGGTGGACCGTCTACCTAACCTTGAACCACATAATTAATACGATCAGCTTATACCTTGAACAGATAAATTATGTTTGTACGTGATGGTTTATTCCAAAAAAGGTTGATTTCATAGGGAAAAAAAAGGGTGATGCATCTTACTAACTTAATTGGTCAATCCTTTTTGTTCTGTTTCCATGCTTTTTCATTTCTATGATCCTGTAATTTGAAGAGCAATACTGAGAAGAACATAGTTAATCAGAAGGCAAGCCCCCGTTTCGTGAATGAACATGGTTTCCACGTCTAGGAGCTTTCGTTTGAATTTAAAAAACACCAAAAGCTGTCTTCTTTCCTCAAATTTTCCACAAGAGAGGGAGGAAAAATTATCCCTAGTTTTGAAAATTTTGGAAAGCATTAGAAAACAATGCAATATAATTTTCTAGTCTCATGATATTTTCTAGACTAATAAAAACATATGCATGTCAGTTCATTTAGCATATTGGAAATGGAAGATACTCTAAACTCTAGAGTTGAAACTGAGGACTCGTGTAACATTTGATATATATGAATAGTTTGAAATTGAATGAGTTAATAATGGAATTGAATAGAATTGAGAAATTGAAAAACAAATCTATTTCTATAATTTGTAGTTATTCATAAATTCTTAAATTTTATTTATAATAGTGGTATTTGTCCAAATAGCCTTTTACAGGTGAAAAAATATACATTATATACGAAAAAGTTTATTATTATAAACTTCTAGTAATGAAGGTGAAGTGGAATGAATCCCATTTCTTCAAGATAGGATCAAACTCCTCTTAAAAGCAAGGAATTACAATTTCAACTTAAAAAAAAAAAGGAAAAGACTTTTAAATATAGAAAAATACCAATTCATTTTGAATATATTCTTTCATATCAAACATATACCCTTGAAAAATTAAAAGAAAAAACACTTAGTCTAACAGAGAAAATCTATGTAGGACCAAAGTAAGGGTTTGTGGAATTTCAATTTTGTTCAAAGATTTTCAAAGCATAAGAGCTAAAAAGAAGGAAATTTTCTTCAACGGCAACAGGGTCTTTTCTTTTTTTAGAACTCTCTTTATTCTCCATTATGATTCTCCACTTATTAGAAGACCTAACCCTTTTAGATTTTGAATTTGTACGAGCTTCAACGTTTCGTTTAGTTAATTAGTTGATCTTACTTTTACGATCGATAACGTTGCTTTTTTGTTTTGTTTAGGTTACCTTCTCGTATTCTCCGTTGAAAAACATCAACCATATTAGGAATATAAAGCCAAGCCAAAAGAATATTAGACGAATGTCTTTCACCTTTCTTTTTTTATTTCTTTCTTTTCCTAAACTCTTGTCTTGAGCTTTTTTTTTGTTGACAATCGAATCTAGCAAATCAACTGACGTGTTATTAACTTTTTTAATGGTTTCAACTTGTATTTCAAATGGATTCTACTCTTTTATATTTGCTTTAGTATGTTTTAAACTTTTTTTCATTTTAAAATCGGAAGTGCCCATCTTAAATCTCTAAAATTGTACTTTTGAATTTATTTTACTATTTCATCCAATATGGTCAAAAGATACTAAAATTTAAAAAGAAATTGGAAAAAAAAAAAACACATACAATCAAAGACAATGTTGTAGTAAAAAACTTAAAATTTTTTAAGATTTAAAGTTCTGAAAAATCTCAACTTCAAGGATATAAATTAAGTGTATATGAAACAAATATAAAAAACTTAGTTGCAATTTATCATAATTTAAACGTTTACTAGTTTGTTGCACTTGCAACAACATTTGTTTTCTATATTTATCAGCTAGAGACTTCTTATTGGACTATATGTCCCGATTAGTGTTTGCATAGAAAAGAATATAAATACATATTGTTGTCTCTCATCAAATTGAATTGGATGAACAGGATACACTTCTTTTCAAAATAGAAAGGCTCTGTTCTTGTCTTCAACCCCCGTCTTCTTCTGATTCGGTCATTGAATGAAATCAATACCACAAATTCAACATGGTAATAGAGCACATTAATAAGATTCATTACGCCTGATCTTCGTTTCTATTGGTTGAATTTCAATTGCTGATATGATTTGTGCGATTGATCAAAGTCGTGTAATGATGAATGAGCCAAATGTTATTAATTGTTTGTATTTGTCACGATTGGATAGTCTAAGTATGGTAATAGGGAATACTTTGCTTGGGGTTGATTAGATGATATGGGGCTTGGTGCAAAATTCAAATTAGGGTTTATAGATTACAGTTTTGTTGAGATAATATTATTTATTTTTACTTCTAGTCACTTTATACTAGTTACTTTTATCTCTAGTTATTTGTAGTTAGTTACTTGGTTGGTAGTTTTGTTTTTAGTAAGTTTATCTAGATTACGTCTATATATAAATAGCTAGTCACTAGACATACCTATCATATGTTAGAAATAATATAAAAGGAATACTTAAGAGGGAGGATGGATTAAGTATTATAAATTTTTTCTGTTTTATCAAACCAGATTAATTAACTAAGATAAGACAAGAGTAAACTTAAACAAACAGATGTAGTGGAATAAACTAATTAAAAAATAAACAGAGATAAAGAAACACGGAGAGAGAGAAAGAGAAGCAACATAAGGATTTAACATGGGGTTCGGCCCACTGCCTAATTTTCATGATGCAAACACTTCAAAGATGATTTTTACCACTATATTGATTATTCCAAAATCAATACATCTCTTAGACGAGGAATTACAACAAAACTTATCACAATAGGACTTTTACAATTGCATTTCACAAAGGACTTCCACTTGATAAATCAAGTGTTGTGCTGGTAACACATGACCAGGCTTCTCTTTGCCTTCTATGAAGGACTTCCTGCCTAATCACAATTAGGACGATGCTAGTAACTCCAAACCAGACTTCAAATGTCTCCCACTGAGGGCTTCTCTTTGCCTTCCATGAAGGACTTCCCACCTAATTGCAATTAAGACGATGCTGGTAACCCCAGACCAAACTTCAAATGCCTTCCACTGAGGACTTTTTCTTTGCCTTCCATGAAGGACTTCACTTTACCTCCACTGAGGATTTTTAACTTTACCTCTACGAGGACTTCTTTTACAAATACCTTTTACAAACAGCTCCTATATGAGCAGATTTATAAATTGAAAAGCTCTTAAGGAAATATACAAATTTCTTTTACAAAAAAACGCTCCTCCTTGAAAAGATTTAAGACAGAAAAATACTTTAGGAATTTTACAAATTCTTTTTACAAACTGAGCTCCTTAAACGAGCAGATAATCAACTTTTGTAAATCTTAAACAGTGCTCAAAAACTCGTGTTTAGATTGTATCAACAAATTTCGAAACAGAACACTAATTGTTCTCTTAAAAAAATTTACAAATTAACGAGAACAAGAATAAAAACATAAGTAAAAAAAAAAAAACTTTACAGAACGTTGTTTTCGTTTTTACTATGTGTTCAAAAATTCTAGTATATTTCCTTCTTCTTTTTTTTTAAAGAGGAGAAAAATTCTATTTATAGCTCTTGATAAAAATTTGCCGTTATCAAAAAGTTTCTGATAACCCATATTTGTATTTAACATACTTAACATTTTAATAACGTGTAAAAGTTCAAAAGCAATGAAAGAGCATTAAATGTGTTTGACACATGCATTAAATGCATTCCAACAGCTCTTTTCTTTCTAAAGTCGAGAGTAAACTTTCTGAAGCTAGGGTTTGAGGTCCAGGCCTAAATTTCAACCCTTGACTTTATAAATTTTGCCAAAAACTCCAGCTCTGACTTTACGATTTTGTCTAAAACTCCAGCCTTTGACTTCACGATTTTGCCCAAAACTCCAGCTCTTGACTTCATAATTTTGCCCAAAACTTCAACACTTGATTTTACAAGTTTTGCCCAAAACTTAGTCTTTCGTCTTTATTTGAATAGTACCTCTATCTTTCTTCTACTGGCTTCAATAGCTTCGTCTTGACTTTTCTTCAACTTTTTGCTCGGTTAAAGCTTAAACAATAGCAGAACAAATACAAAGCATATATATATATATATATATATTAAGTATTTAAACAATTAAGAATATTTAAATAATTAATTGTGTAATAATTATTCTCATCAAAATCATTCGTGAACATAAAGTTCAAGATCATAAGGTTAGTTGAGCTTTCTACAAAATTTCCTCTTTATTTTACTTCTTCTTCCTTTGTTCTCCTTCTTCATCATACTTGTTCTTGTTTTCTTAATAATAGAACAAGGGAAGTGCATACTCTACATGGCATTTGAGAAGGCTTCGAGTGAATTGTTTCTTCTTCATTCCACTAATGTTACGTTTGGTATGCGAGAAAATTTCCAAATGGAATGGATTAAAATGGGAGGAAATGAATGGAATGGAATGGAATGAGAGGCAAAATAATGTATCAATTCCTTTGTTTGGATACATCATGAAATAGAATGGGATTAACATGTTATTTGTCAAAAATATCTCCAATAATTAATGTGAATAATAAAGAGGATGCAAAAGTAATATAATGGTAATTATTTATAAGGGTGAAATAGAATCGCGATTCCGCCTTTGTCGAATTCCCTCTCAAAGTTGAAATCGTTGATTCCTGGGAATTGCGATTCTGACTTTAAAAAATGCAACCAAACACAGGAATGGGAGTATAACTCGGAATCACGATTCCATTCCTGGTTCATTCCTGCGTACCAAACATGACATAAGTGATTTCTTGTTCTTACTCTGATCGATTATGGAAAGTTCTTCTAATCTGGTACGAAATGATTCTAGCATATTTGATCCATTGTTTTTGTCTGGATCCCATAAGCCGATTATATGTCGAGGAAATATCATATTCAATGAATTAAATTTCTTTGTTTGGCATCAATAAACTAAAATGGTGTTAGGTGGGAAATTGAAGCTAGAGTTTTTAGATGGTACTTTACCTAAACCTAGTGATAATTTACTTAAGATAATTGAGTGGATTAGATGCGATAATATGGTGAGGTGCTAGATCTTAAACTCTACGTGTAGTGATTTTTCACAGAATATTCTATATGTATAATCTTCTTTGAATTTGTGGAATGAAATCATTGGACAATATGAACAATCTAATGGACCTTTAGTTTACAAATTCAATAGGATATTTCTAATTTGAAACAAGGGAATTTGAGTGTTGGATTGTGTTATAACAAGTTCAAAAGACTATAGGATGAATTACAATCTTTACACGTGTATCCTTTATGTAGCTATAGGAGGATGAATTATTGCATGTGTAATTCGAGAGAGAGAGAGAGTTATGTATTTTAAGTCACAAACCCAATAAATTAAATTTTTTATGGGTTTAGGCAATGTATATGAAAACGTACACAATCAAGTATTGTCAATAGAGCCTCTACCTTATGTTATTCATGCTTTTTACCGTGTAAAACAAATTGAAAAATAAAGAGAAATTACAAGTTTAGGTGATTCAAAAGCTATGACTTTTGCTACAACAAAGGATATGAGTGAATATAATATAGATAGTGTAACGCCCTAAACTAAAGCATTATAAATCCACTGCATGTCTTTTTTTGAAAGGAACACGCAAAGGTTATATAAACTAATCCACAATTACAAAATATATACATATCTCTAATATCACTCAAAAGGTTACTTGAAAACTTTCATCAAATATATATATAATCTTCATAACAACCAATTTCCATAAAAATCTAAAGCCAACAAAAACATAAATCCTTGATACAACTTTACTTTCATTCCTCATACAAAAATATATGGAAAAATGTTTATAAGTCCTTCACACTTTAACTTTAGATCTGGAAGTCTAACTATCTATAAGATAATCTATAGCATTATTGACCTCCCTTAGGTCCATAGATATCATAACCTAAAATATCACAGACTATAGAATCTTCACCTGAACCTGAAAAATAAAGGGATGAGTGAAAATTCCTAGTATGTCATACCACACACAAATGTGTGTGAACACTCATCAAACAAATCACAGCATCATATGTTATTATGCAGTATCCACATGTTTATTATCTTTTAATTAGCCATCAACCAGCATAGCTTAGGATTATTGATCACTAACCCTAAACTCGGAGTAACTCATAACCCCGATAAAAATAATAGTATAATACTTATATATATATATATAATTGCATTCCATAATTAAGCTAGTAAAAACTCCTAATCTACCAGAATCATATCCAGGTGCAACTCCACTCGGGACAACGCCACACAAGGATCATCAGGTTGCCAGCGTTAGTATCAGACTCTGCGTGGTCTTTACTAACCGCAGGCAAACACTATCAGCACAACAATTTTAAAAGCCCGCAATGGTAATCCAATTTATATGCATGTCCAATCCTATAAGCACAAGCAACAAACAAAATATAGTCATACTTGCATTCGCTTCAACTCCAATTTCACCAATAGAACTTCTATCAGAAAAGAATTCCTAATCTCACAAGAATTCCTGATCCACAATATATCTCAATCAATTACAATTCCATGCATATAATAAAATCCTAACCCTGAATTCCATAAATTTTACTCCTAATCACAGATCCATAATAAAAGATCAACACATATGTTCCTTTTGTTCACAATTCAGTAAAACCTTCAAATACAACTTTCACTAAAATTCCTAATTATCTCCACAATTCCTTCAATATATAGATTCCTCAATTAATAAAATAATTACTAGAAAAGATTATAATTTTAGAACCACAAAGATTTGATTACATCTACACTTACCTAGAACGTACAGATTTCTCTTGAACAGAACCCTAATTCAAACAAATAATAAACTACGATCATAATCCTATAATCTTAAGAAATTACAAGTTCTAAGATCGATCATACCTTTTCTTTGAATCGAAACCACACAAATCTTCAAACCAATTTTTTAGGATTTCTCCACAAGATCTTGATTCTCTTCAAAACCAATGAAACAAGCTTATTAGGGATTTACCCTCAAAGAATTGATTGGAAAAAGGCTAGAGAGAAATCTATTTACCTTAGGTTCGTTGAGGGAAAGTTGCGACAATTTCGAAGCCAAAGGGGTCTATTTATAGAAGAGGAAAAAGGCAAAGATATATATATAAAAAAAAACTTTCATGACCCTTCAATTTCCATAACAGTATATTGAAAACAAAAAGACACGAAACCCTTCAACTGTTGTAACAACATAGGAAACGAAAAGACATCTCATGTATTATATATCTGTCATATAATACACATAAATAAAACTTATAAGGATGGACATAAAATCCTCTCATTCTATAACATGACATTACTAACCTTCATTACAAATTATTTTCCTTTATATTACAAATAGGAAGAAAATGAAGAGCAAGATGATTTGCAAACATTATGTAACGATGGACATTTGATAGAGAATTTTTTCTAATATATTAGTTATCTGTATTGGTATAAGGGAAGAGGAATGTTAAGAAAAATAAAAGGATATCCTATGCAACTTCTATGGACCAAGATAAACATATAGCAAAAACTCCTTTTGATTCTATTAGCAACAGCGTTGAAAGTACTATTAAGGGTGTCGTGGACACTAATATGCTACATAATATGTTTTGTGAGATGTTGAGGCTTTTAAAACAGAAAAATGACCAGACAAATTGTGAAGGAATGGTCTTGAATGCAATGAATTGTGCATGTATGACTTATATTATGTTTTCATCATGTTTTAATACTTCGAATTACAAGCTTGGTTTTTGCATAGTTGATATAAGTGCAACGGATCATTTGACACCCTTTCCTTCACTTTTACTTCACTAAACAACTTTGCCCAACCCTATATAGTTTGGTTACCTGATGTTTCTATGAAACCAATTCATATAATTAGAGACATACAACTGGCTCCAAACCTTATTCTTCATGATTATTTTCTTGTCCTAGATTTTACACACAAATTGCTCTTGGTGAGTAAAAATCTCAAGCATAAGAATCCAATCATTTCACTAGATGATTGTTCATGTGTCTTTCTAGGCCCAAGAACTAATATTAATGTCACAAAAGCTAAGGAAAATCTTAGATTGTATGTTCTTCGGTCCAATTCTATTATAGATGTTGCTAGTTATGATACTTTGATGTTCATTCATGTAATGAAAATAGCCATGTTCCTTTGCTTCATGCAAGGCTTGGTCATTCATCTATTTGTAAACTCTTACACTTGGATATTTGTAAATCTTTTGACATATCTCATTTCTTTTGTGAGATTTGTAAGCAAGCTAAAATGCATTGCTAGCCTTTTCAATCTAATTCTTCTTGTTCACCTTTTGCTTTCCATTTGTTACACATTGATTTAGAGGGACCATATAATGTTACATCTTTCAGTAGAGTCAATTATTTCCTCACGAATTTAGATGACTATAGCTATTGCACTTGGACTTATTTATTGATTAACAAATATCAAGTTCCAAATGTTTTAGCATAGTCTTTCTGTTATGTTTACAATTGTTTTAATGTCACACCAAAACATGTTCATACTGATAATGGTTCTGAGTTTATATCTCAAGAATCTCAGTCCTTATTTAGCAAACTAGGAATTCTTCATCAATGCACCATGGTTTATACACCACACCAAAATGGTTGGGTTGAAAGAAAATACCGATATTTGTTAGACACCAATAGAGCTTTGAGGTTCCATGCTAATTTGCCAAAATACTTTTTGGTGTGAGTGTCTTTTGACAGCAATTTATCTCATCAATAGGATAACTATGTCTATGTTAGGTTGGAAAATGCCTTATGAGATGTTGTTTGGTCAAGCACCTGATTATTCTCATTTAGGTTTATGGGATGTCTTTGCTTTTCATCTATTCATGTTATTAAAAGGGATAAAATCAAATCCAAGAGATTTTAATTGTGTTTTCTTAGAATATCTATAGGACCATAAAGATTATAAGCTTTTTGATCTTCTCACTAAGCACATCATTATGAGTCAAGATGTACACTTTTGTGAGGACATATTTCCTTTTAGAAGTCCTAATCCTCTTCCTCTTGATTCACAGCTTGAGTCTGTTTCTTTTCCTTCTTTGAATATTGATCATGTCATCTCTAGTCAACCTATTATTAATGTTACTTCTACAAATTAGCATCCGCTTCCTGATCATATAGCTGAGTCTACTTTAAGAACTCTACCAAAGAATGTAGATTGCGACAATGGTTACATGACTATGAACATATAATTCTTGATCATTCTAGTTCTTCTAGATTGGTAAATTTTACTTCTTTTTCTTCTTCTTCTACCATATATCCATTGTTTCCCCCTTCTACTTTTCAACCTTATCTAAAGACTATGTGATTTCGTTAGCAAATTTGTTTGTTGTTTCGAAACCAACTTTTTATTCTAAGGCCACTAAACATAGTGAGTGAATTAATACCATGAATAAGGAAATTTAAGCTCTTGAAAAGAATCGAACGTGGCAACTTATTACTTTACCAAAGGGAAAGAAAGATATTGGTTGTAAATGGGTTTATAAAACTAAATTTAAACTTGATGGAATTATGGATAGATATAAAGTTTGCTTGGTTAATAAGGATGTACTCAAGTAGAAATAGGGATATAATCGGGTTGAGTTTGGGATGGCTTTTACAAAACTTGAACTCAGTATGCTATAGGGTTTCTGATTGGTCCATTAACTCAAAACCTACCTGATGGACCTTATAGGATACCCGAACCATTTTATGTTTAAGGATATCTCAAAAATAAAATCCATCCCATCCCATCCACCCCCCCCGGCCCTAAAAATACATACTTATGATTTTTTTCTTGTTCATTCATGGGAAATTTCTTTTCAAATTTATTCTCTTTATTCTCAAATTGCTTAACATTGCAATAATTCACCATGGTTAATGAAAATCAAATATTATGACAAATTAAAGACCTACAAAATTAATATACTATTTATTAAATTGAACTAGAGATTTAAAAATGTATATACTATGTATTAAATTGAACTAGTGCTTTAATACATAAAATTTAAATTAATTTGAATTTGAATTTTATTAATTGAAAAGAATTTAATAATATTTTTTTTCTTAACGAGTATAGGTTTCCAATGGGTTTTATATCTATCCCAAAAACCATATAGGGTTTAGCGTAATGTTCCAAAACTCTTCCCAAACATTATAAGATAATACCCTGTAGGGTATTTATTAGGTTGAGCTGGTCGAGTACCCTATAATAGCCCACTCGGTTATATCCCTAAGTAAAGGGAGAAGATTATCATAACTCCTTTTTTCCGGTCACTAAATTGGATACCCTGCGTATTCTTCTTGTTGTTACAGGTGCTATGCATTGGCCATTGCATCAAATTAATATAAAAAATGCTTTTCTTCTTGGCAATTTAGATGAGGAGATAGACATGCTTCCTCCTTAAGGCTATGATAAGGCTAGTCCCTCTCAAGTATATAGGTTGAAGAGATCACTATATGGTTTAAAGCTGGCCTCTCATCAATAGAATCATAGATTATCGCTTTTGTTAGTTAAATAAAGCTTTGTTTAATCCAAAAACGATTATTCCCTTCTTACTAAGAAAGATTCGAATGGTTTTCATGTAGTCCTTGTTTATGTGGATGATTTGGTTTGACCTGCACTAATCTTGTTGTAATAGAAGATTTAAAACGTGCTTTGGATTATGAATTTACGATCAAGGACTTAGGGGAGGCTGGATTATTCTTTAGGCTTAAATTATGTTGCACTCGACTTGGTATTCATGTACATTAGTGCAAATATATTATTGATATTCCTAGTGTTATTGAGTTGATGATAAACCTAATTTATAAGTGTTAAACTATGCTTTTATCGATCATTTTATTGATTGTTATTATGAATTTAACACTTAAAATTATTAAAATTTATTTTCAAGCCTTCAAGAGAGTGATTTTATGAAAGGAGAAATTTTGGGCCAAAAATATGAAGTTTAGAAGCTATTTAGAGATGACATGAGAAAGACGTGGCCACGTCCCCAAGTCATGTAGAGAAAAGCGCCTGGAGAACAACATTTGAGATCTATCGCGACATGATGAGAGACACAACATGTCTTAAGTTGTGCTGTTCTCAAGAATATAGACGAGAATTCTACAGGAAAACAACATGACTTGTCTGAGTCATGTGCTAAGACATGACCAAACAACACAACTTGTCTTAAATTGTGTTGTGCTTAAAATTTTGTATTTCTTGTGTACAAAATTTGACACGATCGGAGACATGATTTGCCTCAGTGATGTCTTTTTAACAACAAAGATATTTTAGGAAACTACTAGAAAGTTGAAAGATTCCTATTTGGGCTTGAAGAAAAAGGCATCTTGGGATTATGCTCCATTATGTATCTTGTGGGGTTACCGTTACTTGTCCTATGGAGGAGTAGATTACTAGTTTAGATTTTAGTGAACTCTAGGATGATTATGTGATTTGTTCTTTATTGATTTTGATATATTAATTGATTTCTTAAATATAGTTTTGTTGTTCTTTATTATTTATCTTGAATCGGTAGTGTGCAATATTAATTCTTCATTTGATATTCATGCAAATTAATTAAAAAATTCTTCATATGACTAGATATGCATAATTGGAAGGAGTTTCATGCAATCCTAGATTTAGGACGACATAATTCCTTAGGATTTTTGCAAAACTTAATAAGTGAATTCTAAATCAATAATGCTATCTTGGTGGTTTTAACTAGAAAGGAATTTCAATTAATCAAGCGAGATTCAAGATTCAATAATCATGAAAGATATTAGATTACATTAGGAATTTCTACCATTCAAGAGTATTAACAATAATATTAGAATTATCTTTAGCATAATCACATATCACTTAGTGGGATCTAAGATTTAAACGTTCATGCAATTTGGTTATCCTTTTCACTTGACTTGTGTTTAATCTGTAATTAGTAGTAATATAATATATATTATTCAATTTACTCGATTTTAAAAGTTAAGAAATAGGATATAGGTAAGCATCAGTACACAACGATCCTTGTAAAGACGATACTCAGACTCAATCCCTATACTAAAATATCGACAAGTCTACTTACCTTTGGTACCGTCATAGCAAGGATTTGGGTATGACTTTTAACTTGTTATTGATTTTTTTTATTAATATCAAATTCGTACCAAGTTTTTGGCATTGTTGTCGAGGAATTAGCAACATTAAGAAATCTACTATCAAGTTAGAAGCAAATTCTCTTCTTCCTTCTTATTCTTTCTAACTATTACTTCTTCTCACTCCTCTTGTTGGTTGAATTTGCTTCTAATGTTGGATTTAAAGATTTTCTTGATATATTTTGCAAAGGCTATTGATAGAGGGAGTAAGAATGGTGGAATTGTGATATTGGCTATTAGAGTGTATCTGATAGTGCCAAAGAACCTTCTTCATGGACTTTGTAAACCTGGTATGTTGGCATTATGGAAAGCTACCTTCATGTAAGTGCATCAATCCTTGTTACTTTGATTCACCCCCATGTATTGTATTACCTTTGTTTAATGTAGATGAGCAACCATGTGAAAACACCGTGGGTGAATTGGCTCAAGGACATTGGTATAAATATGGAAATTTTGACGTAAATACATTTCTTCGTATCCTAACATCACCTCAAGTATCATATCACTCCTGCACTTTCGATGAAAAGATGGATCCTAATAGCTATTCGATTGAAGCAAAATTAGATAAAAGTGAAGAGGAGTTTAGTTCTCAAGATATAAAATCGTTACATGAAGAAAAGTGTGAAATTCATTTGATCCCAAGTAAGGAGAATGAAGAGGTTGACAATCAATTAGCAATCGATGATGTAAAGCCCTCTCTAATTTTTTATGAGTGTGAGATAGAAAGAGACTATTTTGTGTTGGAGTGCCTAGAACTTCTAAGATATATATTTGAATTTGAATAGGCATATGATTTAGAAACTACTCCTTTGATTGAAGTTACATTAGAAATTTTTGTAGGGATTGATAGACAATTGGATCAATATCCGTCATTAATGAAGTATCTCTCATGTGTTATAGAGTTATGGGAGTGCGATACATTCCTATAGAATCCAGGCAGATAAGAAACACCATTGTCAAGCTAACGATGATAAATAAAAGAGTTACCTGGGAGGCAATCCATGCCTAACTTCTCTTTATTCTTAACCTTTTTTTATCTTTTTTTTTTTTTTTACTTCTTAGACCCATATTCATATCATCTTTTTGATGTCTTATTGGTGAATAGGTGAAAATTACAACTTTGAAGTGTTACGAAGGACTGTTACATTGAAAAAATCTTAGTAAGTATGTTATCAAAATGACATAGAACGAACATAACCTGTCAATAATTTGTGCCCCTTTCTAACCCCATGCAATCTATGAACACTGAGAATGACACAAGGAAGACAAATCTTGTCATAACTCATGCCAAGTTCTATGGCCTATTCTCTAGAACAACATGAGAAGGGACAAGTCATGTCCCTATCTTATGTAACTTTCTATGAGTTTAATTTTAAAAAGACACAAGGAACACGTGTCGTGTCTTCATTTGTGTCCTTGGCTCGATGTAAAAAGGGTTCACAACATAACCTACCCACTTCCTCACTTTGCAAAACACAAGAACATACACACAATCACTCACTCTATTGCACCACAATTCATCATCATCATTCAAGGTTTCTACATAAGTTTTCTTCCTCTTTATGCTATCTTCATCCTTTTCTCTTTATTAGCTTGTCTTGACCTATTCTAGATTTTTTTTTGTGCATCACATTATCAAGTTAGGGTTTCAACATTGCAAAATGAGAATATGCAAGTGTTTAATCTTTGATTGCTTAGTAAAGTTGTTTATATTGTGATTTGTCAAGTTATGATTGCGATTTTTGCTAAATTCATGAAATCCTAATGTGAATTGAGACTATATGCTATGACCCAAAGGTTTTAAAGCTAAGTATTAGTGTTAGATGGCTATTATCCATATTGTAGTTTTGATTATTGCTTATTGAAAACCGTGTTTAGCCTTGCATTATTCGATTTTGCCCTTTTCCCTTATTTGCAATGTTGTCAAAAAGACATGACTTGTCTTCCTCATGTCCCTCTCAAATCACATTCTTTTGTGTTATATTGTTGACTTATGCTTTTGTATATCTATTTTATTGTCTTATTCATGTCTTATGCCATAGAAATCACACATTAGTTATGATTAAGTTGTGTTTCTTGCATCTTTAATAGTAATGCTTTGTAGGATGAGGTAAAAGAAGGTAGTTAAGAGGAAGGGACAGGGAAAGAGGATGAGGATGAAGAAGAGGAAGAAGTTGAGGAGGACAGGAAAGGAGATGAAATACCATCTGAGACACCAAAAGCTAAGAGGAAGCATCGTGATGACAAGGAGGAAGACGTCGATTATTGGAGTGATTGATTTTTTTGACTTGGATGATTTTCCTTTGAGTAACCCTATACATTGCAGGGCCCAATCATAGTCAAAAGAAGAGTTTGATCCTGGCTCAGAAGGAAGGCTAGCTATATGCTTAACACATGTAAGTCAAATGTTGTTCTCGCTGGGCAAAAGTGAGGTAGAGGAATGGTCAACTCATCAGGCTCATAACCTGAAGATGATAAGTTCGAATCTTGATTCTTTTATGGGGTAAATGGGGGATAGGTCTTAACTTTGTTTCTAACCTCTAACTTTTTCTTTTTGTTTTGTTTATCACTTTTTGCAGCTTGCTTCTGTTTTTACCATGCTTTTGACTTGTTAAAATAGTAGCTATACGTGTTTTAATTGCTGAATTCATCAAATATTGTAGTTGAGCTTTGTTATCTTTTCCATGCCTACCATTAAACTAGGGAAGTTTTTTCCTTTTCTTCTTATATTTTCCTCCATTATCCTTTTTTCTTTTTGTGACAGTAAGGACAATTTCAATTCGAAGTGTAAAGGAGGAATTACAAATAAACAAAGGGTTTATCATGAATTTTAATGGATTGGATTTATCCTCACTTAACCATTGCTTTATTTGGATTAAATCATTTATGCTGCTAATGGAAAGCCAACTTGATTACACTTAGGAATTACATGATCTAATCTTGCATTCACTAGAAAAGTAACTATGAATTAATGTAAACTTTGGTATAGATTTTTCAATTTTTATAGAAAATAAAGTACTTAAGTAATTATGTTCTTTATACTTCACTAAAATGGAATGGTGAAATCCATGTGAATTAAAGTTACTTGTGATTTAGACTTAGAATTTAGAGTTGGAATAAGGCTAAGACCACTAACTAGGGGTTAAAAGGTTGTATTTTTAAGTTAACTTTTAAGTATACTCATTTCTTGATCTTTTTTAGAACACTATAATTTCTAATGGATGTTCAATGAAATTGTCCCTTAGTGGATTTCCAAAAACAGAGTACAATTAATTAGGAGTATCAAGCTAAATTAAATTAATTGGCAAAGAAAGGTCTTGGTCCCTCAGAAGAGTAATAGTTCAATCCACAATGCCAACAAACTCAAAAAAGAAAGAAAAAGAAAAGAATATTAAAAATTTGTTGATATAGGTTGACTTGGTCCCTAAAAAGAGCACTAGTTCGATCCCTGTTGTCAATTTGATTAAAAAAAGCAAACAAATAATAATAATAATAATAACTTAGTTGGTAAGGGCGGGTTTTGATTCGTCAAAAGAGAAAATTTCGACCCTACTAGCAATAATGAGTACTGCTGAATATAAATCACTCCCACAAAAAAAAAAAAAAAAAATAGAACTCAAAGATAGTATAAAATCTGAGGGATGGTAGATGAAAAATGCATACATTCTACATTGTGGTGTTTAGATAGGAGAGGTAGAGGAGTGTATAGTTCTTAGTCTAATGTACAAGGTATAGCTGAGTCTTACCTAATTAGTTGACCTTGTGCTTGGTTTTTACTTTAGAATCTTGGATTAAATTATGAGATTAAACTTTGACTTGCATGGATAAATAGGATAAAGGTAT
This sequence comes from Combretum micranthum, assembly GCA_024138025.1. NCBI lineage: Eukaryota > Viridiplantae > Streptophyta > Magnoliopsida > Myrtales > Combretaceae > Combretum > Combretum micranthum. The sequence continues at coordinate 1,750,352 of JAMXBD010000045.1, forward strand.
AAGCAGTGCATGTACTATCATTTTTTGCAATTTATTGCTCAATGTTTGATTTTGGGCAAAAAGGTATCTACACTTTCGAACTAATGGCATTTTAGTACCTAATGTTAAGAGTATAGAGGCTCTAAAATGTCATCAATTTGAAAGTATGTACTTTTTTGTGCAAAATCAAATGTCAGACACCAAATTGCTAAAAAATAATAGTATAGGCACTCCCAGTGCCCTTATTCATGGATTAACTCTTGAGTTCCAGTATTTTCAGGTATATTAAATACAATTGGTTATTTACTTGAATATAAAATAAGTTACTTGAATTATAATGTTAAATTTTTAAGTGAATCTAAGGTGGGGACTTTGACCTTAGCTAGATTACAAGTGTAAATTCCAACTACTTTTCCTAAGTAATGTAATTTTTTAGAGCTTACTCTTCCTTGTTCTCAATTTGATTTTTAATTTGATTTTATTTGCTTGAGGATAAGCAAATCCTTAAATGTAGTGGGATTTGACAAACTTAATTATAAGTGTCAAAATCAGCTTTTGTTGGTCATTTTATTAATAATTATTATGATTTTAGTAATTAAAATCATTAAAATTTATTTTTAGGTCTCCAATAGAAAGACTTTATAAAAATGAAGAATTTTGGGCCAAGTTTGGAAGTAATTTGTAGGTGACATGAGAAAGACATGGCTATGTCCCCCAAGTCATGTCAAGAAAAGTGCATGTCGAATAAAATTTGAATTCTAACGCGACATGGCAAGAGATATGACTTATCTTAAGTTGTGCCATTATGGAATTGGGCATAGAAAGTTACACGACCAAGGGACACGTCTTGTCTTAAGTCATGTCGTTCTCAAGAATATGAAAGAGAATTTTACAGGCAAAATGACTTGACTTGTCTAAGTCATGTCCCAAGACATGACCAAACGACAAAACTCGTCTTAAGTCGTGTTGTGCCTAATTTTGGATTTCTTGTGTGCAGAATTTAACATGACCAGAGGCATGACTTATCTTAGTCATGTCTTTTTAACAACAAAGTATTTTAGGAAACTACTTAAAAGCTGAAAGATTCCTCCTTGAGCTTGAAGAAAAAGATATCTTGGGATAGTTTTGGAAAGTTTCAAAGATTCCACTCTTCACATTCAAGAACATCAAAAACTTTCCGTTCTTAATGATCTTCTTTCCTATTTTGAAGCCTTGACTTGCCAAACAAGAGCAAGAAACTTTCTTATTCTTCAAGACATCAACTTTCCTAATTGTAACAGTATATTATGTAACCAACAGAGGCATCTAGAAAGTTACATAATTATATCACAACTAACATGTCCCATATAAAGTAAACATATAAAATAGGATCAAAAGTTAATTAGAGCAAGAAAGATATTATGCATAGACTAAGCCATCACATAAATATTAGATCCATGGTCTTCAAGGGCTTCACCTAAACACTTCTGCAAAGAACTTAGAAGAAAAAGGGAAAAAAACATATTACAAATACTACATACTAAGTCTCTATTACACTTGAGGGTCTTCCTTCCAAAAATGGATAAATAAGTTCATTTTCTATCCTAACTTCCACACCTGGTCTTGGTCTCGGTCTTCCTGCTTAGATTCCTATAAAGTAACTATCTAAAGGAGTATGAGCATTGAAAAGCCCAGTGAGTAACAAAATCTTAACATAATTCATTGATCTCAAATCATGGTTAATTAATAGACATATGCAATGCATCAATCAAACATATGTAGCAAACATGGTTTAGATAATCGAAATTCAAACCTATAGGAATTTACGTCCTCCTAAGGGGTTGAAGGATTAGTTGAGTAATTCATATCTATGAGAATTCCAAAACTAAAGAAGGGGAATTCTTCCAATTCTTTTATTATAAGAAAAGTAGATATAGTATCTATAGTTTCCATTTCATTTAGAACTTCAAAATTCCCAGTAAGTATTAATACTATATAGCCAACTCTAACACAAGCGACCTCCTTCGAAACTTACTTAGTTCTTGTAAAGCTGACAACCCTATGGTAACATTCACCAGATTCATTGGACTCGACAAGCATTGCTATAGAATCGAAATATTAACACGTAACATGAATACCATATTAATGCAATTATGATGTTATGTAATGCATGTCAGTTTAAGTTTAAGGTCCAATAAGCTTTAGTTCATGTTATATGGTAATCATCTCAATTTCAAACACTCATCAATCCAAACTAACAACTATTACCAATAAAAAAGGTTATTACTTTGAATATAAGAATTTATCACTCATTCATAAACATATAACTAGCAAAGTTCCTAATCCCCATGCATTTTGATAATTTAAGTACATTTAAGACAATGTTCACCTACTATGTTACAAGCACAGTCAAAGTGAAAAGATCCATTTACTTACCCATGCACAATAGCTAATTGTCATAATAATCAACTAGAAAGTCCAAGTCTTGATCAAAATATCCTATAAAATAACAAGTAAAATTCACTAAGTATGTGTCTATGTAGGACTTCTATGGATACTTAAGTATTTTAAACTTAAGTTATTATAATTCTAGTTCGTAGATTCTTAAGGAATAAAGGAATTCTAAACTCAACTACTCTCATTTAATAGGAAGCAAAACATACATATCAAAGCATATATATGTATATTTAATTAATTAATAAAGAAAAAAATATATATTTTTTAAAACAAGAATGTCTAACCCGGCTAGCTGCACGGTTGTGTAGTTGTGCAGGGTAGCATCAGCACATGCACACTAGGTGATCTGTGACCAGCTTCTACTTCACCCTCTCAAATGGCCCGTTTGGGCCCAAACTCTATCCCATACTCTACCACATCCCTTAAATGCCCCCTTAGAGACCAGAGCTTATTCTAGACACTACCACAACCCTTTAAATTGCTCGTTTAAACCTTCCATGAGCTATAACTTCCAAATTTCAAAAAATTTCACTTTTCGAACACATGATTTGGTCTCAAACTTCATCAAGAACACTTCGTTACTCACATACATGTACCATATACCCATCCAACAACTTTAGATAACCAAAACACCAAAAATCCCATACTCCACATGAACAACACACTCCATCAACTCCATCCATAAACAAAAGCCTATGCTATCAGAGATTTACGACTCAAACTACCCACATCATTCTCTTTACTTCATTTATCAAACATTAAACTCACCATCAAAACCCATCACAAACATAAACTTTAACTACTCAAATTTAACAAAATTAATAAGGAAAGAAGAAGCTCTAACTTACCTTAAGCCATTAGCTTGAGTTATTGGTGAGTTTTGAAAGAGAATCAAGAAGAAGATGAGATGTAAGTGTGTGTGTGTGTGTGTGTACGCTTTCTATGTCTGGTGTAAGAAGAGGGGAGGATTTTTGCCCAATTTTGATTGATTTTGTCTTTTGCATATAGATAAAGTTGGTTGACTTTTAGGCATGTGCAAAAGTTATATTGTGTGTGTGAGTGTAGGCTTGCTAAGGTGGAATAAGGCTAAAAAGTGGCAGAAAAATTGACTTAGTTTTACATCAAAAAGACATCCAAAAGTTTATTACTTGAAATCAATATAAGTCTTTGATAAATTTGGCTTATAAATTATATTTGAAAGGAAATTTTCTTATGAAAATCTATATTGGAATACTTTGTAATTTAAAGATTAAATTTTTAAAATCTAGTTTTCTAAGGAAGTTTAGAAGTAAGATAATTGATATACAACTTGAAATAAGTTACTTGAACTATTAGATCTTTAAAAGCCTCTAAAGAAAAATTTGAAATTAATTAAACTAATAGGCAACTTTAAAAGGATTTAAATAAAATTTTGGATTTGTTTCCTTATTTATCTAATTCAATACATATTAATACACTTAAATCTAATAATCAAAGCATGCATACAAAATTATATACTAAAAATAATTGATTTTTAATTGCATATCTCAAATTCTTAACATGGAAAAACTTGGAGGTTACACAATTGGAAGAAGTTGCACGCAATCTTAGATTTAAGACGACATAATTCTTTGGTATTAGGGTGAAATATAATAGGGGGATTCTAGATTATCTTAGGGGTTTTAACTGGAAAGGAATTTTAGTTAATCAAGTGAAAATTAGGATTCAATAATCTTGAAGGAGATATTAGATTACATTAGGATTCTCTACCATTCAAGAGTTTCAACAATAACATTAGAATTATCTTTAGTGTAATCACATATTAACAAGTGAGGATTCAAGATCTAACCATTCACGCAATTTGGTTATCTTTTTCACTTAACTTGTGTTTGATCTATAATTAGGAGCAATTTAATATATATTATTCAACTTACTCAATTTTGTAGGTTAAGAAATATGAAAAGGTAAGTATTAGTATACATCAATCCCTATGGAGACAATACTCGAACTCAATCCTTATATTATAATATTAACAAATTCACCTAGCTTTTGTACGTTATAGCAAGGATTTGAGTGTGAGTTTTAACTTGTTAGTGATTTTTTTATTGCTATCAAATCTGTACCAGTTGACAGCATGTAAGCCTGTCAAAGTGCCTTTATTTACGAAAATTCACTTGGATCGTGACATAGGAGATCTTCTTTATGATCTACATATTTATCATCAAGCAATTGGAAATCTACTTTATCTTAGTTTGACTAAACTGGGCATCTCCTTTGTTGTCCATTATCTTAGTCAGTTCATGTCTACTCCAAGAAGTACTAATTATGCTACTTTATTGCAACTTTTCTATCATTTGAAACAAACTATTTCACTTGCTTGATGCTTTCCTGTAGATAATTCGCCCCAACTTTATGCTTATTCGAATGTCGATTGGGCATTGTGTGCTGTTAATAGGAAGTCAATTTCTAGTTTCTATCTTGTGCTCGGCTCTATTGCTGTTTCATTGAAATCAAAGAAACAACCTATAGTATCAACATCATTTTTTGAGGCTGAGTATTGTAGCTTAGTTTTTACTACTAAGGAGCTTTTATAGGTATCATATGTTTTTGCTAATTTGTTAGTTGATGTTTCTTTTCCCATTTCTCTATACCATTATAATAAATCAACCATTCAGATTGCCAATAACCCTTGTCAACATGGTTGTACTAAGCACATCGAGATTGGAATTCATTTTATTAGTAATTATGTTTCTAAGGGTTTCATTTGTTTGCTATATAGTACCTTTTAACAGCAGCTTGCAAATATTTTATGAACTTGTTTCTAAGCAAGTTATGTTACATTTTGCTTCCAAGTTAGGTTTTGTTCAAAATCCAACTTGAGGGGGAAGAGGGAACATGTTGAGATAACGTTATTTGTTTTTACTTCTAGTATATACTAGTTACTTTTACCACTAGTTATTTGTAGTTAGTTACTTGGTTAGTCGTTTAGACTACGTATGTATTTAAATAGCTGGACACACTTATCATAATGTTAGTTAAGCTTTATACAAAATTTCATCTCTATTTTTCTTCTTCTTCCTTAGTTCCCTTTCTTTGTCATACTTATTCTCATTTTCTTGATATCTGAACAAAGGAAATGCATTCTTTACAAGTTTATTAAAATCTAATGTGACATCATCCAATCTAATTAGATGGAAGAGAAATGACTATATAGCTTTTTGAAACAATCTAATCTACTTTTTACTATATACTATAACAAATTGAAAAATGTTGCAATGAGCCACGAGTTTTGCATGCATATCTAAATTGTGTGTGTGGACATTTTATGTATTCTACTTGCAATTTCAAAGAAAGAATTTAAAAATTTAAATCTAAGATTCGATTTATTCAGTTCCTTATAGGTCTTAATGAAAGCCATGAGATGGTGAGAAAGCAAACTTTGGCTATGGATCCATTATCTACTGTGAGCAGGGTGTATTATTTAATACATCATGTTGAGAAACAGAGGCAAATTACTAAAAACATGCCTCTTGATGTAGAAGCTTTAGCTTACTAATTAAAAAGATATAATAATGTAGTAAGTTGTGAAGAATTTGCTAATAAAAGAAAAGAGAAGAAAACTCTTTGTAGATGTTGTAAATTAAATGGTCGTCATATTGAAAATTGTTTTCAACTTGCTAAATACTTAAAGTAGTATTAAAAAAAAAAGGACTTAGTGGAGGAAAAAACTCAAACAAAGTTGCTATGAATTATATTAGATAGAAGATGAAATGTTGTTAATCTTTCTACTTCACTAGATATTAGTTCTATATATGATATAAAATAATATTAAAAGGTTCATGGTCAACTTCTTCTATTGCATTATTATTAACTTTTGATCCTAAGCTTGTATAAACCATTGTGTAGTAAAATTATTGGACTACATAGGACAAAAAGGGTGCAACTAACTATGTTACACCCTTTTATTCCATTTTATTTGAAGTTCATTCTTTTCCTTAACCCCTTTCTATTTGACTATAGATGGAACCATCAAGTTAGTACAGCTATATGGTTCAACACACATAAATTCCTCACTTACTTTGACAAATGTTCTTTGTGCATCAAAATTCTCACATAACTTATTGTTAATATATCATTTATTGAAAGAAAACAAATTATTTTAAAAAATCGAATCAAATTTCTTCATGTTTCAGGGTCAAGTTAATAGCATTGTTGCATTAGCCAAAGAGTCTCACAAATTGCATTTACTACAAGCTTATGCTTTTTTTGTTCATGCTTTTGATTTCACACCTTAAGTTCTTGTTGTTCTGTTAGATGTTGTTCTTTTCAGTTGTTATATAAACAATTATGACATATTCCCTTGCCTAAATTGTAGTATATATATGGTTATAAACCTTATGATGTGAATAATTTCTTTTTTGATGTTTGTGTAGAATCTAAAATATATTGACTTCCTTTTAATAAGTCTATGTGTGAGTCATAATTTGCTTTTGAATTACTACATGTTGACATTTAAGGACCTTATTTTATTCCTTCATTGTCTAGTACTAATCTTTTTTTGAGCATTCTTGATGATTTCAACTGTTGCACATAGACTTATCTCATGAGTTTTAAGTCTCAAGGAGCTAATCTTATTGATAAATCATTTAAACATATCACAAATCGATTTGATAAAGTTCATAAAATTATTTAAATTGATAATAGTGGAGAGTTTTATACATCTGTGTCGAACTATGCTGCAAAATTTAGGAGCATATCATCAGAAAAAATTCCTTACACTCCATAACAGAATGGGCATGTAGAAAGAAAGTATAGACATGTTTTTTAGAGGGATGATATCAAAATAATATTTAAATTTTAACAAAATATGCAATTAAGTATTTAAACTTCGAAAATGAGTAATTTAGTACCTGAACTTTGAAATTGCTCAATTTGAAACCTAAAAAGCTTTGAAATCGACAAATTTAATACTTGAAAAGACTTGATGAAGGTATTATTAGCATGCACGAAATGTTTTTCATGTACTAAATTTTTCGAATTTAAAGTTTATGTACTAAATTAATTAATTTCAAATTTTAGGTACCTAATTGTATATTTTACAAAGTTCAAATACCATTTGTGACATTAACCCTTTTAAGATTGCTAAAGCTTTGTGTTTCTAAGAAAAATTTCTAAAATGTTTATGGGAAGTGTTTTTATTGCCACTTATCTTATTAATCTCATAACCATGCATACTATAATGGAAGCCACCTCATGAAATGCTTTCTCATCAAAAGTCTTCCTATAAATCCTTGCATGTTATGAGTTGTCTATGTTGTATAACGAATGCTCTGCCTAGCAAAGGCAAGTTTGCTTCAAAGGGAACTGAATGTATCTTTCCTGCTTACTTGCATGATCAAAAGGCTTATAAAATTTTTTATTTTAATTCTAAGAAAGTTTTGGTCAATGAAATATGGTTTTCCATGAAGAAATTTTTCCTTTCCAATCCGGTTTTCTTCTTAGTACAAAGTTTGATACACAATCTTCTACTGCTAAACAGTGTTTTGTTTCTTTTTGTTTCACTTCTTTCTTTATCGTTTGGTGAACTTCTTGCTGATCATCTTCATGTATCTTTACCATTAGATTTGGATATTGATTTGGTTCAATCAAAGTCAACTTTTGATATATAGTCTTTGTTGCATAACCTTTTGTATGTAGGTCTTCATGAGCTCGTAGGCCACCCTTGTGGCTTAAGTCTTATATTCATCATATACATCAATTTAAGTATTTTCATGATATTATTGTTGCTTCATATAATATACCTTATCCTTTATTTTCACATACTTCTTATGATTGTAATCTGTATGATTATGTGGCATCCATGTCTAATGTTCTCAATTTCAAAGAGCACTTTCTTATTCTCAAGCTTCTCAGCAAAAGGAATGGGTGTTAGCCATGGAAAGGGAGACTGGGGCTCTTGAACTTAATGATATTTGTGAGATTATTGATTACTTGTTGGTAAAAAACCCATTGGTTCCTTATGGGTTTTAAAAATTAAATACTGGCTTGATGCAATTATAAAAGGATAGAAGACTTAGTTAATAGTAAAAGGGTATATTTAGTGGAAGTGATTGGTTTATCACAATACTTTTTTGCCAATTGCAAAGCTTAGTGCAATTTGTATATTAATTATTGTTTTTGTTGCATTTAACGACCCTTACATCAAATATAGATAAATAATGCTTTTCTTCATGGATTTTTGGATGAGGAGAAAATATATTTTGTTTCCACCTAGTTGTAATATGCTAGTCCTAATAAAGTATAGAAGGTGAAGAGATCATTTTATGGTTTGAAATAGGCGTTATGCAAATGGAATAAGGAGATTTCTCATTTTTTTAGTTCAAGGTTTTATTTAATCCTCAAGCGATCACTCATTGTTCATAAAATATTGATATGATTCTTTTATTGTTGTGTTATTATAAGTCTATTTGTTTTTTTTTTTTTTGGCAAATATGGACACTTTTTTCAAACTTTTTATTTCTAACAAATCGTTTATTAAGAAACAGATATAGATAAAAAAAGTTGGCAGTTCTCATGAAAAGATCAAATAGATCAAATATTAATAAAATATAAATACAAATTGAATATATTTACACATATCGTTTCGATACATATACAGATACAAATACAAATAAAAATAGACAATCCAAATAGACCTTATATGTGGATGATATGCTTGTCACAAGGACAAATGAATATGTTATTTTTTACTCGAAAGTTGAATTAGATAGAAAATTAATTATCAAAGCTTGAACTAGTTCGATTTTTCCTTGATGTCAAAATTTGTCATCCTTCTTCTAGTTTGACAATTGGCATCGTGCTTAACATCTCTCGATATGCTCTCGTTGGTTAAGCTTGTCATGTTCGAAAGTAGATTGGTGGATCCACCTTACATCTACTGTAACCATGGCCAGTCACCCAATTGCCCATTCTCTCATGATCTCTCGGCACACTCCATCATTAGGAGATATCCAACTATAAATAGTTCTCTTTCCTCCATGGAAATAGTTATGCTATCATAACCCTTCAGGGTATCTTAGTTGTAACAATTCATCGAGTAACTAACCGAGGCCTTCAGAATGTTACATAAGTACTTTACAGCTAGCATATCCTGTATAGAGTGGACATATAGAACAAGATCAAAGGTTGTAATAGAAGAAGAAAGATATTTCATATATATAATTTATATAAGAAAATAACTTTACAAGAATCCATAAGCTTAACATAAAAGGATTACAACTTTGCCTTCAAGGGCTTTCTTTAAATATAACTAACATGGAAAAACAAAAGATAAAACTCTCAGTACTTATACTAGTACATCAATAACCCTAAGTCTTTATTACATAAACAAGGTCTTCCTTCAAAACATAAGTACATAAGTCTACTTTCTATTATATTCTCATGCTTGGTCTCAGTCTTCGTCTCCTTGCTTAATTTCCTGTAAAACAACAGTTTAAAGAAGCATGAGCATTAAAAAGCTCAGTAAGTACTAAATCATTACACATTCAATTGAATCAAGCGTGTTTAATTATCAAGCATATGCGCATCAGTCAATCATATGAAGCATGCATGGTTTGGATAATCGAAATCCATACCTATAGAGATTTATACCCTCTCTTGGGGATTTAAGATTAGTTCAAGTAATTCATACCCATGTGAATCCAAAACTAAAGAAGGAGAAAACATTTTCAAACTCATTTATCATTTATAAATGAATATAATTTCATACTCTCCACTTCCTTTAGATTTTGGAAACCCAACTAAGTACTAATATTCTAAAGCAACTCCAACATAGGCAACATCCTTCGATGTTTGCTTAGTTCCTGTGAAGTTGACAACCCTATGGTAATCTTAATCAGATTCATTGGACACAATAAGCATTACCACATAATCGAAATACTAGTGCATGACATGAATAGCATGTTAATGCAATTAGATGTCGTGAAATGCATGGTCAATTCGTTTATAGGTCAAGTAAGGTTTTCATCAATTTATTTGGTGACCATCCAAGTTCCAGACAATCAATAACATACAAACATAGATTAATAACAACTAATTAGTTATCACTTTTAGCATTACAAGTGTTATTCAATCAACAAATATGCAACATGCAATATTCCTCATATCTCCATACATATAATTAATTTCAATTATATTTAAATTATATGCAATTATATTACATTCGCACAAGTGAAAGATTCATTTACTCACCTGTGGATTCTTCTTAATCGTCATAATAATTGATCGGGAAGTCCGAGTCTTGATCAACGAATCTTATAAAATAACAGACAAAAACTTGCTAAGCATGTATCTATGTGGGACTTCTATCAATACCTAAGAATTCTAAACTTTTGTTGTAGCAATCCTAATTTATTAATCTTAAAGAAATTGCAAATTATGAAGCTCAACTATCTTTATTTAACTAGAATTAATATACACAAATATATATGACATATATATATGTTTAATTAATCTAATATATTTTTATTTTTATTTTTTTGTTCACGAAACAGGGTAGCTAGCATGAACAGCCTACATGCCCGTGCTGGAGGCCGTGTTGGGTAACATGGGCTTGTATGCGCCTGTGTACCCTGGAAGAACTATGGGTAGAGAGTGAAACAGTTGCCCAAATGCCCCGTTTGAGACACTGTATGAACCTAGAATTATCCTGGATGCTAAAACAGCTTTCCAAACACCATGTATGATGCTTCCATACACTTCCGCTTCTCAATTTTGAAAATTTCACTTTTCTAACACAAGTTTTGTTCTCACTTCATCAAATACACTCCATCTCTCATACATAAACCATATATCCTTCAAACACTTCACATGAGCATAACACCAAAATCTAAACCCAATATCAACTACACATAACATCAACTCATTCAATCAATAAAAGAGTGATAACTCCTTGATTCAAGACTTAAACTATCGAACTCAACACTTAACTTCACTCATCCAACTTCAACATCATCTCAACATTAACAAGTATGAATTCTAATTTACACTTACTTAAATAAACAAAACTGACGAGGTAAAAAGAAAGATATATCTTACCTAAAAGAGTCTTGACTTGTTGAAGGAAATTGACTTGAATTTTTGAAGAGTTTTAGACTAGAAAATGAAAACGGAGAGGTGCTATGTGTGTGTGTGTGTGTTTCACGTTTGCTGTAGCTAAGGAAGAAGAAGAAGAAACTTTTCCAATTTTGATGAATAGAGCTCTTATATATTTAGATAAAGCTAGTTACTTTTGAGGCATAGAGAAAGTTATTGCGTAGATGTGTGTATATGCTAGTTATGTTGGAAACAAGGCTTGTTTTATGCATGAAACATGAATTAAGCTTGGGTTTAATGCATAAAAAATCAATAAATTGTAATCTTTAAGAGGTTTGATCAAATTAGTTTGTATACTTTATTTAAATAGAATTTCTCCCATAAAAATTTATATAAAAATTTCTTATAAATTAGAGATTAATTTTTAGAAATCTAATTTTCTAAATGAGATTAAAAGTACAATAAATGACAAAAACTTAAGATGAGTTACTTGAAATTTTAATTCTCTAAAGGCTCAACTAATGAGAAATTTGAAAGCAACTAAATAAATATGCAACTTTAAAAGGATTTAAACGAAATTTATGAATCCTTACGCTCATTTATTTCATACCAAGCATGTTATTACAATAAAACCTAGTAATTAAAGCATTCATTCAAAATTATATATTAAAACTTTATTGAATTTGAATATATTCCTTAGACTTTAAACATGGAACAACTTAGGGGTTACATGTGCTACTTGAACCATCTTTTGTATTTATAATCTACTATCTATCAACATGCTTACAGACTTAGCATTAAAGTGGTTGTGTCGGGTCTAAGCCTAATGTGCCATTACCACATTTTGTTTTGTTGGCCCATAATTCTCTCTAACCTAGTCTAGGTTATAAGCATTCAACCTCTATTGAAATTGAACTAGCAATAGTAACCTTTTTAAATTCTATATTTATAATAAGGTTAATGTAAAAAATGATACATAAAGTTTGGTTTTGAATAGTTTGGTATTTAAAATAAGTTTTCATATACATTTTTCCTATCTAAATCAAGTTCAATTAGGCAGGAAAAAACTTGTTTCAAGTTCTAAATTGTTCAAAATTAAACTTCACAAACTTGATTAAATTTTTTCGCAAAAGTTTAGGTACTAAATTATTTAAAATAAAACTTTACGTACCTAATTAAACATTTTGTAAAAGTTCAACTACCGTGTAAAAACCTGACCCACTAAATCTAGAAATTTAGAGTACCGAGTCCGTAACCACATATAACGTTTTCACATTATATGTAAGGTTGTCTTAAAGCTAACAGTTTATGAGAATTGTTTGATTAAGTCTACCAACACTTTATAAACAACTTTTAACAAAACAAGATTGCTAATAAAAGCAATCCATACATATATACAGTTTATGTACAAAGTTTAGTGTCAATATAAGACACTACAAAATTACAAGTTGTTCTTAGTATAAAAGATAACCTAAAGAGATCTTAAGGTCTTTTACAACTTAGGCATATTTAATAAGCCTCTTATACAGAGAATCATACTTTAAACAAAAGCTTCTCCCAAATCCAATGGCATTCGAGTCCTACTCATTCCACTCATCGATGAACCTCTCAAAATCTAACCAATATCCCAGATCATCATACAACTCATCTTCAATACTTGCAAAGCAGCAAAAGTGAGCCAAATGCCTAGTACGCAATAACAAATACAAAAACAAATTGTCAAGCAAACTTAATTCAAATGAAATGCATCAACGGCTAAGTCATTATCTTGTTAAGTTTTTTTTTTTAACAAAGCAATAGTAGAGTATTCAAACCCCGAAATCACGCTCTAAGAATTTAGGGGTCTTGAGTAATAGTAGTTGCTCAGGGGGTTTATACAAGCTGTCTGAATACTTATATCTCCTATATCTATTCCATAAAGAAGTAGCTTCATTTAGAGCTCAAAAGCCGTTGCCTAACTCTACTTAAACTCAGTCTACCACATGAATTTAGCTCACAAGTCCCCATAAACTTTGAACTAAACCATGACAATTTCCCTTAATTTTAAGCAAACGTTACTCGGATATTATTATCCCCATCAGCTATCCGCTTAACCATAAACAAATCGCTATTGCATCATAGCGTACCATTGCATCATGACTTAGGTTAAGCGCCTAACTAATTTGTCATTGCATCATGATAGGTTTGTTGCTCTTAGGACCGGATTAAACAGCGTAATAGACATCCAGTTCATCAAAGTATTAAATCGAATTGAATTAAGTCAAATTTAATAATGCCTATTCCTAGCACACAACAAACAAGCTATTACGTACCTGTACTCAATAGTGTGTTACTATATTCACTCAGAGGGGAATTAATTGAAGAACCTTTAACTGAAATAAGAAATATCAAAACAAATCAATAATCAAACGTAGAATATATATATATATATATACAACACAATCCCAACTTAATTATACAAGGAGATTCAATGAACTTAATATATAGTTTTATCATTTAATTCATACCTAAAACATGGTTATATAGCTTATAAATTCATTAGAAGACCATATATGAAGTAAAGAAGAATAATTGAGAAGGTTGAATTTGTAAAACTCAAGAGATACGCGGCCTATTTACATAGGCAAAATTAAGCTGAATGCCAACAGAGTCTGAATTATACGCCGGTGGCGTTAAGCCCAGCATTAGAAAAATTAGTTCTATTCACATTCAACATTGATTGAAGGCCGGCGGCGTTGAAGCCTTGGTGGCCGGCGTAGGATTTAAAAACAAACGCTGGCCAATTTCTTCACAAAAGCCGGCGACGTTATAAGCAGCGTTAGAAAAATTGGATTTGATCACATCCAACACCGCCTCTACGTTGGCAGCATTGAAGTACCAAATGCCGGCGTACACTCAAAAACAGACCTGTTCGAAAAAGTGTTTATTTCCTCTGTTTTGCACTTTGAAAATTTATAACATATAATACTTTTAATCCTTCTTCAAACATATATTTAGCTTCATACACCATCTTCTGTCCACATTAACCAATCCTAGCAACTTTAAACATCATTTCAACATATCAAACTACTTCATTTACATCAAACCCTCTCCTATTCTTCACCTTGAACTTCACTACTAAAAATCAACTTCAATCATTACCAACACTTCTCACTGCTTCTATAACCATAAACAAGTTCATATAACAATAAAACACAACCTAACATTTATCAATACATAAAACCATTCAAAATCATATGACAATAAACTCATCCTAACATAGATTCTATATCTATATTACAAGAAAAAAAAACAAAGAGTTTATACTTGCATTAACTTACATGAAGAGGCTTTAGCTTGGAGAAATTGTTGAATCTAAGAGCTTGTTTTTGGCTAAGGTTTAAGGCTCGTGTTTTGAAGAAAGAAGGAACAAAGAAAGAAAAGAAAAGTGAAAAATTGGTATGAATTTTGTGGGCTGCCAAAAGAGAGTCTATTTGATCAAATTTGGGACTTATATTATCCTAAGTTTGACTTTTAGGGTAGATATGAGTTAGATTTAATTTGGCTTAATTCGGAGCAAATTTGAATTTAATTTGAGCTTAAAAATATGCTTAACTTTTTGTAAAATTCTGCTAACAATTATTTACACAATTCAAAAGTTGTTTTGATAAATTTAAGCATAACACATATATATTGATTCATTAGAGACACAAACATTAATTATACTAAACACATTAATATACATAAAACATTAGCATTAATCTCATCACACATATACACATACATCAATAATTTACATTAATAAATATAGTATATCAAACTTATTTCTACACATTCATTTTCATATATCAAAATTACTTCAAACTTAATATTTAGAACTAGTATTATATTTACACGAAAATTTAATTATTGAATAAATTAGGTTATTTCATATCGTTTTTGACACTATCCTTTTATAATATCGCAATAATAGTTTTACTTTTTATACGCATTTGTTAAGATATATATATTTTATTGACTATAATGAGGAGAGAGATTTGAACCTGATACCATTCATTTGAGGAATAGAATCAATAGGCTATGATTAATAGGATACTAGCGGATGGTGCACCCAAGTTTTCGTAAAAAATCTTAAATATTTTATTATAAATATTAATTTTCGATTGTGAAAAATTCTTTCTAGATTTTGGATTCAATCCTATAATATATTTAAATGTTATTATTATTCTTATTTTACATTAAAATGCAAATTTTTAAAAGTAAAAAAGATACGGAGAGTAGTTATAGTTTCAAAAAAGAATAAAGAGGGAGTAATTTTTATTTTGAAAAAAAAAGTTATAAATTCAAACTGCATGGATCGTTTTTGTCAAATCATAAATGAAAAATTATATCTATGGTAAAGACACCAAAAAATGAGCCTATTGACTTTAATGATAAAAAGATTAAGGAGGGAATAGTTTTTATTTTGAAAATAAAAGTTATAAATTCAAATTGCAGGAGTTATTTTCGTTAAATCATAAATAAAAAATTATATCTACACTAAAGATACCAAAAAGTGAGCCTTATGGATTTAATAATTTAAATAAGACTATACACATTCATTAATATTTATATTTACAAATAATAATATAACTTTGATTGTTTTAATTTTTTTTGTCATCTATACTATTTTTAGTGTAAATATTTTTAATATAATGTTTTTAGTATATGGGCGTAAAATATTTTTGGTATATTTGAAATCATGAAATTAAATAGGGTTTGAATAGATATAGTCTTTTCCTTTTTTAGTCTATGGGCGTAAAATATTTTTGGTATCTCTGAAATCATGAAATTAAATAGGGTTTGAATAGACACAGTCTTTTCCTTTTTTAGTCTAAGCAAGTATCTTTATATATTGATCTAGCAGGTGCCTTTAGTGTAAATATTTTTAGTGTAAATGTTTTTAATATTGTAACTACATGGCGGTTACTCAGTATAGAGAAGTTATCCATGGAATATACAATGTAATTATGATTTGTAATTAATTTCCTAATTTCTAGGACTAATCAAGGTTGTCCTCTTCCAACCTGTCAAAATAATATATCTATTTAATTTATATATGCTGGATTGTTTTATTTGCATACGCATTATGGGTACGTCGTTTACTTATTTTATTAACCGTGAAAATAGGAATCCCACTAACAAGTCTATGGTGACCCTATTTTAAAAAGCAATGTTGTTAGAACCGAACTAGAGTTTGACTCGGATAGGCTAAGAGCTCAGGGGTAGAAAGGTCAAACTAGGTTCAACCGGGGTCATGAAAAAGTAAAAATATAAATGATAATTTAATTATAAAAGACTAATATGATTAAATAAATATGATTTAATGATTATATTTTATAAATTTATAATACAATAAGAATAAATATTTAAATTTCTATTTTTTATTTTTATTTATTTCAATCCGGATCAATTAATCTGAATCGATCGGTTCAATCCCGTTCGATCGCGCGGGTCGATCGAGTCAATCCAGATCTCGCTGATTCGTTGCAAAAATAAGTCTTAGAGAAAACCTAGCCCGACATTAGTACCTGTTTCGATTGAACCGAGTTAAAAGGCTGGTTCGGGCCAGTTTTGACAATCATGTTAAAAAGTATATAAAATTCCTGCATATGGCAAGTGCGTTATTGGCAAATAATTATGAATTAGTCTATTTTTTTTTAACTATTAATAAAATATTTCCTAGTTTTAACATACTTCGATTTTCCCTATTTTATAGCAAACTATCTAAATCTTTTTTGGCAAGTGCATTATTGACAAATAATTATGAATTAGTCTCTTGTTTTTTTAACTACTAATAAAATATTTCCTAGTTTTAACATACTTCGATTTTCCCTATTCTATAGCAAACTATCTAAATCTTTTTTGTCTTTTTGTTTATATTTCAAAAGTATCAATTTATTACTTCAAAACCATTTATAATATTTAAACTAATTATGTTTAGGTTGTTATTTATAAAATAGTAAAAATTCAGATATTTAATTATAAAATGGATATATTTCATGTATCAAACTAAAACATTTAAAATTATTTGGAAAGAAAAATTGGATAGTTAATTTAAAAAATAAAGATTATTGAGTTAAGATGGTTAAGGTACACTTCCTGATCGGATCAATCTTATGAAATAAGCAAAAGGAAGCAGAGAGATCTCGGATCATCCTTGTTACTTCTCACCTTCCTCAAACAATAAAGAACCAGACAAAAATTCATAAAACGCAAGCGCCATGAACTCATGACCCTTGATTAAAACCCTAATCACAAAATCACAATCGAAAATTCTATCTCAATTCCCCCCAAACTCACTCCCTTATATTCCCCAAAAATGTCAACTTCTTCATTGATGGAAAACCTATTCCAAAGAACCCTAGAAGACCTGATCAAAGGTCTTAAACTCCAATTGATCCCCGAACCCACATTCATTTCCAAATCACTTGAAGAGATTCGTAAAGAGATCAAATCCACTGATCTTCAAACCAAGTCCATAGCTTTAACAAAGCTCACTTACTTGAACGCCCTTTACTGTGTTGACATGTCTTGGGCTGCTTTTCATGCCGTCGAGTGTATGTCTTCTCCCAAATTGAGCGAGAAACGAATTGGGTATGTTGCTGCGTCTCAGTCTTTCGATGAGCATACGCAAGTTTTGCTTTTGATTGTTAATCAGTTGAGAAAGGATTTGAATAGTGTTAATGAGTTTGAAGTTAGCTTGGCACTTGATTGTTTGGGTTGTATTGGGAGCGCTGATCTTGCTAGGGATTTGACTAACGAGGTTTTTGTTTTGTTGGGGAGTAGTAAGGTTTTTGTTAGGAAGAAGGCAATAGGTGTTGTGTTCAAGGTTTTCGAGAAATACCCGGATTCGGTTAGGGTCTGTTTCAAGAGGTTGGTGGAGAATTTGGAGAGTTCAGAATCCGGGGTGGTTTCGGCTGCGGTTGGAGTGTTTTGTGAATTGGCAGCGAAAGATGCGAGATCGTATTTGCCACTGGCACCTGAATTTTATAAAATATTGGTGGATTCAAAGAATAATTGGATTTTGATTAAGGTGTTGAAGATTTTTGCTAAATTGGCACCCTGGGAGCCACGGTTGGCGAAACGGGTGGTGGAACCGATCTGTGATCATATGAGGAGGACGGGGGCGAAGTCTTTGTTGTTTGAGTGCATTAGGACTGTCGTGAGTAGTTTTAGTGAATATGAGTCTGCAGTAAAGCTTGCTGTTGTGAGGATCAAGGAGTTTTTGATGGATGATGATCCGAATCTTAAGTTTCTTGGGTTACATGCACTTGCAATTCTAGCACCAAAGCACTCATGGGCAGTGTTGGAAAACAGGGAGGTAGTGATTAAGTCCCTTAGTGATGAAGATTCTAACATTAAATTTGAATCATTAAAGCTTGTCATGGCCATGGTATCAGAGGATAATATAGCTGAAATTTCAAAAGTCTTGCTCAGTTATGCCCTTAAATCCGACCCAGGGTTTTGTAATGAGATTCTTGGTTCCATCTTGTCAACTTGTTTTAGAAACGTTTATGAAATCATTGTTGATTTTGATTGGTATGTGTGCCTTCTTGGGGAGATGTCGCGGATTCCACATTGTCAAAAGGGGGAAGAGATTGAGTATCAGCTTATTGATATAGGAATGCGGGTACGGGATGTTAGGCCAGAACTTGTTCGTGTATGTCGTGCTTTGCTCATTGACCCAGCATTATTGGGAAATCCATTCTTGCATAGAATATTATGTGCAGCTTCATGGATCTCTGGGGAGTACATTGAGTATTCAAAGGATCCGTTTGAACTTATTGAAGCTCTAATACAGCCTCGGACCAGTATGTTGCCACCGTCGATAAGAGCAGTCTATCTGCAATCCCTGTTTAAAATATTACTTTTCTCTGCACACAATTACCTTCTGCAGAGGGAGAATATTTCAAATGTTGAAACGAAACCTTCTGATGCCAAAACTGATAGATCACCTTTTGAAAATGAAAATAGTATAAACTTGAATCCCAATTCACTGAGCCAAACTCTTGAAGATCTTTGCATAGAGAGTAACGGGAATGTAATAAATGGCCTCACACATGAATCCTTTGTAAAATTACTAAACCTTATTGAAGTAGCTTTGAAACCATTGATAGGATGCCAAGAGGTAGAAGTACAAGAGAGAGCAAGAAACGTATTGGGTCTGCTTGAAATGATTAAGCAAGAGTTGCATCCATGTGAGGATAAGAAGAGTTTGGAAGAACACAAAACTGAAGTCTCATTATTTATTAAATCCATGGTTGACTCTTTTTGTGAAGAGCTTGGTCCTGTCTCAGTGACTGCTCAGGAAAAGGTTAGTTTACCTGATGGACTGTCACTTGTTGAGAACCTTAGTGACTTGGACATGATCTGTGAGGATCTTCAATTACCATCTTCTAGTTCGTTCTTTTTTGGTGGTTCACCTTTTGTGGAGAGGATGGATGCTCCTCTTTCTGAAATGCTAAGCAAGGAAGATTCAGAACCATCGAGTGAATCCACTTCATTACTTACTGAGCACCGTAAAAGGCATGGTTTATACTATCTTCCTTCGGATAAAGGGAATGATTACCCTCCTGCAAATGATTCCATAATAGGAGATGAGGATAAAGATGGTTCTGATGACTTAGTCAAGCTCACTGCACAATCCCTTGTTCCAAAGAAAAAGGCAAATACTGTAAAATCGAGACCTGTTGTGGTTAAATTGGATGAAGGAGATGTCATACCTGTTGTATCCTACAAAGCAGAGATGAGAAATGATTCATTATCTGGAGCTGTCCAAGATGTTCTCCTGTCCAGTGATTCTGCACTCCCACCTCAAATTGACCCATCTGGTATGTCATCCAGTGCCACAAAAGGGAAAGAGAAAGTTAATACACATAGTTCTTTTGTATCAAAAGAAAATTTGTTGGAGGCAGGAAATTCTGGACATGGAAAAACAAGTTCAAGGAAACACAGACGTCATGGCAAAGATAGGAAACACAGAGAACAGGAGGAGGTTGGAAATGAAATGGATGAGCACCTGGAAAAAGCAAAGCAGAAGAAGAGTAGTCACCGTCATGGCAAGCATAAGAGTCGACAAAAAGAAGAGAACAAAACGAATGTGGTTTCTCAGACACCTGTTATTCCTGATTTTCTTTTATAGTGGTCAAATGTTTTTCTTGAGCTTACTTTTCCTTTCAGCTTGTGGAAAACTCTTCCTACTAGTGAATACAGTGCTGGAACAATCATCTTCACTGTAGTTCACTTGTGCTGTAGAATATATAGTTTGGAGCTTGGAGTTTCATTTCATTTTGGTAACAGCAACATAAGATTGTTTTTGATTTTTTTTGTCATTTTACACAATGTAACTTGATATGAGAAGGATATGGGCAATTCAAGGTTTTCTCCATTTGTTTGTAAGTATATGATGGAAATCACTCTCCCAAATGCTGTGAAACTTAGAATTTCTTTTCTTGTTAAGGAGTTTACTGTACATAAGTGATATATTAGTCGCAGGAAACATCAATTTTTATTTATTTATTTATTTTGCCAATCCACAGCTGTTTCTACATCACCACAGCATTTCTATTTCAATATGCTTCATCCAACCTTTTTTCCACTGATTTGGCCAAATGCCCCTTGTTTACCTTAATCATTCGCTTATGTATTTGCTTTGATATATCATAAAGGTGGTTACACTGCTGAACTTTGTCATCTTTATCTGTCATTCAATCTATTCAATTGTTGCAGCTTCTCATAACATGCTATGCTTGTACTTTACCTTATGGAGTTGCTTGTGCAGATAACAGGTCACAAAATCATCGTAATGGAAAGTTCTGTTTCAGATGTACATGAAAGGGATTTGCTCTTTCGTACTGATTTCTGTTTCTGGATAGTGCAATCTGATTCGCAAAAGCCGCTATTTAGCGTATCTTGTTTCTCTTTTACTTTTTTCTCCCATCCTTTCTGTCTTCTGTGGAAGATCTTTACTCTGTTTCAAGCTGGACCTAGAGTTGCTGATTTCAGTTCAGCAGTACTCTTGTTATATCCACGTGCAAGCTTCAACTTGCTTGAACTATTGCTCATAATTGTCTTATATTTCTGAGCCCTCCACGTAAATGATAGATATTTATTACTAAAAAATCTAGTCGTTTTAAAATCACTACATAACCTCCTACTCCCAGAATTCTATACTGGTTTTCAATGGTGCAAATTCTTGAAACTTTTTATTGTTAATTTTTTTTTTAATGCAATTTAACTTGAATTCTTGTGTGAATCTTGCATGTAGAGAATGCAGTGTTTATTAAAGAGCAAGTTGGAACTTTGTTTCAGATAACAGCATATGAATCAAAAGAAAGTACATCCTACTTGTGACTATTACAAAGTGAGCGAATAGAAGTGGATTTTATTTGTTTTTCTCTTTTTTTTTTTTAAACTCTTTTTGAGTATAGAAAATGTTGCTGCAAAGCTGATGAAAAAGAAGATTACCACCATCATAGCAAACGTTCAGAACTGGATAGCTGTTAGCTCATAACAGGGTAGTCTTGGGGGTGCTCATGGATGCTACTTATCTTTGAGGGCTGGATCAAGGAGTTGAGGGGGAATATCCAAGAGCGGTCCATCGGATTTGACAGAATAAATTCATAGTTAATCTGCATGAGGCTTCATGAGGTAGATCCTTGAAGTTGATGTCTTCATAACCTCATTATCTTCTTGCTGCTTTCTTAGGTAATTGGTTTTCAATCTGTCTGATCTATTTTGTGCAGTTCATTTTTTTCCTGGTCTGGAAAAACATTTTATGCATATTGTTTGGATGAACTCTGACACTAATCATTTCTCCTTATAAGTCCCAATTTAGGACTTCATGTTTTATGCATTTCCTTTGCTTCATGATATGAGCAGCTCACATCTCTTTTTTTTGTTTCAAGTGATAAATTATATGCATGAACATATATAGCCATTGGCAGATCATTCCATGTTAGAAAATGAAGATGAAAAGCAAAGCTCTGGTACAGTAGTTTCTTTATTCATGTTCATGTACTTGCTAGGTTGGAAATGTATATTTGCCTGATATTAAATCATCTTAATCAGTAGAACAAAAGAGATAGCCTGTGTTTTGTTCCAAAGATTTGCGCCTTTGCTAACTCAATCTCAGTTTCTCAGACTTTATCATTTCTCTCTCTTTTTCAGTCAATTAGATCCTTACAGGCATTCTTCTGAACAAAATCAGAGCCATTTATCCTGTGGCATCATGTGAATTGAAGAGTAGAATATGTATAACAGGTTTTATTTTACAGGGAATTTATGTGGTACAAGACATAGTAAAGATATTTATTTATTTATTTTTGCCTTTAAGGTTCTCAAAAACTCCAGTAAATGGCTAAAGGTACCCTTCCAAACTATTATCGATAAAGAAATGAATGTTTACAAGAGGAAGTATAGATCACAATTTAAAGAATGATCAAAATAAATCATCTAACATGTACAGTCTCATTCTTTGGAAAAGGAATAGTGGGGGTTAAAAAAAACTAGGGAAGAGGGATCGTAGCTGCAGGCCAGCAGCATTGGTTAGCAAGCTAATTGGCAACCTTATTTGGTTCACTATTAGATCAACCTTCACTTATTGCTTTGCTGTTATTGTAATTTGTACATGTGGATAATAAAAGAAAAAGAATGTCCCAATTGATGTAACTGACAGCAACCAGAAAACAACTGTAGCCAAATCCATTTGAGCCAGTTGATATTATGTCCAGTAGATATTGTAGATTTAATTTCACCATTGTCTTTGGTTTCATGTTATTGTGGAAGGAAGACATGGTTATTGGTATATTAAGATTAACTTCTTAGTTCCTTTCTCCTCTCCTCCTCCTTTTCTTGCTACTTCTGCTCCTTCCCTTACTATGATTCTTATCCTTGATTATTATGTTTATGTTTTTGTTTACCTGTTCTATGAATACCTGAAGAACATATCCTTTTAAGAGCACTTGATTATGTTGAGGAATCAATGAAAATTCTTCAGATATAGAATAAATTATTTTCCAATATATATGGTATGATTAGGCTGACGTATGTGTGTTGATCATCATTCACGAAAATATTTATTGGCCGATTCATGAATTTGATTAATCCTAAGCTCTATGTTCCTACGAGGAAATATTAGACACGACGTGATCAATGTATATGTGCATTCAATTCTCAATATTTATAAGTTCAGTGTTCTCTACAAGGATTTATTGTTTGAACATGATTGCTTCTGACGCTTTGTATTACCCAAGTGGACTTTCTCTGGTCTTTTTTTTCTCTTTTGTTTGTCCAGAAATGAGCCCTGTACTTTTCCAGTATCTTAGAATCTCTCTCTTTCCTATATGGTTGTGTAATCTTGATGGAAATTTTTTCTTGTCGCGACTTCTGCCCGGAGCTCACTTTTGGTGTTGGAGAATGGTGACGATTGAGTCGAGCTTGAGTTTTATTATTTTTTACTTGATTAGTACATGAACCTAATTGGGTTTGATAGATGAATTGCCTGCAAAGATACCAAAGATGTCGAGGCAAATCCTACCTAGGTGTTTGGTGTTTGCTTGATGACATGGTTTTGGTGGATGAGACATGCGAAGGAGTGAATTCTATGATTGAATCTTGGCGTGCAACTTTAGAGAAGTTTTGCTTTAACTACGGGGGGAGAAAATAGAAGAAAAAGGAGTTTAGATTTAGCGGTGAGAGGTCAAAGAACGAATCCTTCGTGAAAATTAGGAAATGAGAAATACTTTAAATGGGAATTTGTGATCAGAAAAATGGAAGCATTAACGAACACGAGTAGAAAATAAAAATTAAAGTTGTGGAGATAAGAGAATGATAAGATGGAGATGTGGAAGCGGTAGATTTGGATTGATTTTTGTTTTTGTGAAGCATACACATAGGATTACACGTGGACTTGTGTGTGTAGTTTATTTATTTCTCTGCGTTTCTTTACACGTGTTATTGCTATTAGTTAGAGTAGGATATATATATAGTCTGTTTTCATTTCTTTTCTTTCTTCCTATAACGAACTCCCTCTCAAGCTTCACTCATGGAGCTCACCATGTTTTCTCTTCGCCAAGAGTCATGATAACAGAGTAGGAATGATGACATCTTCTCCAATTGTACCTTGTTCTTTGTGTTCTTATCAAATTTAGTCTTTCTATTACTGCTTGATTTGATAGGAGATCATATGAATATCGATCCTTTTTATCTCTCTAGTTCGGATAGTCCTGATATGATCATAGGGAATAGTCTTTAATGGATCAAACTGTTTAGTCTGGAGTAGATCGGTTCGAATGGCTTTAAAAGAAAAATTAAAATGAGGTTTTTCAAATGGAATGATTCCTAAACCTGAAAAATCTTTGAACGACTTGATAATATGGGATAGGTATGACAATATGGTTAAATGTTGGTTATCGAATACTATGATGCTAGAACTATCATAATCCTCTTTTTTTTGCTCAAATAGCAAGAGAATTATGGTGTGAAGTGGCAGAGCAATACCGACAAACTAATGGGTCATTAGTGTTTCAAATTCAGCATGAAATTTCGAATTTGTGTCAAGGGAATTAGTCAGTAACTAAGTATTATAACAGTATTATAACAAATTGAAGCTCTTTTGGGATGAATTGCAGGCAATGTATCCTTATCCTATGTGTATATGTGGTAGATTGGATTATTGCATATGTGCTCTTAAAGAGAGATTGATCGAATCCAAGTCTCATACAAAATTGATGTAATTCTTGATGGGACTATCTCATGTATATGAAGGAGTCAGGAATCAAATACTTTCTGTCGATCATTTTCCTACTATTAATAAATCTTTTTGCTTAGTTCTATGAGTAGAAAAGTAAAAACAAGTGTTTAACTTGTTGGTTGGAGACACTAATTCCTCTATTTTTGCAGTCGGAAAGCAATATTTCAAAGGATGTGTCAAAGGAAAGGATTCTAGAAAAGGAAAGTTACATTGTAAGAATTGTAATACTAACGGACATTCAATTGAGACTCGTTTTGAGTTAGTTGGATATCCAAAGTGGTACAAAGGTCAAAAGAATCAAAGGCCTAATGCTCATTTAAATTTGGCAGCAAGCAACCGAAGATCAGGCTTATTGTTTGCTAGAGCTGGAATATCAAGGTTAATATTTGATGCTCCACTTGATTTTGTTGGAGAATCAATGCTTTAGATTCTTTTGATCCATGTTTTATTAATACTATTTGTAGCCAAGTGATGCGGTTGATGAAAGAGCAGAAACGGGGGGCAAATCATGGTAAATTGAGATATTGCTTCCATCAATTTTGCTAGTGTGTGTCAAAGCTCAGTTCATTTAACTGCTTTAAATAAAGATGTTGGTCATTGGATTAAAGATTCTGGATTTAGTGAACACATTTCCCCTTTTTGTTCTTTGTTCTCTGTCTCGTACATTAAACACCTGGACCTACCCATTGTTGTTAATCTTCCAAATGGTTCTCGTAAAGAAGTTCATGAAACTGGTCTTGTTCATTTTTTTGATACTCATTCTTAAAGATGTCCTTATACTTGGATTCAAACATAATTTTCTTTCTGTTTCCAGGTTGTTGAAAGACCTTTCACTTCGTGTAACCTTTACTTGAAGTGTTTGCACATTTCACGACTCGGCAACTAATATACCGCTTGTTACAATAGTGGAATGTTATGAGTTATATGTACTATTTTCAGTTGTTCATCGTAGTTTACCTTGTAATTCAGTTGTTGACTCACTAAGTTCACATTTTTTTCCTTGTAATGCTTTGTTTACTTCACCTTTATCCTTAGCCTTGTTTCGTGCTCGCTTGGGACATACTTCTTTGTCCAAACTTGAACATTTGCCTTGTTGTAAACACTTTAGCCTTAAGACTTTTTGTTGTGAAATTTGTTTTTTTGGCCAAAATACATAGATTACCATTTACACATAGTAAGCATACATCTAAAGTTCTCTTTGCGTTGCTGCATCTTGACTTATGGGGACCTTATCATGTTGCTACACTAATGGGAGAATATTATCTCACAATTTTGGATGATTGTTGTCGAGCAACTTGGACATATTTGTTGAAGTTCAAATCCTAAGCAAGTGCAACTTCGTTTTTGTTTTTAGCTTATGCGAAGAATCATTTTGGTACCAGTCCAAAGTTTGTGAGAAGTCATAATGGAAAGGAATTTTTGTCTAAAGAGTGTTTTCAATTGTTTAGTGCACCAAGAATGTACACCATAGAACAATTTCTTATACTCCTTAACAAAATGAAACGGTAGAAAAGAAGCATCATCGTTTGATTGAAATTGCACAAGCTATGAGAATGCACGCTGGTTTTCCAAAGGAGTTTTGGCATGATTGTGTACT
The DNA here is from genome assembly GCA_024138025.1 of Combretum micranthum. Lineage (NCBI taxonomy): Eukaryota > Viridiplantae > Streptophyta > Magnoliopsida > Myrtales > Combretaceae > Combretum > Combretum micranthum. Next base: position 1,777,210 of record JAMXBD010000045.1, read on the forward strand.
TGTTGCAAGCTATTTGATTAATATGATGTCTTTATTTGCTTTAGCTTAGAAAACACCATTTGAGGTAGGGGTTCGACAACAACCATAATATGATCATTTGAGAGTTGTAGGATGTTTATGTTATGGGATAATGTCGTAAATGATAATTGAACTTTGGTAAAATGTATAATTAGGTACATAAACTTTGAAAATAATCAATTTAGTATCCAAATTTTGAAATTGATCAATTTAATACCTGAAAGAACTTGATGGATGTACTGTTAGTGTACATGAAAAATTGACTGAATTTGTCAATTTTAAAGTTTAGGTACTAAATTGATCAATTTCAAACTTCAAGTGCCTAATTATATATTTTATCAAAGTTTAAACACTATTTATAGCTTTAACCCTTATGTTATATACCACGTCTTGGTCCTTCTTTTAACAAGTTTGATGCTAAGGGTCTAATGTGTCCCTTTAGTATATGCGTATAATCAGAAGGGTTATAAAGTGTTTCATTTGGAGGATAAGAAAGTCTATGTTAGCTGGGATGTTTTGTTCCATGAAGATATTTTTCCCTTTCATCACAAGACATATGTATGTTCACCATTGTGTTCTTTTAATTCTTCTCTATCTTTACCTCATTGATTTTCTTTAGACATTTTGCTTTTATCCCATCTTATTGAACCTTATGTTCCTTAAATCCTATCAGCCCTGTTACTCTTCCTTCGTCTTTAGTTCCTATTCGACAATTAGCAAGAAGTACCAAAACCCATGTGTGTCGATAGATTTTGTGCATACACTTACTCTTGCTGCTATTGCTATTGCTTAAACTGATACTTTTAATATCAAACTAGTTACAACCTTTATTTTATTCCTCTTCTTTTGCTTGTTGTACACTTGATTTTTTTTTTCTTCATTAGCTTATGTTTTGACATCTAAAGAACTAACTTTTTTTTTTTGGTTAAATAAGTAATTTCATTGATAACCAAAATTGAGGGAAATAAAAATGCTCAAGGCATACTAGGGTTTAACCCAAAATACATCAAGATTAGATGAAACCACCCAAGTACAAAAGCAACTTGATAACCATCCACAATAGGATAGCACACAAATATACATACTAGAAATAGATATAAAGCTAAAATTTGAAGAAACTCATATAAAAAAGGATTTTGGCGTGTCAAAGAAGGGGGATCAACCCATGACTTCCCCATTCGAATAGAATTTCTTAATCTCTAGAGGCAGTATACCGAAGCTGCAAAAGCAGCAAATATTAGCGTTGATGACCTAAAATTTAGAGTAAAGAGGCCATTCATTACACCTTGCCAAGTGTTGAAAGAAAGAGGATAACCAAACTCTAACACTATAGTAGCCCAAACTTGTGCTAAAAACGGACAAAGGAAAAATGAATTCTCATAGTCTTTTGTTGCTATGTTACAAAGGTAACAAAGAGATTGAGAGGTGATAACCCATGATTGTAGTTTGTCAAAGGTATAGAGCTTTCAATTAACAGCTAGCCAAAGAATGAAGCAATACCTTGGGATAGAATTTTTTCCCCGAATGAACTTGACCCAAGAGGTTGGGCTGTGCTGAAGGTTTAGAGTAAGAAGGCACTCTTGACAAAAAATTCACCTCATGTTGCCAGGTACCATACTAACTTATCCTATCTTGACAAGTTCGGTAGCAACAAAGGAGGGATATAGAAACTCGACCAGAAAGGAGTATTTGGAAAGCTCCACCTATCATCATTGATTAAGCAGCAAAGTCTAGCATTTAGAGGTCAGCTAGAACTTGCAATTTCCCTTGTGCGTTAAGTCTCGATTAAGGGACCTTGAGGAAGTAAAAAATCTGACCACAGTGATATGGAAACTCTATCACCAACAACCCACTACATGTATTGATGAACTGATGGCTATAACTTTAGAAGTTTGTGCCAAGTCCAAGAGCAAATAGTGGGACATTTAACATTCTAGAAACTATTTCCTTTGAGAAAGATATAATGTACCTAATCAACCTATAAACCTTGTAGATTGCCATTGTAGAGATTCCAAATATGATTGATTTGTGCCTCTTTGTTTCAAATTTCCAAGTTAGGAATGCCAAGACCACCTTCTAAACATGGCGACCAAGCTATGCTCCATTTGACCTTCACCTAGGTAAAGATTGAAGGACTATTGCTCTAAAGAAAGTTTCTCATTAAGCGTTCAATAGAGCTAATAACCTTCTTAGGAAGGAGAAAAATGGATGCTCAATACACTTGCATGGAAAATATTATTGATTTGATAAGTTGGAGTCTCCTTGCATAAGATAGGAATTGAGTAGTCCAAGAGTTTAAGCGAGCAGTTATTCTTTCTATCAAAGTATCACAATCTGATTACTTTAACTTGGTTGAAATTAGGGGAACACTCGAATATTGAATTGATAAGGAACCTTCAAGGAACCTTGAGGAAGATAGGGTAGCACTTCTCACAAAGTCATCTACATTGCAAAAGAAAACTTTGCTTTTGAGCCTATTGGTATGCAGACCTGATAGATTCTCAAACTCTCTAAGAGCTACATTCACTAGGTTAATAAAAAGAATATCACCCTTACAAAAAATCATAATGTTATCGGTAAAACAAAGGTATGTGATTCTCTCCTCCTTACATTGCCAGTGGTAAGAGAAAAGAGCTGGAGTTGTCAATTTTCGAATAATACCTGATAAAACTTCTACAACCAACATAAATAAATATGAGGAGATAGGGTCCCCTTAGTGAATGTCTCTTTGACTAGAGAAGAAACCCACTAATTCACCATTGATATTAATGGAGAACTTAAGGTTAGGAAAACACTAATAAAGAAGTTTGCAAAAATGATCGGGGAAATTCATGGTTGGAGGACTCTCTCCAGAATATTACAACTAAAGGTGTTATAAGCATTCATAATATACACTTTAATCACATCTAGGCAGCCCTCACTTTAGATGGTAGCTATTAATTAATTTTGAGCAACAAAAACATTATCTATGATGCCTTTGCCTAGGATAAAATATATCTGTACTTTTCCATCAAAAGAAGCTAGAACCCCTTTTAACTAAGAGGCAAGGATTTTTGAAATAGCCTTGTAAATCACATTACAGTAGGAGATAGGCCAAAAATCTTACAAAACAGATGGGTTAGCAACTTTAGGGACAAGAGAGATAATAGTATTGTTTTCCTCCTTTAACAAGTACTCGGAATTAAGGAACTCCCTAATCGCCATGATAAGGTCTGTATCCAAAATATTCCAATATACTTTAAAGAATAAAGCGGTGAATCTAACGTGCGAACCACGAGAAAAGGGAGCATTGATGGGGGATACTTGCTCATCACTCAACTTGCGAGCCACGAGATCCTCTAAAGATGAAGAAGACATAGGTGAAGTCCAAGCTAAGAAAAGATTTGTCAAGTAAGAGAGAACTTCACCATACACAGCTTGTTCACCAAACACCACCAAACGATCATGTCTTTCCATGGAGGTAAAGGAACCATAGCCTTATCGAGAAAGGAAGTGCTTTTATCCCTAATTTTCAACCATTGCACTCTTAACTTTTGCATAAAGAAAGCTTCTTCTGCCGCTCTTAGAGTATAGTATTATTAAAAGGCTCGACATTCTTCACCAAGAAGGGAAATATTACCACTAGCAGTATCCGTTTGCAAGGATTTCAATCTACCTTTAGCTCTTTCTACCCTTGAAGAGATATGGGAGTACTGTCTTGCATTGAGTTTTCTTAATTTAACTTTTACCATTTTAAGTTTAGACACTAGTTGAAAAAATTTTGAGCCTGCTACTTGTATTTTCCACTCCTACTCTACTAGAGGCAAAAAGTCTTTTGAATAAGCCAAAAAAAAAACTTGAAGGGGATATTTCTCCTTGGCTTAGAGAAATTTGAGTTCACCAAATATAGAGCATCGTCTAAGAGAATTGGAACTAGAAACCTTGCTTTAAAGAGAGGGAATTATGTCATCCAAGCTTGGTTAACCATAATGTGATCAAGTTTCTTCAAGATAGGGTTATTCTCTTTTTTGTTCGGCCAAGAGAAGAATCTACTCATGCAACAAAGATCATCAAGCTCCGCTACATCTGAGAAATGCTTAAAGTTAGCAATTGCTTTTGAGGATCTGGTGTTCCTCCCCCAATCTTTCAAGAACATATTTAGTGATATTGAAGTCACCAAGAAGGATCCATGGTCGTTGATTAAGTTGAGATGCTAATGGCAATAGTTTATCCCACAAAACCCGTCTATCAACATCAAAATTAGCACCATATACAAAGGATGCAATGAACTCCACATTAAATCGTACATTCTTACAATAGCAATGTAGAAATTGGTGTTCTCTACTAGAACTTGAATATCCCGCACTCTAGGATCCTATCCCAGCCAAATTCTTTTCCTAGCACAAGAATTGACAACAAAATCCTAACAAGATTTATTATCCTTTGAATAAATACTTTACTTGAGTATTTAACTCTAGTCTTTAAAAGACCTACTAGTGATATGCTATTTTACTACAAATTTCCCTCATCTTGGCAATCTTGATTGGGTCATTAAGACCCTACAATTCCAGGCCGCAAAATTCATGTTTAAGAAAAAGGTAGTCAAAGCTTCAAGTAAAGTGTTTTTTATGCTTCTTGACAAATTTCCTCTTCTTCCTCTTACCACTAGAGAAACTTCCACCACTGTTGGATGAGAAACTATTAATAGTCGGTCTTTTCCTCGCTTGGCTTAAGAGAGAGGAGCGAAATGGTGTAGCTTCAACCTTATGGGGGTCTTCATTAAGATCTTTCCCAAGTGGGGGGTCTAGAACTTGTTGAAAATGATCTTAACAAGAGGCTAAAGGGCTCAGAATTGCCATAGTGTCAGAGACATGAGTAGGTAGACCATCATTAGCATAAGAACTATCTACTGCTACATCAAATGAAGAGGATTCCACAGCCTATCTCTCGAGCACTTCCAACCCCTTGCTAGCTTTTAAGGGGGAAAACACTTCCCACTATCATCCCCATTAGCTTTACAAAGTGGACTAGCAACTGAACTATCAAGATGAGAACCAATAAATGTCGGTTTTTTACCTCTCTTCTTACCTTGGTTCTAACCCTCTTTGTCCGACTCCTTTAGTAATGGAGCTTCATATATACGACAAACATGCCTAAATAACTTACAATTCAAGTACCTTAGCAAAACATCCAGAATCCCATGGGCTTTACATAACCTTAAGGTAGTATTTTGAACTAAAGAGAAAGGAATTTTGTGGCCAAGAAACTATCCAACCAGGGTACACTCCTAGTCCTTAGCACCTCTTTTAGCAATGCAAGGCGCTGGGCAAACCCTAACAGTAGGTCCTTTAGAGATCGAGATGAAGAAGCTTAGCTTAAAATCCATAAAAGGCTTGAATTTGGATAGAAGAGCAAAAGCTTCAGCAAAAGATTTAGAAAGCAAGGGTAGTGAGCCATAGTTCTCATGCTCAACTTTATCCAAAACTTCATTTAGCTCTTCCAAGGTGATATTACCAATGGAAGAAGAGGTTACAGATGCTTTATCCTTGTTTGTTACCTTCAAGGTAAAAGAAAGGTACTGAGCCAACCTAGAGAACACCAAAGTGTGGTTGGGCTTGGAAGCATTAGGATCTAGAGAGCCTCCTTTGACTGAACCAGGGGGCATCGGATCCGAAGGAGCTAAAGGGGACCCTAAGTGCTCTACCTCATCATCAGTACCTACTAAACCGCGTGAGAAACTCATGGTTGGGTAGAAACTAAGAGGAGAATCGCGACACTTCATCGATGGCTATAACAAGCTGATACACCAGTTTAGCTAACCAAGGACAAAGGAGGCATAAATGGCTGGAGGTAAAAAGGAAAGAGAAAAGTAGGACCAAGCTAAGTTAGAGAAAGAGAAGCGAGAACAAGAGGGTTAAGGAAGGAAAATGGGGGAAAGAGGATGGGTCGAGCTAGGGTTCGAAGTAGGAAGGTCGGGTCGAATAGGGTTTTGAGAAAGGGGTTCAGGTTAAGCTAGTGTTTCATGTATGAAGGGCATGTTGGACAAAAGTTGTGATAAACAAGGTTAGATTGGGAAAGAGGTGCGTGTTTAAGCTAAGAATGATAGGGGAAGGGGGATACAAGAGGTTAGGGTTGAAGGGGAAACGTGTTTGGGTAGGGGAACAAAGGGACAAAAGGGAGAACGAGAGAGAAAGGGTTGACGAGAGAAGAGATGGTAACGGGAAGAGAGAAAATGAAGAGAAGAAGAAGAGGAAGAAGAGAGGGTAGCATAAACGGAGAAAAAACCCTAGTTTAGGGTGGTTTCCACTTAGAGAGAGGAGAGAGCATTTACTCTCTCTAAGTTTTTTTCTAATTATAAGATGCCTCCAACCAACTTCTTATTTTGAAGCTTCACAAAATGAAGTTTGGGTTGATGCTAAGGCAAAAGAATTGGAAGCCTTGAAAACCAATAAAACTTGGTAGTTAAACCTCTTTGCCACCTAACAAACATGTTATAGGATGTTGTTGGGTTTATAAAATTAAATACAATGTCGATGATAGCATTGAACATTATAAAACATGTTTAGTGGCAAAGGGTTACACTTAAATAGTTGGTAAAGATTATCATAATACCTTTTCTCTTGTTGTTAATATTGGTATAATGCATTTATTACTTGCTGATGTAGTTGTGCAAAATTGACCTTTGCACAAAGTTGATGTTAACAGTGCATTTCTTCATGGTTACTCAAATGAAGAAATATATATGTTGCCTCCTCTAGGTTACCATAAGGAAATTTGGGCAAGATTATAAGTAGTTGAAGTCATTGTATGGAGTAAAACAGGCCTCGCGTTAGTGGAACATAGAAATTTCAACTTTTTTGGTCCAAGAAGGTTTCAAACAATTCCTCCATGGCCATTCTCTATTTTCTTGGATAGAAGGATCGCACATCATTATTATTTTACTTTATGTTCATCACATGCTAAAATCTAGCAATGATGCTCAGTTTATATCCAATATTAGACACAAGCTACATGATAAATTCAGGATGAAGGACTTAGGGTTAGCACATTTTTTTCTAGACATGGAAATTTTTTGCATAGATAGTGCTATTTTCTTACATTAGAGGAAGTTTATAGTGGATTTGTTAACTAATGCTGGTTTGCTTGCTTGTGAACTTGTAAAAGTTCTTTTGCCATTGAGATTCTCTTTGTTTCCTATTGCATGTTCTGTTCTTAATGATCCTGGTGTTTATCAGTGTCTAGTTGGGAAGCTATTGTATTTGTCTTTGTCTTAGCCTGCTATTGTTTTTACTGTTCACAAACATAGTCAAGTCATGGCTTCCCCTTGTGTCCATCATTTATGAGCAGTCTTTCATCTGACTATTAATTATGGTTTGCTTTACTTTGAATCCTCTTCGATATCTTTATGTGCCTTTGCTTTTGGGCTGGGGAGCAAGTTTACTTGATCGCAAGTCGATCATTGGTAATTGTGTATTACTTGGTGATTCACTTGTTTCTTGGAAGACAAAGAAACAATCTACTGTTTCCTATCATCTACCGAAGTAGAGTATCATACTATGGCCTCTACTACTAAAGATCTTTTGTGGTTCTCCTATGTTTTGCTTGATCTTAGAGTCAACTAATCTTTTAGCTAATCATCCTTGTCTTTATAGTAGGATGAAGCATATCTCTATCGATGCACACTTTACTCGTGATTAGGTGACTTCTGCTTTCTTACTAACCACTTATGTTCCTTCTAAGCAGCAATTGATTGAATGACTTACTAAACCGGTTTTGGATATTCAAATGCATTTTAGAGGCTCCGAGTTGGATGGGGGGTTATGAAGTTTGTACGTGGACTTGTGTGTAGCTTATTTATTTCTTTACATTTCTTTACACGTGTCATTGCTATTAATTAGAGTAGGATATGTATAATTTGTTTTCATTTTTTTTTTCTTTCTTCTTTTAACCAACTCCTATTAGACTTCTCTCAAGCTTCGCTCATGGAGTTCACCATATTTTCTTTTTGTCAATAACACTTTAGTTGATTTCTTAGTTTTGATCCAATTTAACCATATGACATTATTAATTAGCGTTTGTTACTTTAAATTAAATGGAACAATTCCTTTCAATTTCATGGATTGAATTATAATTTACAATCTAAAAAATTTATACATAATAAGTAATCTCATATGAGGAGTGTATTTTTTTCCCTTTCAAATAATAATATGTATTGGTACAATTGTTGGGTTCTCTTAAAATAGGTTTCAATGATAACAAAAGTGTAAAAAGATTACTAACAAGTTTATCAAGTGAGTAGTTTTAAGTTAAAGAGAAAGAAGAAAAATGAATAGTATCAAGTTATTAAGAGGAATATCCAGAAGTTATCAAAAAAGGTTATATCAGTGAAAATAAAGAATAAAAGTTTTAACAGTCATCCAGAAGGTTTTCTGCAATTTTTTACAGCAAGATAGTTATGTACCTTTTCACTATAGATTGTTTAAGTTTAGATCAAATTTATTATGAATCAGATCAAATAAATATCTTGAAGGCCTAATTTCGAGAAAATGAGTATATTTGGGTAATATACTCATATATTCCACTAAAGTTGATTAATACCAAAGGAGATTTTAAGTATATCCAAAGAAGTTGTTTTAAAAAAGGGAAAGATCATAGCTGCATTTTTTCCTATTTTTAAGAGATACCCTATGGGCTGTTGAAGATCGGTTTTCACAAGATCTAGGACTATTTTACATGAGTTTTTCAAGATAAACCAAAGGCAATGTTGAAGATAAACATCAAGTATCAACCTATTACGATCAAATTGAATTCAAATACAAATTTTAACATCAAAATAAGAAGCTCAAAGTGACATTCGAGATATTAAAGGAGACAAATATTCCAACAAACTTATATGAACATTGAAGACCATCAACTTGTATGCCAAATGCATTTATGTCATTATATAAGAAAAAAAGAGAGAGAAATAATGCTACAAAAAGAGAAAAAAAATCTTCTGCACCTTTCATAATTTTTGAACTGATATTATGCACTTTTTCTTTGCTGCAACATTATTGAAATGGGTTTATTTCTTGTTGACAAAAGGAACTTATTGTTACCTTCTAGCTTGATTAGTTTACAAGATTCGACTATATAGTATCAACTTTAGCTTGAGGAAACCTATGAGGATCGAGCAAAGTGAATTGTACTATCTCGTAAATTATTATCATTGGATATAGTAAAACATATTCCTATGGATTATAGGATCGTCAGCTTGGAGCTGAAAGGGTGGATTGATGCACAGAGTGAAACTACTATGCATCACTAACTTAACTTTTCTTTTCTTACTTGTTTAATTTCTTGCAAGTTTAATTCCTTTTTATTTGTTCAACTTGTACTCACATCTTAATAAAAAAGAATAAATTTTTATAAGGGTGAAAATTTAAAATATTTTTTTTGTTATAATCAGTTCAACTTCTCTTCTTGATTATAAAAGCGGGACCAACAACAATAAAAAAGAGTTAATAAAATAAATGCTTGTGCTATTAAAATTCAAATACATCTCGATAACTGATCTTATTTATAAAACTATTACAATGTAAATTCGATCTGATATATATTTATCATAAGCTGTGCTCATAGAAGTTAAATGGTGTGGGATCTTTAAAGCTGTTAGCATCAAATAAGAATGCAAGGAGAAAAAGCAAAGAGGGTGGGGTGTGGGGCGTGGGCGCGCAAAAAAAAAAAAAGGAAAGGAAGATGTAGAGAGAACAAATGAAAATTGGTGTATATATGAAGATATTATAGAGTGTAATAATAATTTATATAGATGTTTCCTAGTGTTGCTAATATCTAAGTATTGTGCACCTTTATATACAAGGAATAAAGATAGCTGCATTATGAACCATGACCTTAGTTTAAATGGTAAACAATTTGCAAAGACAAGTGTTTTGAAGGAACGAAAATGGAGAAAAGAATTAGAAAGAAAAGAAAAGATAATAAAGTAAAAATTAAATATTCTCTTATTTATTGGGAAGGGAAAGTAAAGTCGAATGAATTAGAAAGAAATAATAATAATAATAATAATAATAAATAAAAGTTGGCAATATATATTTTATAATTTTTAATACCTTAAAAACCTCTATATATTCGAAAGAGTGTATTTATTTGAAAGGATGAATTGATAATTTTAATTGAATTCTTTCTAGTTCTTCTAGAATTGAAAAAGAATTATTTTTGGTGGGTTGGAAAAGTTTTCTTTCCTAAATTCATCTCCTTTATTTTTCCATCAAGTGAAAAAAAAAAGGGAAAAAAAAAGGATTTTTACCTTTAAATTCCTCCATTGAAAGAAATGCGAAACATGATTGAATTGAAAAATTATCAAATATTCCAACCAGATTACACTCACATCAAGCCTCAAGGTCAGGCATCGGTGATGTCCAAGTCCGGACGGCCTAGGCACTAGAACTTCTGTTTATATCAGTATAAGTTGCACAAGCAAAATCACAAATAGGTTATTTATGTTGTACTCATTTTCATTAGTTCTTTTCATTGCAATTTCGTATTGTAAATTTGTAATATAATAAAAAAAATTGTCCACATAAGTATGCTTTTCTCTCTCTTTCTTTTGTTTTTTTTTTTAACTATATATCGTAATTTGTCTAAAAAAGAAAAAAAACTATATTGTAAAAACAATTGTAAATATATCAAGAAAATATTGATAGAATATGGATAGATGTCAAGTTTTTAAAATGTAATTTTTATTTTGTATAACTTCTAAAAGTTTATAAATAGTTTCTAAATCTTTGCAAAAATCCTTAGCAATTGAAATGATGATGATGGGTCATTGGCATTGCTATACGGAAATGATGGGTAATTATTAATTTTTAAATTTATTAAGGACACAGGGGTAGTTAAATCCTTCATTATTAAAGACCTTAATGGTATTTGTTTCAAATTTAAAACTAACTACATTTGATATTCAAAAAAAGGAAGTTTTAATATTTAAATTTATTAAGGGAATGGTAGTGTTTCATTATTTGAAGTCTTATTAAAATTAAAACTAACTACAATCGATATTTTCATAAAATAGAAAAATAACCCAAGAAAAAAGTTTAAAATGCCAATATTTGTCCCTAAAACATAAATATTCATAAATATGAGATAATTTCTTATTTATCAATAATTGTACGAATACCAATTAGATGAAATTAATTGTACAAATATGTTGCAATATCATATCTAGGTAATATTTACAATTTAATAGTGTTGCATATTGCAAGTATAGTATTAGTGTAAATTATAATATGTATATCATTTTTATAACATGCCATACTTTTGAAAAATCACTTATATATATCTCTATATCATATTTAGTACATGTGATATTTTTATAAAATATTGTGTGGTATCTAGTTGATGTTTTACAATAATTTATAATTTAAAAAAAATTAATGATAAACATGAATTCTATCCTACCAATGTCAAAACAGTATTTAAAGCCGTTGATCACAAGGGGGCTTAAAAAAAAAAAAAAATGCCCCTGGTCTATGGTCCTAAAAAACGGAAAGAAAAACAACCTTTTACTTTTTGTCATTTTGTCTGAAAAAACAAAAAAAAATACACACTCTCTCGCCCTCATTCTCATGTCAATGTTAAAATGTGGAAAAAGATATCCGTTAATGGGTTCCACTCACACCCTGGCGATTATTTACACGTAGGAGAAATAAATAAATAAAAAGCTGAAACGGCCAATCACGAGAATTTCCAAACTAGCCGTTGCATTCTTCAGATTCAAATCCAAAACCCTCACACGAACACCTCCCTTTACTCTCTTTCTCTCTCTCTCGAATAGTCAATTCCTTCTACATTCCCTCTCTCTCTCTCTCTCTCTCTAACATACTACTCATCAGAACCTTAGCTTGGTTTGGGTCTGATTGGGGTTTTCTCTTCAGATCTTTCAGAGTAAGTATAGTAGCTTCAAATTTGAAGTTCATTTGTTAATGAATTCGAGTCTTGTTAAATTTTCGTTTTACACGAACTTCTTTTGTTTATACATTGTCAATGGAGTAATAACTTTTTAGTATTCAGGAGTTAGAGCATAATTTTGTGATCTAGCAGACTTTGAATGTAAGGAGAAGCATTATGTTTGGAATGCGAATTTATCTTATGGTGTCGAAGTTATGCTTAATCATTGATTGTGAATGCCAAAGACGGTCCATTGAAGTTAAGAAAATAGGAAAAAAGAAAGTGTTTCTCGTTTGTGTTTTATGGGAAGAAAAGAAATGAAATGGAGTCACAACTCAGTCTTTTCGAGTTATTATTAGTGATAGAATTGAAGATCTATCGTACCTCGTATGCTTGTAAATTTATGGGCATTTGCTACCCTGGAAAATGTCGTCATTGTAAGCTTGAATGTTGTTAAAGTAGCTCATCAATCGTGGTGGCTTGGAATTAGTTTTCTCTGATTTTTGACATTCATAAGCAGCAAGTTTAAATCATCAAAATAACTTTAAGTTTCTTTCTTTGCAGATAAATCTATTGAGAAGCCGATATATGGTTTGTTGATTTGTCTCAGGTGTAGCTTAGTATAGGTTTCCACTTTTGTATCTTTGGCTGCTGCGTGAATTGTATCAATAGTACATTTTAAACCAAATATGACTGTCAAAACCCCTGGAACTCCGGCTTCGAAGACAGACAGGACGCCGGTATCCACCCCTGGTGGTTCTAGGCCTAGGGAAGAGAAGATTGTGGTTACAGTTCGTTTAAGGCCATTAAACAAAAGGGAGCAGTCAGCCAAAGACCAAGTAGCATGGGAATGTGTAGATGATAATACTATTGTTTATAAACCACCACCTCTTGAACGGGCAGCTAACCCAGCATCATTTACCTTCGGTATGCCTATACCTTTGTTGTTTTTCTTCTTCAAATTTTATGAGATATAAGAATTCTTGTCATACGGAAACGTGTTTGCTGTTTCCTTTTTCCAGATAGAGTCTTCGGTCCATCGTGTTTGACTGAATCTGTGTATGAAGATGGAGTAAAGAAAGTAGCATTGTCTGCTCTGAATGGCATAAATGGTAATTCATATCTTCATCAATATATTGCGTTATTTGTGAATTTGTAAGTTTCCATATGTTTCAACAAGTCTTCTTGCATATTTCAGCAACTATATTTGCATATGGGCAAACAAGCAGTGGGAAGACTTATACAATGAGAGGAATAACAGAGAAAGCTGTCAATGACATTTACAATCACATAATGAATGTAAGTCTTGCTAGTCTCTTGAATATTGTCTCTTGTGGTTGCATTTATGTAACACAGCAAATTGGAATACGTTAGCTTATCTTTAGGAATCTAGACAGATTGGTGTTATAATTTGTTGATGTTCTTGGCCTCCTGATTGCAGACACCAGAGAGGGACTTTACGATAAAGATTTCTGGATTGGAAATTTACAACGAGAATGTGCGGGATTTATTGAACTCCGAATCTGGGCGCAACCTTAAACTTCTAGATGACCCAGAGGTATTGGAACATCTATTCTTGAGTTATCAAAATCAATTTGATTTGCCCTCCTTTTCATTTATAGTTACTAATTTCATTTCTAATGATGCAGAAAGGGACAGTAGTTGAAAAGTTGGTGGAGGAAAAGGCGAACAACGATCAACACCTGCGACAGTTGATTGGTATATGTGAAGGTATTGAACAACTGAACAGGATTTGAATATTTGTCTTGGTTTACTAGCTGAATGGAATTGGTTTAACTATCACTTAATGAATCTGCTTCCTCTCCTTTTTGTAGCTCAAAGACAAGTGGGAGAGACCGCTTTGAATGATACCAGTTCGCGGTCGCATCAAATTATAAGGCTGGTCTGTTGCTTTGCTTGATCATGTTCTTAATAAAAACAAAAGAGTCAAGTTATAATGAACACTTACCTGTTACATGTATATTTGTTTGTGGTTGTAGACAATTCAAAGTACTCTTCGTGAGAATTCAGATTGTGTGAGGTCCTTTGTTGCTAGCCTGGTAGGTTTCGGTGTTACCTTGACAAAAATGAAAAATGCTTTTCTTATTTTAACTCTTATCATAACTTCATGCAGAACTTTGTCGATTTGGCTGGAAGTGAAAGGGCCTCACAGACACATGCAGATGGGGCTAGGCTTAGGGAGGGATGTCATATTAACCTCAGTTTGATGACTCTAACTACTGTAATTAGAAAGCTCAGGTCTCTGTTTTGATAGTGTACCTACTTTGAGTTTATGAATTATTTGGTACAAAGGAACTGATACGTACCTCAACCTTGTTCCCAAATTAGATTGGCGGTTCTCCTTTATTTATATTTATTGCTTATGAAGACTGATTTCTTTTGGTTTTCCTCTTATGCAGTGTGGGTAAAAGAACAGGTCATATACCATACCGAGACTCCAAGCTTACACGTATATTGCAGCACTCACTTGGAGGGAATGCACGGACAGCTATCATCTGTACTTTGAGTCCAGCACTTAGCCATGTTGAACAATCTCGTAATACTCTATTTTTTGCCACTCGAGCAAAGGAAGTGACCAATAATGCTCAAGTGAACATGGTAAATTAGTAACTTGCATTGCATTTAATTTTAATGGAATTGGATAGATATTGACTACTTCTCCCCCTTCTATGCTTCTTCTTATCAGGTTGTTTCGGACAAGCAGCTAGTGAAGCACCTGCAAAAAGAAGTGGCCAGATTAGAAGCTGAGCTTCGAACTCCTGATCCATCCAGAGAGAAAGATCTCAAAATCCAACAGGTGAATAATATTTGTTCAACACGTGGTTTTGGGGTTTATATGGGATGATATGCAAATTTAATTCATTTTTTTTTTCATTCATTTAGATGGAATTGGAAATTGAAGAACTAAGGCGCCAAAGAGATCTTGCACAATCGGAGGTGGATCAGCTCCGAAGAAAAATTCAGGATGACGAGCAGGTCTTAGTTTTATCTCTAATTAATCCAGGTATCAAGCCTGTGACTTTCTTTCTACCAATCTAAATGTTTACCTATAAAAATGTTTGCAGGGTTCAAATGTGCCTGATTCATCACACCCATCTGTGAAGAAGTGTCTTTCTTTTGCTGGTTCACTGTCACCAAAAGAGCTGGCACCTAGTGACAAGCCAAGGAATAAGATGCTTAGACTTTCTATGAGGCAATCTTCTACAGCTCCATTCACACTAATGCATGAGATTCGGAAACTTGAGCATCTTCAAGAGCAGCTTCGAGATGAAGCAAATAAAGCTTTGGAAGTCCTACAGAAAGAGGTAGCTTGTCATAGGTTAGGAAATCAAGATGCAGCTGAAACCATTGCTAAGCTGCAAGCAGAAATTCGGGAAATGTGTGCAGTTAGAACAGCAAAAAAGGAGATTGAAGTTGGTAATGTGGTTCCTACCAACAAGAGTGTTAGTGCTAACTTGAAGGATGAGATTACAAGACTTCATTCACAGGGTAGCACAATTGCAGATCTAGAGGAACAGCTTGAAAATGTTCAAAAGTCTATAGACAAATTAGTGATGTCTTTACCAAGCAACTTTCAGCAGCCTAATAATGAAATTACCCTAAGTCAAAGAATCCGACAAAGAAGAAGAAGTTGCTTCCTTTGGCTTCAAGCAACAGTGCTAACCGCCCAAATTTCATAATGTCTCCCTGCTCTCCTTTATCAACTCCTAGTCAAGTTATAGAGGCTGATATTGAAAACAGAGCTCCTGAGGATAACATAGATATATGCAATGGTACTTTACCTGAGTCCGATAAAGACACTCCCACAAAGAGCGAAGGGGGAGATGTCTCATCGAAGGAAGGAACCCCAGTTTATCGACGTCAAAGTTCAGTTAATATGAAAAAGATGCAGCAAATGTTCCAAAATGCTGCTGAAGAGAATGTGAGAAGCATTAGAACATATGTAACTGAACTGAAAGAACGCGTTGCTAAACTTCAATATCAGAAACAACTGCTAGTTTGCCAGGTTTCATTGAGAACCCTAGTATTGTATAAAATATCTATTTGTTCACATTATTAGAAATTTCTGTTTACATTTGTACTTTCCTTCCCTAGGTGCTTGAGCTTGAGGCAAATGAAGCAGCTGGATATGACCTAGAAGCTGATGTAAACAAAGATGAGCCTGATGACCAACCTCAGGTCCCATGGAGTGTGGCTTTCAGGCAGCAAAGACAACAGATCATCGAGTTATGGGATATGTGTTATGTCTCAATTGTTCATAGGACTCAGTTTTACTTGTTATTCAAGGGAGATCCAGCCGATCAAATTTATATGGAAGTGGAGCTCAGACGGTTGACGTGGTTGCAACAGCACCTCACGCAACTTGGGAATGCGAGCCCAGCTCGTGTGGGAGATGAGCCAGTTATCTCATTATCATCAAGGTTTGCATCCTTTTCTCTTTCTCTCTTGAATTTACTTGAATCATGGAGTTATTTTTTTATAAATTGATCTAGCTTTTTAACTGATTAAGAAAACATTGATTTGATGATTTTTTCAGCATCAAAGCATTGAGGAGAGAAAGGGAGTTCCTAGCTAAGAGATTGACATCACGTTTAACAGCAGAGGAAAGAGAAGCACTGTACATGAAATGGGATGTGCCACTTGAAGGGAAGCAAAGGAGACTGCAGTTTGTCTGCAAGCTTTGGACAGATCCCCATGATCCCCAGCACATACAGGAAAGTGCCGAGATAGTGGCCAAGCTTGTTGGATTTACTGGAAGTGGAAACATGTCAAAGGAAATGTTTGAGCTCAATTTTGCCCATCCATCTGATAAAAGGCCTTGGATAATGGGATGGAACCCGATTTCTAATCTTCTCAATTTGTGAGGATTTCATTTCTGTAAGTATGTCTCGTCACATGTAAATGTAGTTTAATGCGGAGGTTCTCTTCAACCTGTTCTAAAGTTTTAAGTATGCATTGACGGTTTGAGCACATTTTTTTGGGAAACACTTAAAGGTTATTCTTTTGTCATCTTTATGTCAAAATAAAGAAATATACTATTTTGTTTCCATGATTAAGGAAATTATTTATCTGGTTTCTTGTTGAGGTAAACATTCATTAAGTATCCCTGTAATTTTGCCCATGAAATGTGGTTTGTCTTGACCATGCTGCCTCAATTTTTTTCTTTTGGCCTACTTCCTTTCTTCCCTTATTTTTTTCTAGACATGCTGCTGTGTGTTTGAATTAGACATGCAGCAGTAGGACATTTGAGAAATGCTTTGCAAGATTAGATTGTGCACATCGCCAGTGAAAAAAGCAAGTAATCTAAAATAATGTATAGCCATTTGTGTATTTCGTCTTAAATTCTTTGTTGACGGTCTTGAATCTTTCTGATCAGCTGTATCTTAGAATGTAATTATGCTCCCTCCATTGTTAACACAACTTGGCTGGTGCTTTTGGGATTACTTGGGTTGTGGCTGTCTATCTAAACCTCCGTTCAGTTCTTGCATTTTGGGTATCTCAGCTTGTTTCACCTTCTTAAGGTTGCCTGCTGCCGTAGATATTTGTTGCATAGGTTACCCTGTTAGCCTATGCATGTCACAAGTCATAAAGATTTATATTGAATCTATATTTTTCTATATTAGTTTCCAAATAAGTGATAACATCAAATGATTGAGGAAGATACTAAATTTAAAAAAAAAGGTCAATGGAGTAACTAGAAACATGAATTTAGATTATCCAGCAGTGTAAAGAGAGTACACCCGAATTATTTCAATAGCAAACTATTCTTAATTATAGCAAATATGATGTAGTAGCGTATTCCTTTTCATATGACATAATGGAACCTATAGGTATGTGCTCATTGGCGCATCATATATCTCTATAACAAACCATCTAGCACTTAGGGAAGGGAGTTCCACATTTGCTTGCAACTTTCCTGGCATTAGGATTGTTAACAAACTTCTTGAGGCTTGGATTTCTCAAGTATGTGCAGAGGCAGGGCTTCTGCTGCCTTAGTTTGCTGCAACATAGTTTAGATGGTGGAGCTGAGGTAGTGATAGCACTAACACATGGGCTAAGCTCTGTTGCTTTACATGTAACTGCCATGCTCACTTGTGCTTCAGCCAGAAGCAGCACCAGGAAACAGCAGAGTGCAATGGTTGCTGTCTTCATTTTTGCTTGATGAGCAATAAGTATAAGCTTGTGTGTCTGTGTGAGAGAGGGTTTTGAGAATGTGTGTGTACTTAGTAGCTTGGATAGCTTCTTGATTTATAGGAAGGATGTCGGTAAAATAAGAGGGTAAAAGAAGTACTTTTACATGGATTGTTCATTTTGCAAAACCATCCTAAAAGAACACAAAAAATTTCTTGTTGGGCCACTTCTTTGATGAATAAGAGTGTTGTGGGTGACTAAAGAAAGATGATTGCTCCACTACAAAAGTTGGTGGCAACTGGCATGGCTAAGTTTTTGACAAATGGGTCTTTGAAAACTTCTACTCACCATTCCCATTAGAGTAAATGGAGAGACAATGGAGATGCAGAATCCACAATTTCACACTAGCTAAACTGTTCTCCTTTTCTTTTCTTTTCTTTCTTTCTTTATTTTTTATTTTGGTTTTTTTTTAACTGTTAATCATTATCTCATTGCATGCTATTAAAGTTGTGTCTAATATAAAATTATTATTGTATTCACACAAATTTCCTGTCCTAAGGACCTATTAAGAACAAAATTACTATATAAGTTAGGGATTACAACAATTAAGATCAAACCAATAATAAGATTGTTTTCCCCACTTTATAGGGATCCGTATGCATATGACTTACTCTTGAAAGATTGGTAGGCATTATCTTGATTAGGAATTGACACACAGTTTTCTTTCTCAAGTATATATCCTACCCACCAACCCCTCATTTTTTTCTTCCTTCTCCAAAAGCTATATTCATCATGATTGAAAATGGAGTAAACGTTATATTTGGCACCTAAAATTTTTTATTTTTTATAATTATCTAAAATTTAAAGATTAATTCGATACTTAAATTTTGTACATTACTTGAACTTTATAAATTCTTTTAATTAACTAACTAAACGAAATTACTCCAAATACTAAAAACAACCTAAAAATTTTTTAGATGATAAATTAATAATTTTAAATTTTAGATAATTAATTATAAAAATACGTAAAGTTTTAATATCGAATCAATGTTTAGCAATTGAATACATATGTATGTATGTATTTCTTGACCTTATAATGATGGTCTTGTGTGGAAGCGTGGTGCATACTGCATACTTTCGACACTTCCACTGTGCTTTCGGTGATGTTGATATGTTCCCATATAGTGGCCTTTGACTTAACATTCTTGTCATCAAAACCATGGTTGCACATAAATGCTGTACAATCATAGGCCCTCGCTTGAAATTATGGACCCTTTAATTGGTTATCTGAAACATTATAATTATAGTTGCTCACGAGTGAAATGATTAAGATTTTCATTGGGCATTGTGCTTTCCACCAAGGATTTCAGCATGTTGATAACTTAGTATTAGTATACATTAGTACAAAAGCTTCTCTTCTTAAGCAAATGAAAAATTTTAAGAGCTTTTGTTACAATTTAACAGGTCTCTGTTTCACATGCAACCTTTACCCCCTCCTAATATTGCTGATATTAGTTATACCTACTAGCCCTTATTATAAAATGATCATCATTAAATTTTTTGAAGAGGATGGAAATGAGATTGTTTAATTCATTAGTCCATGACATTTGGTTAATTTTCATTTAATAGGTGAGTTAAAAGGAGCTACTGAATTTAACATTAGCTCATAAGTAGTAGAATCGAGTTGATTTATTTAACTCATTTACATAATTCTACTTAATAAATTATAAGTTTTTTATATTTTGCTCATTTTATATTTATAAAAGCCATTTTTTATAAGATTGCAAGTGTAAAACTCATCTCCTATTTAGTATGAATAGAATGTCATATCGAAGTCTAATAGTCCATTTAAGAATCTTCCCTATTTATCATAATTTGTTGATTATTGTCCATTACCAGTATGTAATGGTCATGGCCACACTTAGGCAAAGATAGGTAAACACTCACCCCTTTTAGGCAAGTGGACGAACCAATATGAATCCCTCAATCAGGGAGGGCTTTTAGGGAACTTGAAAGACCTTTAAGGTATTTAAGAGGACTTAATAGAGAAAACCCATACACTCTGCCTTCAAACTTCTAAATTAAGCTACCAAATTGAATTGCTTTTGGTATTGAAACAATTTGATTCTTTTTTTTCCTTAAATAGCTAGTGTAATGTTCCTCACTACTTGAAACCCTTAATTGAGTCAAGTGTTGGAATATTTGCATTGGGTTACCACTGCCAGCGCTACTTAACTTAGTTTATCACTTGTGTAGATTAAATTTACACCTACAATTGAATAGAACCCATTAGGTGTGGTCTAGACAAGAATTATAAACACTAGTACAATCCAATGAGTTTAGATATAAACATCAAAGAGTTGACTAAGAGTTGTACTAATGACATATCTTATGCTGGATCATTAATTAAAGCACTGCTTTATCAATTTAATTGTGCTTAATTGATTTATTATTTATGTGATGATGAAAATTCTTGGAACTATTATCCATAAATTATGCATTAGAAATTGTGAAATAATCATAATTATGAGATCAACGACACACGACTCCTAATAGGAATGTTCCAGTAGATTAGCTGAGAATAAAATATAAATTATTTGTTGTATTTGATCAAATAGTCAAATAGTGCTAGTAGCTATAAGTTAACGAAACATGTCTTGTTATCTTAGACCGATTACATTGGTCAGTCTAATCTAACTAGAACTGTCTCTTCAAGTCATCGAGTGCTGTCAATGATATTGAGTCTATTTGGATAGTCTGTTTTTCATTTGTATTCGTATCTGTATCGAAACGATCTACATAAATATATCTGATTTGCATATATATTTGATTTTTTCATGAGAACTGAGAACTTTTTTATCTATGTATATTTCTTGATAAACAATTTATTAAAAAAAATGTTTGTATCTATAAAAAAAAGCTAGCCAAACAGACCCATGGTTAATGTTATATTTATCCTTGAACTTTGTCAATTCGTATTATTAACTATCTAGAGCTTAAAAAATTATTTACTACCTAAACTTTATCTATTTTTATAATTAATTAATTGAATTTTATCAAATTTCATAATTAACTATCTTATTTAGTATTATAATTAAAACTGAAAAAGTTTGTAAATAATAAATTCACATTTTTAAACTTTTTATAATTGATTGCACAAATTAATGAAATTCAAATACTTATCATAAATATTTCTACATAAATGGTGATGGATAACTGGTGCCAGCTGTTTGGCTTATCTTGCGTACGGAATTGGTAGTTTAGTATTCCAGCTTCTCAGCCTATGAAACAATGTCCTCAAAGATGATATGGATTGGTTATGTTAACCTATGCTAGGAACTAAGAAAACCTGACTAAATTGATGTTAATTGCTAGTATCCAAACCCTAAGTCATGTATCAGGATATTGGTTAGAAGAGTTATAATAGCATGGAAATAAATCCATGATAGTTAATTGATCAAAATGATTAATCCTTGGTTGCTTCATCGTCATGACATGTTGCTTCATCCCAATCATCATCTACGTATATTGAGATTTTGATTGGATTGTTGGATTTTAATCTGCATCGTATCTAGGTTTGTTTGGTTAGCTTTTCTTTGTAGATACAGATACTTTTTTCAAACTTTTTTCTAATAAATTATTTATTAAGAAATAGATACGGATAAAAAAATTGACAGTTATCATGAAAAAATCAAATAAATGAAATATAGATACAAACCAAATACAACTATATATATTGTTTCGATACAGATATGGATATAAATGAAAAATAAGCCATCCAAATAAACCTTATATTTATATTTATATTTGTTTCTATCTATAATTTATCTGTATTATATCTATATCAATTCGTTTGATTAATTTATGAATAAAACTGCTAGTTTTTTATTGGTATTTATTTTTTAATAAATATATTTTTAAAAATAATAAAAATATAATACCAAAAACTAAAATATAATGAAACACCATACCATGTGTATGGATATTTGTTGCCAACGGCCTTGCGGACACAAATGGATCGCAAACTAAAGGTACATGTAAATAGAAAATGTTGGGTAAAAGTGGAAAGGTAAATGACGTTAATGATTAAAATCACTTAAAAATAGTACGTTCCACTTGAGACTAATGAAAATGGCCAAAATCATATTATATATTATTTATACGGTCAAATAGGATATTCATATGATAAGTTTGATATAGTATCGAATTTATTTATGTTATATATATTGCACCACAAAACCCGCTTGCGATGCTCTATAATAATTAAGAAAAAGAAAAAACAAATCGAAAATTTAACAAATTTAACCACTATCCGATAATAAAAAGAATAGTAAATGGTGAAGCTAGTAAGTCCGCAACCAAAAATGCAGCGCCTGGGTCTCCATATACACTCGGGGGGAAAAAATTAATTACGTAAATTACACAATAAGTTTCTATTGTTAGAGTAAAATCACTTAAAGTATTAACGTATTAAGTCGAGAAATTAAAAGTAAGTCAATATTTCGTAAAATTTATTTAAGGTATCAATATTTAGATGATTTTTTATTAAATCGTTTTTTTATTTTTCTGAGAGAACACTTACTTTATGAAACAATAATTCATTTTTTTAACCATTTAAAACATTAGTACCTTAAACGAATTCGTTTTAAAAAATTGATAACTTTTGTAATTTATCCAAAATTAATATACCTTCCATTAAAAAAAAAGGAAAAATGCCAAATTTAGTAACTAAACTTTATTATCAATTTCGTACTTGATAAAAAATTTTATGGTTTTTTACTACTTTACTAATACTGTTTATTTATTTTCTAACATGGAAAAAAAAACAATTTATTAGTATTAGATGGTGCTAAAAGTATTAGAAAAAAATTCAATGATATATAGTCCATCTAGCAAACGAAACAAAATTTTATTAAGGAGATAATAAAAATAACCATAAAAACTTTGATTGGGTATTAAATAGATTACTTTAAAGCTTCATTATTAAGTTGAATTCTTTTGCAAATTTAAGGTACCAAATTTTCTTTAAAAAAAACAACATTTGACATTTAAGGGGGAAAAAAAGCACATAAACTTTAATTTGGCGCAGCAACCAATGATTGGTTTGCGACGCTATCGAATTACACATTAAAAGGATTTGTTGAATTTAAACGCTTTATAGGAATGAATAGACATCTTCCCAAATTAGGTTTGAACTAGGACCCAACCTAGACTGGCCACAAAAGGTCTAGCATTAAAGCTACCCTACTTAGGTGGTTTGGAACCACTAGGGAGACTCCCATGTTTACGGGTCGTACATGGGTCCATCTCATGGACTCATTTGAATTGACAAATCTAAAAGGGTCCAGCCAAATTAAAAAAAAAAAAGCAATAATTATGGCATATTTTTTTGCTTTCTAAAAAGTGGGAGTTTTTTTTTTTTTTTAAAGGGTCAGACCCATTTGGATTCATTCATGAATTGGGCAGTTTTGGGTCCATGTTTTGCAGATCTGGCTTACCCGAGGAGATGTGTAGGAGCGAATCACTAATGATGTTGTTGATGTGGTTATGGGGTAGAGGGAAAACCTATGAATAACATCATACGGATAAAGCTACGCATAGGATCGGGGTCCGAGGTTTGTCCATTTAACCTGTTTCAAAAATGGGTTAAAGCCAAATAAAAGCAAACTAATTTTACAAAGCCTGTTTAACCCGCTAGTCAAACTGGGCTAACCAATGATAGGGTAGGCCAGCTTATAGGCCAAATTTGTTTAAAAAAAGTTTAAGAACCTACCAAAATTTCATGGAAAAAAAACCAAAATTTCAAATTAAAAAATAATATAATAACATATTAGTAATCATTTATGATATATTATGAATGAGAGTTATATAATACACACACTACATGTATTGTAACATTCTTTTTAAGTATGTATTTATTGGTTTAAACATAATATGATATCTACTAAATTATATAAAAACTTGTTTCTTTATATAAGTAATTAAAGTAATAATAAAATTAATTGTTGATATATATATAACATTTGAGAATACTTAAGTGTTTCAACTTCTGCACAAATTAACAAAAATAAAATAAAATTTTAAAATAACAAAAATAAATTCACTTTGGCTTGCTTAACCCATAGGCCACAACAGGCCGAACGGGCAAGAATTTCTTTGCCCATTTAACCCGTGAACATTTTATTGATTATGTGACAACAAAATAAATGAATCAGTTTTAACATGTAAGTGTGATGCAAAATTATGAATCACTCCAAGCTTGGATGATTGTCAATAATTTGAAAATGTACTGTTTAAATGATTTATATAAAGATAATAAAATACGAAGATATTATCATAGGGTTATATGCATAAAAGCATATCTTATAACATGCACATGTGCTTGTGGCAATTTACTGGGCTTTGACTCATTCCAAATTAGAAAATCTCCTCTTTAAATGTGAGTGAAGCTTATATGTTATGATCATGAAACTCTGGACCGTAAATATGTGCATGAATACATTTTTATAACATGCACATGTGCTTGTGCTTATTTATTGGGATTTGAGTCATTCCAATTTAAAAAATTTCCTTGTTAAATGCGAGAGGAGCTTATATGTTATGATCATAAAATTCTAGACCATGAGTATGTGCATTATTGTTAGTGTATTGAGACAACTAATAAGCTGCTTCTACATTAACCCATTTTTTAAAGAACTGTTCAAGATATGTATTTATTTATATATAAACATATTCACCTTTAGTTGTAGCATTGGCATTATGCGACTACAAAATACTATAGATACTAAAAAGGAGATTATAAGACAAAAACAATCATGCTCAAAAAAAGAGATTTTACTTTTGGTTGAAGTATATATATATATATATATATATATATATAAATAAGACATGATATATTTATTACTTGTTTGATCAATAACAAGGTAATAATTTTTTCATAAATATTTATAATCATTAACTTTCATTAATTTTATTCATTCTTTCAATTTTCTTTTCTTTCTTTTTTCCTTGTTTCTTTTTGGTTTAGAAGGACTTGTAGTGTCTAGGCCATTAACTTGCTTAGACTTAGGGACTCAATGTGTCCCTACTAGGTCTAGACTAATGACCATGGGTGCAGTTTTAGCTTAGGACATACCACTCGTTCATCTCGCTATAAGTGCGATTCCATTACAGTCTTATTTCTTATGAATGGCTATTACAACATTCACTTGTCTGTAATGGTGATTTGATGCTGGATTTATCTTTTTTCCAAAATACCCAATTTTAAATAAAAAAAATTAATAAAGGAAAATCCTATTATAGCTTTATTTCATTCCTCAGTAATAGAAATTTTATTACAGCCTTATTCATTCAACGAAGTGAATGTGCCATTAGTAGTGTTGGGTTTCGACTATTTCCCGATTCAAAACTAAGCATGATAAGTTATAAGTGCATCTATAATGGGTAACAATGAGAATATAAATAAGGAAAAAGAAAATCAATAAATTTCATACTTCATATTTGAATTTTCATTATTTTATGTAATTGACTACCTACAATTTAAAAATGTTAATTTGATATTTAAAGTTTATCTATTTTTATAATTACATACCTAAATTTTACATTTTTTTTATAATTAACTACATAAATAGAATTATTCCAATTAATATATATGACTTTAAAATGTTTGCAGACATTAGATATTGATATTTTCAAATTATAGGTTGGTAATTATAAAATGGTAGAGTTTAAGCATACTAAATGTGAAATTAACCTATAGAAAATTTGCAACAACTCCACAATGAACTACAATAGGCTTATATTGGATTTTAACAGAGTAAAAGCCACTTCACACTTTATTCACCACCATCTATATCCTTAGTTCATTATGAACCTTGTCTACCTACAATCACAACCATAGACTCATAGTTAGGGCTGCAAATAAGCCGAGTCGAGCTAAACTGAGTAAATATTTTGAATATCCAATCTCGATTTACTTAAAAATTAACAAGCTCAAGCTAAGTTGAGCTTTTATTGAGTTTGAAAAGTATATGCTTAGGCTTGGGCTCAAGCTAAAGCTCGCTAGGGATTTGTGATAACAGGCCTGAACATGTTAAACTAGTGAGTTCAATGTGATTTTTTTGTGAGAAAATGGATTGCACAATTACCCATTTGATTTAAATCAGTTACACTTAATTAGTAAACAAACATGCAAGGTGATATGTTATATTTGCATAGAGGTTCATATCACATTGAAGTGATTTGGACTTGTGCAATGGTTTGTATAAACTCTCTTAAAGTAGTTGTGAGTTGTGTTATGTTTTAAGTGAGAGAAAAGTGTAGTGTCACTTATTCTTGTATGAAGGAATTGTTTGTTAAATGATTGTTAATGAAATCATAAGTTGTACCTAGTACACTAGACCTCTTATTGTAAAGGCATAACTCAAGTTTGTTGTTGTGTTTGTGAGATGTTGTAGCTCCTCTTGGAGCATTATTTGATTATGGTAATAAAGTGCGTGAAGTCCTTCATTGAGAGGGGTATTATGGGTGCTATAAAGATTAGGAGGTGGGTCGTACTCCACATTAAATCGTAGTGTGATTTTCTCCAACCCTACTCCTTTATTTATTGCAATTTATTATTATCGTTATTTACAAGTGGGTTATCAATTAGGTTTAAGTTTTGAAAAGAACTAAAATTAGGACTAATTCATTTTTTCCCTAGGTGCTACATAGGTTCTACAAAACAATCCCACACATAAGTTCAAGCTCATTTATAGTTTGAAATTAATAAAGAATTCACGCTTTTATCATTTTCTTTCCAATTAATTTAATTATAAAACTTTAAGAATTCAAGCATAGATCTTGAGATAATGAGTATAACTACATTTAGTAGAATGGTATGTATAAAAAAAAAATTATTTGCTAGCCTACTAAAAAGTTTTTTATCAGCCTGTTCGTGAGCTTTCAACAAACCTAAATAAGAAGGTCATATTCCACTTATTTAACTTAATAGGCTTTATTTTGAGTTTGCGCTTGACTCGTTTAGTAAAAAAGCTTGAATTGAGCTGGGCTTAAGATAAGCCTTACTAAGCTCAAATAACTTACAAGTGACTACTCATTTAAACCCTTCTTTGTACCACTAAACTTTTACAAACCTAACCTAAGCCAAATTTGCCACTTTCACTAACTTGTACACTACTTAGCACTATGTTATGTCCTTATGATCCAAACTCTAACACCATAGACCCAAACAACAACAAGCCTACATCATTACCAACAATATATGCCTGCATATTCATTCATTTTACCACCACAAAGCCATTAACTCACAAGTCACAACCATTGCAACCTTCAACATACCTAAGCAATTATCTAAAATAAATAATTCTTACAAAAATTAATTAAAAGTGGTGTTTACCAAAGAATCTCAATAGATGAATTAAAGAATGGTTACGAAGAGCATCTTTATCCTTAAATTGCTTAAAGTATCATGTCAACATCTAAAACAATTTTTAATGTTAAATAATTCTCTACTTTATCCCTAGTTACTTTAAGAGAGATATTTATCAACTTTTTTAAAATTTTTATGGGTCGCATTTTATTTTATTACCTTAAAATAAAGTCTATATATATATTTATAAAGATTAAATAAACGTGAAAGAACCAATACGAGGAGGCGTGAGAGAGTTACTTATCATAGCAATTTTGGTTATTAAGAAATCAACTTTATTGTAAGCAATTGTTACATTACTCATATTCCTTAGAGTTTTCATCAACTACATAGAGATAAAGATGCTCTAAAAAATGTATGTCATGAGTATGCCAATACATTTGAGCCAATACCAAGATGGAAGCATAAAATATTTGTTGTTATCTAGATGTTGAGTGTAGTAGTATTAAAGCTCAAATCGACTTAAACCCATATTGAATTTGGAATTTTGAACTAGAACGCTTGACAACACAAAACAAGTTCGATTTAACTAAGCTCTTTTAGTTTAGACTTATATAAAGTTTTTTTTTTAAAGTAAAGTAGTATTATTATTAAAACACGACTTTTATCAACTAACATTTAAATTTGACTTGAGTTTGAATAATAATAATAATAATAATCATGAAGACAAATTTTGATCAAGTGATTAAAAAAATAATAATGAGAATGTTATTTGTTAAAGAACCTCCTCCTCCTCCTTCTCCTTCTCCTCCTCCTCCTCCCCCTCTCCTTCAATGGTTAATCCACTTATGATGTTTCTTAGATTATATTTGGGATAAAATGAATAGGTATTTTATAGTAATTATTTGAACAATATAGATTTGAGTGAGTTTGCAAGAAAAGTTACTTAAATATCTTATTGAAATACTTGCATTCTTTTTCTTAAACTTTTTAAAATAAGGGAAAATATATATTTTTAATCTCTTTCTAATCCTTCTGTTCTATTTCTTTCCATCAATTTAAACATAAGGTTAAAGTTCTTATAGTTAGTTACAGCTTTTGTAAAATTTATCAATAATTCTTGATAACACAGAAAACCTTTTGTTTGTAGATTAAGAATGATTTCTTTTTTTTCTTTTGGTTATAGTGTTAAGATAAAGGTATACATCTGTCTTTACTATTAGATTTTATCAATTTAATGTTTAAGGTTTCACATTTTACAATCCTTTCTATTTGAAATAAAGTTTATTTTATGCTTTTAGAAACACTAAATCTAACTTCATTTCAACATAAAAATATCAAATTATGAAAAATGAAACTTTAGATATCAGATTGTTATAACTTAAAAATAGAAGCCTTCATCCGTAAGTATTCTCAAATCAGTTCTTCTTTTTTTTTTTTTCGCTCTTATAAATATAGGATATTATGATCCATTTATAATAATCTAACAAGTTATATATGAATTTTTCATCAAATTTTCAAATATAAATAATAAAACAAAATCAATAAATGGTATGTATATATATATATATTCGAATATTTTATATATTAAAAAATGAACGGCGGATGTACATAAAATTCAAATACATTTGTCTACATTTTACTTTTATTCCAATAAGTGGGGAATATAGTTTTTACTTTTCCTTTTTGAAGGGGGAAAAAAAAATCACAGTGTATATATGTACACGGACATTTATGCGCATTTTTATGAAAACTAGATTGAAAAAAAAAAAAAAAGGGGTTTGTTGTGGTAGGTTTTGAATAAAAATTTTCTAAGCAACTCCCAAAAATCAACATTGAAAAGATAAATGACAAAGATTGCGAATAATTAATTGGTAGGCCATTGCAACTATAAAAAAGAATTCGTGATATGAATGCTAACATCAATGTGGCACTTCTATAGTCAACGAGAATTTCTTTCTTGGCAGTGGCAATGGATTCGCAATTATTGTAGCTCCCCACCACAAACACAAAATCGAAAGGTAAAATTAATGCAATGCAATGCCTTACCTACCTCATGGATCAGCATTTGCTGGGATTAAACTTTATGATTTTTTTAAATTATATATATATATATATATATTTTTTATTTTTAACAATATTTTATTTGGTTAAATTCAATAGATATGATACCTAAATTTTAAAAATACTAAATTTCATACGTGAAATGCCTCAAAAAACTAAAATAAGAAAAAGGTAGTGGAGTAACTTTAGCCTTGTTTTAATACTACAAATTAATGAATTAAAGATTTGTCTTACATTGGCTTATAATCCATAGATTTTGAGCTCTAGGATGATCGGCTCAAATCTGCGCCCCCACCCTTTTTCTTTTTTTACCTTGAGAGGATATCATATAAGTGTTCTAAAGTGAAGTGGGTGGAAAATTGGGCATTCTCGCTCTCAAAAGGCATCAATATAATTTTTGTTAAAAATAACTAATTTCGATGGACTATAGGTCATAAAATTTGAGCTTTTAGAGTCACTCGCTAAAGATGAATTTTGTTCTTGAGAAGATATCCATGCAAGAGTCATGAAGTGATATGGTTGGAAAATTGGATGCTCTAGACTTTCAAAGTGCACCAATCCAATTTTGATGGAAAAGCCAATTTCGATTGATAAATAGTCCATGGATTTTGAGCTTCCGGAATCACCCTCACAAAATCACTTTTATTCTTGAGATGACATTTACGTAAGTGTCATGAAGTGACTTAGGTGAAATATTAGGTGTTATAGGCCTCAAAAGTGCATCAATCTAATTTTTGCTAAAAATGGCTGATTTCATAAACTATAGTCGATGCATTTCGAGCTTCTAGGGTTACAGACTCAAAATTCTTTCTCTCATGAGAGGACCTTGAAACAAGTGCCAAGAAGTTACTTAGATGGAAAATTGGGCATTATAGGCTTCAAAGAGTTTTAATATAATTTTGGCTAAAAATAGCCCGTTTCAATGAACTATATAAGCCATGGATTTTGAGCATCCGGGATCACCGGCTCAAAATCCCTTTTATTCTTGAGAGGACATCTATATAAGCGCCATGAAGTGATTTAGGTGGAAAATTGGGCATTGAAGGCCTTTAAAGTTCGTCAAACTAATTTTTGCTAAAAATAACCGATTTTAGTAGACTATAGTCCATGGATTTTAAGCTTCAGAGCTTAATGGCTCAAAATCCAAACCACCCCAAGCCATTTTTTCCCCCTTTGGTGGCATCTATACAAGTTTCATAAAAGTAATTTTGAAGGAAAATCGGGCTTTTTTAGGACTCAAAAGTGTATCAATTCAATTTTTCCTAAAAATGATTGATTTTGATGGATTATATATAGTCCATAGATATTAAGCTTCTAAGAACACTGGCTCAAAATCCCCTTTATTCTTGAAATGACATCCGGTCAAGTGACATAAAGTGATTTGGGTGGAAAATTAGGCAATCTAGGCCTTAAAAGTGCGCCAATCCAATTTTTGATAAAAATGACATATTTTGTAGGATTTTATAATCATTGGATTTTGAGAATCTGGGGTTATCAGCTCAAAATCCCCCCTTTTTTTTTGTTAAGAGAACATTTGTACAAGTGTTATAAAGTGGTTTTGGAGGAAATTTGTGTGTTTTAGGTCATTAAATTGCATCAATCTAATTTTCACTAGAAGAGTCAACTTAAGTATACTATAATCCATGGATTTTGAGCTTCCTAGCTTCATAGGTCATCGGCTAAAAATCCCTTTTTATTCTTGAAAGGACATCCCCAAAAATTCCATGGAGTGATTTAAGTGGAAAATTGGACGTTTTAGGCCTCTAAAGTGTGGGAATCCAATTTTTACTAAATATGACTGATTTTCAATAGGCCATGGAATTTGAGTTTCTAAGGTCTTTTACTTGAAATTCCTTTTATTCTTGAGAGGACATCCGCATAAGTTTCATGAAGTGATTTTAGTGGAAATTGGACGTTCTAGGCTTCAAAAGTGCATCAATCTAATTTTTGCTAAAAATGACCAATTTTGGTAGACTATAGGCCATGAATTTTAAGCATCTAGGGTCACAAGCTCAAAATCGCTTATTTTATTGACAAGAATTTCGAACAAGTGTTGTAAAGTGAGTTTGGCAGAAAGTTGAGCATTATAAACCTCAAAAGTACACCAATCCAACTTTTTTTTAAAGAAAAAATAGGCTATTTTGTAGCACTATAATCCATGAATTTTGAGCTATTGAGGTCATCGGTGCAAATTCCCTTTTTTTTCGCTAAAGAATGTTTCGAAACAAGTGCTATAAATTGATTTTTGGAGAAATTTATGCATCATAGGCCTCAAAAGTGTGTTAATCTAATTTTTATTAAAAATGATCAATTATAGTTGACTGTCGATGAATTTTGGGGTTCCAAGGTCACTGGCTTAAAATCTCCTTTTTTTCTTAAGATGACATCTAAACAAGTGCCATAAAAATGATTTTGATGAAAAATTAGGCATTATAGGCATCAAAAGTGTGTTAACCCAATTATTACTAAAGAAAGGCAATTTCATTGGCCAATAGTCCATGGGAATTAAGCTCTTAGGATCACCCACTCAAAATTCCTCTTTTTTTTTTCCCCCTAAGAGGACATCCTTGCAAATGCCATAAATTGATTTTGGAGGAAAATTTGACATTCTAGACATCAAAAGCACGTAAGTCCAATTTTATTTAAAAGTGGCTGATTACAATGGACTATAGTCCAAGGATTTTGAGCTTTTAGAGTTATTGACTCAAAATCTCTTTTATTCTTGAGAGGGCATCTGTGTAAGCCCCGAAAATTTCAATAAATGATTTCAAGATGAACTTCGAAAATAAACCTTAAAAATCACTCCAAATTAAAACCGAATTTCGACAAGTCCTAAATCGTGAATGAATCAAAAAAAAAAATTCTTAATCATGAGAAAATGAAAATCTTTAAACAATAAAATAAAAACTCAGTGGTCTTCAAATTCAAAACCACGACGTACGAAAAATTCCATATTTAACTCCGACTTATAAAAACGGGTAATATAAAGCTCAAAAACAAATTATTAAAAAGCAAATAACGATTGACTTTCGAAAATATAACTCAATTCAAGAATTCCGAAAACATTAAGAGATATTAAATACTTACAAAAATAAAATTTAAAATAAATTTCTCAAATTAAATATGTTATATAAACATAAATGTCAGTTTCCAAATTGGCAAAGGTCTAAACCAGAAAATCACCTGGAAACCCTAACCGGAATACAATAGTGTAAGTCCGGCAATCTAGCGCCCCTAACCTTAGAGGCCAAGATGTAGTTTAAATATATAGAATAACTCATAGTAATATAAGTTTGTTTATAAATATCAGATTGGTAAATTTTTGACCTATTTCGAACCCGTTCGGATACAGACTTCGAAAAGCGTGTCCCGGGGCTCGAGATATCAAAGATATACCAATAGTACCGTTAGACTCGTAATTTCATAAGATTTCTAAATATATCAGTTATATAATTTTTCGGGTTATAAAAGTTACAATTATAACATTTTTATCGTATTTCCATTATTATCGGTAATTGATTAGTCTTTTGCACTATTCATTTATATTTCATTACAAAATTTTATTATTCTTATAGAGCCTTATATTTTGAGATAAATATTTTATATGTTATGGAAAATTTTGTTTTTCTAAAATTTAGTTCGTTTCAGGTCTTTACGGGATCAGATTTTGTTTAAGACCCGATACTAAAAATAGAATAAATTAATTTAATAATTGAAAAATAATTGAAAAATATTTATATTTTTATAAAATAATTTTTTAAAATTTTTCGGGTTATAAAAATATTATTTATATAGCCCATATTCGTGTATTTTGATTATACCGGTAACATAATTGTTAAAATACTAAAATAATTCAAATAATTATTTAATTTTAATTATGAAAAATCTGCTACAATTATTTGGAATAAATTTTCTAATTTTATTTTTTTTATTTTATTAATAAAGTACCTTTACAACACATACCTTCAAGTACACCTTACCATATCACTTCATTTTCACTTCAATCTTTCTACACATTATTCCACAATTGATGTCAGATTTTTGACCCTCTTTATGGCTGCCATTGTCCTTCATTTACTCCTATTTTGACTAAAATTAATTATATTTCAATCCTTCTTCAAAAAGTTACATTACACATTAATTACACAATTCACTCTCTCTCCTCTCTCAACATTCACGTGTAGAATGGGGCTTCATTGGCTGCCCTTGTTTTATTTTTTTCTCTCATTTATTCAATTAAAACACTCATTTTCTCTCACTCCTTCATTTACTCACTTTCCCTCTTTCATTCTTTAGTCTTTCTCTCTCATTTTTCCTCTCTTTCTTTCTTCTTTCTCTCTTGTTCTTTCAAGAACAACAAGCTGCCCCCATTCCATTCTTGAGCTTCCACACTTCATTCCTAAAGATTTCTAAGCAAATCTTCTTCCCAAAGCTCCATAGGTGATATAGGTAAAGTGTAATGAAGGTTTCATGCATCAAATGACCTTCCATAAGCTTAAAAGCTTAGGATGATGATGCCAAAAATGAAACTCTCCTTTTCTCTACTTTTATTATCTTGTATTTCAATTATTTTCTTGTTTAAAGTTGATATATATTGTAGATCTAACTTTTTATAGCTTTGATTTTTGTTTATGCCATAGATCTTGTATTTAAGTTGTTATTTTTGTTATTCCTTATGATTTATGCATAGATCTAGCATCCACATGTCTATCTTAGTGATTCATGCATGTAAAACTAGTTTAGAAAACTAGATCTAAAGTTTTGAGTTCATAGATGCATTAGATCTTTGTTTATGTTCATGAACAACTTGCTATAGCTTGATGATGGTAGGAAAGTTGTAGGAAACCCAAGATCTATTTTGTTTTCAACAAAAATCAATTTTGAAAATTCGGATGAAAATGGAACCATAGTTAGAAAAGTGGTTTTTCAACTCCAAAATGTGTATTTTTCATTTAAAATGAAGGGCTTAGGGTATAGATAACATAAATGAGTAATTTTGATGAGCAAAGTTTAGATCTATGAGTTTAAAGTTTGTTTTCATGGGTTTCATCTAGGTGTATGTTCATATTATGTGAAGATCTTAGATTTGAACTTGAACAAAATTTGTGAAATTCGTATTTTGGCAAGACCAATATTTAAAAACCACTTTCCAAGTGTCAAAGTGTAATTTTTTCTTAAGAAAATGAAGGCTTAATATATGAATATCATCAAGACTTCTTTTTACAAGAATCTAATGTGATTTTCAAAATTAAAAATTTCTATTTTCGGATTTTGGCCAAGGCCTATTTTAAAAACATGTTTTCCAACTCAAAAATGAAGTTTTTATTTAAGAAATGAAAGGCTCTTAGGATAGGATATGTAAGGAATGGATTTTCATGAGCTTAGATAGATTTTATCAAAAGATATAACCAAAAATGAATTTTGTAAATTCGGATCCCAACCAAGACCAATTTTTAGAACCCATGTATCAACTCCAAAACTCATGTTTTATGTGAAAAATGAAGTATATAGGTAGTAGATATCATTAAGCAATGATTTTTACAAGTTAAAATGAGTTTAGGCATGAGTAAGGTGTTAAACAAGTAATGGAATTAAAATGAAAAATTTTGAGTTAGTGATCAATTGTCAAATTCGTAATTTGAGATGATGCATAAGTAATCACTTAGTATTTGAGTTCAAATTGCAAGTTTTATGTGTTAAATGAAGTCCTTAGGTAATTGCTATAGTAAAGCCTTAAATTTTAATGCTTTAAACAAGTTTTCCCCAAATGAATCATTCAAAAAGTGGATTTTCTAAAATTCGGATTTTTGAGTAAATCATATTGGAAAACATATTTACAAAGTGTAAAATGGAAATTTTTATGTAGAAATGAAGGTCATAAGTAATATATATAATGAAGACTCAATTTTAACAAAAATAATTATATTTTCTTAAGTAATAAATCCAAAACAAATGGAAATGACCAAAGTTAGAAAACTAGATTTTTCAAAAAGTAGTTATAGTTGAAGTCTTGCAAAATAAAGAGTTCTAAAATTTTCTTTTACCAAAAATCATCAAGACCATGCATACATGAAACTCATTTCATGCCATTCATGTTAGGAAATCATTCATATTGCATGTATGGCTAATTTATACAATAAAAACATTACAAACATTACAAAACTATTTTTCGGAATCGGAAACCGTTACTGATCAGATCTGATCCCTCTGTTCCGAGACCTAAACGTTTTCAAAACTTAAATATAATGTTAGAATTAGATAGATCTTTCGAAGTAGATAGAAATCGATATATAATTTGCGAGATTCCGAGTTAAAATGACCAAGTTATGGCCGTTTTAAGTTGGAATTCCCGCTTAGGACGCGAATTGCGAATTTGATAGTTTGAATGAGATAGTTTGGATTAGTTAAGTGATGAAATACTTATTAGAGTATTTCTTCCTTTTTAGGAGATCCCGAGATCGACGATTCCCTACCACCGGATTATTATTACTAGAAGACCGGTGATCCAATGGCCGAGTGAGTTTCCTCCTTGTTTTGTTACCTTGATTGTGATTGTAGTTAGTTGCATTAGAATTATAGGAACAAGATAAAAATCGATATGAATGGGGATGGGATATATGATGAGACTGTGATGAATGTATGCCAAAGAATACTAAAGCATATCGAAACCACGATTTGATTGGATAACTGCACCGTTCATATTATTTCTGTTATATGTGTGATATTGGTTGGTCACTCTAAAGAATGTATAAATATTTTTGACCTAAGCAAAAATTAAATTGGTCATGCATCGCATCGGACATATTGCATTTGGTAGCATGCTACTCCTACGCAGGTCGATCGGTATGGTCGCGGATGACTCGTTTGGATAACGAACCCGGTGCCAGAGCTCATTCAGGGATACTAAGGCGCATGTGGATGCATTCTTGGATGAGCCTAGCCGAGTCGAGTGCTAAGAGCCAAGGGCTTGGGGACTAGATGCGGTCGTGTAGACTCAATACCATTCCTAACCCAAGATACGGAGGGCGTAAATCCGTTCTGTGTGTGGGTTCCGGATACCCATGCATAATTGCTTGCTCACGTGTTTGTTCATGCATAGCATATGATTGATTAATAACTTGTTTGTTATGGTACGAAACTAAGGGAATTCTCACTAAGCTAGTGTAGCTTATACCCCAATAGTTGTTTAAATGAGCAGGTTATTTCAAGAATGCAAAGTGGGGACCGAATTGGTTGGAGCCGGGAATGACTCCGGGATTTCGGCAAAGAGCACGAATGTTTGAAGTTACCAGCTAGTTTTATTATTTGCCTTGTAATAGTTTTACATAGTAGAATCTTTTGATGAAGTGTAATTGAAGTTTAATGATTTGTATTATGAAGTATAGTGATTTGTATCTGAAGCATAGTAAATTTGTATTTCCTTTACATTATTACTCAAGCTATATCAACGTAAAATGTATTACTCCGATGAGTCTCCTCCATGTGTTAGACGCCTTGTACAGTATGGAAGCCTTCGCGTGACTGAGGTGGTCATTCTTAGGCTTTAATATTGTGTACGGCGGACTGCCACGTTTATGGTACCCTTCGGGGCGTGACAATCTGTACAAGAGCCATGAATTGATTTGGTTGGAAATTCGGGCATTTAAGGCCTCAAAAGTGCACTAATCAATTTTTTACTAAAAATGTCAATTTTTGTGGAGAATCGTGATTTTAAGCTTTCGAGGTTACCAACTCAAAATCTCTTTTATCCTTGAGAGGACTTCCATGTAGGTGTCATGAAGTGATTTCGGTAGAAAATGAGGCATTCTAGGATTCAAAAGTACATTAATCCAATTTTTGCCAAAAATGGTCAACTTTGGCAGATTATAAACTAGATTTTGAACTTCTAAGGTCACTTACAAAAATTCCTTTTTTTTTAACAATTGCTATAAAGTAGTCTTGGTGAAAAATTAGGCGTTCTAGGTCCCAAAAATGTGTTAATCTAATATTTGCTAAAAATGACTAATTTGGATGGACTATATAAGTTATAAATTGTGAGCTTTTAGCACTCGAAATCCTTTTTTTATTAACATTTCTCGGGATTAAAGTGTATGATTTTTTTTTAATTTATATATATTTTTTATTTTAACAATATCTTATTTGGTTAAATTTATCAAATACAATACCTAAATTTTGAAAATACTAAATTTCATAGGTGAAATGCCTCAAAATACTAAAATAAAAAAAAAGTTAATGGAGTAACTTTTTAGCCTTTTTTTAATACTGCAAATTGATGAATTAAAGATTTGTCTTACATTGATTTATAACCCATGATTTTGAGTCTAAGATGATCGGCTTAAAAATCTATCTTTTTTTTTTTCCTCTTGAGAGGATATTTATATAAATGTTCTAAAGTGAGTTGGGTGGAAAATTGGGTATTCCCACCCTAAAAAATGCATAAATCTAATTTTTATTAAAAATAGTTGATTTTGATGGACTATAAACTATGAAATTTGAGCTTTTAGGGTCACTTGGTAAAGATCAATTTTATTCTTGAGAAAACATCCATACAAGAGTCATAACATGATTTGGTTGGAAAATTGGATGTTCTAGACTTTAAAAGTACATCGATCCAATTTTTGATGGAAAAAGCCAATTTCAATGGATAAATAGTCCATGGATTTTGAGCTTTCGGAGTCATCCTCAAAAACCACTTTTATTCCTGAGAGAACACTTGCGTAAGTATCATGAAGTGATTTAGGTGGAAAATTAGGTGTTGTAGGTTTTAAAAGTGCGTCAATCCAATTTTTGTTAAAAGTGGCTGGTTTTGATAAACTATAGTCCATGCATGTTGAGTTCCTAGGGTTACAGACTCAAAAATTCTTCTCTCATGAGAGGACATTGAAACAAGTGCCAAGAAGTTATTTAGATGGAAAATTGGGCATTGTCGGCTTAAAAAGAGCCTCAATCTAATTTTGGCTAAAAATAACCCATTTCAATAAACTATATAAGCCATGGATTTTAAGCATTCGAGTTTAATAGCTCAAAATCCCTTTTATTCTTGAGAGGACGTCCGTACAAGTGTCATGAAAGTGAATTTAATGGCTTAAAATCCAAAACATCACCACCTACTCCTCCCCCCACCCAAAAGCCAATTTCTTTTCCCTTAAGTGCACATCTATACAAGTGCCATAAAAGTGATTTGAAGGAAAATTGGGCTTTTCTAGGACTGAAAAGTGCATCCATTTAATTTTTGCTAAAAACGATCGATTTCAATGGGTTATATATAATCCATAGATACTGAGCTTCTAAGAACACTGGCTCAAAATCCCTTTTATACTTGAAATGACGTCCAATCAATGACATAAAGTGAGTTGGGTGGAAAATTAGGCAATCTACGCCTGAAAAGTGCGTTAATCTAATTTTTGATAAAAATGACATATTTTGTTAGATTTGTAATCATTGGATTTTGAGCATCCTAGGTCATCAGCTCAAAATCCTTTTTTTTTTTTTTTGGTTAAGAAAACATTTGTACAAGTGCTATAAAGTGGTTTTGGAGGAAATTTGGGTGTTCGAGGACATTATATTGCACCAATCTAATTTTTACTAGAAATAGTCAACTTTAGTATATTATAATCCATGGATTTTGAGCTTCCAAGGTCATCGGCTAAAAATCCCTTTTTATTCTTGAAAGGACATCCCTACAAGTGCCATGGAGTGATTTAGGACGAAAATTGGATGTTTCAAGCATGTAAAGTGTGGGAATCCAATTTTTGCTAAATATGATTGATTTTAGTAGGCCATGGATTTTGAGTTCCTAAGGTCTTTCACTTAAAATTCCTTTTATACTTGAGAGGACATTTGCACAAGTTTCATGAAGTGATTTAAGTGAAAATTGGATGTACTAGGCTTCAAAAGTGCATCGATCCAATTTTTACTAAAAATGACCAATTTTGATAGACTATAGGCCATGAATTTTGAGCATCTGGGGTCACCAGCTCAAAATCGCTTATTTTCTTGACAACAATTTTGAACATGTACGGTAAAGTGATTTTGATAAAAAGTTGAGCATTATAAGCCTAAAAAATGCACCCACCTAACTTTTTTTTAGAGAAAAAATAAGCCTATTTTGTAAAACTACAGCCCATGGATTTTGAGTTGCTGAGGTCATTGGTGCAAATTCCCTTTTTTCTAAAGAATGTTTCCAAACAAGTTCTATAAATTGATTTTTGGAGAAAAGTGTGCATCCTAGGCCTCAAAAGTGTGTCAAACTAATTTTTACTAAAAATGATCAATTTCAGTAGACTATCTACAAATTTTGGGCATCTAAGGTCACTGGCTCAAAATCTTCATTTTTTTTTTCTTGAGAGGACATCTAAACAAGTACCATAAGAGTGATTTTTATGAAAAATTAGGCATTATAGGCATCAAAAGTTTGTCAATCCAATTATTGCTAAAAAAAGGTGATTTCAATGGCCAATAGTCCATGGGAATTAAGCTTGTGGGATCACCCATTCAAAATTCCTTTTTTTTTTCCTAAGTGGACATCTGTGAAAATGCCATAAACTGATTTTCGAGGAAGATTTTACATTTTAGACATCAAAAGCAAGCAAGTCCAGTTTTAGTTAAAAGTGGTTGATTGCGGTTGGATTGTCCAAGGATTTTGAGCTTTTAGAATTATCAGCTCAAAATCTCTTTTATTCTTAAGAGGGCATCTCTATAAAAGCCATGAATTGATTTGGTTGAAAAATTTAGGCATCTAAGGCCTTAAAAGTGTTCTAATCAAATTTTTACTAAAAATGTCAATTTTGATGGAGAACAATGATTTTAAGCTTTCAAGGTTGCCAACTCAAAATCTCTTTTATCCTCGAGAGGACATCCATGTAGTTGTCATGAAGTGGTTTTAGTGGAAAATGAGGCATTTTAGGTTTCAAAAGTACATTAATCCAATTTTTGCTAAAAATGGCCGATTTTGGTAAATTATAGACTATGAATTTTGAACTTCCAAGGGTCCCTAGTGAAAATTTCGTTTTTCTCTTGAGAAGCAGTCGAAACAATTGCCACAAAGTGTTTTGGATGGAAAATTAGGCGTTCTAAGCCTCAAAAGTGCGTTTATCTAATTTTTGCTGAAAATGGCCAATTTCGATGGACTATAAGTTATAAGTTGTGAGCTTTTGGCATTCAAAATCCTTTTTTTTTTTTTTTTCCTTTGGAGGAATTTTGAGCAAGTTCCATAAAATGATTTAGGTAGAAAACTGGGTGTTATATGCCTCCAAAGTGCATCGATCCAATTTTTTGTTGAAAAATGACAATTTTGAATAGATTATAATTCATGGATTTTGATGTTCTGGTGTCACCTGCTCAAAGTCCTTTCTTTCTTTTTTTTTTTTTTCTTGAGATGACATGCATACACGTCCCATAAAGTGATTTTGGTGGAAACTTAGGTGCTTTAGGCATCAAAAGTATGACAATCTAATTTTTGCTAAAAATGGCCGACTTCGATAGAATACATACCATGGATTTTAAGCTTTCAAAGTATCTTACTCAAAATTACTTTTATTCTTGAGAATACATATGTACATGTGCCATGAAGTGCTTTGCATCGAAAATTGGGCATTATAGCCTTCAAAAGTATGCTAATCTAATTTTTACTGAAAATTGTCATTTTTGTTGGAATATCATCCATAGATTTTGAACATCCAAAGTTACCAGCTCAAAACCCCATTTTTATTATAAGATTTTTGAACAAGTGCTATAAAGTAATGGTGAAAATGCAAAAACACCTTATAAACTTTAGGGGTAGAGTGGATTGACTACCTAAACTTTGAAAGTGAGGTTTTTTCCTCCCTAAACTATAAACAATTTGCAAATAAGAACATCTTGTCCTTTTTTTTGTCATTTTCCATACAATCTTTATACAATTTCATATAGAAATGTATATGTAGAATAGTAAAATTTTTATACTTTTTTTTTATAGAAAAGTACAAAATGTCTTTAATTACAAATTGTTTATAATTCAATGGGTCAATCTATGCCACCTGTGAAGTTAAGGGGGTGTTTTTGCATTTTACCTTAAAGTAATTTTGGCATAAAATTAGGCATTGTAGACCTAAAAATTGCATAAAGCCAATTTTTGATAAAATGGTCCATTTCGGTAGACTATATAACCCATGGATTTTGATGTCCAATGTCGTCGACTCAGAATCCCTTGTTTTCTTGAGAGGTT
This sequence comes from Combretum micranthum, assembly GCA_024138025.1. Classification (NCBI taxonomy): domain Eukaryota; kingdom Viridiplantae; phylum Streptophyta; class Magnoliopsida; order Myrtales; family Combretaceae; genus Combretum; species Combretum micranthum. Next base: position 1,818,945 of record JAMXBD010000045.1, read on the forward strand.
ATTTGTAAAAGTGACATGAAATGATTTGGGTGGAAAATTTGGTCTTTTAGGCCCTAAAAGTATCTTAATATAATTTTTTCCTTCAAATGGTTGATTTCGATGGACTGTAATCCATGGATTTTAAACTCCATGATCATTAATCATTTTTTTTTCTCTTGAGAGGGCATCTATACTGGTGTTATAAAGTGATATGGGAAAATTGTGTGTTCTAGGACTCAAAAGTATGTCGATCCAATTTTTACTAAAAATGATCAATTTCAATGAACTACAAGGCTATGGATTACTAAAAAGCTTCCGAGGTCACATGCTCAAAATCCCTTTTGTTCTTAAGAGGACATATGTTCAATTGTTATGAAGTGATTTAGATGGAAAATTGGTCGTTCTAGGCCTTTAAAGTGCACTGATCCAACTTTTGCAAAAAATGGCCAATTTCGATTGACTACATAGTCCATAAATTTTGAGCTTCCAGGGTTACTGATAAGTCATTTTTACTCTACAGTTTTCATAGGGTTTTGAGCTTAATTTGTTAAGAATTTCTAATAAAATCCTGCAAAAAATTATGTTTTTGATAAAAAAAATTGTTGTTTTGAAGCTCTTAAAATCAAATGATGAGTAATCAAGTGTTCTAATTCAGATATGAAGCAAACAACAAATAAATTCAAGAATGTAGAAGTCGAGCCCTGTAAAGACACAACCGAGGCTAAACAAAGAAAGAAAACAACAAAAATTGGTCTATCGAGCCTCAACTATGAGCCCTCGACATGACCCTTGACTTCAGTCAAAGCGATCGAGCATCATTCGAAAGAAAATACATTGTCGAGCCTCAAAGTCGAGCCTTAAGACTCGAACCTGGACAATTGTCTTGACAGACCAATTCTTCATTAGAATTACCTCAAACCTCAACAATTTGACCCTGGACTCTCTCAATTTTACCCTCAATAGAGCAATGGACAAAAACACACAATTTACTTAAGAATTTCCTAAAGTTGAGCCTGTTCTTGCTGAATACGGGCCTCGACCAACAAAGCACACGACCCTCGACGAGTGTTTTCATAGCTCATTTACGTATGTGAAAAGTTATCAAATTCTATTAGAAAGGATCTGCCGAATCTACCGAATCTGCCATGTGTCAAATAAAGATGGACATGCCTTCTGTACCTAATAGTCTATAAATAAACATGCAAGCGTGCATTGTAAAGTATGTACCAACAATGTAAATCAGTATTAACGTAAAGTAGATTTCTAAAGGATTTTTAAAAGAATTTTCATTTCTTTTTACTTGAAAATTTCTTCTGTTTTCTTGGTAAAATCAATTTAACCCAATGTTTATAATTTCTATGAATTTCTAAGCAATTAATTGATTAATCTTTCAAATTTGTTTTATTTCTTCTAATTTGCGCTTATTTTGATAAATCCGTGGAGAAATAAACTCCTACAACTTAGCAATTACGAATTCAATTTATGATTTAGTCTGATTTCAAATGTGCTTTTAAGTAAATTTGATTGGGTGTTTGTAATTAGTAACTGGAATTTAAATTGTGGTTTTAAAGGAATGGTGTATTCTTTTAGATCTACGATTGATTTCAATTGAATAGATCGATAGATCATTCAATTGAATAGATCTATGGTTGCTAATGGAGTCCATCTTAACTACCTCTTGCTGAGGAATGGGTGAGACAATCTATCACTTGTTTTAAAAATTCATTGAGTTGTCTTTTCAAAACAATGTATTCCTATTCTTTATGCGAGTTTAATTGCAACTTCATATTACTAGTTTTAGCTAGATCTATAATTACTAACTTCGAGAGAAGCTTTAGTTTAAATTAGAGAATCCGACGGTATAAACATACCATTGCAACCAGCTTTTAAGAAGTTATTGTTCTCAAGAAATCATTCTGATAAGGAATTGACGAAGTAATCCTAAGCTACTATTTCATAGAAGTTATAGGCTTATTTCTTATTTTGCCCATTAAACATTTGTGAATATTTCTAACTTAGTATAGTTTTTTTTTATGATTTTCTAAAATCTTTTTTTTTTTTTTTGCTAGACAATTAATGGGATTGACAGTATATCGGTTGCCAATCATTCCTTGGGACTGACCCAAATCATTATCTATACTACATTTGATAGGTGCGCTTGCCTTGTGAGACCGTTGTTATTGGTTTAGAAAACATTTATAAATTTGAAAAACTCGGTCAATGATCAGTGAAAATTGAAATTTGAATTTTATAAATCATATTAAAACACATAATCACATAACCAAGTTTTCTAAGGCGGTTGTCGAGGAATGGTAATGAATTCAGTTTTTGAAGCCCAACAGGGCAATAGTAGAAATTAATTTCCATTTGTTGTTCTAGCCGCCTTTTGCATACTCATATTTTTGTTAGAATAACCATCTGTCTTTTGCAATTTTTTTGTTTGTTTGTTTTGCAATTTGGTTATTTTGTTTAGAATGGAGTAACACATGCCACTTCTGATGCAACAATTGGAGGATGCCTTGAGTCAACAATAAGAAAGGTTCTTCTCCTATCAATAGTATGGTAACCAATATCCTCTAGAGATATGCCATCAACATTTTGTCAACAGTTACTCGAGAATGTATTGGAATCCCCCACAAAAGTGGAATCCTTATTCTCAGTATAAAAATTTGCAACCCAGGAACTTCAACTCTCATTTTAGTTTTGAGGAAACCCTTGTTTCTTTCATCAAAGAAACCTATCATCAAATTCAACAGATTGAGTTAGCACTTGAAAGCGACTCAAGATCTCTCGAAAAGTTTGAAAATGAAGTCAATAATGTTGTGATCATGCTTAGAGAGAGGATTACGGAGGGGGTTCATGTTGTTTCCCAAAAGTGGTAGATAGTTAGAGGAAACAAGAGAAGAAAAGAGAGCTGAAAAAGAAAAAGAAAAAGAAACAAGAAAAGAAAATAAAAGGAAAGAGCAGAAGAAAAGAGAATTGAAAAAGATCAAGAAAAAGAAAAATGTGAACAAAATAAAATAGATACAAAAGAAAAAGAAGAAAAAGAAATTGAGTAGTAAAGGAGTGTGTCTCCTATTGAACCATACAAACCTCCTTTACCTTATCCTTCAAGGGCAAAAAGGAGATGAGATGAGGAACAGTTTAAAAAGTTTTTAAAATTGTTCAAGCAGCTACATATAAACCTACCTTTGGTTGATGCACTTTCGCAAATGCCAAAGTATGTAAAATTTTTGAAAGAGCTACTTTCCAATAAGAAAAGATTGGAAGAGGTGTCCTTAATAACCCTTGGAAGAGACTGTTTTGTAGTTTTGTTGAAGAAACTTCCTAAAAAAAAAGAAAGATTTAGGGAGTTTCCTTATACCATGTTTGATAGGGAATCTCTCTGTAGAAAAGGAGTTAGCTGATCTAGGGGTGAGAGTTAACCTCATACCCTATACCATGTTCAAGAAACTGGGGTTAGGAGAACCAAAACTGACAAGAATGAGCTTACAATTGGCTGACAGATCTACTCGATACCCTAAAGGATAGGTTGAGGATGTTCTTGTTAAGGTCCAGAACTTCATCTTCCTTGCTAATTTCGTGGTTCTCGATATGGATGAAAAGATTGATGTCCCTTTGATTTTGGGGAGGCCATTCTGGCGCCTGCAGGAGCAGTTATTGATGTTAAAAATGGGAAGTTGGTGCTAAGAATGGGAATAATGAAATGATGATAAAATTATCAGAAAGTGCGAAGCAAAGGATGACAAATGATGATGATTGTTCGACATTGGAATTTATGGATGATGAGATTCTTGAATCAAATCAAAATTTAGCTGACAAGCTCTATTTTGGCCAAGAAAATATAGATGATGATGAGCTTATGAAGGAAACCTTGAAGAGTCGAGTTAGCGGAGCAAATGAAGAAAAAGGGGATGAGATAGGAAAAGAACAAGATAATGCTAAGCAACTTAAACCCTCCATTGAAGAGCCACTAGATTCGGAGCTGAAGAAGGAAGTACTAAAACTTTTAGATGCAAGAATTATTTATCCCATTTCTGACAGTGCTTGGGTAAGCCCCACACAAGTGGTACCGAAGAAAGGGGGAATAACAGTGGTTCCCAATGAGCGAAATGAATTAATACCAACTTGGATTGTCACTGGTTGGCGGATTTGTATAGACTACAAAAAGTTAAATAATGCCACCAGAAAAGAGCACTTCCCCCTGCCTTTTATCAATCAGATGCTCGAGAGATTAACAAGACATCCGTACTACTGTTTCTTTGATGAGATGTCTGGATATTTTCAGATACCTATAGCTCCCGAGGACCAAGAGAAAACAACTTTTACATGGCCTTATGAAACTTTCGCATACAGAAGAATGCCCTTTGGGCTATGCAATGCTCTAGTAACATCCCAAAGTTGCATGTTAGCCATTTTTGAAGAATATGTGGAGGACATAATGGAAGTCTTTAAGGATGATTTCTCAGTGTTTGGAAAATCATTTGACAATTATCTTAAAAATTTAGACAAGGTCCTCCAAAGATGTGAAGATACAAATCTCGGGCTGAGTTGGGAGAAATGCCATTTTATAGTACAAGAATGAATTGTCCTAGGACACAGAATCTCAAGAAACGGTATCGAAGTGGATACAGCAAAAGTTAACACTATTGCAAAATTACCACCACCCACAACAGTCAAGGGTATTAGAAGCTTTCTTGGTCACGCTGGCTTTTATAGAAGATTCATTTGAGACTTTTCAAAAATAGCCAGACCCTTGACCAAACTTCTTGAGAAAGATTCCCCATTCATTTTTTATGAGGAATGCAACACAACATTTGAGCTACTAAAGCAGAAGCTCACACAAGAACCTATAATGGTAGCTTTATATTGGAATTTACCTTTCGAACTCATGTGTGACGCTAGTGACTTAGCAGTAGGAGCTGTTTTAGGGCAAAGAAGAACCAAGCATTTCCAACCAATCCACTATGCCAATAGGACCTTAACTGCCACTCAAGCAAATAATACAATCACAGAGAAGGAGCTGCTCCCAGTCATCTTTGCATTCGAAAAGTTCAAGTCTAATCTAATTCTTTCAAAAGTTATTGTTTTTACTAACCACTCTGCTTTAAAATATTTGTAGGCAAAACCTAATGCAAAGCTTAGATTGATTAGATGGATTTTATTATTGCAAGAGCTTGATCTGAAAATAAAAGATAAAAAGGGTGTGAGAATTTAGCTGCAGATCATCTATCACGTCTTGAAAGTCCATATGAAAATGAATCAAAGATTGAAATTGAAGAAACATTTCTAGATGAAAAATTATGTTCTGCGTGCACTGTAGACAATTTCGAGTCTTGGTTTGTAGATATAGCCAATTACTTGGTTGATAAAGAAATTTCCACAGACCTTAATTATAACCAAAAGAAAAATTTCTTTTATGATTTGAAATATTATTTCTGGGAAGATCCTTTCCTTTTTTGAATTTGCTTTGACCAAGTAATTCGGCGATGTGTTTGTCATGAAGAAGGTCGAAAAATCTTAACTCATTATCATAGCGAACCAACTAGGAGTCACTATGGTGCAAACAGAATAGCACATAAGCTTTTAAAAGTTGGATTTTATTGGCTATCAATTTTCAAGGATGCAAAAGCTTTGATTTCAACCTATGAAAGTTGTCAAAAGACAAGGAATGTCTCGAAGAGGGATGAAATGCCCCAAAAATTTATTTTAGAATGTGAAATCTTTGATATTTGGGGTATAGACTTCATGGAACCTTTTCCCACATCTTTTGGCAACAAATCTATCCTAGTAGTTGTCGACTATATTTCAAAATGGGTGGAAGCTCAGGCTTGCTTCACTAATGATGCTAGAATAGTCACAAATTTTTTAAAGAAACTGTTTTCTAGATTTGGATGTCCTCGTGCCTTAATTAGTGATAGGGGTACCCATTTTTGCAATGACCAAATGGAAAAAGTTTTAAAAAGATATGAAGTACATCACAGGGTATCCACCTCTTATCACCTCGAAACTAGTGGACAAGCTGAGGTCTCTAATAAAGAACTCAAGCAAGTTTTGGAAAAAATTATGGCATCCAATAGGAAAGATTCGGCCAAAAAGTTAGATGATGCGCTATGGGCATATAGAGCAACTTTCAAAACTCCTTTGGGCACAACCCCATACAGGATAGTATATGGAAAAGCATGACATTTACCTGTTGAGCTAGAACATAAAGCATAATAGGCTATTAAGTTGCTAAATCTTGATGTCACAAAGGTTAGAAAGAAAACATTTTTTTGGATGAGCTGCAATTAAAGGCCTATGAGAACAACAAGATATACAAGGAGAAGTCAAAAAGTGGCATGATTCTAAAATCAAGTTTCCACATGAATTCCAAAAAGAAGACAAAGTGCTACTGTTTAACTCTAGATTAAAATTTTTTCCAGCAAAACCCAAATCCAGGTGGTCAAAGCCCTTTCAAGTGCACAAAGTATTTCCTCATGGAGCCGTTGAGATTGAAGGAAAAGATGGAGAAATTTTCAAGTTCAATGGACAAATATTAAAATTGTACAAAGCACTGTCTCAAAATTCCACAATGATTGAAGAAATATACCCGATGCACCCTCATGATAGATGAAGGTTTGTTGTGAAAAAAAATTCATTTCAATAAAATGCAGATTCTTTCTCATTCTTAATATTCTTTATGTTTTGTATTCTGTTTCTTTATGCTTTAATTTTTGTCCATAACTCTATTGAGGCCCTGATTGAGCCTCGATAATAACATAAGTTTTGCTAAGTTCTTTGTGTTAACAGACTTAAATAGGTCTTCACAAATCAAGTTGACCCTCGAGCTTACACAAGAGAGAAGTTTTCTCCACTTCTCAATTTCTTTTTAATTGTGCTTTAAATTAACTTTGCTTTGATAATTTGAATCCCTTAACTGTTCATATAATAATTTAAACACTACGGACAATATTTGACTTAAGTGTGGGGGAGGGTTAAACAATATAGATAGGTCTAATAACTTAATGATTTGCATGAATAGAGTATGAACTAATACAGATCAAGTTTCGCATGCAAATTCATAAGAACTCAATGAAATGGTTAAATTTTAATAATTTTTTTTATGAAAAAATCACTTAGCTAAATGAATTATGAAATTATCTTGGAGATGAATAATTTTTACCTTGTTTAAATTAATTGACAATATCCATATGAAGCAGTTTTACTTATTATTTTTTTTAGAATTTTAGAGCTGAAATTAGCTTAAGGTCCTTAGTAAGGCTACTCAATCTTCTTATAAAAGCTTAAATGATAGGTATGTTTTCCAAATTAGTCATTTTGAGAGCCGTTTTAATTTATGGTAAATGTTCAAATGATAATCATAACTTGATAAATTTTTCCTTGTACATTATAACTAAAAAAAAACAAAAATAAAATACAAAACCTATGCTCATAATTGGAATGGGCTTGGGTTGGTCCCTCAGAAGAGCAACTTCTTGTCCCCTCTTTTAATTTCAAAAGCCATAAAAAAAAAAAAAAAAACGAAAAGATGCGAGCAACACCCCGTCTAGAGGCAAAGAAAAGATGCAGGCAACACCTTATCCCTTTGAAGCTTTAAATAATAAATAAAATTAACAAATGAAAAGCATAAACAAGGAAAAAAATTCAAGGGATGATCTGATGTACATGCATTCACTTTAGATTACTTACTTAGAGAAATAATTAATAAATTACATACTTATATATATATATATATATATATATATAAGGGGAGAAAAGATGATTGAGTTTCTTCTTACTATGATTGATCTTCTGAAAAAAATTTGCTTAAGAATTCTTTATTAAATAATAAGGGTAAAAACTGATTTACATAGGTATGCCAATTAATATTTGGAAAAGTAAATCTATTTCAGTCAGTAAAGAGAATTAAATTTTTCAGAATGCTGAGATGATCTAGGCTTGAAATATTTAGGTCAAATAAACCATTCATGATTTGTTTTCTTAGATAAAGCCTTGTGATCTTTAAATTGTTTTATTTGCTTGAGGACAAGCAAAGGTTTAAATGTGGGGGAATTTGATAAGTCATCTTTACTCTATATTTTTCATAGGATTTTGAGCTTAATTTGTTAAGAACTTCTGATAAAATCATGCAAAAAATTATGTTTTTGATAAAAAAAAAAAAATTGTTGTTTTGAAGCTCTTATAATCAAATAAAGAGTAATCAAGTGTTTTTATTCAGATATGAAGCAAAAACAACAAATAAAGTCAAGAATGCAGAAGTTGAGCCTTATAAAGATGCAACCGAAGCTAAACAAAGAAAGAAAACAGCAAAAATTGGTCTATCGAGCCTCAACTGCGACCCCTCGACATGACCTTTGACTTAAGCCGAAGCAATTGAGCATCATTCTAAAGAAAATACATTGTCGAGCCTCAAAACTTGACCCTCGATAATTGCGTTGACAGACCAATTCTTCATTAGAATTACCTCAAACCTCAACAATTTGACTCTTGACTCTCTCAATTTTACCCTTGATAGAGCAATGAACAAAAACGCACAATTTACTTAGGAATTCCATGAAGTTAAGCTTCATATTGCCGAATAAGAGCCATGACCAACAGAGCACGCGACCCTCGACTAGTGTTTTCACAGCTCATTTGTGTGTGTGAAAAGTTATCAAATTCTGTTAGAAAGGATCTGCCGAATCTGCCACGTGTCAAATAAAGATGGCCATGCTTTACGCACCTAGTAGTCTATAAATAAACATACAAGCATGCATTGTAAAGTATGTACCAACAGTGTAAATCAGTATTAACGTATAATAGATTTCTCAAGGATTTTTTGGTAAAAGAATTTACATTTCTTTTTATTTGAAAATTTCTTTTGTTTTCTTGGTAAAACCAATTTAACCCAATGTTTGTAACTTCTATGAATTTCTAAGCAATTAATTGATTAATCTTTTGAATTTTTTTTTTCTTCTAATTTGCGGTTATTTTGATAAATCCATAGAGAAATAAACTCCTACAGCTTAGCAATTACGAATCCAATTCCTGATTTAGTCTGATTTCAAATGTGTTTTTAAGTAAATTTGATTGGGTGTTTGTAACTAGTAACTGGAATTTAACTTGTGGTTTTTAAAGGAATAGTGCATTCCTTTAGATCCATGATTGATTTCAATTGAATAGATCAAGAGATCATTGAATAGACCTGTGGTTGCTAATGGAGTCGATCTTAACTACCTCTTATCGAAGAATAGGTGAGACTTTCTATCACTTGTTTTAAAAATTCATTGAGTTGTCTTTTGAAAACAATGGATTCCTATTCTTTATGCGGGTCTAATTGAAATTTCATATCACTAGTTTTAGCTAGATCTAGAACTATTGACTTCGAAAGAAGCTTTAGTTTAAATTAAAGAATCTGGCGGTATAAACACACTATTTCAACCAGCTTTTAAGAAGTTATTGTTCTCAAGAAATCATTCTAATAATGAATTGGCGAAGTAACCTTGAGTTACTATTTCATAGAAGTTACAGGCTTATTTCTCATTTTGCCCATTAAATATTTGTGAATATTTCTAACTCGGTATAGTTTTTTTTTTCTTTATGATTTTCTAAAATCTTTTTTTTTTTTTGGCTAGACAATTAATGGGATTGACAGTATATCAGCTGTCAATCATTTCCTTAAGACCGACCTAAATCATTATCTATGCTATATTTGATGGGTGCGCTTGCCTTGTGAGACTGTAGTTATTGGTTTAGAAAATATTTATAAATTTGAAAAACTCAGTTAATGATTAGTGAAAATTGAACTTTGAATTTCACAAATTATATTAAAACACATAATCACACAACTAGTTACCAACTCAAGATTTCTATTTTTCCTTATAGGATCATGAAACAAGTGTCATAAAGTGATTTAGGCGGAAAATTAGGTGCCTATGCCTCCAAATTGCACCAATCGAATTTTTGCTCACAATATCCTATTTCAGTAGATTTTGGGCCATAGATTTTGAGCATCCAAGGTCATCCACTCAAATTCCCTTTTATACTTGAAAGGGCATTCGTGCAAGTGCCATAAAATGATTTTGGTGGAAGATTATTCATTCTAGGACTCAAAAATGCATCATTCCAATTTTTTTGCTAAAATGGTAAATTTTAAAGGGATTATAGTCCATGGATTTTGAGCTTCCAAGATCACCCAGTTAAAATCCCTTTTTTCTTGAGAAGAAATCTTTGCAAAGTCCATAAATTGATTTTAGCATAAAATTGGGCATCATAAGCCTCAAAGAAGGCCAATGCAAATTTTGCTAAAAAATCTATTTTATTATACAATGGATTTTGGCCTTCCAAGGTAATCGGCTCAAAAACCTTTTTTTAGAGGACTTCAAAACAAGTGTCATAAAGTGAATTAGGTAGAAACTTGGGTGTTATAGATCTTAAAAGTGTGTTGATCCAATTTTTCCTAAAAAAGGAAATTTTGATGGACAATCATTAGTTTTTGAGCGTTTAGGGCCATCGTCTCAAAATCCCCCCTTTTTTTCTTCAGAGGCATTTGTATATGTGTCATAGATGTGATTTTTGATGAAAATTGGGATCTAGGGCTCAAAACTACGCCAAAGCATTTTACTAAAAATGATCGATTTCGTTGGACTATAGTCCAAGGATTTTAAGCTTCATGGTTCATCGGCTCAAAATCTTTATTTTTTTCTTGAGAGGACTCCGAGCAAGTTTTATAAAGTGATTTTGGTGGGAAATTGGGTCTTATAGGCCTTTAAAGTGTGCTAGTCCAATTTTTGCTTGAAATGACCAATTCCTGTGGACTATACACCATGGATTTTGAGTTTTGGGTCACCGGCTCAAAATACCTTTATAATGTTGAAGATATTTGTATATGAGCCATGATGTGATTTAGTCAAAAAGCATTGCATTATAGGCCTCGAAAGTGTGTCAATTAATTTTTGTTAAATATTGCTGTATTGGTGGATTATGAACCTTGGACTTGGAGCTTTTGGGGTCACCCTCTCAAAATCCTAATTTATGGCGAGAGGACAATCATACAAGTTCCATAAGATGATTTTAGAAGAAAGTTGGGCGTTCTATGACTTAAAAGTGAGTCAATCCAAAATTTGCTAAAAACTGACTATCTAGCCTTAGATTTTGAGCTTCTTGGGTTGCCTACTCAAATTCCTTTTTATTCTAGTGAGGACGTCTATACAATTGAATGAGGTAATTTGGTTTGAAAATAGGGAAATCTAGGGCTTCAAAGCGTGTTAATCCAATTTTCACTAAAAATAGCTGCTTTCGGCAGATTATAGTTCTTTGATTTTGAGCTTTTAGGATCACTGACACAAAATCCCTCATTTTCTTGAGCGGACTTTTGAACAAGTACCATAGATTGAATTTGGCCAAAAAAAAAAAAAAAAAGGGAGTCATAGGCCTCAAAAGTGCACCAATCCAATTAATGCTAAAAATGGTTAAATTCTATGGACTATAGTCCATGGATTTTAGGCTTCTAGGCTTATCAACTTGAAATATTTTTTTTTCTTTCCTAGAGTGGAGCTTGAGACAAGTGCTACGAAATGATTAAGGTGAGAAATTAGGTATTCTAGGCCACAAAAGTGTATTGACTTAATTTTTGGTAAAAATGGCTTACTTTAACATATTATAGGCCATGAATTTTAATCTTCTTAGGTCATCAGTTTAAAATCCATTTTTTCTTTATAAGACTTCTAAACAAGTGCTTTGAAGTTATTTGAGTGGAAAATTAGGTGTTACAGGCCTCAAAATTGCATCAATCCAATTTTCGCTAAAAATGGCCAATTTCGGTAGACTATAGTCCACCGGTTTTTTGTTTACAAATTTACTCACTTTAAATCCTTTTTTTCTAGAGAGGACTTCATGACAAGTGCCATTAAGAGAATTTATAAGAAAATTGGGCAGTATGGGTCTCAAATGTGCGTCAATCAAAATTTTATTTAAAATTATCGGTTTTAGTGGATTATAGTCTATGGATTTTGAGCATCCAAATATACGGCTCAAAATAATATTTTTTTTTATTGAGAGAACTTTAGAATAGGTGCCATAATGTGATTTAGGTAGAAAATTGGGCATTATCAGCCTCAAAATTGCACCAATCCAATTTTTGTTAAAAATGAGCAATTTTTTCCATGGGTTTCTAGCTTTAGGAGTCATCCACTCAAAATCCTATTTATTCATGAGAGGAAATTCATACAAGTGCTACAAAATGATTTTGGATGAAATGTGCATTCCACCCCTTAAAGTGTGTCAAATGAATTTTTGCTAAAAATGACCTATTTTGGTAGATTACCAAGATTATGAGCTTCTGGGATCACTGGCTCAAAATCTATTTTATTTTTTATAGGACATCTATACAAGTACCATGAAGTGATTCTGATGGGAAATTAGACATTCTAGTTCTCAAAATTATGATAATCTAATTTTTGCTAAAAATGACCCACTTCAACGGATTAGGCCATGGATTTTAAGCTTTTGGGATCACTAGCTCGAAATCCCTTTTTCCATGAGAGGACTTCTTAACAACTAATATTAAGTGATTTTGATAGAAAATCAAGTGTTATAAGTCTCAAAATTGCATCAATTCAACTTTTGCTAAAAATGGTCGATTTCGATAAACCAATCCATGGATTTTTTGCTTTCAAGCTCACCCCCCTCAAAATCCTATTTCTTCGTGAGAGAAGATTCATACACATGTCATAAAGTGATTTTGAAGGAATATTAGGTCTTATAAGCCTTAAAATATGCCAATCGATTTTTTGCAAAAAAAAAAAAAAATGTCCTATTTTAGTGCACTAGGCCATGAATTTTGAGCTTTTAGAGTCACTTACACAAAATCCCTTTAATTCTTAAGAGGAGATCTGTATAAGTTCCATAAATTTGTTTGGGTGGAAAATTGGATGCACTAGGCCTCAAAAGTGCATTAATCTAATCTTTGCCAAAAACTGCAAATTTCAATAGACTATGAGTCATAAATTTTAAGCTTTCAAGGCCAGTCATTTAACATCCATGCAAGAGCCATAAAGTGATTTAGCTAAAAAATTGGGTGTTTTAGGCCTTAAAAAGTGTGTCAATCCAATATATGCTAAAATGGGCCAATTTTGGCAGACTAATAGATGCATTTTTAGCTTCTAAGGTCTCTAGTTCAAAATTCCATTTTTAAGAGGACCTTGGAACAAGTGCCATGAAGTTATTAATGTGGAAAAATTAGGTGTTCTAGGCCTTAAAAGTATGTTAATCGAATTTCTACTAAAAATGAGGCATTTTTGTGGACTTTAGTGTATGGATTTTGACCTTTTAGGGTCACAAACTCAAAATCCATTTTATTTTTTAGAGTACATATCCATAGAAGTTCAAGAAGTGATTTAGGTGGAAAATTGGGTGTTCTCATCGTAAAAAAAAAACGACAGTCCAATTTTTGCTAGAAATATAAAAAGGGCTTATTCCGATGAACTAAATCTATGATTTTTAGCTTTTGGGGATATCAGCTCAAAATCCCTCTTTTTCTTGAGAAGACTTCCAAAAAGTGTCATAAAGTTATTTTGGTAGAATATTGGGTTTTATAGGCCTGAAAAGTGTGTTAATCCAATATTTATAAATAATCACCAATTTCAATGGACTATAATCCATGGGTTTTAAGATTCCTAGTTAACCTGCTTAAAATCCCTTTTTTCTTGAAAGGACGTCCAAACAAGTGCTATAAATTGATTTTTGTGGAAAATTTGGTGTTATAGGCCTCATATTTATGTTTATCCAATTTTTACTAAAAATGGTTGACTTCAGTAGATTTTATAGTCCATGAATATTGAGCTTCTGCTGCATTAATCTATGTTTTACTAAAAATGTAACATTTTTTGTGTATTATAGGCCATGAATTTTGAGCTTCAAGAGTCATTAGATCAAAATCTTTTTTTTTTTCCATGAGAGTACATTTGTACAAGTGTTATCAAGTGATTTAGATGGACAATTGGTAGTTCTACCCCTCAAAAGTGCACAAATTTGATTTTTGCTAAAAATTATTGATTTCAGTGGACTAAAGGACATGATTTATGAGCTCTTGGGGTCACCTGCAAAAAATCCAATTTTTTCATAAAAGGACTCTCGACAAAATGTTATAAATTGATATAGGAAAAAATTGGGCATTCTAGGCCTCAAAAGAGTGTCAATCCAATTTTTGCTAAGTATGGCCAATTTCGGTGGATTATAGACCATGGATGTCGTGCTTCTAGGGACATTTACTCAAAATTCCTTTATTCTTTAAGATATATCCATATAAGTACCATGAAGTGATTTAGGTAGAAAATTGTACGTTTTGAGCCTCATAGGTGCACCAATCTAATTTTTGCTAAAAATTGTTGATTTTAGTGGACTATTGCCCATGAATTTTGAGCCTCCAGAGTTACCCACTCAAAATCCCTTTCATTCTTGAGAGGACATCCGTAAAATAGAAATAAAGTGATTTAGGTTGAAAATTAGGTGTACTAGACCTCAAAAGTACAACAATCCAATTTTTACTAAAAAAAAAAAAAAAAAACCTACTGATCGAGTGGACTAGCCATGGATTTTGGCTTTCTGGGGTCACTAGCTCAAAATCTTCTTCTTTTTTTCTTGTGAAGACTTTTGAACAAGTACTATAACATGATTTTTATGGAAAATTTGCTCTTCTAGATTGTGAAAGTGCGCTGATCATATTATTGCTAAAAGTAGCCGCTTTGAGTGAAATATAGGTCATAGATTTTAAGCTTCCTTGGTCGCCATCTTAAAATCCCTTTTTCTCTTTAGAGGACATTCGTACTAGTGTTATGAAGTGATATGGGTGGAAATTTGGGCATTTTAGGCCTCAAGAGTGTGTTAATCCAATTTAAAAAAAAATGTCTAATTTTGATGGACTATAGCCATGAATTTCGAGCTTCTAGGGTCACCAAGTCAAAACCCCTTTTACTCTAGAGAGGACATCTATACAAGTGTTATGAAAAGATTTTGTTGGAAAATTAGGCAGTTTAGGCCTTAAAAGTGTGCCAATCTAATTTTTATTAGAAATGATCAATTTTAATTGACTATAATCCACTAATTTTCAGCTTCTAGGGTTATTGGCTCAAAATCTCTTTTTCTAAGAGGAATTTCATACAAGTGCAATAAAAGTAATTTGGGTTGAAATTTATGCTTCTTAGGCCTCAAAAATACCTTAATCTAATTTTTGTTAGAAATGAGTGATTTTGGTAGGCCATGTTGCATGGATTTTGAGCTTTTAGAGTGACTCGCTAAAAACCTTTTCTTTTTTTTTAACAGGACATCTATGTAAGTGTCATCAAGTGATTTTGGAGGAAAATTGTGCATTTTAGGCTTCAAAAGTTGATTAATCTTATTCTTGCTAAAAATGACCAATTTGTGTGCATAGGCATGGACTTTGAGCTTCCATGGCCACTCACTCAAAATCCTTTTATTCTTTTGAAGACATCCTTACTAGTGCCATAAATTGATTTTAGAGGAAAATTGGACATTTTAGGCCTCAAAAGTGCATTGCACCTATTTTTACCTAAAATGGCTAATATGGGTGAATTATAGACCATGGATTTTGAGCTTTTAGGATCACCCACTCAAAATCCCTTTTATTCTTGATAGGACATCTATAAGAGTGCAATGAAGTGATTTTATTAGTGATTAGGTGTTCTAGTGCACAAAAATGCATCAATATGATTTTTGCTAAAATTGACTAATTTTCGATGGATTATAGGCCATAAATTTTGAGCTTCAAGAGCCATCAACTTAAAATTCCTTTTATTCATGATAGGAAATTTGCATAAGTTTCATGAAGTGATTTGGGTGGAAAAATAGATGTTTTAGGGCTCAAAAGTGCAAAAATCTAATTTTTGTGAAGAATAATCAATTTTGTTGGACTATATAAACCATAGATTTTAACCTTCTAGGGTCACCCACTCAAAATATTTTCATTCTTTGGAGGAAATATGTGCAAGATCCATGAAGTGATCTAGGTGAAAAATTAGGCATTCTAGGTTACAAAAGTGCATCAATCCATTTTTTACTAAAAATGATCTATATTAGTATGCTACAAAAGATGGATTTTGAGCTTTGG
Source organism: Combretum micranthum (assembly GCA_024138025.1). Lineage (NCBI taxonomy): Eukaryota > Viridiplantae > Streptophyta > Magnoliopsida > Myrtales > Combretaceae > Combretum > Combretum micranthum. The sequence continues at coordinate 1,835,032 of JAMXBD010000045.1, forward strand.
GCCCACCACTCAAGATTCATTTTGTTCTTGAAAGGACATCCATACAAGTGCCATGAAGTGTTTTTGGTGGAAAAATTGGCATTCTAGGCCTCTAAAGTTCGTCAATTTAATTTTTGCTTGAAACGACCAATTTTGGTGGACCATAGGCCATAAATTTTGAGTTTTTGGGTCACTAGCTTAAAATTTCTCTTATTCTTGAGAGGATATCTGTATAAATTCCATGAATTGATTCAAGTGGAAAATTGGTCATTTTAGGCTTCAAAAGTGTGTCTATTCAATTTTTGCTAGAATTTGTCGATTTCATTGGATTATAGTGCATGGATTTTTGAGCTTTTAGTGTTACCCTGTCAAAATCCCCTTTTCCTTTAGAGGAATTCCACATAAGTTTCATAAAGTGATTTTGATGGAATATTGGTTTTCTAGGTCTTAAGAGTGTACCAATTTAATTTTTGTTAAAAATTGTCCAACTTAGATGGACTATAGGTTATGGATTTTAAGATTCCATAGTCACTTTCTCAAAATCCATTTTATTCTTGTGATGACATCTATACGAATGCCATAAAGTACAACTGGCATAAAATGATTTTTGTGGAAAATTGGATGTTCTAAGCTTTAAAAGTGCGTCGATCAAATTTTTGCTAAAAATGGTCAACTTTGGTAGACTACATGCCATGGATTTTGGGCTTCTAGAGTCACCCTATGAAAATCCTTTATATTCTTGTGAGGAAATCCGTACAAGTGTCATAAAATAATTCTAGAGAAAAAATGGGCAATTTATGCCTTAAAAGTGCGCTAATCCACTTTTCCCTAAAAATGGTCAATTTAGGTGGACTATAGGTCGTAGATTTTGAATTGTCAGTGTTAGCCTCTCAAAATGCCTTTTATCTTGAGAGACATCTGTATAACTATCATAAAGTGATTTTGGAGGAAAATTGGGCGTTCTAGGCTTCCAAATGTGTCAATCCTATTTTTGCTTAATTTGGCCGATTCAAGTAAACTTAAGCCATGGATTTTGAGCTTTTGGAATCACCCTCTTAAAATCTCTTTTATTATTATGAGGGAATCCATACAAGTGCTACAAAATAATTCTAGAGAAAAAATTTTAGTGTTCTATGCCTCAAAATTGCGTCTATCCAAATTTTGCTAAAAATGGCTTATCTAGATAAACTAGCCATGGATTTTGAACTTTTGGTTTTAGCCTCTCAAAATCCATTTTATCTTGAGAAAATATCCATACAACTACCATGAAAGTGATTTTGGAGAAAAATCGGATGTTATAAGCCTCAAAAGTGCGTCAATCCTATTTTTGCTTACAATGAGCAATTTAGGCAGACTTTAAGTCATGAATTTTGAGCTTTCAGGTTACTTGCTTAAAAATACCTTTTATTCTTGACAAGACACTTACACAACTACCATAAAGTGATTTTGGAGGAGAATTTAACAATCTAGGCCTTAAAAGTGTGTCAATCCTATTTTTGCTAAAAATGGTCGATTTGGGTGGACTATAAGCTATTGAATTTAAGCTTCTAAAGCTTTCCACTAAAAATCTCTTTTATTCTTTAAAGAAATTTCATACAAGTGTAGTGAAATAATTTGAGAGCAAAATTTAGCATTTTAGGCCGAAAAATTGCAAAAATTCAAATTTTGCTAGAAATGGAAAATTTCAACGAACATGTTCCTTAGATTTTAAGCTTTCTGATTCTTTGTCTCATAATTGCTTTTTTCTTTAGAGGACCTATATACAACTTCCACAAGGTGATTTTGATGGAAAAATAGGTGTTCAAGGCTTGAAAAGTGTGTTAATTAAATTTTTGCTAAAAATGGACAAGTTTAGTAGACCGTAGCCCATGGATTTTAAGATTCTTGTATCATTGATCCTTTATATCCATACAAGTGGCATGAAGTGATTTCAATAGATAATTAGGCATTTAAGGCCTTGAAAGTGTGCTAATCTAATTTTTACTAAAAGGCTTATTAAGGTAGACTATGGAACCCTAAATTTGGAACATCCATGGTCACCTACCAAAAATCCTTTTTATTCATAAGAAGACATCCATACAAGATCTATGAAGTGATTTTGGTGGAAAATCTAGTGTTTCAAGCCTCAAAAGTATGCTAAATCAATTTTTGCTACAAGTGGCTAATTTGATGGACAATAGGATATGGATTTTAAGCTCTAAGGTCATCGGCTCAAAATCCCTCTTATCCTCTCAAGGACACCCATACAAGTGCATTGAAGTAATTTAGGTGGAAAATTAGGTGTTCTAGGCCATAAAAGTTCGTAAATACAATTTTTTTTACTAAAAATAGCTGATTTTGATGGACTATATCCATGGATTTTGACTTTCCGAGGTCACCCTCTAAGATTCCCTTCTTTTTTCTTAAAATGACATTCATACAAATGTTATATAGTGAATTTGGGGGAAAGCTACCTATTTTAGGCCTCAAAAGTACAATACCTTTCCAATTTGGATGAACTATATAGCACAAATTTTGAGCTTCTATGGTCACCCAGTCAAAGTGCCTTTATTCTTGAAGGACATCCGCACAAGTGTCATAAAGTAATTTTAAAAGAAAATTAGGAGTCCTAGGCTTCAAAAATGTGCCAATCCTATTTTTGCTAAAAATGATCGATTTATGTGGACTATAATCCATGGATTTTCAGCTTCCAAGCTTACCTTAATCTTGAAAGGACATTCGCATAAGTGCCATGAGGGGATTTAGGAGGAAAATTGGCAATTCTAGGCCATAAAATTGCAACGATGTAATTGTTGCCAGAAATTGCCAATTTCGCTGGGCTATATAGTCCATGGATTTTTGGCTTCTAGGGTTATGGGCTCGTAATCCTTTTTTCCTTGAGAGAGCATCCATACAAGTTTCAAAAGTTGATTTTAGAGGATAACTGGGTATTTAAGGCCTAAAAAATGTGTTAATTCAATTTTTGTTGAAGATCACTGATTTTGTGGACCATAAGTTATAAAGTTAGAGCTTCTAGGGTTGCTCACTCAAAATGCCTTTTATTTTTTATAAAACATTTGCACAAATGTAATGAAGGGATTTTCGGTTGAAATTTTGGTGTTTTGCATCATAAAAGTGCGTCAATCACATTTTTGCTAAGAATTGGATGATTTTTCGGTTTATAAGCCATGGATTTTAAGCTTTCACGGTCATTAGCTCAAAATCCCCATCATTATTGAAAGGACATCCCCATAGCTATCATGAAGTGATTTAGGTGAAAAAGTAACCGTTTTAGGACTCAGAAGTACATTAATCCAGTTTTTTTCTATAAATGACCAATTTTGGTGGACAATGTGCCCTTTATTGAAACTATCCATTGTCATTTACTCAAAATCCCTCTTATTCTTGAGATGATATCTATACAAATACCATCAAGTTATTTTGGAGAAAAAATATGTGTTCTAGATCTTAAGAGTGTGTCATGACTATTTTTGCTAAAAATGGCTTAAATAAAACTTTGATTGTGAGCTTCCTAAGTCACTAGCTCAAAATCTCTTTTTTTTTTTTTTTTTTCTTAAGACTTCATACATAAAATTGAGGTGAAGTGATTTAGGTGGAACATTGTCCATTTTAGGGCTCTAAAGTGCAACAATCCAATTTTTTATATAATTGGATGATTTCGATGAACCATAATCCATGGATTTTGAGCTTTTGAGGTTACCCATTCAGTATATATATATATATATATATATATATGCTCTTAAGAGGACATTTGTACAAGTGCCATATAGTAATTTTATTGTAAAATTGGGCATTCTCGGCCTAAAAAGTGCACTAATCATATTTTTGCTAAAAATAATCTAATGAGAATCAGATAGCATCAAACTTAGAGTTGACCAATTCTAAGTCCAAGTCCAACAATACATTTCAAGGAATTGGATTACTGAAGTTCCAATGATAAAAACACAAGTCAAGTGAGCTAAGGAAGCTTATAAAATAGTTCAGGACATCAAATATTAAAGTGTTGAAGTTGTCCGAAGATGCCAACTTTGATTTAAAGTAGCCGGCCTTGAAGATGGAAGCTGTACTTCGTCCCAATGTCGTTGCCTTCATGGCTATGCCACCAGCCTTATTGCTTCAGCAATTTTTATCAATCTCATGTTTTTATTTTAGGCTGCCCAAATTGTAATACAGGCCGCCAGTTTTTATAGGTATATCTTTAGGTTTCCTTGTTTTAGTTTATATAAACCTATCTTTTGTAAACATTTGATATAGTTTTTTTTATGAATGAAAATTTGAGGGTTTATTCTTTTTGAATTATGGATAAAATTTCTTGAACTTATCATGATTTTCCATGGCATTCACCCTTGACTTATTAATCGGATTTCCATCCCCAATTGTGATATCTTTACTTATACCAAGGCTTTTGCTTCAATAAAAGAAATAGGTTGCAGTTTCCATCAATTCTTAGAAAGATCCAGGTATATTTTTCCAATTTAGATAACAAGGCTCGTCGTAGGTTGGTGTGCTTCATGTCATTTGGCATCAGAACGAAGGTTTTCGCAAAATCCATATCTAGTTTGATTAGAGATAACTCAAGTTGTTCATATCCCTAAGTGTCTTTGTTAGTTTTTTTTTATTTGTCTAATCTTGTTGATCGTCTTTTATTAGATTTGTTAGTTTTAGTTTCTTTGCTATAAAAAAGAAGAAGAAAGAATTTGGATATATATAAAAAAAAGATTTGATTTTTTTCATTTGTTTAAATAGGTTTGATTGAATTCGTGGGTTTAGTGTCTTTAGGGTTTGATATTATATATATATATATATAAGAATGAATGAAATACGAGTGAATCCAAGTCTGTGGAGAGATGATGGTAATGCGTTCCTATATGAACCTATCTTTCATACGAGATGTTTTGTGAATAACAAGGTATTCAGTTTGACTATTGATAGTAGGAGTTTTATAAATGTTACTAGTACCTAGTTGGTCAAAAACTTGAATTTAAAAACTTTGAAGCATTAACCACCTTACAAAATACAGAATGAGTGTGGAGAATTTATGGTGACTGAGCAAGTTCTATTGCCTTTTTCCATTGGAAAGTACCATGATGAAGTTTTATGTAATGTGATTCCAATGTGATCTGGTCATATTTTGTTGGGGTAACCATGAAAGTTTGAAAGGAGAGCCAAGTATGATGGATACAAGGATCGCTATTCTTTGGTTCTAAACAAAAGGCGTGTGAATTTAGTACCTCTCAAATCATGGGAAGCTATTGAGGATCAAATGAGGATTGCAAGGTAATTCAAATAAAGAGAAAAACAATCAGAGAAAGATATGGAGTGAGTAACATTGCTGAAAAAGAGCATGAGAGTGAAGAAAAGAGTCAGAGTGAGAGTGAGAGTGAGAAAAACATTAGCAAAACTACACTAGAGAGCATTGAGGGTAAAGAAAAGCAAATAATTTTAAGCAATGAAAAAGTAGAGAATGAAAATGGTAAAAAAAAAAAAAAAAGAAAGATTAAGAGTTATATTTATTTTTCAACTAATGATCTTAATTTTTCTTTTCCTAGTGGGACTATTTCATCATTGTAGGAATCCAAGGATTTGTATCTTCAGAAAATTCCAAATGGAATTAATCATCAAATTGATTTTGTTCCTAATGCTTCCATTCTAAACAAACCAACATATAGATGCAATCTGGAAGAGTCCAAGAAAGGAGATTCGAAGACAAATATTTTTGAGGAATGAGGGAATGATGAGAATCAGAGCCAACCAAGTCCAAGTCTAACAATACATTTCAAGGAATTAGAGACCTAATGACTGGAGTTCCAATGATAAAAACACGAGTCAAGCGAGCTAAAGAAGCTTATAAAATAGTCTGGGACATGAAAGATTAAAGTGTTAGAGCTATCTAAAGAAGAAAGTCCCTAGCTTTGATTTAAATTAGCCAGCCTTGAAGATGGAAGCTGTATGCCAGCCTAACACCACCGACCTTCATGGCTACTTCATCGGCCTTCTTTAAGACGCCGCCAACCTTCTTGTTTCGATAATTTGTATCAATTTCATGTTTTTATTTTAGGCTGCCAGCTTTTATAGTTATGTCTTTTTAGGTTTCTTTGTTTTAGTCTATGTAAACCTATCTTTTTTAAACATTTGGTATAGCTTTTTTATGAATGAAAATTTGAGAGTTTATTCTCTTTGAATTTTGGATAGAATTCTCTTAAACTTATCGGGATTTTCCATGGCGTTCACCTTTGACTTATCAACCAGATTTCCATCCTTAATTATGACGTATTCACTTATACCAAGGTTCTTTCTTTGATATAAGCAACAAGTCATAGTTTCTATCAATTCTTAACAATTCGGGTTTATTTTCCAATTTAGATAATGGGTCTGGTCGTAGGTTGGTGTGGTTCATATCATGTCAATTTTTGTGGACTATAAGCTTTGGATTTTGAGCTTCCTAGGTTACCTACTGAAAATCCCCTTTTTCTTGAGAGGACATCCATACAAATGCCATAAAGCAATGTTAGAGGAAAATTAGGTGTTCTAGGCCCCAAATGTGCACCATCAATTTTCACTAAAAATGGTTGGTTTTAGTGGATTAAAGTCCTTGGATTTTAAGCTTCCGTTGTCACTCGCTCAAAATCCCTTTTATTGTTAAGAGGAAAATCATACAAGTTTCATAAAGTGATATGGTTGGAAAATTGGGCATTCCAAGTCTCAAAGTTGCATCAGTCTAATTTTTGCTAAAATTGATTGATTTCTTTAAACCATCATTCATGGCTTTTTAGCTTCCAAGGTCATTGCTTTTTTTTTTCCTATGAGAGGACATCTATACAAGATCCACAAAGTGATTATGGAGGAAAATTGAGCATTCTAGGCCTCAAAAGTGTGTCAATTTATATTTGCTACAAATGGCTAATTTGTGTGGATAGGCCATGCATTTTTAGCTTCTAGAGTCACCCGCTCAAAATCCCTTTTCTTTTTTCTTGAGTGGACTTATATACAAGTTTATGAAAGTGATTTAGGTGGAAGATTGAGCATTCTAGGCCTCAAAATCACAACAATCCAATTTTTACTAGAAATGACCAATTCTGGTGGACTATAGTCCATGTTTTTTAGCTTCCACGGTCATTAGCTCAAAATCCCTTTTTTTTCCTCAAGAGCATATCTATACAAGCTCCATAAAGCTATTTTGGAGGAAAATTGAGCATTCCAGGACTAAAAGTAATGGGTCAATCCAATTTTTGTTAAAAATGGTTAATTTCAATAAACTACAGAACATGGGTTTTAACTTATGGGGTTACTGGATCCCTTTTGATCATAAAAGGATATCTGTACATATGTCATGAAGTAATTTGCTAGAAAATTTGGCGTTTTAGGCCATTAAAGTGTCTTAATCTAACTTTTGCTAAAAGCGAACAATTTTGATGGACTATACCATGGATTTTGAATTCCCAGTGTCATCGACTCATAATCCCCTTTATTCTTGAGTGAACTTATTTAGGTGCATAATCGGGAATTTTAGGTTTGAAAGTGGGTGAGTGCAATTTCCACTAGAAATGACCGATCGTGGTGGATTATAGTCCATGAACTTTGAGCTTCTATAAGTTTTTTCTTTAGAGAACATCCATATAAGTACCATAAAATGGTTTTAGAGGAAAATTGGGTACTATAGGCCTTGAAAGTGTGTTAATCCTTCTTTTGCTCAAAATGGTTAATTTAGGTAGACTTCTAAGTCACCCTCTCAAAATCCTCCTTTTTATAGAGACGACACACGTACAAGTGACATGAGTGATATAAGTAGAAAATTAGGCATTGAAGGCCTTAAAAGTGCAACAATCCAATTTTCACTAGAAATGGCTAATCTCGATAGACTATAGTCCTTGAAATTTTTATCTTGCACGATCACCCACTCAAAATCCTTTTTCTTCTTTAGAGGACCTTCATACAAGTTTTATGAAGTGATTTGTGTGGAAAATTAGGCATTTTAGGCCTCAAAAGTGCACTAATCCTGTTTTTGCTAAAAATGGACACTTTAGGTGGAGTATACATAGGCCATGGTTTTGGAACTTTCAATGTCACCGCTTAAAATCCCTTTTTTCTTCAGAGCACATCCATATAAGTGCAACAAAGTTATTTTGGGCGAAAATTGAGCATTTTAGGTGTCAAAAGTGCAACAATCCAATTTTTACTAGAAATGTCTAATTTCAATAGATTATAATAGTCCATGGATTTTAAGCTTTCAAAGTCATCATCCAACATTTCTTTTTTTTCCCCCTTAAGTGGACATCTATACAAGTTCCATAAAGTGATTTTTTTTGGGAAAATTGGGTGTTCTAAGCCTAGATATAATGTGTCAATCCAATTTTTGCCAAAATGACCAATTTTGATAAACTATAGAACAGGGACTTTAAGCTTAGGGTCAGCCGCTCAAGATCCATGTTAATCTTGAGAGGAAATCTATACATGTGCAATGAAGTGATTTAGGTGGAAAATTTGGCGTTCTATGCCACCAAAGTGTATCAATCCAACTTTTACTAAAAACTGACAATTTTAGGCAATATATAGGCTATGGATTTTAAGCTTCTGGGGTCATAGGCTCAAAATCCCTTTTTATTCTTAAGCTAACACCCGCTCAATATCCCTTTTCTTCTTGAGAGGAGCTCAATATTGTTGGAATTCTTCTAATATGATTTTGATGATAACAAAAGATGAAGTATATCTATCTTATTAATTCCGCATATGTTCAATACTGTTTGAAATATTAGTTAATTTTCTATAGTTCAGAATCTTTATTAAGTGTCTTCAGAACCTTAGGAAATGGAAATGGAAAATAAGAAATACGTTAGTCAGAAATTATTTCAGAACCTTCAGCGATCCTTCAGCGATGAAAAGTAAGTCTATCAGAAGTTATTTCAGAACCTTCAAATAACTTAATCGAAGAATTTTTCTTTGAAAAACACTCCAGAACTTATTTCAGAAGTTTTGACTGACAGAAATGTTTTATTGATTTATTTTATGGACTTTGAACTATTTTCAAAATCTAGCTCCACAAGTCAACTATATTTTAAGAAATATACTTGATGTGTTCCCTAAATCTTGAATATTTTCTTATTACATCAAATATATGTGAGAAATATTTTACGAAATATCATAATTATTTTACGAAAATGATTAAAGATTTTTTGTAATTGGTTGTATAAGGATATAGGTGTAAAACAGAAAGATATCCTAGAGTTTTGATTATTAGTCAAAGAGATATATGAATTAGATACACTAGCTTATTTATTCATATCCTCGTGAGATTCTATCTAGTTTGTTTTTATTGTTATAAATATCACGAAAATATCATTGCAAATATATCTCTAACAGGAGGATCATCGAGAATATCACGGCAACAGAAGATTTACCTCAATAGATTTGGTTTTTGATTTCCAGATTTTATTCAAGAATATCTCGATTGGATAAACGTCTGATATTTTTTATGGGATACGGTCAAATAATTTTTATTTACAGAGATATTAGAAGTTTTCGTAATTTTTTTTATCTTGAAGAAGATATAACTATTGGTTGTTATCAAATAAAGGACATGATTAAATATATCTTGCTGCCGATATCTTTGGAGATAGTGTTATCTCTCAACAATCTTTTCAAACATTCAAATCAACTGGAAGATAAGAACATATCTTATGCAAGTCGAGAATAAGGGAACAATCTTTATCCTTGAGATCTTATGCAAGCTGAGAATCAGGGAACAATCCTTATCCTGGAGATTTAATTCAATGGCGTGATAGAAGAAGGATATAAAGAACATATTCAGTTTCGGAAATAGATTACACGAGTGACTCCAAAAAGGGAAATACACAAGAACTTACGATAACATCCTTCAAACTTTTATTTGTTCAGAAACTTCAGCTTTCATCTTTGCTCTCGTTCTTTATTTTTTGTAATAAGAGGATCTTGTAGACTTCCTCTTTGATAATAGAATTAGTTACAAGTTAGACTTTGTAGATCGATTAAAGCTAGAGGATAGCAGTGAGAATCGAGCGGAGCGAATTGCACTATCTTGTAATCTTAGATTTATTGACATAGTGAAACACAACCCGTAGCTTAACGGGGTCCCCGACGTGGAGCTGGAAGAGTGGACTGATGCACAAGGCGGAACCACTATAAATCTCTTACCTGATTTTCTTAATCTCTCTATTTTTATTTCGGCAATTTACTTTATAGCAAATTTAATTGTCATATTATTCTCATTCATTAAAACCGAAGGGAAGTGTTTTTAAAAGCCAAATTTTTCTAATAATCAATTCAACCCCCCTTCTTGATTATTATTCGGGACCAACAATTGGTATCAGAGTAGGGCTCTCTTATTGATTTGAGTGATCTTATCAAAATGACTGAGAATAATGTAGCAATTAATCGTGCTCTCTTCTTTGATGGCACAAACTTTTCTTATTGGAAAATGCGTATGGAAACTTACATTAAGGCTAACGATTATGACTCTTGGCAGGTAATTTCTATTGGAGACAATGTGATTATCTTGAATGGGAACTCAGTGCTGAGAGATAGTGAAAAGAAGATAATTGAAAAAAACAACAGAGCCAAAAATCTGCTGCTAACTGCCATTGCTGCTTCAGAATTTTATCTGATTTCTTCATGTAGTACAGCAAAGGACATTTGGGAAAGGCTAAGTGTAACTTATGAAGGAACAAATACAATTAGAGAAACTAAAATAAATGCTTTACTTGAAAAGTATGAACTGTTTAAATTTAAATCTAACGAGTCTGTTAAAGATGCTTTCAATAGGTTCATAGCTATAACGAATGAGCTTGCATCACTTGGCAAAGTGATTGGTGATCCAGATTTAATAAGGAAAATGTTGAGAATCTTGCCACCATCGTGGGATGCAAAGAAAACTGCTATTGAAGAAGCACAAGATCTCAACCAATTATCTCTTAGTCAATTGAGAGAAATATTGTTAGCTTATGAATCTCACAAGAAGTCCACTCAAGGAGAAGAAAGTAACACCAGAGGGATTGCTTTCAAAGCAAAAGAAGTAAACCAAGCTAATTCAGAAGATAGTGAAGATGAAGAAGATGACATCAATCTTCTAGCTAAGAAGCTCAATCGGTTCTTCAAGAAGCAAAGAGGTAAGAAATTTAGTATATTTAAAAGAACCACTGAATATGATAAAAATAATGCAGGAAAGGCATATAAAGATAAAGGAAAGAAGAAGGAAAAAAAGGAAATCCACTGTTATGAATGCAAGAAACCGGGACACATAAAGTATGAATGTCCTATCTTGATCAAGAAAATGGAGAAATACAAAAAGAAGAGTCAAGCGATCTTGGCAACATGGAGCGATTTAGAAGATACAGAAAGTAATCCAGAAGATACAGATGAGGATGAAGAAGTAAATCTTTGTTTAATGGCCACTTCTGAGGTACAATCTGAATCTGAATCTGATAGTGAAATAACTGAAGATGATATGCTTCTTGAAATGAAAAAATTGTTAAAAGCTCTTAAAAAGGCTGATTCAAAATTAACTAAGTATGAAAATGAAATTAACTGCCTAAGAAATGAAAAGGATGCTTTGAAACAAACAAATTCATTGCTTGCTGATGAAAATAATTTTCTAAAGCATGATGTTGAGAAATTGCATGTTTATAATGACAGATTAAGAAAAGATAATGATTTACTAAAAGAAGAAACTAGCATGCTAAATATAAAAATTAATGAGTTATCAGATTCAATAAAGAGTACATTTAATAAGTTTAATGAAAGTGATAAAAAATTAACAATGTTAATTTCTTCACAAAGGTTATCTTGTGAAAAACATGGCTTAGGTTATGAGCATGGATCTACATCAAATGCATCTAAGAATACGACATTTGTGAAAGCTAAAAATGTTATAGATGATAAACAAATAGCGGAAAGAAATAATTTCAAAGTAAATAACGTAGAAAGAAAAGTTGAAAGACAAGTAATAGGGAGTACCAGAAAGTATTACAGAAGGTATCCTACATATGAAAACAATACCAGAAGGTATTTCAGACGTTATCCTTTCTTCAGATATCATCAAAATAATACCAGAAGATATTCCAGAAGGTATCCTACATATGAAAACAATACCAGAAGGTATTCCAAACTGAAAAAAGGTAAACAACAGGAATAATGATAACTTGTCATATGCATGTTTCTTTTGTAATAAACATGGACATATTGAGAAATATTGTTATTATAAAAGAAACAAGCTCAGTAATGATCAAGTCATACAAAGATACCAAACGAGCTTGTCTTATAAAGGACCCAAACTAGTTTGGGTTCCTAAAAAGGTATAATCCTATTGAATTTTGCAGGAACATGAAGCTAAATTAAGAGGAACGAGGTATCTAGATAGTGGATGTTCCAGACATATGACAGGAAATGCTTCATTATTCAACAGTATAACTTGGGAAGAAAAAGGATATGTAAATTTGGAGATGACAGTAGAGGTAAAATTATTGCAACAGGAAGTATTGGTATGTCTCCTTTCATAATAGAAAATGTTTATCTAGTAAAAGGTTTGAACATAATCTCCTAAGCATTAGTCAATTATGTGACAAAGGTTATAAATGATTTTTGAAAAAGATAAATGTTTGCATTTGATGAAAAAGGCATGAAATTGTTTGAAGGTTTTACAAAGAAAAATTATATCTGATAAAACCTAATGAAGTTGAGATGCTTGTTGTTTATTATCAATGAATGATAACATTTTCACTTGGCATAAACGATTAGGACATGTGAATTTCAATCAATTAGAAAAATTATCTAAAAACAATATAATAAGAGGTTTACCTAAAATTAATATCAAACATGATGTAAAGTGTGATACTTGTTTAAAGAATAAGATGATGTCTGTATCTCACAAAGGTAAAAATGAGATCTCAACAAAACGTCCTCTTGAATTATTGCATCTTGATTTATTTGGACCTACAAGAGTATTAAGCATGGGTGGAAGTAAATATGGTCTTGTAATAGTTGACGATTATTCAAGATATTCTTGGGTTATGTTTTTGCAACATAAGAAAGATACTTTTGATTTTTCAAAAATTTGCAAACAAATTCAAAATGAAAAAGGACTTTCCATAATTAGTCTTAGAACTGTTCATGGATCGAATTTCAAAATCAAAGTTTTTAAATTTTTGTGTGATCATGGTATATCTCATAATTTCTCAGCTCCATATACACCTCAACAAAATGGAGTAGTAGAACAAAATAGAACTATACAAGAAATGACAAGATCTATGTTAAATGAAAGTGGTATTGCTGATATTTTTGGGCAGAAGCAGTATCTAGCATGCTACATAATTAATCGTGTTTATATTCGACCTATGACATCAAAAACAGCATATGAACTGTTTAAAGGTAAGAAACCCAATGTATCTTATTTTCATATTTTTGGTTCTAAATGTTTTGTGAAAAAGAATGCTTACAATCTAGGTAAGTTCGATGAAAGATCTGTTGAAGCTATATTTTTAGGATATTCTTTAAATAGTCGTGCTTATCGTGTTTTTAATAAATTATCAAAAATCGTTGAAGAATCTATAAATGTTAAGTTTGTTGAAGAATTAAAGGATGATGAATCCGATGATGAAAAGGAATCCATTCCTAAAGAAAGAGCTAGTTCAGAACAAAAGTCTGAAGAACCATCTGATGAATCTCATGAATCTGAAAGAACAGAACCCTCTCCAGAAGTAACACAGAAGGTAATACAGAAGGTACTTCAGAACCTACAGCATCTGAACCAAAATATTCTACAGGTTGGAAATATAAATCTGCTCATCCTTCTAGTCAAATAATTGGTGATGTTCAATCTGGTGTTAAAACAAGAGCTAATTTACAAGATTTTGAAAATCATTTTGCTTTATTATCTGAAATTGAACCTAGTAATGTTAATGAAGCTTTAAATGATCATAGCTGGATAGAAGCCATGCAAGAGGAATTAAGTCAATTTCAAAGAAACAATGTATGGAATTTAGTACCAAGACCTAAAGAAAAATCTATAATTGGTACTAAATGGGTTTTCAAAAATAAACTAGATGAAAATGGCAAAGTTATTAGAAACAAAGCAAGGTTGGTAGCCAAAGGATATTCACAAGAAGAAGGAATAGATTATGATGAAACATATGCACCTGTAGCTAGATTAGAAGCAATTCGTTTAATGCTTGCATATGCATGTTTTAAAGATTTTAAAGTTTATCAAATGGATGTAAAAAGTGCTTTTCTAAATGGTTATATAAAAGAAGAAGTTTTTGTAGAACAACCCCTGGTTTTGAAGATCCTTTTAAACCAGATCATGTTTTTAAATTAAATAAAGCTTTATATGGTTTAAAACAAGCTCCAAGAGCATGGTATGAAAGATTGACTTTATTTTTAATTTCTAAAGGTTTTCAAAGAGGATCTGTTGATACAACTTTATTTCTAAAAACATATGATCAAGATACTTTAATAGTACAGATATATGTGGATGATATTATTTTTGGTTCCACTAACGAAGTATATTGTCAAGAGTTTGCTAAGTTCATGCAGGCAGAATTTGAAATGTCTATGATGGGAGAGTTAACATTCTTCCTTGGACTACAAGTTAAACAAACTAAAGAAGGAATCTTTATACATCAAGAAAAGTACACTAAACAAATTCTTAAGAAATTTGGATATGAAGGATGTAAAGGAGCTGCAACTCCTATGAGTACTTCAACAAGGTTAGATTCTGATTCAAATGGGAAAAAGGTAAATGAAAAGTTATATAGAAGTCTCATTGGTTCCTTATTATACTTAACTGCATCTAGACCTGATATTCTTTTTAGTGTATGTTTATGTGCTAGATTTCAAAGTGCACCAACAGAAACACATTTGACAGCTGTTAAAAGAATTTTCAAGTACTTGATAAATACTTCAAAATTAGGCATTTGGTATCCTAAAAATCAAAATTTCGATTTATTAGGATATTCTGATGCAGATTATGCTGGATGCAAAATTGATAGAAAAAGTACATCTGGTACTTGTCAGTTTTTAGGTGACAAATTAGTTTCTTGGTCATCTAAGAAACAAAATTCTGTCGCTTTATCAACAGCTGAAGCAGAATATGTTTCTATTGGTAATTGTTGTGCTCAATTACTTTGGATTAAACAGCAATTGCATGATTATGGTTTGATTTATAAAAATATTCCTATTAAATGTGATAATACAAGTGCAATAAATCTAACAAAAAATCCAGTACATCATTCAAAATCAAAACACATTGAAATACGACATCACTTTATTAGAGATCATGTAATTAATGGTAATATAAATATTGACTTTGTATCATCTGATATGCAATTAGCAGATATTTTTACAAAACCTCTTGATAAAGTGAGACTTGAATTTTTGAGGAATGAAATTGGCATGTGCTTTCCTTTTTAATTCAATTGTTAATATTAAAAAAATAAAAAAAAATAAAAAAATAAAAATATATATATAATAATAATAATAAATTAACTTGCTGCCGTTACTTAAAGAATATAATTTCATTTCTTTAAACAGAAGCATTAATTACAGGTTGAAAATACAAAAAGTTTTTCTTGGAAATTACATTTTACGATCTTTTCAAAAACTGATTTCGTTTCTTTTACAATACTTTTTGAAAATCAAACTCCTCCTTCTTCCTCTTTTCGTTTCATCTTCCAAATTAGCAATATGACTTCCAAAAGATCCGAAAGACTTAAACAAAAATCCTTTAAGACAAATACTTCCAAATCTCCAGTCATTATCGACGAACACAGTATGGACAAGACCCACACATCATCTTCCTCCAAAGGTTCTCAAGAACATTCTGTAGAACCCTCAACACCCAAATCTCCAAAACCTTCTTCTTCGACACCAACTTCTGGTACGTCATCGAAAAGGAAAAGAGTTGAGAAGTCAGAGGATAAAGAAAAGTCGCAAAAAGTAGCCATCTTGAAAAAGAAAAGCAAGGCTGTTGTTTCTGACACAACCCCTGGTCAGAGCTCTACCGCAAGAGTTACGGGAAAGAGAAAGAATGAGGTTTGCTCTTGCAGTTTTCTCGATTTGAATTTCTTTTCAAATAATGGTTTTTACTGGGATGAAATTCTTAATCCTATTGGTTGCATGGGGTTATGTTCTATTCAAGTAACAATTTTTGGAGAATGTATTAAAGAATTTTATGCAAATCTTATGATTACAGAAGACAATAGGTTGAAATCAAAAGTCTGTAATCAAAAAGTGATGTTTGGAAGAAAAGACGTGATTAAATGTTTTGACATGGTTGATGTAAATGATGATCCTGAGGTAGTCAATATGAACAAGAATGCACTCTTTGTAGCTATAAACGGAGGATTAGAAATGGATTATGGTAAAGAGGCAATGATTATTGATTTTGAGCTGTATCCAAGAATTTTACACAAAATCATCATAGAATGTCTATGTCCTAGAAAAGGCAGTAGCACATCCATGTCCATAGAAAATGCACAGATTATTTTTGCTATGATGAATGATAAGAAATTAGATATGGCTACAAGGGTTATAGATCAAATATGGAGAAATAGAGACAGTTTGATTTTTGGAAGTGTTCTGATGAAATTATTTGAATTCAAGAAGATTAAGTTGCTCGCTAGTTCTAGTGAACCTTTGAAGTTAAAACGGCTTGGCAAGGAAGTTTTTCATCACATGTCCATATATGTTAAAAATTTTCTTTGGTATGCCAATGATGGGTCACATTTTGTGCATCCTCGGCACAAAACCAAAGAAGCTCCAAAGATGACTTCTCTTGATCAGGAGACAGAACCTCCATCAGAACCTTCTGGATCCCAACCTTCTGAGAAAACTTCTGAACAAGCCACTGCAAGTAGGAGCAAAATCATTTTAAGTGATTTAGATCTCAATTTTGTCAAAAGGTTGATCAAAGATACCATAAAGGAAGAAATGGTATCGGTTCAAGATATGCAGAAAGAAAAATAAGATCAACACAGATATGAATTTAGAAAAACTATTCAAAATGTGGAAAGAGAACTAAATCTTCTTCGAACTTTATTTGATGAGTTCAGTGGTAATGTGAAGGACGATTTAAATCGTAATGTCACAGCTTTTGACACATTGGTGGAGCAAATGAGGAAAGTTGGAGATTTGGTCACCAAATCATTTGATAAATTAGATGTCAACTCTGCAAAATCAACACAAGCTGTCAAGAATCTTCAAGGAGAAATCCAGATGTTCTTGAAAGATCAATTTCCAAATTACATCCGACCAGGACCAGCTATCATTGATTTAGACTCTTCACCTACAAAAGCTGGAACCTCTTCCAAAAAATCAGTTCATAATCTTTTTCTTTCTTTAAGACATCTATTCTCGTTGTTTTAAGACTTCTTTTATGTGTTTTTACACTTTCTCTTTAAATTCCTTTTATGCATTATCTCAGGGGAGTATTTCTTTTGATGATAAGAAAAAAGGGGAGAAGTGTGCTGTTTGTTTTGTGAACAGAAGTATGTTAATGATGATATGCTTAGAATGAATGCTATGCTGTATGTTTTGTGATCAAAATAATGAATGCTATGCTGTATGTTTTGTGATCAAAATAAATGCTGTATGTGTGACAGGGAAATTGAAAGAGTGATTAGTTTTGTTTTGTTATCATCAAAAAGGGGGAGAATGTTGGAATTCTTCTAATATGATTTTGATGATAACAAAAGATGAAGTATATCTATCTTATTAATTTCGCATATGTTCAATACTGTTTGAAATATTAGTTGATTTTCTGTAGTTCAAAATCTTTATTAAGTGTCTTCAGAACCTTAGGAAATGGAAATGGAAAATAAGAAATACGTTAGTCGGAAATTATTTCAGAACCTTCAGCGATCCTTCAGCGATGAAAAGTAAGTCTATCAGAAGTTATTTCAGAACCTTCAAAATAATTTAATCAAAGAATTTTTTTTTGAAAAACACTCCAGAACTTATTTCAGAAGTTTTGACTGACAGAAATGTTTTATTGATTTATTTTATGGAATTTGAACTATTTTCAAAATCTAGCTCCACAAGTCAACTATATTTTGAGAAATATACTTGATGTGTTCCATAAATCTTGAATATTTTCTTATTACATCAAATATATGTGAGAAATATTTTACGAAATATCAGAATTATTTTACGAAAATGATTAAAGATTTTTTGTAATTGGTCGTATAAGGATATAGATGTAAAACAGAAAGATATCCTAGAGTTTTGATTATTAGTCAAAGAGATATATGAATTAGATACACTAGCTTATTTATTCATATCCTCGTGAGATTCTATCTAGTTTGTTTTTATTGTTATAAATATCACAGAAATATCTTTGCAAATATATCTCTAACAGGAGGATCATCGAGAATATCACGGCAACAGAAGATTTACCTCAATAGATTTGGTTTTTGATTTCCAGATTTTATTCAAGAATATCTCGACTGGATAAACGACTGATATTTTTTATGGGATACGGTCAAATAATTTTTATTTACCGAGATATTAGAAGTTTTCGTAATTTTTTTTATCTTGAAGAAGATATAACTATTGGTTGTTATCAAATAAAGGACATGATTAAATATATCTTGCTGCCGATATCTTTGGAGGATAGTGTTATCTCACAACAATCTTTTCAAACATTCAAATCAGCTGGAAGATAAGAACATATCTTATGCAAGTTGAGAATAAGGGAACAATCTTTATCCTTGAGATCTTATGCAAGCTGAGAATCAGGGAACAATTCTTATCCTGGAGATTTAATTCAACGCGTGATAGAAGAAGGATATAAAGAACATATTCAGTTTCGAAAATAGATTACACGAGTGACTCCAAAAAGGGAAATACACAAGAACTTACGATAACATCCTTCAAATTTTTATTTGTTCAGAAACTTCAGCTTTCATCTTTACTCTCGTTCTTTATTTTTTGTAATAAGAGGATCTTGTAGACTTCCTCTTTGATAATAGAATTAGTTACAAGTTAGACTCGGTAGATCGATTAAAGCTAGAGGATAGCAGTGAGAATCGAGCTGAGCGAATTGCACTATCTTGTAATCTTGGATTTATTGATATAGTGAAACACAACCCGTAGGTTAACGGGGTCCCCGGCGTGGAGCTGGAAGAGTGGACTGACGCACATGGCGGAACCACTATAAATCTCTTGCCTGATTTTCTTAATCTCTCTATTTTTATTTCGGCAATTTACTTTATAGCAAATTTAATTGTCATATTATTCTCATTCATTAAAACCGAAGGGAAGTGTTTTTAAAAGCCAAATTTTTCTAATAATCAATTCAACCCCCCTTCTTGATTATTATTCGGGACCAACAAATATAAGTTTTATGAAGCAATTAGTGCGGAAAATTAGGTGCTTTAGCCACAAAACTGTGCTAATCTTGTTTTTATTAAAAACGACCTATTTTGGTGGACTACATAGGTCATGGTTTTGGACCTTTCAGTGTTACCCACTCAAAATCCCTTTTTTTTTTTTTTGAGAGAACATCCGCACATGCGTAGTAAAGTTATTTTGGAGGAAAATTGGGCATTTTAGACATCAAAATATGTACAACAATCTAATTTTTACTAGAAACAGTCAATTTTGATAGCCTAAAGTTAATGTATTTCAAGCTTCCAAGGTTGTCATACTAAAATCCGTTTTTTTTCCTAGGGTGGAAATCTATGCAAGTTATATAAAGTGATTTTGGAGGAAAAATAGATGTCCTAAGCCTAAAAATAGTGGATTAATCCAATTTTTGCTTTCCGCAAATAAGTAAATAAAAAGTCCATTTTTTTGCTAAAAATGGCCAATTTTAATAGAATATAGAACATGAATTTTGAGCTTTGAGGTCACTAACTCAAGATGCCTTTTTATCTCAAGAGGACATGAGTACATGTGCCATGTAGCAATTTGGGTGGAAAATTTGGTGTTGTAGGCCATCAAAGTGGGTTAAACCAACTAAAAATGGGCAATTTTCATGTACTATAAGTCATGGATTTTGAGCTTCTAGCATCACCAACTCAAAATCCCTTTTATTCTTGAGTGGACATCAACACAAATGTTATGAAGTTATATGGGTAGATAATCGGTCATCTTAGGCCTCAAAAGTGGGCAGGTGTAATTTTTGCTAGAAAATGCCTAATTTTGGTAGACAATTCATGGATTTTCAACTTTTAAGGTCACTCATTTAAAATATTTTTTTTTTCTTTAGATGATATCCGTATAATTGTCATATAGTCGTTTTGGAGGAAAATTGGGCACTATGCGTCAAAAGTGCACTAATCCTACTTTTGCTAAAAATGGTCAATTTGGGTAAACTATTGGCCTTTGATACTGAGCTTCCAGAGTCATCTACAAAATCACCACCACCCACCCCTCCCCCCCCCCCCCCCCCCCCCCCCCCCGCCCTTTTTTTTAGAGGGCATACACACAAGTGACATGAAGTGATTTGGCTAGACAGCTAGGCATACTAGGCCTCAAAAGATCGTTAATCCTATTTTTGGTAAAAATGATCGATTTAGGTGGACTATATGCCATGATTTTGAACTTTATAAGGTCACATGCTTAAAATCCTTTTTTTTTTTCCCCTTGAGAGGACATTTACACAAGTTCCCTAAAGTGATTTTTAAGGAAAATTAGGCATTCTAGGCTTCAAAAGTATGACAATCCTATTTTCTCTAAAAATGGCTTATTTAGGTGGAATGTAAGCCTAAGATTTTGAGCTTCCAAAAGTGACATAAAGTGCATTGGGTAAAAATATGGGTGTTTTAGGTCTCAAAAGTGCAACAATCAAACTTTTATTAAAAATAGCCGATTTATAAGCCATGTATTTTGAGCATTCGGGTTTTACCTACTCAAAATCTCTTTTGTTTTTGAGAGGGCATCTATACAAGTTTCATAAAGTCATTTTGCAGAAAATTGGAGATTGTACGCCTTAAAAAATATAAGTTTAATTTTTTCTAAAAGTAGTTGTTTTTGATGAACTATAGTCCATAAATTTTGAGCCTTCAGGGTCATTGAGTAAGAATTCCTTGTTTTTTTTAGAAGCCTGTCCAAACAAATTTTATGAAGTGATTTAGGGGGGAAACTTGGTGCTCTAAGCCTTAAAATTGTGGCAATCCAATTTTTACTAAAAATTTCCATAGATTTAGAACTTCCAGGATCATTATCTCCTTTTGTCTTAAGAGGATATCTATACAAATTCCATAAAGTAATTTTAGAGGAAAAGTATATGTTCTAGTCCTCAAAAGTCTATCAATCTAAATTTTTCCAAAATGGTCAATTTTAGTGGAATATAGACCATAGACCATAGATTTTGAGCTTCTGACTTCACCTACTCAAAATCTGTTTAATTCTTGATGGGAAATTCATATAAGTGCAAAGAAGGGATTTGGATGGAAAATTGGATACTTTAGGCCTCGAAAGTGCACAAATCCTATTTTACTAAAAATAACAAATTTCAACGAACTATAAGCCTTGGATTTCAAGCTTATAGGCTCACCCGCACAATATCTTTTTTTTCCCCCTGATAGGGCATTCTTACAAGTGACATGAAGTGAATTAAGTGGAAAATTATGCATTTTAGGCCTCATAAGTTCAACAGTCCAATTTTTGTTATAAAGGACCGATTTCGGTGGACTATAACATTTAGATTTTGAGATTGTAGGGTAACCCAACTCAAATCCCCTTTATTCTTGGGAGGACATTCGTACAACTGCCTTGAAGTCATTAAGATGGAAAATTAGGCATTCTATGCCTAAAATTGCACCAACCTGATTTTTGGCTGAAATGACTGATTTCGGAAGTCTATGGTACATGAATTTAGAGCTTCCAGAGACATTAACTTAGAATCCCCTTTTCTTTTTCTTAAGAGGGCATCCATACAAGTACCATAAAGGGAATTTAAAGGAAAATTGGGTACTCTAGGTCTCAAAAGTGTGTCAATCAAATTTTTGCTAAAAATAGTCATTTTCGGTGGACTATAGGCTAGGGATTATAAGCTTTTGTAATTACTCGCTCAAAATCCCTTTTTTTCTTGATAGGATATCTGTATAAATAGTATGAAGGATTTCAATAGAAAATTGGGCTTTTTAGGCCTTAAAAGTGTCCCAATCAATTATTGATAAAAATGGTCGATTTCGATAAATAGGTTATGGATTTTGAGCTTCCTCATAATTTAGATCTACTTTATTCAAATCATGGGTATTTATGCTCATTTTACTTGATTAATTAATGAAATTCCCATAAAATAGGTATTTATTCTTTAATTGTTGTTCTAAGCTCATTTGTACTTAAAAGAAGAAATGAAAATGATTTGATCAAGAATTTGTTTTAAAACAACAAAAACATGGAATTCATGTTCAAGTCACGCCCGCGATCTACTCCTACATTTACCAATGCACATATCAAACCGTGTTTGTGATTTGAAGGAGAGGAGAACATGAAGAATTGGATATAGACTCAATCGCATATGAGATCATACCCGTGATCAGCACTCGTAGTTGACACTATGCCAAAGTGCAAATAAGGTTAAAAAGCACTTAGAGCCAATCATGATGTGAACCAAAGTCGTGATTGCACCTATGAACATGCGCTTGATATGCACGAGATTCTCTGACAAAGTTTGTTGTAACAAATTTGCTATGTTAGCATTGTATTCTTTATTTAATGTGTATATGTTGTGAATAAAGTAAAGAAGAGGATATAGTGTAAGATATTATACAGAATAGAGAGATAACTAACTAGAGAGAGGATTCTAGTAAGACAAACTTCTGATCTATTAGGGTTCATCCATTTTCAGATCAATTCAAGAGCTAAATTGAGTTCATTTTGCAAGGATTCCTATGCTTAAGGGTGTTTTCTATCATAATTTTTCATTATTTCTCTAAATTTGTGCCCAGATTGATGGATCTCATAGAGAAATAATTGTTATGAGCTTAGATTTTGTGGATCTAAGTTTTGATTCATGTGATATTACTTATGCATCAACTAAATTAGTGTTGAATCCTTGTAATTAGTAGCTTGCATTACATTTTCTTGGATTTATATGTGTGCACCATATAAATTCATACATGGTTTCAACTGAATAGATTGAGAAGTCTTTCTTTTGATTAGATATAAGTTATTAATGAGGATTGCTCATAACATCTAGAGATAGAGTGACGAAATATTTCTGTCACTTGATTAATTTTCATAAAATATAATTGTTAATAAAAGGATTCTTATTCATAATATGGATCTAAGTTGCTAATGGCTAGAAAGAGATTTCAGTTGTTTGACTTAGGTTAGATGTTAATGACACTCTAGAGAGGAATGAATATGTTCTCGTGAATTCAACAATACAAGATTAATCAACAAAGATCCAAATGAGATTGTTTTATTAAATCACATAACAAGGATTTGGTGAAGCAAGATCTAGGTTATTTCCTACATATTTAACTTATCTTCTTGTTATTGATCTAAATGCATGTATATAAGTAGCTTAATTTTGTAAATATTTAGGTAGTTCATGAATATTATGCATTTGTGAATTTTCTAAGCTATACATAGATGAAAGTGACTATAGTAGGTGCTAATGATCCCTCTGAATACAACCTAAATGTTTCGTGGCTTTAAATGTTGTGACTGAAGTTGATTGAGACTTTTAACTTTTCACTTCTAAATTTTTAAAACTTCAGCTTTGTGTTTTTAAAGCTAATCAATTCCGAGTTCACCAGCTCAAGATTCTTTTTATTCATTAGAGGACATCTGTATAGGTTCCCTAAAGTGTTTTCTTTTTAGAAAATTTGGGCATTTTAAGCCTTAAAAGTGCATTAATCCTGCTTTTACTTAAAATGGCCAATTTCAGTGGACTATAGGCATTAGATTTTGAGTTTCAGGGGTCACTACCACAAAATCCCTTTTATCCTTAAGAGGACATACGTGCAAGTGGCATGAAGTGATTTAGGTTAAAAATTACACATTCTAGGCCTATAAGTCATCGATTTAGACCTTCCAAGGTCATCTGCTTAAAGTCTCTTTTATTCTTGAGAGGACATCTATGCTAAAAAGTGATTTTAGAGAAATATTGGGCGTTCTAGGTTCAAAAGTGCATCAATCCTTTTTTGTTGAAAATGGCCAACTTAGGTGGACTATAAACCATGTATTTTGAGCTTTCAAGGGCGCTCGAGCAAATTCCTTTTATTCTTGAGAGGACATTCATATGAGTGTCATGAAGTGATTTAGATGGAAAATTGACTGTTCTATTACTCAAAATTGCATCAATCCAATTTTTGCTAGAAATGGCTTATTTTGGTGGATTATAAATTCCATGGATTTGAAGTTTCCAAGGTCATCCACTTAGTAAAAGTGGGCATCCTAAGCTTCAAGAGTGTTTAAATCCAATTTTTGTTAAAGGTGGTCAATTTCGATGAAGCATAAGTTATGGATTTTAAGCTTCTAGGGTCACCTACTAGAAATCCCTTTCATTCTTGACAAGACATCTATACAAGTGCAATAAAGGGATTTGGGAAGAAATGTGTCATTTAAGGCATTAAATGTGACCAATCCAATTTTTGCTAATAGTGGTCGATTTCGTGAGACTATAGGAGATGAATTTTGACCTTCCAAGATCACCAATTTGAAAACCCTTTTATTCTTGAGAGGACATCCATAAAGTTCCATGAAGTGATTTGAGTGGAAAATTAGACATTCTATACCTTAAAAGTGCGCTACTCTAATTTGCTGATTTCAATGGACTATAATCGTTGTATTTTTAGTAGCTAAGCTCACTAACTCAAAATCCCTTGTTTTCTTTAGAGGACATCAATACAAAAGCCATAAAGGGGTTTTTTTATAGGAAATTTGGGTCTTCTAGGATTCTAAAGTGCATTAATTGAATTTTCACTAGAATTAGCTGATTTCAATGGTCCATAATCCATAAATTTTAAGCTCATGAGGTCACCCACTCAAAATCTCTTTTATTCCTCAGGGAACATCCATATAAGTGTCCATAAAGAGATTTTTGTGGAAAAGTGGGCATTATTGGCATAAAAAATACGCCAATCCAATTTTTTTCCTCTAAAAGTGGCCGATTTAAGTAGACTAAGGGCAATGGACTTTGATCGTCTTGTTTCACCTGCTCAAATGCCTCTTATCTTGAGAGGACATCTATACATGCAGCCATAAGGTGATTTGGGTAGAAATTAGGCTAGCTAGGTCTCAAAAGTGCGCTAATTCAATTTTGGCAAGTTGATTTCGATAGATTACAGTTCATGAATTTTTTATCTTCTAGGGTTACCGACTCAAAATCCCTTCTTTGTTGAGTAGACTTCAATACAATTGCTAATAAGTGATTTTGGTGGAAAATTGGATGTTTTAGACCACAAAATTATGCCAGTATAATTTTTACTAAAATGGTCAATTTTAGTGGAGTATAATCCATGGATTTTGAACTTCCGGGGACATTAGCTAAAAATCCTTTTCTCCTTCTTTAGGGGAATACCGTACAAGAGCCATAAAGTGATTTTGGATAAAACTTAAAAACTCTAGGCCTCAAAGGTACGATAATCCAATTTTGATAAAAAAATATTTGTCGATTTCGATAAATTATAGTCCATGTGTCATACCCCTACAGGGTATCCTAGTAACATTGATGCCCCCTTAAAACAATTTAGCAAATCACCACAGATAAATAAACTAAACGAGAATTTCAATAAAATAAAATTGTGGGCATCATATTATTCGAAAACTCCATGGCACAGACATGTAAAACAAGATCATAAGGTTATCAAAATAAGTTGTTTTATACAAAATGAACTATCTCCATTTTCACTACAGCCCCAGATTTTCCCCTGGAGATCTACTACATCCACTCACCTCGAGCTTGCATGCACAGAGACCCTAAAAGCACATAAAGTCTATAGGAATATAAGCACATCATAACTCAGTGAGATAATAGAATTAGACCACACTTCAAATAGATACCAAACAAGTTTTAATTACAACCATACGCAATGTCACACTCAACCATATGAAATACATAGTCTGAATGACTGGAATTCAAATCAATGGGGATTTACACCCTCCCTTAGGGGTTAAAGGAACCAATCTTAAGTAGTACATGCTCAGAAGAGACTAACAACTACGAAAAGAGAAAATTTTCCAAAATTACTTGGTATATATACATATATACTTATGTACATACTCAACATAATCTCAACTTTACCTTAGAACCTTCAAAAACTCCCTACATATTAATACCCTAAAAGCCCACTCTCATATGGGCGATGCCCTTAGGTGCCTACATAGTTCCTACAGGGTCGGCAACCTTATGATAACCCCACCTAGATGCTCTCAGAGTGACAAAGAATTACCATAGAATCGGAATATCAATACGTGACATGGGTACCATGCGAATGCAACGTGCTATTGTGCAATGCTTGACAATTTTATATTAAAAGTTAGATAAGTCTTAAATTAAGTTGTTAGTGATCATACAATATTTAGACAATCAACAATAATTCATTACACATTAACATTAAGAAGTTTGTTACCGCTTTTGTTATTAAAGTTTGTCACACATTCAAGCACCATACAAGATATATCATCCTCATCCCCATACATAATCAATTATGTTCACATCGAGACAGGTGCAACTACATTACAAGCATAATATCATGATAAGATTCAAGTCACTCACATGTGCATCCTACATAGCGATCGTAGTAATCTTCGGGAAACACTAGGTCTTAATTGAAAGCTCCTATAGAATAACAAGCATACATCACTACATACATAATAGAGAGGAAAGGACTCTTATAAGAACTTAAACATCCTAAATTTCTTATAAAAGATTCTTAACTTATGTTCTTTTCTATCGCTTACTACCTAGGTTGGGTCGAGGGTCATATTGCTATACAACATTAGGCTCACGCCTAAACAAACCAGGGTCGAAGGCAGCTTAAGAAGGGTCACGGGGTACATTGCTTCAAGAAAACCATGTCATGTGGCAAGAGCTTATTAGTCGTATCAAATTATAAAATTTATAAACCCAATAGAAATTCTACGATAAGCTCTAAGGTAATGCACCTATCGATTGCAGAATAGAATTAATATGGGTGTTTCTTCTAGGATCTGGATATTAAGTATTAGTATTACTGTTTCTCTACTATTTAATCTAATAATTGATATGATATTATGAATACTAATTATCTAATTAATAACCTAAATAGTTAATTATGTGCCTTCTTAATACAATATAATCATAAAATGATGTATCTTATCTTGATCCACCCTAAACATTAATTTCTTGTAACAAAGGATTGATTAATGAATCATTTATATCTTGAACTATAGGAATTCCAAAATTCATCAACTTCTCTTTCAAGATATTTGAATCCTAACCCTACATGATTAATAGAAATGTCTTTCATCATTAATTACATATAGAATTACATTATTGTTCAAGATTCCTTTGAAATATCCAATCTTTATGTAGAAAGATTTAATCTTTATGCAGAAAGTTCATGTAGTTTATGTCTAGATTCACATTCAAATCTCTCTATTTATGTGGATCTATTTTATTAGATGAAATCTCTTTCTATCTAAAAGAAATCAAACATGTAATCAATTGTGGCCACAATCAATCACAAGACAATTAAAATGCATAAATAGATTCAAAAGTATAAACTTTCATTAACTAAACAAAGTTCTATACATAGATCTAGGGTTTCACAAGACTTAGGGTGAAGAAATCTACTCCTCCATGGATTTTACAATCAGAACATGAATTCTACAAGAATAGAATGTAAAAATGATATAAATAATAAAACCTTGTTGTTTTGTGATCTTCAATAAAGCCTCAACACTTCTCCTCTTGAAGCTTTCAAGTTTCTCTCTAGGGTTTCTAATAGAATATGAAATATATGATATGATATGATATGATATCAAAAGATGAGTAGAGGTCGCTATTTATAGAAAAAAGGGAAAATTGGTCCTACACGAGCATCCTACACGGCCTGTGTTCAAGCCCATGTACACTTAAAACTAGTGAAAACGTTGAAATATAAGGCTACACAACTACGAACACAGCTTGTGTACTCTAGTCATGTGTTTTGAAAAATGATTCTTGTCGTTTTTCAACTCCTACGTAGGTATTCTACATAGCTTGTGTAGCCTCTTTGTATTTATATACTTTAAAATTGCTCTTTGGACGTTTTTTATCTTCAACACCAGCATCATACACAGCTTGTGTAAAAAGGTCATGTATATTGTAAATTTTCCAAATTCCTATTTCTTCATAAAAGTCTTCCTTAACTCATCCAAAAGTCTTCATTAAGCTCAATATTGTCCTTCATTCCTAAAATTGACATTTTACCCAAATAAGTATCCTTTTCTTTCATAATTTACATAAAATCTATACATTATCATGTCAAAATTATGTGAATAATAAAGGTCTTTAGATATTTATCATTACGCCTCAGCAAACTAAGGGTCGTGTGCTATTAAAAAAGTTCATAACATCATTGAGGGGTACGTCGAAGGCTCGACCGTAGGCCGCAATGAGTACTGTGCTCCAACACTTAAAACATCTTTAGACGCAGCAACTTTCAATATCCGTTGCGGGCATGTCGAGGGCTTGACTTTTAGGTTGTGACAGATAGAGCAAAATACCGATCACGCTTTTCTTTATATGTTTTTTAAAATTCGTTTTAGTTATATCCAATTTCCTTTAAATGAGCAGATCTTTAACAGACAATGTATCGGGTGCGTGTGCAGTAATAAAATTTCGGTGAATACCGAGTCAAATCCACAGGGAATGAGGACTAGCTATCAATATATCAGTCCAAATTCATAGCTAGACAAATCAAATTTTGTTTCTCTTTTTTTATATTTTCTTTTAATATAATTAAACTACTAAAAATCTTAGATTTCCACACCTCAAATAAAATTAGGTTTAGAGCCAATCAAATATGGAAATAAATTGAATGTCTGCTATTGACCAAAAATGCACTTGTCAATCCAAATCATCAATGGGTTTAGTTTTTAAAGAATGAAAAACAAGATAACAATTTATTTTCCCAAAGTGAACCATTACCCTAAAATTACCAATCAATGTTCCCTATCCCTAGGAAAGTGCTAATTGACAATTCTTTTTTAATTCACCAAACCCTAATAGAATTACAACCCAAATCCCTATGTGAAATGTAATCCTACTTAGATAATTACAAAATTGATTAGAATAGAATTTCCCAATTACAATCCTAATCATTCAAGAATTCCAGATTTAAGCCAAAATTGCATGATTTGTGAAATAACATTGATAATCCGAATATGAACAAGTAATCAATCAACAACAGGAATCATCAATCATATAATCTAGATAAAAAACTCAAAACCGATTTAAGAACACAAGAAATCAAGCATCAAACAACATTCAATAAGAGGATATAAGAAAAAGAACAAACAATCCTTGTCAATGGAATCTTGTTCTTGAAATCCAAACACAAATGTTGTTTTCCACTTGAATTCGGTATGGAATCCGATATCAAATTAAAAAGTTAACTACTTTAGTGTTCTAAATCCTAATCTAGATCTAGAAGCAAGGAAAGAAAATAGAATTTTGTGCCTAGGGTTTCTTATTTTCAAAAGACACAACAAGAGAAGTTTATATATGAAAAGTCGCAGGGAAGATACGCTTGCACTCTACACCGGCGGTGTACTTTTGGATCTAGCCAGCCTTCTTTTTAAAATTTGATTTCCGAGAGCATTTTTTAAATGTACACCTGCTCAAAGCTAGCGGCCTTGAATCTCCAGTAGCCAGTGTACATTGTAAAATCAATTCCGAAGCAAGATAGATGACAACCTTTAAGCAATGTTGATGTGCAGAAATTTCATGGCATATGTTGACGCTGATGCATTCCAAATTCATTCAAGCCCAAAACATGAAAATTGAAGATCTCTCTCTTAGGTTTCAGCAGCATTTGAAATCATCTCAATAGGAGCTTGGATGAGAGAGATATTTTGAATTTACGAAACATCGCCAAAACTATCATAATACTTGCATGGCCGGCCTTGCTTGATTTCTTTCCCAAATTTGCATGAAACTTCTCCCAATTGCTTGTATTTGTTGTTTAAGTCCCTAATGACTTGAAATAACAATTTAAGCATACTTAAGTACCATTTCCATTCGATTTCTATAAAATCTGTAACATATAAACATGACTTGATTAATGGAAATTTGAGTAAAATATGACTTTATCATGTACAAAACTTACCCCTCGACACTTACACAGGCTACCCATTGATCCACCTCAAGTACAAACTAGGCCGCGAGACCAACAATAAATAGAACAACATCCAAAGTTACTCTAAAACATTATTAACTCCATTAGAAGATATCCTAGCATCAAAACACGTATAAAAAAAATCTAAAACACAACAACAGCAACAGTAGCAGCAGCAACAACAACAACAATAACAACAATAACACACTAATCTAATAGGAACTCTATCTACTAAACCCTAACTTAGATCCAGCATAAGAGCTTATAAGGTAGATCTACTATCATCTTGCATATTCTATTATTCTTTAATTAGATGAGATAAAATAGCATTTGTTTTTTAACACATAGAAAACATTTTTCATTTTAAGCCTAAACAACTCGCAAAACCGGCTTTTAGCATCTTTTAGTGTTTCTTAGCAAACCAAGTTGGTTTTTAAGTTTCTAAAACATAATATCTACTAAAAATGATATTTCACATGTGAATGATGAAATGTGCACATGCACTGGTATATTTAATAAAGACATTTAAAGAAACCTTTGAAAACAAGGCAAACGAAGATACCTATTTTGCTTTTCCAAATCACTTCACTTTATTCTTTCCAAAACACTAATGGTGAAACTTGCAAACATGATCTAAGGGTTTTTCAAGCTAAAATGCAAAGGTTTGGAAGGAAGATTTTGTGCAGATAAAAGAAAGTATGTTAGAAAAGTAGATTTCAAAAATATCTTATTGGTTTTCTAAAAACAACAACAACGCCCAATTTTATGTAAACTTTCAAATTTATAATTACTTTACTCTTTCATAAAAGAAAATAAGTGTGGTTTTAACTGGTAATTGTCATAGAAGCATTTAATGACATAACCTTTATTTAAGAGAAAGGACAATATGTCCATACTTTAAAACTCATTGTGACAGCTTGCAATAAATTTTAGGTACTTTTGCAAAAGGTTTAATTATAAAATACGAAAAATCATAACTTTTTTAATGTATACAAAACAACACATTATATGACTAGAGAATATTAATTACTAAAGTACCAAAACATTTATTATTTTTCAAGATATAAAATTAGATTTAAATTTTAATTCTTTTTAAATTTTTAACTCCTGTTATGGCCAAACCCTAGGGATTACACCATGGATTTTAATCTTCCGAGGTCACCCACCCAAAATTCCTTTTACTTAAGACTTGACCTCTATACAAGTGAAGTAATTTTAGCAAAAAATTTGGTGCCACAGGCCTAAAAAATGCATCCATCCAACTTTTTGCTAAGTATGTTCAATTTTGAGGGACGAAAGTCTATGGATTTTAAGCTCTTAGGATGACCTGCTTATAATCCTTTTTATTCATGAGATGACATCTATATAAGTACCCATAAAAGAGATTTTTGTGGAACACTGAGCGTTTAAGGCAACAAAATTGTGTCAATTCAATTTTTATGGAAAATCTTCAATTCCATTAGAATATAGTCCACGATCTTGAGCTTCCTAGGTCACCAACATAAAATCCCTTTATTTCTTGAGCAACATTTGTACAATTGCCATAGGGTGATTAGGAAATCGAGCATTCCATGGCTAAAAAGTTTGTTAATCCAATTTTTGTTAAGATGACTGATTTCATTAGAGCATGAATTTGAGCTTTCATGGTCATCTACTCAAAATCCATTTTATTCTTGAGTAGACATTTATACAAGTATTCATAAAGTGATTTTACCGGGAAATTTGGTTTTCTTAACCTAAAAAGTGGGTCAATCCAACTATTGCTAAAAATGACCCATGATTTTCTAGGATCACAAGCTCAAAATTCCCTTATCTAAAGAGAACATCCATACATGTATCATCAAGTTATTTGGATAGAAAAGAGATAATGTCACAAATGGTGTTTAAATTTAAAAAAAATATATAATGAGATATTTAAACTTTGAAATTGATCAATTTAGTACTTGAATATTAAAACTAATCAAATTAGCACTTGAAATAACTTGATAGAGGTATTGTTGGCATGCACAAAAAAGTTCTTTCTAGAAATAAATTGATCAATTTTAAAGTTTATGTACTAAATTGATCAATTTTTAAGTTTAAGTACCTAATTCTATATTTTGTCAAAGCTCATGTATCATTTACGACATTAGCCAGGTAGAAAATTAGGCATTCTAAGCTCAAAAGTACGTCAGTCCAATTTTTGTTAAATATAGCCGATTTTACTAGATTATAGGCTGTAGATTTTTATCATCTAAGGTCATCCACTTGAAGTCCCTTTTTTTCATAAGAGAAAATTCGTCCAAGTGTCATTAAGTGATTTGAGTAGAAACTATGGCATTTGGGGGTACAAAATTTCACCAACATAATTTTTGCTAAAAATGGTTAATTTCGGTGGACTACAATCCTTGGATTTTGAGATTCTAGGGTCATTTACTCAAAATCCCTCTAATTCTTGAGAGGACATCCATACAAGTGCAAATATGGTGATTTTGGTGGAAAATTAGGCATTGCAAGCCTCAAGAGTATGTCATACGGTGGATTATCTATGGATTTTAATCTTTTTGGGTCACCTGCTCAAAATCTTTTTTTTTTTTCTTGTGAGGACATCTCTATATGTGTCATGAAGTGATTTTGTTGGAAAATTAGATGTCTTATGCCTCAAAAGTGCCCTAATCCAATTTTTTTTTTTAAAAAAAAAAAAAAAGCTGATTCGATAGAATATAGGCCAAGGCCATTGATTTTCAGCTTCCGGGATCACACACTCAAAATTCTGTTCTCTTGAGATGACATTCACACAAATGCCCATAAAAGTGATTTTGGTGGAAAATTTTGCATTCTAGGCCTCAAGAGTGTGTTAGTTCAATTTTTGCTAAAAATAGCTGAATTTGGTAGGCTAGTCCATGGATTTTAACCTTTCGAAATTACAGGTTCAAAATCCCTTTGTTTTTCTTGAGACAACATCTCCACAAAAGCAGCAAAGTGATTTTGGGAGAAAATTGGGCGTTATGCCCTAAAAAATTCATCAATCCAATTTTTGCTAAAAATAACCGATTTCAATGGATTTATGGTCCATGAATTTTCAACTTTAAGGATCGCCTACTCAAAACCCCCTTTATTCTTGATATGAAACCTATATAGGAGCCCATAAAGTGTTTTAGTGGGACATTGGTCACTATAAGCCTCAAAAGTGTATCAATCCAATTTTTATTAAAAATGGTTAATTTCGATGCATTATAATCCATGGATTTTGTTGTTTCATAGTCAGTCGATTAAAGTCCCTTTTTTTTCCTTGAGTAGGCATTTGTATAGGTTCACACAAAGTGATTGGGGTGGAACATTGGGCGTTCTAGTCCTTAAAAATCCATCAATCCAATTGTTCTCCAAAAGTGTCAATTTCCTAGTCAATGTAGGCCATGCATTTTATAGTTTTGGGGTTACCTAACCAAAATACCTTTTATTCTTGACAAAATATTTGGGCAAATGTCCATGAAGTGATTTAAGAGGAAAAATTGGGCATTATAGACCTAAAAAGTGCATCAATCCAATTTTTGCTAATCATGGCAAATTTCGGTATATTAAAGTTCTTGGATTTTTAGCTTTTGGGGGTCACCCACTTATAATACATTTTGTTCTTGAGCACACATCTGTATAAGTACCAGTAAAGTGATTTTGTTGGAATGATCGACATTCTTTGCCTTAAAGGTGCATTAATCCAATTTTGGCTAAAAATGGTCAATTTCGATAGACTGTAGTCAATGAATTTTGAATTTCTAAGGACACTCGCTCAAAATCCCTAATTTTGTTGAGAGAACATTTTATACGTGAGCCATTATAAGGCATTCTAGGACATTGAATCGCGCCAATCAAAATTCCGTTAAAAATGACCGATTTTGGTGAACTATTATCCATGGAATTTTAGCTTCTAAGGTCACCCACTCAAAATCCCTCTAATTCTCAAGTGAACATTTATGTAAAAGTGCCAACAAAATGATTTTAGTGGACAATTAGGCACTTTAACCCTCAAAGGTATGCAAATTAAACTTTTGCTAAAAATGGTCGATTTCAATAGATCATAGTTCATGAATTTTGAGGGCGTTTCCAATTTCATAAAACAGGATCTAGGACCGATCGGCTGCATTTTGAGTCTATGTCATATGGATGGCTAATTGTAGTAGTACTAGAACAAGAAGGAGTGCACCTCCTATCCTTATTTTTTTAGTGTTGTCAAACTAAGGTTGACTCACCCAGTTTAATTCTGCTGAATTTGACCGAGCCTCGAAAATAGTCTAATTCAACCTAATGTCACCGATTGACCCTTAACTTTTAGCATGTCCAGATCAAACATTGAGCTAGATTGCAGAACATTATATTTTTTTTAATTTGAATCCATAACCCAAGGAGTCATATATAGTGGAAGTTAGACATAGGCAAGGTTTAGTTCTGAACCAGAACCATCACGGCGATTCTAGAACCGAAACTGGACTGGTTAGACGGTTCTAGAACAGGCTAAGGAATCATCAGTTTTCCTGTTCCTAGACGGTTGTAGGTCTAGAACCAGATGGAACCGGCGATTCCAACTGGTTCCATTAAAAAAAAAGAAAAGAATTATGTAAGAAAATTTTAAAATTATATTAAATATATAATTATTAATGTTTACACTATTTCATATTAATAATAAAATTTATTACCTATTTATAGTATTTAATGTTTTATTATCAATAATAAAAATAAACATAACTTAAAATTATAAATAATTTAATTTATATAAAATTTTCCTAAAAGCAAAATTCATTCTTTAATAACATGGGAGTACTTTTTATTACAATTTTCTTGTTATCCTCTAAAGTATTTCGCAATCTCATATTATTAATTATAATTGATATTAGTTGTGTTTATATATAAATAAATGCGCATTCTTTTTTTTTTTTAAATTTTGGCTAAATAATTTAATACTTTTAAACCAATTAATTAATTATTTTGAGTTTAAAATTTATTTTATTAAAATATAAAATTAATTTTTTTACTTAAGAAAAAAATGATTCCGTGGTTCCAAAACCGAAACCAGGAACTGCCGGTTCTATAGAATCGGACTAGAATTGTGGGAGATGGTTTTGGTTCCTCATTTTTAAGACCTGAAACCGGCGGTTCCGATTCGGTTCGGTTCGAAACAGTGACGATGTCTAGTAGAAGTATTAATTACTGCCTATATGGGATAATTATTCAATTCCCCACTTTTTTCAATTATCTTATTTTCCGAAACATTTCAATTTATCTGTTGTCCATCCATCTCGGTTTAATCAATCCCTGAGGGATAACACAAATTTCATGCTGATAGGCAAGAATGGCTCTTTGGTCAAGCTATTGCACGTAAAACGCACCAACTTTTTAGGATAGCTGACATGCAAAGCAACCTTGAAACCATAAAAGTAAAGGCATTCCTTACTTGGGAATTTTACATACATAGCTATATAGCTTGCTTTACTACAAAGCTTAGCACCATATTGTTGTTAATATAAGAAGCACCTGGAATTTTTTTTAATCTTCAGAGCAGCGTTATAGGATTCATCAGCAAGAACTATAGCAGCCATGGCGAATCCTGAGCACCGTATGGGAAAACATTTCGGTCGTGAGAGGAGTATACGTCAGGTTCTTGGAGAAGGAAAAGGTATTCACTTCCCATGGTTGAATAGATATAGGATCGTCCTTTGTTTGATTTGATGCACTTAGATTTAAGTTGAGATGTGTCAATTTCGAGTTATTTATACTTTGTTGTCAGTTCATGCTAATATGCTGTCTTTATTTCAACCAATAAATGAAAACTTTGCATAGTGGCTTCTAGGAGTAAGATTGAAGGCTGGCCGTTATTGGTCATTTCTTTCATTGTTAGTTACTAACATTTACGACCGAGAAATTAACGGGATCGTTTAGTTAATCATTTACTGTTAAAATAAATATAATAATCGTTATTTTACATATTTTACTAATCATGGTTGGATAAAGATTTAAGTTATTAAATAATTAACAAGATCGATCTCATTAATAAACATAGGACAATATAACTTTTCTTACTATCAATTGCAAATTTTTTACTCAATTATTTGTTTTTAAAAGCTAATACTAATAGAAACATCATGAGAATAGCCGGATAACATTTCACATTTTAAAGTTTCAGTTATGACTACCATGGCGAAATTCCTAGAATACAGGCATATCGTAACATGGAACTTGTGGGATGGAAAAGAAAGTCTTTGACATTTCCCATATTGTCATTACGCGACTTTATTACCTATTTGCTAAGATAAGTTTTATTTATCGTACTGGTTTCAAAAAAAAAAAAAAAAAAAACCAATGTACGGTTGTTAGATGGTAAGGTGAAAACGCTCTGAAAAATACTATGATGCCATCTTTGTTTTAATAGAATTGATCTTAGTTATTTAACGGTTTATGTTCATATCCAACTGTGATCGCACCATAAAATAGCTAATAAATCAATTACTATATTTATTTACTTTTTTTTAAATCAGTAGAACAAGAAGATAGGGATTCGAATATGATATATCTCACTTAAGATATTAGAGATGATACCTTTAGCTACCCTTAGGCTACAAGTTAGACTCAAACTGGACCGACCAAAGCTGGGTGGGGCTAACCTGTTGAGTGGACTTGTCGTGGTTGACAAGTCCACTAGCTGGACCTATAGTCCCGATGGATCCTTAAGGTTTCCTTACAAAAAAAATGCAAAAATTAAAAAAATTAAAAAAATAAAATACTCATTAAAAAAGGACAGGTCTGACCGACTCGACTTATCCCGAGACCTAGCAAGTCCACAGGTCGAAACCACCCTTGACCTCCTAACCTACCCCTTACATGGGGCAATTACGGGTCTAAAAAATTTAGACCCAGTGAGCTACTTAAACTCGGTTCAACTCAGCTCGTTTATTTAAATAAGCTGAGCCCAAGCTCAAACTCAGGCTCATTTAATTAAATGAGCTGAATCTGAACTTGTCTTTAGGCTCATGAGTCGGCTTTCAAACAAGCCCATTAAGAGCTCGCAAGCCAGGCCCATTAGGGGCTCCTATATATATATATATTATAAATATAATTATATACGTTAAACGAGCCAAGCTTTGACTCGTTTAGCTAAAAAGGCTCGAGCTCGAGCTCGACTCATTAGGCTCGTTTAACTAAACAAACCTAACAAACTAAGCTCGGGCTTGAAAATTTTTAATGGGCTTGGGTCTAAACCTGCATATTCGACGTTCTTTAAAAGCTCGACTCGGCTTGAGCCTATTAAAAATTAAACAAGCCGAGCTTGAGCAAGCAAAAGTCAGCTTGTTTACACTATAACTAGTTTATTAATTAGATATGAAAGGATTCATTGTTAGATTAAAAGTTTGATTAACTTTGCTAGCGAGTGGCAATAAATAGTATACCATCACAAATGGTGAGGACTAATAATAATGGAAAATTCTAATATAACACCACTAAAAATGGTTTCCTCATTTTGAAATGAAATCATTTTTCCTATTTCTATTGATATTTTTTTTATAATAATTACCTATCACTATGAGTCGATTTGGCATCATTATCTTCAACTATTTCTTAGGGCTAAAAGTCATTAATAACTACAACCTTTTGAATTTATTACTATAATATTTGGTGATTTCTAGGTTTGGACTGCAATTAACGTCATAAAAGTCTGAAAGTCATTTTTCACACCCTTAACCTGATTAACATTCCCTTTGGTTCTTAAGTACACTAGATGACAATGTTTTGCATTCTTGTCTTATCAATCTTTTAATTAATTTCGCGCCCAAAAGCCTTATCGTTCGTATTAACGTGCATAATCTGTCAAAAAATTTTGATCCTTGCAGCTGCAGATGTGTTGTTATGGAAGGACAGAAACGTTTCTGCTTTCCTCTTGGCCGGGACGACAGTCATATGGTTTCTTTTTGAGGTTGTGGAGTACAATTTTGTGACTCTTCTATGTCACATTGTCATGACAACGATGCTTGTGATCTTCATATGGCACACTGCTGCTGAGATATTCAATTGGTACCGTCCTTCTTTATGCTTGCCCACATATGTTAATATAATAAAGACAAACTAAAAGAAAAGAAAATACTGTTAACAAATAAATATAAAAGTACATAGAGTTTAGTAAGATCTTAAACTTTTATATCATACCGTTAAGGTTTAAAACTGAGCTTGATTAGGGAGACAATTAAGGCAGGTTTGGATCGGGTAACATAAGTATAGAACCCACTCAATTTTTTCGCAGGATCTCTCAATTCTAAACCTAAATCTCATAAGTTTTTATTGTCATATTCAAGCCACCTTCTAGCCCAAAAAAATAAAATAAAATAAAACCCTATCCTCATGTGGTATCGAGTTTACTCGCTCTACCTTATTTAACCCCATTAGGTGAACCCTACATATAACCGGTGAAATCTCAATCAAGCTATTAAAACAAGAAAAAAGTCTCCAAATAATATGAAAAGAAATAAGGTGAGAGCAAGAATGATAAAGATTCTATTTCTTAGGTTTTCTTTTGAATTTAATTAGAATTTTTATTTTTATTTTTGTTCAATTTCACTATATCTTTTTACGGTCGGTTTCTAATTGGATCATAATTATAATTCACGACTTGATCCTAAATCCTATAAGATCGTAAAAAACTTCAAAAAATCTAAGGATGGGATTTGCTTACTTATCTCACTTTTGGTACGGTATGTGCTTTCAGACATGAAGGATTTGGTGGCACAAAAATTGGATTACGAACAATATAATCAGATAGTAACCAATTATCCAAATCCAGTAGGCTCCACTTACGCTCATTTGGAATTACATCTACATTCATAATCATGTTTTTGCCTACATGTTTTCAGGAAGAAACCCGAAATTCCTGAGACCATACTCGACGAATCTGCTTTCGAATGGATTGCAATAACCTTCTGTGAGTGTTGCAACCGACTTGTGTCAAAATTGCTCGACATCGCATGTGGAAAAAATCTTCCTCAGCTCTTATTGGTATTAGCCTAAGCTTTTTTTTCAACATCATCTAAATAAAAATTCTCAAACTCGACAGCCTCAAAACTTTATCTTGGTAATCTTCAGGCTGTTGCTGCTATCTACCTGTTATCAGTGATTGGAAGTTGTTGTAGCTTCTTGAATCTCCTTTATACGGGTAAGAGTATTTACATCTCATAAGATCTTTAAAAGGTTCTTAAAGTATTACATCAATATTTTAATATAATTTTTTTATAAAATTATTGTCATTATATCATTCACATCGTTTTAAGTTTCATGAATCTCATATATATTTGTATTATACATGTAACAAAAATAGAAAATAATAAAGGACCTAAAGGACATTTTTAAGGACCTTTCTATCTCATAGGATCTTCAAAATGGTGGTTCTTCGTATAGGATCTTAGTCTTCATGATTGCGGTTTTTGATTGATTACAATATAATGTACTTGTCTAGTATTCTAATTAATTGTTATTGGGTGATCGAATGTAGGACTTTTATGCGTGCAAATATTGCCAATCGTATATGTTCGATACGAGGGTGAGATTGATGAACTCTTTGGAAGAATTTTTCGGGAAGCAAAGATGGCATACGGACGCTTTGATGAGCAATTTCTAAACAAGATTCCAAGGGGGCCAGTGCGTAAGGAAAAGAAATTGTCGTGACTTTATTATTAAAAAAAAAAAAAAAAAGCATGAATTGTATTTGATGGGCATCATCAATAATGTCAATACAAAAATTAAATTTTTTATTTTTTTTTATTTTACTCCTGTATGATAAATAATTTCAAGAAGAGGAACTATTGTGTTCAAGACTAAGAGTCTGAGTCAATTTATTTTAAAAGCGTGTCTACTATAATAATGTGGATGTTATGTTACTGAAGAATTTCTTGTGAAAGCCTGAAGGGTTATATATAATATAGCCATATTCCCTTTTTCCCTTTTCAGTCTGTAATTTCTCTCAATGTTAATTAAGTGGCTAAATCAGCTAATTTTTTTCAATTAATATAAGAGAGTAGTGAAATTACTAGATATTGTGCCATGTAATAAAGTAGTGAAATCTCCCAACTCATCCCACATTCGACACACAAATTCGGTAGACTGGTTAGCGGTTTTTTTATTATTTTTATTTTTATATAATAGTAATAATAGATTTAAATTTACTGAATTCTATTTTAAATATTCATACTAATACCAATAAGTTTAGGGCATATTGGAATTATTTGTTTTTCATCAATATCTTACAACAGTATCTTATTTATATATGGTTTATTTGATTTGTTTATAAATAAAAATATCTTTTTTTTCATCTATATTTGTTTATTGATAAACAATTTATTTAAAAACGTCTGCATGTTGTTTGCACATAGGGCTGCAAACGAGACGAGCCGAGCTTATAAAGGCTTGGGCTAGGGTCGACTCATTTAAAATTTAGCAAACTCGAGCTCAAGCTGAGCTTTTTAACGAATCTGAAATTGATGCTCGAGTTTGGCTCCTTTATGAAACGAGCTCAAGCCAAGCCGAGCTTTTATCAAGCCTCGAATTTAAGTTCAAGCTTAACTCATTTAGATAACCCATTTTCATTTTTTAAAACCTAAAATATAATATATATAAGTATTGCTATAATATATATACATAATTATTAAATAGAAATTAGTTTTTGTTATTTTTATTATGTAGTTATAGATAATATATCATGTATAAAAAAATTTATAAATCTGTCAATAATCTTGTTAATAAGCCTAGTCACGAGCCTATTCATAAACCAAAACTAACATTTTTATAAGTTGGCTAGCGAGCCTCAATCAAAGTTCGAGCTCAGCTCATTTAAATAAACAAGCTTTACTTTAGGCTTGAACTCGACTTGTTTACTAATCAAGCTCGAGCCGAGCTGAACTTGAAGTAAATTGATTTTAAGTAAATTATAAATAGTTCAGCTTGTTTGCAGTCATATTTGCACATGGAACAAACAGACATAATAATTAAGAGCTGGTTGCCGTTTTCACGAGGGAATTGGCAAAATTTTGTCGGTCCACATTGCTGCTACTGCTAGGGTCAGTATAAGTTTGGTTCTGTCTTTCTCCTCTCTCTCTTCATTTTCTATTAATTATAGCTTCTTTTTTTTCGAATTTTGTTAACTAATTTTCATGTATTATATTAGAGAAACATTTGCGTGGCAAAATAACAATACCATAATATATGCTTTACGCTTTTGTCTTTTTTATTTCCTTTGAAAGATAAAATTTATACAAATGAAATTGTGTCTAATAGTTATTTTGTTGATTAATGTGTGTTTATAATGTATTGTTGCGTTTGTGATGCGAAAGTGATTCACCCTCCACACAACACCACACCCCCAAAACCAACCAACCGCCCCCCCCCCCCTCTTTACGTTTCTATCTAGTAGGAAGTTATGGTTTTCAACAAATACAATATATATTTTAAAAATTAGGATTAATGTCACAAGTGGTACCTAATCTTTTATAAAATATGTAATTAGGTACATGAATTTTGAAATTGATAAATTTAGTATATGGACTTTAAAATTGATCAATTTAGTACTTAAAACAACTTACACTAATAGTACTTCCGTTAAGTTCTTCAGGTACTAAGTTGATCAATTTTAAAATTTTTCATGTATTAAATTGATTAATTTCAAAACTCAGATATTAAATTTATCAATTTAAAAATTCAAATACCTAATTACACATTTTGCAAAAGTTCAAGTATCATTCATGACATTACCTCTAAAAATAATGTATTTATCATCTTACACCTATAAATAATGTATTATCCTCAGATGCTTTTTCATTTACTTCATTAAAAAATAAACATCCTAAGGTCTCATTTTTATTAAGGAAAAATATTTGTTAATGAAAAACATTTTTTCTTGAATTTTTTTTCGAAAAGTAGCATATTTTTAAATGTTTGACTAATATTATGAAAATAGCTTTGTTCTATTTGTATAATTTTAAGGTAACTCATATGTTTTAAATATAATAAACAAAAAATATGCAGATCATAATGAGAAAAAAAACTACCTAAAGGAAAAATATTAAAATAAATTAATAGTAAATCTCTTTGAATAGTAAATATTGGTATATAAGCTCATAAATCAATAGAAAAATGAATTTTCCTTATATATCCCATAAGTTATTTTTAAAAAAAAATAAGCTATGAATGAGTCTATATTTTCTAAAATATGGAAAAATATTTTTCATTGGTTGTCTCATTTTCCCTTAAACAAACTAAAAAAACATTTTCACTAAAACACGGGGCCTAAATTTCATCAAATTTTTCATCCTAAATGTTCGACTATTTTTCTAACACCTTTTTCTTTGTAAAATTATAAATAATTTGACTTTCTGAAAATTTATCCATAAATTTATATTTGAAAAAAAAATACAATATTTCTTAGTAAAAAATGTTACTGTATTTAGACTTTATTGGGAAAAATCCGCAAATAATTTCAAAAAAAAAAAGAAATAATCTTTAATGTTTGGAATTTTTAAGCGTTAATTGAATAATGAGAAATTTAAAGTTGAAATATTAAAATTGGTTTTTTTTTTCACGTACATGTTCGCATTTGGGCCAAAAAAAAAAAAAAAGGTGTACATGTCCACCTATAAATAATAAATATTCTACCATCAGTAACTGTTAATGTTGTGAAATTTATACATTATAGTCTAATAATTTAAATTCTTAGCTTGAGAAGTAGTAAACCTTTTAAACTATCAATAAAAAAGAAGTCATCAATTACGTATAAGTCAATAGAGGAGATAGAAGTTGTGTTGTCAGAATCGGATGAGGATTTGATTGATCCGGATATACTAGGAGGTCAGGAGTCGAATTGGGGTTAATAAAAATTAAAAATAAAAGGTACATTTTAATTTTGTAAAACAAATGTATATCACGTTACTTAACTAAATTTATATATGTATCAATTCCATTAATTAATTATTATATGTATATAATAATTAATTGCCCAAGTCAATTGAGCCAATCTAGATCGATTCAAATCTATGCCAAATGCATAGATTAGCATGCTTTTATGGCTGGTTCAAGTTTAACCAGATTGAACTGATCGAACCGATCCGAGTTCAACAACATTGATTAGAAGAAATTATAGGAAATTTGATAGGCAAAGTTTGCATAAGATAGGCATCGCAAACAACATTGGTTAGAAGAAATTATAGGAAATTTGATGGGCAAAGTTTGCGTAAGATATTTGGGTAATCATTTGTGGTACAACATCAATCCTCGTATTATTGCCTGCCATTGTCAATAGGTTTTCTAATTAAAATATCCAAAGAGATGAGGGTGATTAAAGAGTAGTGCACAAGGTTGATCACCATCATATTTTCTACCTAGCATTATGTCATATTGAAGATTATTACGTTATTGAGATCATGAACCGGACCATAAAAGGTGACCAACTACAACAAGAATAAAGTAAAATTTAGACGGTCAAGGTGGATTGTATATCCATAGATCTTAAGAACTTAGAGCGAAAACTTTGGAGGAAAGTTCTGTGCAGGTGGTTCATATACTCTAATATACAAGAGTTTCCTTGGCTCCTCGTGGACGAGTAATTCAGAGACCCTATGAGTCATAAAGCAACGAGTCCTGACGTGTTTCATATAAGGAACTCATGGCTGAGCATTCTTAGCAGCTGCAATTAAAGTTTAGATCCAAACATCATCAAGAGAGCTCACTTTGTGTTCTAAGGTCACTAAGGTCCGGTAAGAAAGTTTAAATGACTCTTTTAAAAGATTTCAACCATATTATTATTATTATTTTGGCCATCAAACTGCTAATGTATTAATGCATATACAAATATAGTCAGTAAAAATCTAGTCACTGAGTTATGCTAAATTCAAGAGGGGGATGGATTGAGTTTATGACCAATTTTAATACTTTTTTCAGATTTAACTTTAAATAATCAAACTTAGTGTTTTAAACAAACCAAACATGCAACTTATAATAAATAATTTGCAATTAGTAAAATGCAATAAACTATGAGATATGGAAGATGAATCAAGTCCAAAT
Source organism: Combretum micranthum (assembly GCA_024138025.1). Lineage (NCBI taxonomy): Eukaryota > Viridiplantae > Streptophyta > Magnoliopsida > Myrtales > Combretaceae > Combretum > Combretum micranthum. The sequence continues at coordinate 1,879,359 of JAMXBD010000045.1, forward strand.
GTAACATAGATTTCAAACCCCCCTTTACTCTCCATGGACACAAATGCCTCCCAACAAGGACGTCAAACTTCACTTCATTTTAATCTCAAAATGATGTGTCTAAGGACCTATACACAATCATCGAGATTAATTCATGTTTAACCTTTTTTTTTTTAAATTACACAAATACAATTTGTATAAAAAAATTTACTACTATACTATCATTGTATCGCATGTTGTACATCAATTAGAAATACATGCAGTATAGCTATTTTATATGTATCATATGTTGAATGTGTGATACACATATATTACATGTGTATCGCAAATAGTGTATTGCTCATTTATTATGTGATATTACTATTTGCATAATTTTCTGTCTATGCCATCGCTATATATTTTCTTCAACATACGATACATATTAAAAATTTTGTATTTATTCTCCAACATGTAATATAAAGGTAGTAATTTGGTAATTTTTTTATACAATTTATCTTTATATATATATATATATTTGCAAGAACAGTATACATGTCTTTCACTCCACAATCACCACTAAGTTGTGCATTTTCACTATAAAACAAATTCACACACAAGGTAGAACTTATATTCACACTACAACACTCAACAAACTCCAGAATAGTGCCTCACAACAAATTTACAATTATTAATCCTCAATGGCACTAGTCAGGTCTCTTGTAACGAAAATAATGGAACTTATGAACAAGAGAAAATTAGTAAACACTTAGTACAAATTGTTTGATTGAAAATAAAAAGACATTTTAGGTATTTTAAATTTACCCAACAACCCATATCTATAAGGTCTCAAAGAAAATTGGTTGTTACCTATTTTTTCTCACATTTTCCCTTGCATTAAATGCTCAAATGTTTAGTTTTCTTATGCTAGCATCCAGATGTCATCTCCTACTACTTGGAGACCATCTAGAAATCCATTAATGTCTTCACAAGGTCTTCATGCCGTTTGCACCATCTCTACGCAATACAAAAGGAAAAAGCCACTATCATCTATATCCTAACGTCACATTTGGTATGCAAGAATTATCCGAAATGAAATGCATTAGAATCGAATGAATGAAATGGAATGGAATCAATATGGGAATGATAAATCCATTATTTTGTTTGAATACGGACACATAATGTAATGCATATGAATTAGTTTATATTAGAATCTACCAAAAATACCTTTTAAAAAAATAAGATAATAAATTTATACATAATAAAAGGTAATTTAAGCAAAATTTATTAATAGACGGTGGAATGGAATTGCGATTTCGCCTTCTCAAAGGCGAAACCAATTTCTACCTAAAAGCCAGAATCGTCGATTCCAAGGAATCACAATTCCACCTTCTTATGATGCTACCAAACACAAGAAAAGGAATGGAAGCCAGAATCGCGGTTCCATTCTGGCCCATTCCTGCATACCAAACCAGCTTTAAGCGCTTCGCACATGATTAGAAGTAATATAATCATATAAAACGTAGCTATCATCTGGATGCTAACCCTTGGCATGCAGACCCTAAGCTGTTAGAGCTGAGCATATGGGCCATAGCTTGCAAGCCAGCCTCGTCAACCGGCTTGAAAAAATAGGTTGCAGCCAAAATTTTTTGCCCCATTTAAAAGCAAGCCAAATTGGCTTAGCCCGTATAACCCGTAGGCTAAAGCGGGCAAGCCAAGTTGGCCCGCAGGCTAGAAAAAAAAAGTTTTAAAAAAAAGAATAATATAACATCTTAATAATTATTGATGTATATTATAGAAGAAGATAGATTGATAGATGTATCACAAGTATTATAACATTTTTTAAAACACATATTTATTAATTTAAACGTAATATGATATCCAATAAATCATTTTAAAATCTTAGTGATTATTTATGGATGTTATAGAAAAAGATGGATTGATATATGTATCACAAGTATTATAACATTTTTTAAAATACATATTTATTGATTTAAACGTAATATGTTATCTAATAAATCATTTAAAAAACTTGTTTTTATATATGCATAATCAAAATAGTAATAAAATTAGTCGTTAATATATATAATTACAATATATAAATAATTCTAATTTTCAAATAAACTAATATTAAAAAATAAAAAATAAAAAATAAAAATAAAAAAAATAATTTTATCTTGCTAGCCAAAATAGACTAGGCTCAAGCCTAAGAATTTTAGTCTGTTTAAAAGCAAGCTAAAATAACTCAGGCTATTTAACCCACAGGCTGGGACGGGTCAGGTCGGTTGGTCTATTTATCCACTTTACCCATTTATGTAAGCTGCTACAACATAATTATAATCATCTCGAACATATGTATTCGGAAGCTAATCGGAGCTTTCTCATTATTCTGCCGCCTAGACTCTATGCTAGTATGTCTAGACACTAGCTGTAGTATGGTAAGGTCTTGCAAAACTCCAACAAACACATATATATTGCCAAAAAAAAAAAAATGTTACGCAACAATCATGTTTTGCACATTTCAAGATAAGCATTATGAAGTTAAGTGTTGTATTCCAATTTATGTAACTATTCTATAGAGCTTATCAATTTGTACAATACTATTTACCAAAATTAAATATAAATCTTTCAATTCAATAGTTACATCTATAAAAAAATTCGAACTTCTTATTATTATAGTATAATGGTTCTACTTAGCTATTCCTGCCACCAAATATTGCCTGAAGAATCCACTCATGGTTTAAGGAATATAAAATTCAATATCACTTAGAAATTTCACAACCGTCTTTGATAAAGGGTGTTCTCTGACTAAGAAACGCAACCCCAATAAGGACAGCAAAGATTTTTTTGTGGTGTTAGATTGAGCATTAAAAAGTAAACAATGGCCGGAACCTACTGTACTACAAAACAAATTACATCTGCAAACCAAACTCGGTTACCTGAAATCCTAGACCCCACCAGTACTGCCACTTGCCCGTTGCCACTTATCTCCCCGATGCCCCATTCTCTAGTCTCTACTACAGACACCCTTGAACTGTCCTTCTCACATGTTTCGACCCAAAAAAAAAAAAACATATGTTTTCTCCGAAGTCCGAGATTATTCAATGTTGAATCCAACCAATGCCCCCCCTCCCCTGTTCTGACTTGACTTTCACTTATGGCCAACAGCACCATCTTCACTACAACAACCAGCATCTCACCCCACTCTCTCTTCCCCAAGTCCTCACCTTTCCCACCCAAAACAAGGTCTCGCCTTAAAATTCTCATTTTTTTACCTTAAAGTTCACATTTTTAATCGAAGTCCTTCTTGAAGTTCATATCATTACGTCCTTTTTCCTTGCAGGAATCTCAGATTGGTGGTGTGCAGTGTACAGCGCCAACAAAACTCAAACCCCACTGCCCTCAGGGTGGTGTTTGCCGGCGGAGGCACCGGCGGCCACATAATCCCAGCGTTTGCCATTGCAGATGAGCTCAAAACCCAAAAAGCCAACACCCAGTTCCTTTTCATTGGCTCACCAAATAGCATGGAAAGTACTGCAGTACCCTCTGCAGGTTATGACTTCACTTCAATCCCAGCTTACTCTTTAAAACGCCCTTTACTTTCTCTCCAAAACATAGTCATCTTTCCTTATAAACTGTTCAAATCAGTCCTCTTTAGTTATAGAGTATTGAATCGTTTTGATCCTCATGTTGTTGTTGGTACTGGTGGATATGTTGCTTTTCCCACTTGTTTTGCAGCTTTCCTTAAGAGGGTGAAGCTTGTTATTCAAGAACAGAACGCATACCCTAGTCTTGCAAATTGGGTGCTTTCTTATTTTGCTGATGTAGTTTTTGTAGCTTTTAATTCAACTGTGGATTCATTTCCTAGAAAGGATAAGTGTTTGGTGTGTGGGAACCCGGTTCGGTTGGGATCAGTGAAGGAGGTGTCGAGGGTTGATGCTCTTTCGCATTTCTTTAAAAGGTTGGCGGATGGAATTGATGTTTCCAAGGCAAAAGTCGTGTTGGTCCTTGGAGGGTCTTTAGGGGCTAATACCATTAACATTGCCATGTTGAATTTGTACTATCAGCTGTTGAGTGAGAACGAGAATTTGTTTATTATATGGCAAACTGGCGTGGAATCCTTTATTGAGATGGAAAGCCTTGTTAGAGATCACCCACGACTGTTACTGAGGCCGTAAGTTGACTTACTCTATCTTTTTTCAAGGATGAAACTCATAGTCCTCTTTTTGTTTCCCGTCTCATTTCCATCATTGGTAGAGTTAGTTCCTTAATGGTCTTCTTCTTTTTTAGTATATTGGTAACCTTTGTAGCTTATTAGAAGCTAGTAATAAAAAGTCGGAGGAAGTGTCAATATACCTACCACGACTTGAATTTATATTTGATTCTTCAAAATGACTACTCTTGAGTGCGCATATTTGAAACAAGAAGGTTTTATGTGCACATGGAAAGTGTTAGATCTTTGCGACCTTTTTGAAATTTCATGCCCACATTTGGATTGATAGACATGATACATACTGATCATTTCACCTTGGTCCTTGACAACAATGGGGACTTCTCTTAGTCTTCCAAAATCATTTTCTGTATTCGTATTGATGAGGATGAATTGCTGAAGAACGATGGTTTCTCAGCTTATTCCACAGCATCTTAGCAAATCTAGTAAAAGGCATCACAAACTTATTGTTCTAGCTTATGGAACTTCTTTTAGCCTTTTTCTCATGAAGGTTTATTGCATTTTTCACTTTTTGGCTACATAAATTGGTACACAGATTAGGTATAGCTGCACATATGTGTACATAAAATGTAATGGAGTTTGCAGATATTGTCAATATTAAATTGAATATAAAGAATGGAATTTGTGAGCTTTGTCAACTACATCTCCTGCCAATGCTTCCAAATTCATATTTATAGTGGTCGACCATAGCATTGATTGGATTAGTAAAATGGCTTCCAATTAACTTGTTGGATATGCTAATGACAGCAGTCACAACATATTCATGGTTTGGTATGTTTTAATCTGATGTGCTTCTATATCCTGAAGGTTCTTGCGCTCCATGGATTTTGCTTATGCAGTTGCGGATTTGCTTATTTCTAGAGCTGGTGCCATGACTTGCTCTGAAATCTTGGCTGCTGGAAAACCTGCAATTTTGGTATATCCACAAGCTAAAGATTTATTTTCCTCTTTCAAGAAATAAGTGTTCATAGTAGTTACCCAAATCATCACTCATAGCTCATGCTCGCCCTAAAATATTCCAATAAATGATATCTTCTTCAAATATTAACAGGGTTTTTCTGTGTCCCCTTTTTTCCTGCATTAGTGTTTGCACATAAGTTCTAATACTTTTTGCCTTACCAATAACTAAGAGAAACCACTGGCATAAGTAGATGATACATCAGATACCTGGAACTGTGATTCCCTTTCAGTATTAGTGGCAATGCATGTTGCTTAGGAGCTGGATGTTTACTGCTTTTACATTTGGCTTGGGAGGAGGGTGCACTGTAGTTTCACTGGAAAACAAGTCACATTAAATTGCTAGGTTAATTGGTGGATAGCTGTAAATGGCACTTCAGTTTTATTCCTCTAAGATAAGTTGTTTTGCTCTGGGCTTTTATTGGAGAATCTTCATCTATTCTTAGAATGAATAGAGTATAAAATTATACTACAAATAAAGTTGTGTTAATTTCTGATAACTTTGTTTACCTTGGCTATGTGCTTGTTAGTTGCTTTAAAGGAAGAAAGAAGGTCGCCTGTTGAGTTGTGATAAAGATGATTCTGCTAAGCATAATTAAGATGATGGCTAAGCAATCATGTAGCATGAGAAAACCTGGGAAGAAAATTCATACCATGATATCATTTTAAAAATATGCTTATCGGTCCTATGTGTTGTGAAGTCCTGACAAGTTTCAGTATCTTCTTGAAATATATCATTTTTGAAATACTGGTGCTAATTACTTTGCATCTAAAGGAGAATAATTTTCTTCACCTCTCGTTGGTGTTGTAGATACCATCGCCAAATGCTGCTGAAGGACATCAAATCAAGAATGCTTCTTTGATGGCAGACTTAGCTGGTTCAAGGATTATAACAGAGGATGAGCTTGACTCGATCACACTCAGAACTGCAATTGAAGAGATATTAGGTATGGTGAACAATTTATGCAACCTACTTCTTCCTTTAATTGCAAAATAAGCAAAACAAAGCATTAATGGTATAGGTCCTAGGATAAGAAACAATGTAGCTGTGGTGTGCATTAAATGAAGCTGGTGTAATAGATACCCATAGTTGCACACTAGACATTGCGTGATGTTAGCATGTGGCTTTTTACCCCAACTAATTGGTTCGTATGATATATAAATGTGAAATGTTTACTTTTGCATCGCTTTTAGTTGTGTGACATTAAGCATTGGTATTATCGTCCTTGTTTTCTGGAGGGAAATGTTCATGATTATATGGATAGCACTAGGGATGTAAAAGGATTGGGTCAAGATGCCAAAACATTAAGCTCAAGCTTGTACTCGACTCCACTCGGATAAGATGAAGCTTAGAATTTAAGCTCAAGCTTCTCTCCAAAATTATTCATAATTGATGGAGATCAAACTTGAACTAGACCTCAAAGCTTGAGCTCCCTTGAGCAGGATGGAGCATAAAATTTTAAGTTCAAATTCACTTGGTATTTGGCAAGCTTGAGTCGAAATTGGTTGAGCTCAATTTATCTTCTTCTTTTTTTTCCTAGCTTAATAATAATAATAATGCTTGACTCAACTCGAACTTGACTTGCACTTAAAGTTAATTGGGCTTTCAAGCTCACCGAATCAAATATTATGAAGCTCAAGTTCAACTTGGTAAACTATTGTCTAAACTTGAGCTTAAGCTTAACTTAAATGGGATCAAATCAAACTTGAGTAAACAACTAGTCAAATATGGGTATCTTGTGTGGTTCATTTTCATCCCTTGCGGCGCCCGGGGGGGGGGGGGGGGTGGTGGGGGTGGTGTTGGGGTGGGGTTTGGTCGGGAGGGAGAGGGATAAAGTGTGAATAGTGCATGTTCCTTTTATCTTTTTTGTTTAGCTTTTGCATCTCATCTGTTGCAATCCATCGTAGAAGTTGAAGTCTTATTCAAAGTCTACTTCTTCATGAGCCCATGTTTTTTATTCTCAACAGGGGACAAAAATCAAATGGCTATCATGTCAGAAAGAGCCCTGAATGCTGCAAAGCCTGATGCTGCTGCGGAGATTGTACATCACATTCTTGCTTTAATGAATACATCGTGATCAACCCTACCAAAGGACAGCACCACATAAATAAATAAGTTGAAAATATTTACCTAGCTCAACTTATAACATTACCTTCGCCATTACAGTATGTCATTGATTTCTCAAGTAATTCTCTATTAGCTTGGATGTCTAACAGGAATCAAGAGGACTACCAAGTTTGACAGATACAAAGACGGTGGAGTTCTTCCATTGTTACAGGTCAAGAAATCGTTAGTTCATTCTTTAAATTTTGCATTTAAAGTTGTATCAAGAAGAGAAGAAATGTAAAGAGGAAAATTTCAAATTCATTGCACCATTCTGCAGGCATGGATCATTGATGTACATTTATTTTCTGATAGGTAATTTTATTGTAGAGTTTCATGAGAGGGCTTGAACCTGAAGCCATGGGTACGTTATATTTCATTTGTTGATTACTATTGTGCTGTTGTCACTTTCCACCCACCATTTGAAGCTAAAACTTACCTATTACTATTGGATTGTTAGATTTTTATCAGTATCGAATTTGCATTTATAATTTATTGGTATTATATCTAATCGGTTTGGTTTGATCAGTTTATGAATAAAACTGTCAATTTTTCATTAGTATCATATCAGTATCGATTCAATATCAGTTCAGTTCAAACCATTATACCCAAACATATCCAATATGTGCAACTAAATAGCTCCTAATCAACCTTTCTTTTCTAATTTATGCATCTTGGTATTCATGAATGCTCGCTAACTTTACATAATATACATACATATATATATATGTATGAGGTATATATATTATGTGGTACCTCATGAAGCAAAAGAAGATGGGTATTAAGTTTCCAAGTTCTTAGAGATTGATGGAGCTTGCCTGACGTGGATCGTAATAAATTGAGGAGCATAAAGTGTCTGGCTGTTGCCTCTACTTCCATCACTAATATTTCCATTGAGTTAGTGAATTACACGTGTAGACATGTATGTACATGATTGGACACATAATCCGGTCAAAATCGTTATAAAATAGTCATATGAATACTAATCATTTATTTGCTATGCAAAAATTTTTTAAAATGGTACCAGGGAATAAAATAAATGGTAGAATAATAAATTTATTCTTTTGATACATCTATAGAATAAAATGAAATGATACATCTATGGAATAAAATGGAATATTATACTATTTTGTAAACATTACCTAAATAATAAGTGAGGTAATTATGGTAATAATTATTAATAAGGATAAAATAGAAAATCAAATTACTTTCAACGTTAGAAGAAATTAGGGAGGTAAACAGCATGGATTTGGGACAGGTCATTCAAAATCCAAACCTGACCTGTTTGTATAAAGGGTGTCATAGAATCCAAGTCGGCTCGATTTTAGGAAACCTAATATTAATAATTGTACATGTTGGGAAAAATAAATTTAAAAAAAAAATCAATCAAATATCTTTACTTATGAGAGTAAGTAGACTTATTTATATCCTATCATGTGACTCAATACATGAATAACAAAAGGATTATATGAAAAACATCGTTCAACTAATAAACAAATAGATTCCTTAAACTAATTTTTTTTTTTTTATTATACCAGATCGGGTTACGCCATCGCGTTAGAATACAACCCAAAACTGGATTCTAAACCCTATAGGGTTTTTAGTAGGGCAGGCGGGCGGTCAGTTGGTCGAGTACCCTATAACGACCTGCACCGGTTGCATCCTAGAAGAAATCGTGGCTTTTCCAAATATATTCAAACACGATAATAAGAATGGAATTTGAAATCGCGATTTCATTCTAATTTATTCTTATGCATCAAACATGATATTAATATAATGATTAGATTTAATTGATTTTTTTTCCAAGTCTTAAGTTGTATTATTTAAACATTTAAAATGATTATAAAAATTAGCGAGATAGAGGTTGTTATAGTCATATAATAGGATAAATCCACTATATTCCCTAAATAATGATAAATCTTTTTCTAGCCGAAATCATGTATAATTCCAAGACTATCTAAAGACTAAACTAGAGTAACACAATTTACATAAAAGCAAGCGAGAAAAACGTAAATCATTATAGGTGGGCTAAGGTTGTGGTTTATCTCTAGACCTCAACTTTTTCTAACTCTTCTACTTAGGGATGCAAGTATACATCAATGAGTATGGCTTCTTCATGCATCTCTATGGTAGAATATTGTAAATAAACAGAATTACTGACCATATGCTATATGCTGTATTTAAGTTTGCATAAGGATTGAAGCCATCGGTGGCAAGTCTGAATCTTTCAATCAAAGGGTCCGAAGCAATCCAAGGGTATTTGTTATCCAAACCCTTCCATTGCTCGGAAGTCCATAAGATGCCTTAACACAGCCTCGTCATTAACATAACTTTTCTTATACCACCCTACCTCCTAAGTTGTCTTCCTACACATGAACAACCATTGTAGTCGTGGAATTATTGGGAAATGACATGCCTTAACAAGCACAATCTTTTTTAACAAGCACAATCTTTTACTCCTTTGAATGAAGTTTCCACTTTCCTCCCTACACACTGGACAGTAGTCAAGATCTTTATATTCTTTTCGAAAAAGCACACAGTCATTCTTACAAGCATGTATAATGTTAGCATCCATTTCTAATTGCATCAACATCTTCGAGCATTGTAGTATGATGATGGTAAGAAATTGTCTTCTGATAACAAACTCTTTATGAAACCAAGCCAATTGTTAAAGGATTTTACAAATTGTTTTTCATCAACTTTTAGGCTCAATATTTAGAGAATAGCAGACAGTACTAAAAACTTCATGAAGCCTAGATACACAGGACTTTTTGCACTTTCAAACATTCTTATCCACCGATTTGCATTGTTTTCAGAGCTTTCCTCTCTAGTATCGGTTTCTTCTCTCAGGGTTACTCATATTAGCAGATAAATCCTCTAGCATTCGATAATTAGCTTAGTCTTCAAAGGTTTCTCTTCCATTTAGAGCGCTCTAATTCGCATCAACCACCTCTTCTTCATCATCTCACTCCTCACCATGAAAAGTCCATATCGAGTATGTCCATGCCATTCTCCTCATCAAGAAATGGAACTCAATAATCTAAATAGATTACCATTCTGAGTTAAGACAATCTCTACATGAATATCTTATCAATCCATCCGCCTTATTATGATTTACCTCAGCTTGTGAAAAGTCCCTGATCCCATTTCTGTATTATGGTGATGTTAAATAACATGTCTTGTGCCAAGTATGCTTTGGCACCCTATATTAATATGCTGTAATCTATTTCACATTAATTTATATTTTTTATTTAATATATGTTTGTGACTTTATATTTGTCATTATAATCGATAACTCACTATATTATTAGCATATACTGCATGAAACAATATTTACCTAATACTATATACTATAGTTAACTTACAAAATAGAATAAGACAATAGTTAATTAATAATATTTAAATTGATGACATATTGCGTATAAAAAATTCACATACAAATATATATGTATCGATCACAATGATTAAAACTATTACTTCATAAATAATTATTTAACTATACATGACATATATTAAACATTAACATCTATAAAATTAATTAGAGAAATAAACAAATACAATTAAATACATATATTTGCATATTGAACATTTATAACTATATAATAGTAATAATAAAACAACAATCATATTTTATAGCTAATAAAATAATATAAATAATTTTTTACTAACCTTGTGGGCGAAAATGCATAAATAAACACCTACAATAATAGCCTTCGTGCAAAATTATCTAAAAAAGAAATATTAAAATAAATTAATATTATAGAATGACCTTAAAAATATATAAAATAAAATAAAATAAATTACAACCTATGGAAGGGGGGAAATGAGCTAAGAGAGGAGAGGGAGTAAGAGTATTTATAGATAAACGATGAGGCAAAACTTGCCTCGGTAGTTTGAATTTGTGAGGCGAGTTTTGCCTCGTATCTTATCAATGAGGCAAATTTCACCTCATTTTTTTGTCCCACAAGATCAATTTTTACTAGTGACAGGATAGGAATTCATAAAAATGAAACACATATATCCTTATGTGGGTTATAATATATATGGTTGAATTGACCTTCAATGTATTAGATCTTTAATTTTCATAATGCTATAGGAAGAAATCATGATTAATTTGGTTCATAAATAAATTTTGCTGGAAGAAGAGTTCGAATATTATGAATTTATGACGTTGATATGAATAAAATGTTATGCCAAAAAAAAAAAAAAAGAAAGAAAGAAAAGAAAGAGCTCTATAAAAGTAACTTTGTAGGGGAATATATATATATATATATATATATATGGGGATATCGATTTACAAAGTTGGAGTATAAGTATGATGGTTTAGATGATGGTCTATGAGTGAACACATCATGACATCTATGTACTAATTTTGGAACGAGAATTTTTAGTAAAAGAATTTTATGATAAAACTGTGATGAAAAGAGTTTTATAAAGAGATTTAATTCCAAAAATCGGAGTTTTCATTATAAAAAGTGTTTTAAGAAATTATAGATAATCCCATCAATAATAATAATAGTAATAATATGCATTAGTTATTGTGATAACTATAATAATAATTTCACAAAACAAGAATAGTGGATATATCTATGTAGATGTAAGTAACACACAATACCAATTTATATATACATATATACATACATAAGGACGTAAAAATTAAGTGAATAGGTAGTAATAACAATGGATAAAGGAATAAATGCATAATAAAGGAGTAACAAAATGAATACGTGTATCATAATAATAAAATAAACTAATAAGTAAATAGTTAAGTGTACATATGAGCAAATTAATATATGTAATCAAATAGAATTGCATAAATAAATGGATGCTTTCTAAATCTTGATGTGTTAACCTTAACTATAGATTTTAACATAGATTTTGATATAGTTGCACAAGAAATAAAAAAAAATAAAAAAAAAAACAAAGAAAGAAAGAAAGAACTATGGATTTTAATATAGAGCAATGTAAAGTATAGTTTATAGAAATCTCAAAAGGTTGCCTAAATTTTAATCCCGAAGAATTTAATTAAAAATTCATAATTAAGTTATGATAATGGATTTTTCCTAGCCATAAATTTTTTATGTGTATGTTTTCCAAATGTATCAAGATATGTCATTATTTGTGATGCAAGGAAACTTATATGCTCTAGGCACGTTTGGATTGTTGCTTTTTATCTATATCGTATATGTATTTAATATGCATTGATAACTTATTTATATCATATTTATTTTGTTAGTACGAGTTGAACTATCAGTTGTTTATCGGTATTTATTTTTTGATAAATATTTATTTGAAAATAACAATATATTATGCAAAAATAACTAGTGAAACAAACAAAGATACTATGGTTAATTTTTGTTGAGTGTGCTTACCAGTATAAAAAAAATGAAAAAAAAATTCTAACAAAAGTAGAACATAATGATTCGTATATTGCTTATGCCAAAAACCTATAACGATAAACAATGATTTGGGGTACTCTATCTGGTGATCGATATGATCGATATAATTTGACATATCATTACACAATCTCTTATCAAAATGATCTACTTATGGAATCCCAGATAATATATTTTGCTCCAGGTTTAGTGTATTTTTATTCTAGATGCAAAAAGTGTCAAGTCCAATATATTTATCCCACATAAGTATATTTGTTCTAGTTAAAAAAATTATACTAAACCAGTACATTTTGTCCTAGGTATGATTTAATCCAAGAAGATCGCACTTAGTTAGGTACTAACTTTAGTGTCAATGAAGCAGCATTTATTTTGTCGTTTTGTCCCTTTTGTCTTTTTAAGAGTGCGTTTACTTTGTAATTTTTTGTCCTTTTTTTTTTTTTTTTTTTTTGCCCAGCCATTTATCTTGGACTTAGTCATCAAGTTTTTATCATATTATATGATCATAAGAACTCATATATTTTTTTTCCGCAAGTTAGGTGGACTGGTCAAGGAATCATTCGAAAAAAGGGATCAAAACAAAACCCTCAAAGCTGTCCATGACCAAGAAGCTTCACCAATGAATAAAAAACAACGTGGAAGGTTACAAAATTGGGCAGTCAACTTTTTGACAAAACATCCTGGCTTGTTCCATTTAAATGGTCTTCTTGTTTCTCATCAATGACTATGAGCAGCAGCACATGGTTAAACTAAGGCAAAAAGCAAAGTTAACTGAAAATGGGCATTTCCTGCTTCTCCGGCGTCTTCTTACTTTTACATTACTAGTAGCAGTCGTCTTGGTGGTGCGGCCAACTCAGGTTTACTCAGGTTTGCCTTTAATACAGTCCCATAATTTTATTAAAAGAATTGATTATTCATGCAATATGTGTGTGTGTGTTTGCCATATATAAAAATCGTATTTTTACCTATAATTCCTGTATTTTTATATTTTTTAAATTGGAGGTTTTAAATGCGATTTCCAAAAGCAAATTCCAAATCGCATTTATCAACTGCAATTTTTATAAGCGAAAAACGCAAATCGTAGCTAATAAATGTGGTTACTAAAAGCAAATATATCATTTTAAAAAGTCCTATATCTCTAGATTGTATTTTAATCTGTTAACATGCAATTATAGAACAACATTTTCTATAATTATTTTTATATGATTGATTTGTATAAAATTTTTCGTAACAAATCAATATATAAACATCTCAAATAATTTGCTTAAATATGAAATTTTTTATTGAATTTTCGTAAAAAACATAATAATTAATATGGGGGATGTGATTGGCTTGAGAAAAAGTCAACAGATCAATCATTCAAATTATTTACTTCGACTTCGACTAACACAGCATCTTGTTTGACATCGGACATTTGTTTGTTATGAAAATTTCGATATAGAATATAGATCATGAAATCATCATGCACCAGAATTAAGAGTCGTTGCCACGTTCTAGGATATCAAATATTTTAAGGGGATAAATCGTAATTTCTTTATTATTATTATTTATTTATTTATTTTTAAAGAAAGAAAAAATAACGATACAACACTACACTACTCCAAAAGAGTTTCAGTCAGTGAAGCACTCCCCTCTAATATAAATAAAATATTTCGACTCCTAATCCTCCCGTATCTTTCACAATCTTCGCAAGTGGTCCACTTTGTTGGTATGCCATCACCAGTAAACATAAAATAGGTGATATGTTTACGAGGATCAAATCGTTGCTTTTGACTCATTTTAGCCATCTGTGGTTTTTTTTTTTTTTTTCTTTTAAGTAATAAAAAAATTCTTTTTATTATATATATATATATATATTTTTTTTTTTAATATATGAATCTATCAACATCATTTTTTTGTATTGGATTTTATACTTCTTATTAGTTTTGCTAAATTTTATTAAGTGGATGGTTTCGTTATTTTTAAGTATTTATAAACTATTTATATTAATATAAATATAAAATAGGGTAAAATATATATCTAAATATATGTGTTATTTTTTATCCTCCGTCGAGAACATGTATATATTGCCAATTATATTAGATTCATATATATATATATATATAATTATAAGTTTAACATAAAGCTGCTCTAAGGAAAAAATATGTATTAATTTGTTGCAGTTAGGGTTATGAGAGAATTGAGAGGCAGAGTCGGGCCAAGCCTCACTCCACCGGCTCCGTTCGGGATGAAGCACCAAATTCCACCTGAACGCCCACCTCGTACTGCTCCTTCACAGTATTAATGAATAATTATTTTGCATTATGATGACCATAGATGATGATTTTAAAAGTTTGTATAAGTAATAAGTTTAGGATCAGTCCCATATTTGTACAAATAATGTGCCAAAGTAGGGTTCTTCCTAATCCTCGTTCTGTTTCTTCCCCATTTTCCAACTTTGATGTTGTTTAGAAGGTAAAATGATAATGGGTTCTAAGTAATTGCTTTTGCAAGCATCTCATATAGATGTCCCGGCTTTATATTCCTTATGTGCCATGGCCAGTCCACTTCTTGCATTGTTAATATATTTGCTATTGATTTGATTTACATTTTGTAAATTTCATCTTAAATCCCTTCCCTCTCTTTATAAATATATATATATATATATATATATAAATACATTAAAAAGGAAAAAGAAAAAGTTACTTTCAAGATCCAGATTCTTTAAAATTATTCTCTCTAATTTTTTCAAAAATTATAAATCAATACTTAGGCACGTTTTGTATGTACTATGTAGCAATTGATCAGAATGGAATCACAATTTCGGCTTCCATTTCTTTTTCTAATATTTAGAAGCATTTTTAGTAGTTGGAATCGCGATTTCTTGGAATCAGTAATTTCGACTTCTATGAAGAATTCGATTCCGCTTTGAGAAGGTGGAATCGCAATTTCATTCCATCAATATACGTAGTTATTTTTTTAATTACACTTTTATCCTATATATATTTACCATCTACATTTAATATGAAGGGTATTTTTAACAAATCTTATTAAAAAATTATTCTAGTTCATTTCATTTCGTGAATGTTTCCAAACGTAAAAATGCATTTATCATTCCGTTATTTAATCTATTTTGTTCCTACGATTCCAATCAATTCTACTCCAGACAATTTCAGCGTACCAGATATGACATTAAAATTATCTAGATTCTTTAATTATCATATGACATATTTTTATTTTTTTCCTTCTAATATCAAGTACAGCCTCTTAAGAGGTTAACAAAGAAACTTTAAAAAAAAATGTAATTTTAGAGGATCAGTTTTATTACTATCATCTCTAATGTGTGTGTGTGTGTGAGAGAGAGAGAGAGAGATCATGTGTACAAAAGACATTTAATATGATCGTGTATTTCATATAGAAGTCTCCTTAATAGATGTTTCTAAAGCAATTGTAAAAAATAAAATAAAATAAAAAACTTTAGACTTGTTTCAGATTGATTATTTACCTTTAAAAAAGTAAACAATTATATGAAAAAGTAACAGTATCTATGTTTGTCCATTTAACAAGTGCTTGATGCCCATTGACAAGCATTATGCATGTGTTGGGGGCTCTTCCTCTAAGCCCTTTTACTCTTTGTTGTATTAGTCTTTAAACCCATGAGTAACCCCAACCGATTTTATAGGATGTTTGTGTTTCGAAATTGTACCAATACTAGGGATCTTGGTTGGTGGTGAATAGTTAGACATGGCGCCTAAGGGTTAATTGTAGTCATTATATCTTATATGGGTTGTCCATGTACAGAGGCTCCTATATATGAAGGATTCCTTCCCTCATTTGTAAATTATTAGTACATGTAAGTTACTCATACATGGTGCCTAAGGATTTTTTGTTTCATCTTTTTTTGGTCAGTTTAGCATCTTATTTTTGTCATTTTCAAAAAAATGTCTATTAAAAACAAAAATAAATAAAAAAACAAATAAGATACAAACGTAAATCAAATATAAATAAAGTACAGATGAAAACTTAGACAATTCAAACAGATATATCTTGATTGTTATGGAGGAAGTACTATCTTAACCTATTAATAATGATCCAAGAAAGCTAAAGCATCGTACATGTTGGAGTTTATTTCATTTTGCATACGACAGTGATCGTGGTAATCTTTTGATCAAGATGAAGAGGAAGAATGCTTCTGATGTTTTTACTAAATATGTTGCATCCCCTATGACTCCTTTTGCATCCAATGAGTCAAACAATTAGGGAAATTGTTAAGCCTCACCTATTAGACCTAGAGAAAACAAAGCTGAGCCTCTTTTAAAAAAATTAACAGTCAAAAATAAAAGAGATGAAAACCCTAGAATGTTAGGATCTCTCTCTTCTCTGCACACAAAAGAGCAAGGAATGTTTCTAACTTTCTTCTCTATTGTTCTTGTTTTCAAGGTTAAACTAGGGTTTCATGATTTTCATAGATCCTAAAATTTTGATGAATAAAAATTATAGATGTAATATCTCTAGCATGCATCTAAGATATCTTTGTTGTTTGTTTGTGAGGCAACACTACTTCAAGAACAAGATAAATTGGATTCGAGTTCCAGGAGACTGCTTACACTAAATGGTTTGATTAAAGCTCACAGGTTGATGTTCTCCTATTGCTTCTGTCTCTTTTATTCTTTGTTTGATGTTTCCGACTTTGCTAAATCAGCTACAACTCATAGTGCAATACAACTCGTGAACTTTATAGAATTAGTTACAATGAAAAATGTAATACAAGTTGTGTGTACTCAGAATTGAATTTTAGTATCTATGACACTACTTATGCACCCCTCACATAGTCGGATTAATACTAAGGCATCTTTCTAACTCTTGCACTCGTGTTCATAGCATGTTCCTCCCCTAATGAAAAAATGAACTTGTCCTTAAAGTCATAGCTAGGGTAATCTCTTTTACAATCCGAAAGATCTACCCAAGAAGCATCTTTAGTAGGAAGAGACTCCCATTAAACTGATATCTATTATAGGTTTGCCCTATCTAAGTATAAATCTAGTATCCAAAACAGCAAGTGGAGAAACCATAAGATAATTGTCCAGAGAGTCTTGAGGTAGGGGCTATGCTTCAAAATTCGTCCCATAAGCTCTCTTTTGTAGAGAAACATGAAATACTGGATGGATTCTAGAAGAAGAAGGCAAATCTAAAAGATAAGCCACATCTTCTTAACATTTTAAAAGGGCCAAAATAACATTGTGATAGCTTGTAAGAAACCCTATTAGCGGTAGAAGTCTGCTTATATGGCTATAGCTTCACATATACCCAGTCTCCTTCTTCAAAGTAATGGTTAGTTCTATTTTTATTAGATTATTGCTTTGTACAAAGCTAAGCTTCAACCAAATTAGCTTTAAAATCTTGTAAAATCTCATCCCTGGTTTTTAACTCTTGATTCGTAGCCTCAATGAAACTATGACCTTGTATATAATGAGGAGTACTAGGAGGTAGGTATCCATATAATGCTTAAAAAGGAATCATATCTTCACTAGTATGATAACTAGTGTTGAAACAAAATTTTGCTTATGGTAAATAGCGAGGTCAATCCTTTGGGCAACCCATGACATAAGCACAAAAGTATGGCTCTAAACATCTATCCAGTACTTTAGTTTGATCATTTGTTTAAGGATGGTAATCCGAGCTCATTCTTAAAGTTGTACCACTCAATTTAAAGAGTTTTGAAAGAAACAGCTCACAAAAGTTTTGTCTCAATCCGATACTATATATTTAGGAATTCCATATAGGTTAACTACAATTTTTATAAACAATTTAGCTACTGAAGTAGTTAAGTAGTTTGTTGTCAATGCCCCAAGGTGACAACACTTAGTTGAACGATCTACCACAACTAAAATCACTAAGTACCCTCTAGAAATAGGCAGACCAATGATGAAATCCATGAAAATATCTTCAAGAACATGTTACAGGATAGGAAGTGGTTGAAGTAAAGCTGCAAGGGATGCAGTCAAATATTTGATTTGTTGGCATACGTGACATTGCTTCACAAAATTATCAACATCCTTCCTCGTATTAGGCAAAAAAAAAAAAAAAAAGATTTAGAATGTCTCTTATATGTTTTTAGTACCCCTAAATGCCAACCAATAAGAGAAGTATGAAATTCTATTATCAATGCATTGATAATGGAAGGATGAGGAGGGATAAAAATCTTATCTTTCAAAAATAGCAATCTACTTTTCTCGATAAGCGGCCATTGCAATTGAATTTCACTAATACAATCATCCATAAGCTGTTTCCACTCCTTATTATCTAGATTCTCTGTTTTAATTAGTGTAACAATGTCAAAAGATAGTAAGGATAATAAAGCAAATAAACTTGGGTCCTCTGAAAAACTTCGAGATAAGGCATTAGCCACTTTATCTTTAGGACCTGGTTTGTATATAGCCTCATAATCATATCCAAGTAACTTGACCAAGTATTGTTATTATTCTAGGGTCTGAATCACTTCAGTAAGGATGTCTTTTAAACTTTTTTTATCTGTTTTGATGATGAAATGTCATCCCAATAGATAATGTCTCCATTTCTTGACAGCATTAACTAGAGCAACCATTTCTTTAACATATGCACCAACTTCACGTAAATGCAAAGAAATTTTTTATTAAAAAATGCAATAGGTTGAATACCCTGATGTAAAATAGCCCCCATTCCTTCACCAAAAGCATCAAAATTTACGATAAACGTTTTAGAGAAATCAGGTAATGCTAATACTAAGGTAGTCATTAGAGAGTCCTTCAACTTGTCAAAAGCTAAAGTAGCTGCCCCTGACCATTGAAAAGCTTCTTTCTTAAGCAAATTGGTCAATAATGCAGCAATATGAGCATAATGGCATACGAAACAACTATAATAACCAGTAAGTCCAAGAAAACCACATATTTGTTTTGAATTAAGTGGTAAAGGCCAATCTTTAATGGCTTGGACTTTATTGGGATCAGGAGTAACTCCATCTGACGAAACATAATGACCCAAATATTCTATTACGGACTGAGCAAAAGAACATTTGGATTTCTGAACATAGAATCAATTGTAAGCTATACAATCAACACTTGTTCCAAATGCTCTAAATGAGCCTCCATAGTTTTGTTGTATATCAATATGTCATAAGGAAAAAACGATAACAAAATTCCAACAAAAAGTCAAAAAATGCTATTCATCACATCTTGAAACTTTGATCGTGCATTTATTAGGCCAAAAGTAAAATGAGAAATTCATAATGGCCTTCGTGAGTATGACAGGTCATTTTGTGAACATCATCAGGAAACATCCGTATTTAATGATAGCCAGACTTAGAAAAAACATGAGCCTAAAGCAAGTCATCCAAAAGTTCATCTATTATAGGTAGAACATACAAATTGATCTGAAAATCAATACCATTCAACTGTAGAGGTACATTAGATCATAGACCTGAACAAGTCAAATGATCCCCATCATCTATTATCATTGAAAAGACTTAGAAGCCAAAATGAGTAGATTTAAGCTATGGGTAACATGAGCTTGAATAAAGTTGCGAGTACTTCCCAAATCTGTTAAAACCAATATAGATTTGCCTTGAATTGATCCTTCCATTTTCAAAGTTTTAGGGGCTTGTACTCTTGACAAAGCATGGTAACTAATCTCCATGTTATTATATAACTCTAGAATATCTGGAAAATTAACAAAATCCATATCATAGGAATCTAATTCCTCAGGTTGGATAATCATCATATATTTGGCCTTACAAACATGATCCCTATTGAACCTATTATCACAATTAAAACAGAGTCCTTTCTCTCTTCTCACAACCATTTTAGCTGGGGTTAAACATTTGAATGGTAAAGGTTTCTTTGGTGGAAAAATTTGTTTGGTAGAAGAGTTAGTAGTAACAATGGAAGAAGAAGGTTTATTTTAATGAATAAAAGAGGATGGTGGTGTAAACTCCCCAATTTTACACAATCTGACTTTAATAATCGACAAGAATATGATATAAAATCTTGAAAAGCTTTAAAAAAAGTCACAAAGATCACTCTCGATTTTTCATGTTTAAAAATATTAAAATATGAACAGTTTAATTGTAGTTTAAGAAATTAGAATTGTTATCAATAATATTTTAAGATACAATTTCTCCTAACTTTTCATAATCAATAAGCAATAATAAATCAACGAATTAATAAAATAATTATTAGAGCTCTAGTAAATTTAAAAGAACTATCAATTTAATTTTAAAAAATACACATATAATAAATAATAAATATAATAATGATTCGAAAAACAGTAAATATGCCTCGAAAATTCTCAAATAAAAATAGCATTAATTAATCATCAAACAAAACCTTGACTTCAACAAATAGAAATAAATATATCTCTAGATTTATCAAACACGTAGAATCAAATAACGTCTAACAATTAAATTTTCAAAATAACTGCAAATAAATATTTCTTATGAACTTATAATTAACGATGATCATAACCCCTTAAAGAAGCTATTCATAAAAGAAGTAGCCTCTTAGAAAGGACCCTCTTAAAGAAGCTAATAACATCACCTCTCTTAGTATACAACATCTCTTGAAAATCATCCAAATCATGTAAATAATTTATTGCATAAGAAAAATATTCAAAACATAAAACAAGTAATTATAAATTTTAATTTAGAAGCTCTAAAATTAATGCCCATAAAATATTCTACATTACTAATTTAATCGTGTGGTTATCTTGGGCACATGATACATGATAAGTATATGACAAACTATTACAACAATTTATAGTAGTAGAAAAAGTAGTAGTAGTAGTAGTAATATCAAAAGTATATTGTAACAAACAAAATACATTGTAGTAAAAATAAAAAAAAAATTATTTTGTCATCTGATAAATAATGATACCATACTTGGTTTGCATAACAATTTTAATAAGTTAACAATATTAAGATCATAATTATTATATTACTAATATTATTCGTGATAACTTATCGTCTCATATTGTAATAAGTACCATTATAATTTAAGAATTATGGTAATAATATATATGTAATCATCATATCAATATAAACTATAATAGAACAAGACCCTAGGGTCAATTACCTAGGAAAGCTTATAATTATTGGCACAAACTATGTATTTGACAAATCATTTTATAAGACATATAAAATATCAAGATAATTATAAGTGTAAACAAACAAACACTTAAATCAAGGAAATAGTATGATATTAATTAAATAATGAAGGCCCAAATCATATCAGAAAATTAATAAAAATTTTAGTAAAATAAATCAAACAAATCATAAACCTTAGAATTTGCATTGGAACCAAAATTCTAAACCGTATTAGATCAAACACAAACCTTAGAAATCTTAGATCAAATCAAATAAACTAGAATATCATATGAATTAAATTAAACCTGAATCCCTAAAAGTTCAGAACCTTAGAAACTCTAAACGGGATCTGATAAAAAGATTTAATAACCCTAAGATATTAAATGAATTAGATAAAGCCTAAAATCTTAAAGGTAAATCATTTAGTAAAAACATATCACTATCAAAATGATCTAATAGCTTATCCGATCCGGAAATCCTACACTAAATAATTCATTTATCTAATCATTAACATGCAAATCCACATGATATAATTAAAAATATTCAATAATCCAATAATAAGAAATAATTTTCTATAATTGTAAACTCCCAAAATTTTACAATAATTTTACGAGTAAAACCTTAGAATCGAAAACACAACCGATACCCTAAAGTCAAACCGAGTTAGCCTTAAACCTTAGAAACTCCATAATCAATCAGATAAGTTTTTAAAATGCTAAAGTGTGGAGTAAATTAAAATATTAGATAAATGTGAATCATTAACCAAATATATAGTATAAGTCCTAGATTTATCATGTACAGCAAAATTTCGTTCATTTCAAGCCTTTATGGGATCAGTTTCTGTATTTGGACATCGATACGCAAAATAAGGCAAAATATCCTGACAAATAATTTATACAAGAAATTTATTAAGATATTCAAAAAAATATCATATGCAATTTTATCAGCTTATAAAAATGTCAGTTTTAGCTTTTATATACGTATTTTTATCTCTACCGATAGTTTAATTGCCTTGTTTACTATTTATTTACTATTCACTACTATTCATCCCTCTCTACTTTTTCTTGCACCTACTCGTATACATTTACACACATATTTCTTACATTTACATTTTCAATACTATTTTCACGAGACTGTCTTGGCTTAAGTCGCCAAGTTATATCTTAATTTTAGGACGAAATATGGATCGTTGGATTAACACAATTAAGTCATCGCCGTTTGATTAAAAACAAATTTTTGATCAGATGCTAATTTCGTAGCATTTTGATAAGTTCGTCCGATTGTGATAAGTGGTAAATTGATCGAATTCTGGTAGTTTTTCTACTGGTTTGTTTGCTAGTTTTGTCTTTTAGTACTAAATGGTATTTTTGCCCAATTGTAATAAGTTTATCCTATTTTGATAAATTCATTTTACACTAACTCTTGGAAATAATAAGTTCGTTGTATTTTGGAAAGTCCATATTGTCGAGCCTGGATTTTTTCCACTATCTGGTTCATTTCTCCTAACCCGATTCACATTAAACCCGAACCCATTTAACATGAATCCTCGACTAGGGGTTAAAAGAAATTTTTAAAAAATTTTAGAGTCGCCATCCGATATAAATCGGGAAAAAATAAAAAGCTAGGATCAATGGGTCGGTTGATCCTAACTTAGCTACTAGTCTGCGAAAATTTGATTTGAAAAATCAACTTTTAAAAACCAGATATCATGGATTCGGGGGCTAACCTATTAAAACCAAATCGGTTACCACTTTTGGAATTTTAAATTTCTAATCTATCCTTTTCATGCTCAAAAAAAAAATCAAATAATATATTACATAACAAATATTTACAATTCAAATAATTTATTTTTATTTTTTATGTGTTTTTCTTCATTTTTATTTTTTATTATTTTTTTAGAACATAAACATCAACAAAATATCTTATATTTACAAAATATTTATTTAAAAAAGAACAAAACATTTTTTTATTTTTTAATGTCGCCCCGCAGGTGCCTACGTACTCGCTAATCGAGATCAGACAAAACGTAGTTCTTTTAAAAAAGAACTTAATTTGTTGATCAATTTTAATTTTTTGAACTCTTTTCATTTTAAGTTCATTAAATTTTCAAGTTTTTATAAAAAATCATTTTTTTTATGCTCCTATGATCTAATCAATTGATTTTTTTATTTTATGAAAATATAATTTTTCTAAGTCCGAAAATCCTTTTTTATTATTTTATATTTTTTTTTTGAAAAAATTTTGTTTTTGGAAAATCCAATTTTGTCAATTTTTATCTATTTTTTATATTTTTTATTTTTTATTTTTTATTATTTTTTTTAAAAAAATCATCACATAATTTCACAACATATCCAGAATAATTTAAAAAATATTAAAAATATTTTTCATGCATTAAATATGCAATTTGTGTATAAATACACATTAAAAATATTCAAAAAATATCAAAAATATCAAAAAAAATAAATTTATATAAAAAATAAATATTTTGATTTTTCTGGATTTTTCTGTATTTTTCTGAATTTTTCTGAATTTTTTATGAATTTTTATAAATTTTTTACTATTTTTTATTATTTTTTATTATTTTCTGAAATTAATTATATAATAAACTATTAATAAAATAATGCGGATTAACCTGGACCGTCGGATGAAGCGGACGAGATCTGGATCGTCGATCTCGCTGACCGATCTGGATCGTCTGATCTTGTTGACTCGATCTGGGCCGTCTGATCGCTTGATGAAATCTAGGCCGTCTGATCGCTTGATTGAATCTAGGCCGTCCGATCTGCTTGATCAAATCTGAGCCGCTGATCTGCTTGATTGAATCTGGGCCGTCTGATCTACTTGATTAAATCTGGACCGTCTGATCAGGGTTGACCGTTGACCGACGACCGTTGACCGATGACCGACCGGGTTGGGATTCGGATTTTCGGGTCGGATTCGGATCTTCGTCGGGCGAGGAAGACAATGACGCGATCTTTCGAGCGTTCGTCGGCCGTCCCTGGTGGTTGTTGACTTCCCTAAGCTTGTCGGCCCGACTTTTATGCTGGTGGCGCGTCCGTTGGTGGTGGTGGCGTTCACTCAGAACCACCAGAAGCGGCGGTTCGCGGTGGTGGGTAGCGGCGGCGCAAATCCGAGAATAATAAAAAAAATTACAGAGGTGATTTTGAACAAATTGATCAAATTAAAGCACACTCGATCACTTTAAACTTGTTCTTAAAGCTCCTTAAACACTCCAATTGAATCAAAAACAATTCGAAATTCTCAAATTTCGAATTTTCTCTTTAAGAACCCTAATTTTCAAAATCTTCGAATTCACTCATTCTGATTGTGTTTTGTTGAAATTGACTTGTGCCTTTTGCTCCTTGGACCTCCTATTTATAGGTTGCAAGCTCAATTTTACGTTTCAAACCGTTTCAAAAATGAATTGATTTTTGCCCCTTGATTTTTCACGAATTTAATTAGAAAATCCATGATTAATTTGTTTGAAACTGATGAATTGATGATTGTTTTCATATTCCATGCCAGATTCATCCACTCAATTTTTGTAACTCTCATTCATGTGCAATTGAATACTTTATACATTGAATTTTGTAACTTTTGGTTGTTTTTTGCACTAATTTTGTAACCACTTTGTAACCACTTTGCAATCCCATCATCAATTTTGACAATCAATGATTTTTTTGTCAGTTTAAAACTGATGCAAAGTAAGGCAAGAGTCACATTTGACAAAAATGATAAAAAAGGCAAAAATTTGCCTTTGCTAGGGTTTGAACCTGTGTCCTTGAGCTTGAGTGTGTGTTTGGGATATAATTGCCATTCTTGAAGACATGCCACCTAAAGACATGATGTGGCAAGCTCGCTGGTTCAAAATCCATGCAGCCATCCTAAGTTGCAAGGAATACATGGCAGTACCCCTAATTGGACTCACTGGCTGTACTGGTTATTACCCCTCAAGTGTTATCAGACAGTATGGCATGCTGCAAGATATTACTGTCAAGCCTAATTTGGAGCAAGTCACTCTAGATTATTTGGATCCAACCAAGATACTACCAGCTAAAGAATCCAAGCTAAATCAAATCCGAGCTATATGGGAAAATAGAGAGGTGAAGCCAGTTTTTGAAGTCGAGCCAGAAAATAAGGAAACAAAGAAGTATAGAGCAACCAGATGGTATGTGGCTAGCCAAATGAAGAAGAATAAGGATATTCGATATGAAGCTCCCGATGTCCTTTAACCCGCACCATCGGAACCTGACCCTGAAACAATTGCTTACATGGAAGCTGTTTCGGCTCGCCTGGAAGTATGTCACCGAGATTTCCAAGAAAGAGAGAGGGAAATGATGGATCGCCTGCAAAGTGCTGGAAGCAGAATTTCATTCTTAGAGGCTGAGTTGAAGACAGCTCAAAAGAAAATTCTAGCCCTGGAAGACAAGATTGTTTGCCCCGCTAAGACAAGAAGACTGGTTTAGTTGGTTTAGGTTTAGTCCTTAGGAATCAAGGTTCTTTGAAACCATTAGAAAGTAGTTTTGATTCAGTCACTAGGAGATAAGGTTTCTAAACCATTAGAAATTTTTGTTATGTTAAACATTATCTTTTAATACAAATGTTTTTTTAAAAAAATCATTGGTCAATATCCCCATTTGCATCTGTGTGATAGCATATCTGCATATGTATATTAATTCATTTATTCTTAAAAAAAATATTAATAAATGATAAATGTCCAGGTCTAGCAAATTCGAGTTTAAGTCAAAATTCGAAAGATAGCGTCCAAGCCGGCTAGGAGCCCTATTGTTACCAGATCCCGAGCTAAGATGTCTAACACAGGGAGTAACCCCACAGACCAGACCAATGAACAAAGACTCAACACCGTGGAACAAACCCTCCTTGGGATCGCTGAACAGATGCAGGCTTTAACACAGAGTCTTGCACAACTTAAGACCCCCACAACTTCTGAAGAATCTTCAAGGTCACAGAAAGGAAAAGAAATTGAAGGACAGCTTATTCAACAAGAGGAGTCACCAAATGAGTTTAATGCGGCTGAGTTGAAGAAAGAACTGGAAGCTCAGGCTAAAGAGATGGAGAGAAAACTGCTTGAGAAAATGAAGACGTTCGATGGTTTTGATCAAACCGCGATCTTGAATTTGCCTCAATATGAGGAAGGTGCCTTCCCTGAGAAATTTAAGGCACCGGAATTTGAAAAATATGACGGGACAGGTTGCCCTAATATGCATACCAGATTGTATGTACGACGAATGGGGCAATACGCAAAGTTTGACAAGCTGATGGTGCAAACCTTCCAGGACAGTCTTACTGGTGCTGCTTTGGCCTGGTACGCCCAATTAGACCATCAAGAAGTTGATACTTGGGACAAGTTGGCTAGGGCGTTCTTTAATCAGTATAAGTTTAACATTGAGATGGCGCCCTCGGTATGGGATTTAAGCAATCTGAAGAAGAAGAAAGAAGAGACTTTCAAGGAGTATGCTCAGCGCTGGAGAGCATTGGCTGCAAGGATCACCACCCCGATGCCTGAAAGAGACCTCACTTTCACTTTTATCAACACGCTAGAGGAACCTTTCTTTTCCCATCTGATTGGGCATGCATCAGCAAGTTTCTCAGAAGTGGTGATAGCTGGGTGCAGGATTGAGAATGCAATTTCGGCAGGAAAATTGCAACAAGAAA
Organism: Combretum micranthum; assembly: GCA_024138025.1. Classification (NCBI taxonomy): domain Eukaryota; kingdom Viridiplantae; phylum Streptophyta; class Magnoliopsida; order Myrtales; family Combretaceae; genus Combretum; species Combretum micranthum. Next base: position 1,906,769 of record JAMXBD010000045.1, read on the forward strand.
AGAAATATACTGCACCGAGAAATGTCCCATACAAAGGGAAAGATTCAACCGTCAGCATGGTCAATACTTCAGATGCAACTGGCCCTACTAAGTCTTTCGTGTTGTCAACAAATCAGAATCAAAATCAGAATAAGGATCAGACTCAACAAAGTGCAGTCCCAAATCAACAATCAAGGTTCAGCAGGCGGAACTTCACTCGAATTCCGGTTCCCCTTAGCCAAGTATTAGCTAAATTAAGGGCCGATAATCTGATCAATCTTGAAGTTCCTAGGGAAGACTTAAAGCCTAGATATTACAATCCTGAGCTGAAGTGTGAATATCACATGGGGCAAATCGGGCATTCAACAGACAGATGCTGGAGGCTTAGGCATAAAATCCAAGATCTTATTGATGCAAAAGTCATCCAGTTGGATTTCGTTGAGACTCCAAACGTCTCTACTAACCCACTGCCAAACCATGGACCAGTCATCAATATGATCACCGCTGAAGTGCCGGATCAAGAAATCAATCTGGATGAGTTGCCAATCACCATAGAACAAGTAGCATGGAACCTTCGCCAGAAGGGTCATTTGCTCAATATGAACTTAAGAGACCGCACCAAAACCAGGCCTGCTATTTACAAGCTACTACAAGGAGGAACTATTAAAAAAGAAGAGATTCTGGAAATGTTGATCCCGAAACCAAGGAGATCGAGCACACAGGCTGAGTTATGGGAAAGGTATCAGGCTGGAGATCCAACCATTGGAACCCTGGGAAATGATGGAAAATACCAGTATTTAATAGATTACTGGTTTGAGCCCCGTGTCTATGCTGATGCTCCTCCAACTGGATGGGGTCCAGAATTTGAAGAGGAAGATAAGAAAGCAAAAGAAGACGAGTTTGTGGGTATGATCGAAGGTGGACCTAGATCCATCAAAATCGAAATAGGCAAAGGTAGTGAAGATGGATCAACTTCATCAAAGCCTAAGAACTATACCTTTCAGATACCCCTTGCTGTGAGTGATTAAAGCCGCTCCATTTGATTATAAGGCGGTAAATCATGCTTCAATGGCCATGGTTGGTGGCCTTACTCGCTCAGGAAGAGTTTATGAGTCGACCGGAAGAATGCAACTGTGAATATGCCACAGCAGCAAAATGAAGAAGGAAGAAAGATGAAGAGAAGTCAGCATTGGCAAAACTGATGAAAGCAAGTGAATACAAGGTTGTCGAGCAGTTGGCCAAAATACCTGCCCAAATATCGCTCATGAGTCTGCTGATTAGCTCTAATGTACACCGTGAGGCTCTTTTCAAAGCCTTAGAAGAAGTGAAAGTTCCAGAAGGTGTATCAGAAGAAGCCTTGGGGCATATCATCAACTCAATCTTTGCAAATGAGCAAATCATTTTCTCATCTGAAGAACTGGGAGAGGAAGGGATCAACATAACAAGCCCTATTCATCGTAGTCAAAAGCTGTGGAAAGATCGTCTCTCGAGTATTAGTTGACAATGGATCCTCTTTGAATGTGTGCCCCTTAGCCACTTTGAGCTTATTGGAAATTGAACCGTCAGACATCAAACCAAGCTCTATTGTGGTTCGTGCTTTTGATGGTCAAAAAGAGATATAATAGGTGAAGTGGAGTTAGAAGTCACCATCGGGCCTCAAACTTTCATTATTCCTTTCAAGTGATTGACATCCCCAGAACATTCAATCTGCTGTTGGGAAGACCATGGATCCATGCTGCCAGAGCAATACCATCAAGCCTGCACCAGAAAGTTAAGTTCATAGCCAATGGTCAACTCATCACTGTTATGGGAGAACAGGATTATGCCATTTACAAGGAGACAGCTGTCCCTTACATTGGAAAAGAAGGAGAAGAAGACTTCGGGCTTCAAATGTTTGACGAAGTCTGTATGATGATGATGAGAAAGAAACTCAGGTGGGAACCTTTGGACTGGGTTATTCCCCCACTTGTGCTGAAGTGGTGGAAATGAAAAACCAAATGAGAAGAAGGAAGCTCGACAAGGAATATGATCCAATCATCAAAATTCCTCACATCAGCCATTCCTTTCCAAAGCCACATCATATCCAGCAGCCAGATGATATCAAAGAAGATGCTTCATCCAAAGAAATGATCTTGAGAAATTGGTTCTCTATGCCTTGCGCTAGTATTAAGTCTTTTAAGTAAGAATTTATCTAAGACTAGATTTGTTTTTGTGTTTTTCAGTATTATGTGATGCTCAAATAAGTGTACTTAAACACCGTCCCAGTTTAATAAAATTTATTTCCGTTTGTGTTTTCACATATTCTCATACATTCCTCATTCATATTCAACCAGATTCGACAATTGTGATGAAGTTCAGGGATATCTCGCGCGTATAATTAATGAAAATATCAATATCACCTCTAACTCTACTGGGTTAGATGTTGAAGATGATATTGATTATCAATTTAGAACACAAGAAATTTGGCAAAATTTTGAACAAGGAAGATTGAAATTCCCGAAACCATTGAAGTGATTAATTTGGGAACAAGTGAAAACCCTAGGAATCTGAGGATAGGGGGAAAATTGCCTGAGAGCACGGCACAAGATTTAACCAAGTTATTAGCCGAATACTTGGATGTTTTTGCATGGTCGTATAGCGATATGCCTGGTTTAGACCCATCCATTGTGGTTCACAAATTGCCAACAAAGGAGGATTTTAAACCTATAAAGCAAAAATTAAGGCGATTTAGGCCGGATTTACTCCTCCAAATCAAGGATGAAGTAAAAAAGTTGCTTGAAGTAGGATTCATTGAGGTTTCTGATTATTCGGATTGGGTATCAAATATAGTGCCAGTACTTAAGAAAAACGGGAAAGTAAGAATCTGTGTGGATTTCAGAGATCTAAACAAAGCAACCCCGAAAGATAATTTCCCGTTGCCTCACATCGATGTTTTAGTAGACAATACCGCTGGAAATCATCTATTTTCATTCATGGATGGATTTTCAGGGTATAATCAGATATTAATGGCCGAAGAAGATAAGGTCAAAACCACATTCGTTACAGCCTGGGGAACTTTTTGTTACAAGGTCATGCCTTTCGGTCTCAAGAATGCCGGGGCAACTTATCAACGAGCAATGCTTGCTATACTTCATGATATGATGCACAAAGAGGTGGAAGTATATGTAGATGATATGATCGCCAAGACAAAGGAAGGAGATGATCATGTAGTGGTGTTAAGGAAGCTTTTTGAAAGATTAAGGAAGTTCCAGTTGAAATTGAATCCAGAAAAATGCACTTTCGGAGTGACATCTGGAAAATTATTAGGATTCATGGTTAGCCAAAAGGGGATAGAAATCGATCCTGATAAAGTCAAGGCGATTCAGGATTTGCCTCCACCAAAAACATTAAAGGAAATCAGAGGCCTCTTGGGAAGGTTGAATTACATTGCTCGATTCATATCACAGCTGACTGATAAGTGCCAACCGCTGTTTAAACTGCTAAAGAAGAATGCCCTAATTGAATGGAATGACGAATGTGAAAAAGCCTTTAATCGGATAAAGCAGTATCTGACGAATCCACCAGTACTGGTTACTCCAAAACCGGGGAACCATTGTTCTTGTACTTGACAATTCTTCCTGAATCTATGGGTTGTGTGCTGGGCAAAAAGATGAGGAAGGAAAAGAAAGAGCTGTTTACTACTTAAGCAAGAAATTCTCAAATGGAGAACAAAAGTATTCAGAGATAGAAAAGACCTGCTGTGCATTAGTATGGGTTATGCACAGGCTTAGGCAGTATACGCTCTTCTACTCGATCGAGTTGATTACGAAGCATGATCCATTGCGATACTTGGCACGCAAACCGGCTTTAGTAGGTCGAATCTCGAAATGGCAGATGCTACTTTCTGAATTTGATATCATTTATGTAAATCAAAGTTCAGTCAAAGGACAAGTTTTAGCTGATCAACTCGCAGAAAGCCCAGTTGATGACGAAGAATTAAAGGAACAAGATCAGTTTCCAGATGAAGGCATCAGAATAACAGAAACAGAAGCCGAAAACAACAATTGGAAGTTGTATTTCGATGGAGCAGCCAACGTATACGGATGTGGAATAGGGGCAGTCCTTATCTCACCAAAAGAAGAACAGTTCCCGGCATCAGCCAGATTAATGTTTCCTTACACAAATAATGTAGCGGAATACGAGGCATGCATCATGGGATTAGAAATGGCAATTCAAATGAATATGAGGAGCTCGAAGTGTTTGGAGATTCATCACTTATCATTTTCCAAACTCGAGGCGAGTTCAAAACTAAGGATCCCAAGTTGATTCCTTATCATAATCACTTGGCTGAGTTAACAGGAAGGTTCAAAGAAATTTCCTTCACTTATGTGCCGAGAACTCAGAATCAATTTGCTGATGCATTGGCTACTCTGGCCTCTTTGATCCAATTCACTGAAGGAGTAAGAATACAACCTTTGCAAGTCCGAATAAGAAGTGAACCCGCATTCTGTGCTGTGATTGATCAAATGAACCATGGTTTCAAGATATCAAAATTTCTTGCAAACAGGTATTATCCTGAGTGTGCTACAAAAAAGGATCAGAAATCATTGAGACGTCTGGCAAGTCATTTCTTGTTAAGTGGAGATACCTTATACAGAAGGTCATTTGATACAACCCTATTGAGATGTGTAGATGAAAAGAAGCTCAAAAATTAATGGAAGAAGTTCATGAGGGAGTATGTGGACCTCATATGAACGGATATATGCTAGCTAAAAAGATTATGAGGCTAGGATATTTCTGGTTAACCATGGAATCAGACTGTATCAAACATGTGAGATCTTGTCATCTATGTCAAATTACGCAAACAAGATAAATGCTCCTCCGAAGGAATTACAGTCAATGTCAACACCATGGCCGTTCTCAATGTGGGGAATAGACGTAATCGGGCCAATATCGCCAAAAGCTTCAAATGGTCATCGATTCATACTAGTTGCAATCGATTACTTCACCAAGTGGGTTGAAGCTGCTTCATACGCCAGTGTGACAAAAGCCGTTGTGGTGCGATTCATCAAAAGAGATATCATTGCTCGATATGGAACTCCAGAAAGTATCATTACGATAATGGTACAAATTTGAACAACAATGCAATGACTGATTTATGTCAGCAATTCAAGATTAAACACCGGAATTCCACTCCATATCGCCCACAGATGAATGGAGCAGTAGAAGCCGCCAACAAAAACATCAAGAGAATCATTGAGAAGATGACAATTGCATACAAGGATTGGCATGAAATGCTCCCATTAGCATTAATGGCATATCGAACCTCTGTAAGAGTGTCAACTGGGGCAACGCCCTATTCCCTGGTATATGGAACTGAAGCTGTTTTACCAGTAGAAGTTGAGATTCCTTCGCTCCGAGTATTGGCTGAAACAGAGCTCGAAGAAGCTGAATGGGTTAGACAAAGGTTGAACAGTTAAATCTTTTAGATGAAAAAAGATTAACCGCCATGTGTCATGGCAATTATATCAACAAAGGATGGCTAGAGCATTTAACAAGAGGTTAAGCCAAGAAATTTCCAAGAAGGTGATTTGGTTTTGAGAAAAATGCTGCCAAATGTGCAAGATTCCAGAGGAAAGTTCACACCAAATTATGAAGGACCATATATAGTGAAGAAGGTCTTATCGGGAGGAGCATTAATCCTTTCCCAAATGGATGGACCCAATTTAAAGGATCCTGTGAACTCAGATGCTGTAAAGTTATATTATCCTTGATCAATAAAACTTGTCATTTCAAGTGATCAATTGATTTTATTTTAATTAATTATAAGCAAAGTTGATATTCCTGAAATTCTCTGAAGTCGAATCAAAGCCTGAAATTCTTTGAAGTTGAATCAAAGCCTAACCCACAAAATTCTTCTGAACAAATTTCCAATCAAACACCATTTGAATCATCAGAAAAGAAATTTGAGCATCTTATAATACTGAATGAATGCTTTATACAGTTTGGTCTATTGATTGTTCTTATTTTAAAAGAAAATATTATGGCAAGAATAACTAATTTTGATAGAAAATTGAAGCATGTTGGATTGAAAAAAAAAAAGAAGAAGAAAAAAAAAGAAGAAAAAAAAAAAAAAAGAAGAAAAAAAAAGAAGAAAAAAAAAGAAGAAAAAAAAAAAGAAAAAAAAAAGAAAAAAAAAGAGAAAGGAAGAAAAAGAAAAAGAGAAAGAGAAAGAAACCCCAGTGGATTGAAAAATCACAAATACCCTCAGTCTAGACAGATAGTCTAGTACTACCCAGACTCAAAATCCATCCTTTCGAGATGGTGACCCAAAATCCATCCTTTCAAGATGGTGACAAAATTCAGAAACCCATCAATTGAAGATGGTGATCAAGACAAAATTCAGAAATTCTTCGCTCAAGATGGTGATCAAGACAGAGTTCAGAAATTCATTCACTAGAAGAATATGATCAAGACAGAAGTTAGAAATCCATCATTCCAGATAGAAACCAAAGCCCATTGGTCCGGCAAATGACCAAAGCCCATTGGTCCGGCAAATGACCAAAAAGCCCATTGGTCCGGCAAATGACCAAAGCCCATTGGTCCGGCAAATGACCAAACCAAAGCCCATTGGTCGGCAAATGACCAAAGCCCATTGGTCCGGCAAATGACCAAACCAAAGCCCATTGGTCCGGCAAATGACCAAAGCCCATTGGTCCGGCAAATGACCAAACCCAAAGCCCATTGGTCCGGCAAATGACCAAAGCCCATTGGTCCGGCAAATGACCAAGACCAAACCAAAGCCCATTGGTCCGGCAAATGACCAAAGCCCATTGGTCCGGCAAATGACCAAACCAAAGCCCATTGGTCCGGCAAATGACCAAACCAAAGCCCATTGGTCCGGCAAATGACCAAAAGCCCATTGGTCCGGCAAATGACCAAACCAAAGCCCATTGGTCCGGCAAATGACCAACCAAAGCCCATAGGTCCGGCAAATGACCTAACCAATCTCAAAATCTAAAGGAGAAGCTAAGCAAAATTGGTTGTCTTTTTGTCTTTGTGGCAAAAGTTTTGTTCAAACTTTACCACAAAGAGGGCAGCTGTAGACACCCAATTTTTGCCCAATTAATTAAGGCTTAAAATTTAATTTAAATTCATTTTCCAAAAGCCTTAAGTATTGATGAAATTGGCTAAGTGATCAAGGCACAGGCCAAATGCCTGTTGGTTAAACATATGGACCCAAACACACACTCAAGCTCAAGGACACAGGTTCAAACCCTAGCAAAGGCAAATTTTTGCCTTTTTTTATTCATTTTGTCAAATGTGACTCTTGCCTTACTTTGCTGCATCAGTTTTAAACTGACAAAAAAATCATTGATTGTCAAAATTGATGATGGGATTGCAAAGTGGTTACAAAGTGGTTACAAAATTAGTGCAAAAAAACAACCAAAAGTTACAAAATTCAATGTATAAAGTATTCAATTGCACATGAATGAGAGTTACAAAAATTGAGTGGATGAATCTGGCATGGAATATGAAAACAATCATCAATTCATCAGTTTCAAACAATTAATCATGGATTTTCTAATTAAATTCGTGAAAAATCAAGGGGCAAAAATCAATTCATTTTTGAAACGGTTTGAAACGTAAAATTGAGCTTGCAACCTATAAATAGGAGGTCCAAGGAGCAAAAGGCACAAGTCAATTTCAACAAAACACAATCAGAATGAGTGAATTCGAAGATTTCGAAAATTAGGGTTCTTAAAGAGAAAATTCGAAATTTGAGAATTTCGAATTGTTTTTGATTCAATTGGAGTGTTTAAGGAGCTTTAAGAACAAGTTTAAAGTGATCGAGTGTGCTTTAATTTGATCAATTTGTTCAAAATCACCTCTATAATTTTTTTTATTATTCTCGGATTTGCGCCGCCGCTACCCACCACCGCGAACCGCCGCTTCTGGTGGTTCTGAGTGAACGCCACCACCACCAACGGACGCGCCACCAGCATAGAAGTCGGGCCGACAAGCTTAGGGAAGTCAACAACCACCAGGGACGGCCGACGAACGCTCGAAAGATCACGTCATTGTCTTCCTCGCGCGACGAAGATCCGAATCCGACCCGAAAATCCGAATCCCAACCCGGTCGGTTATTGGTCAACGGTCGTCGGTCATCAGTCAACGGTCAACCCTGATCAGATGGTCCAGATTTAATCAAGTAGATCAGACGGCCCAGATTCAATCAAGCAGATCAGCGGCTCAGATTTGATCAAGCAGATCAGACGGCCCAGATTCAATCAAGCGATCAGACGGCCCAGATTTCATCAAGCGATCAGACGGCCCAGATCGAGTCAACAAGATCAGACGATCCAGATCGGTCAGCGAGATCGACGATCTAGATCTCGTCCGCTTCATCCGACGGTCCAGGTTAATCTGCATTATTTTATTAATAGTTTATTATATAATTAATTTCAGAAAATAATAAAAAATAATAAAAAATAGTAAAAAAATTATAAAAATTCATAAAAAAATTCAGAAAAATTCAGAAAAATACAGAAAAATCCAGAAAAATCAAAATATTTATTTTTTATATAAATTTATTTTTTTATATATTTTTGATATTTTTTGAATATTTTTAATGTGTATTTATACACAAATTGCATATTTAATGCATGAAAAATATTTTTAATATTTTTTAAATTATTCTGGATATGTTGTGAAATTATGTGATGATTTTTTTTAAAAAAATAATAAAAAATATAAAATATAAAATATAAAAAATAGATAAAAATGACAAAATTGGATTTTCCAAAAAACAAAATTTTTTCAAAAAAAATATAAAATAATAAAAAATGATTTTCGGACTTAGAAAAATTATATTTTCATAAAATAAAAAAAAATCAATTGATTAGATCATAGGAGCATCAAAAAAAATGATTTTTTATAAAAACTTGAAAATTTAATGAACTTAAATTGAGAATAGTTCAAAAAATTAAAATTGATCAACAAATTCTTTTTTAAAAAGAACTACGTTTTGTCTGATCTCGATTAGCGAGTACGTAGGCACCTGCGGGGCGACATAAAAAATAAAAAAAGTTTTGTTTTTTTGTAAATATAAGTTTTTTTAAAAAAAAAAAAAGAAATATGTTTGTTGTTATTCATGTTCTAAAAAAAATAATAAAAGTAAAAATGAAGAAAAACATGTAAAAAAATAAAATGAATGATTTGACTTGTAAATATTTCTGTTGTAATATATTATTAGAGTTTTTTTTTTTTGAGCATATAAAGGATAGATTATAAATTTAAAATTCCAAAAGTGGTAACCATTTGGTTTTAATAGGTTAGCCCCCGAATCCATGATATCTGGTTTTAAAAGTTTGTTTTTTTAAAAAAAAATCAAATTTTTTCGCAGACTAGTAGCTAAGTTAGGATCAACCGACCCATTGATCCTAGCTTTTTATTTTTTCCTGATTTATATCGGGTGGCGACTCTAAATTATTTTCAAAAATTAAAAATTTCTTTTAACCCCTAGTCGAGGATTCATGTTAAATGGGTTCGGGTTTAATGTGAATCGGGTTAGGAGAAATGAAAATGAACCAGATAGTGACTTAGCCAATTTCATCAATATTTAAGGCTTTTGGAAAATGAATTTAATTAAATTTTAAGCCTTAATTAATTGGGCAAAAATTGGGTGTCTACACATATGATTGTAGTATGTGTTATTTTGTTGGATTCTGATAACTTATTACATTGTGGTAATTTTTTTGAATTTTGGCATACAACAGATTTATCATATTTTGGTATGTTTGTTGTACTCTAGTAGTTGTTTTTTATTCTGGTAAGTTCGTCACATTCTAGTAATTTATCTTATAGTTTGATTTTCAGTATTAAGTGGTAGATTTATCATATTCTGGTAAATTTATCGCATTTTTGTTGTTTGTTTAGTAATTTTTCTTTTAGTACTAAGTGGTAAATTTATCATATTTTGGTAAGTTTGTTACATTTTTGTATTTATCTGTTAGTGCTAAGTGGTAACTTTGTCTTATTATGATAAGTTTATCGTATTTTGGTAGATCGATTTTATACAAACTTTTGGAAGTGGTAAGTTTTTATATTCTAGCAAGTTTGTCCAATTGTGGTATGTGTTGTTTTTATCGGATTTTAGCACCTTCGTCACATTATGTTAAATTTGTCTTATTTTGATATGTAGTAGATTTATTATATTCTAGTAAGCCCATTACATTATGGTTGTTTGTCTATTAATGCTAAGTGGTAAATTTGTCAAATTTTGGTAAGTTTATCGCATTGTAGTAAGTACATATTGTTCATAACATTTATACATCGTAAATCTATCGTTGCATTATGGTAAGTTTGTGCTACATTGTGGTAACTTTGTTCGATTTTGGCATGTGGTAAATTTGTTTTATTTTGCTAATTTTTTTGTTCGATTGTGGTACGAATATGACATGTTTACCCGGTCATATCCTAAAATTAGGTTGCAAGTACGTGACTTAAGCCCAGTTTTTTCCCTACTTTCACTATATTTTACTTAACTTCTTCTATACTTTATTGTACTTTTCTTCTAAAATTAATTTTTGACATTCCCTCTCTCTTGTCTTCTAGCAGCTGTTGCCCACTCCCTCTTTTCTCTCCATTTTATTTTATTTTTCATTTCTCTTTCATACTTTTATTCATTTCATTTTTCTCCTATAAATTCCCCTTCCCTCCTTCATTTCTTACACACTTTTACTCTACTATAACTAAACTCTTACAGATTTTTCTCTCAATTCTCTCCTCTTCCCTCTTTAAAATCATGCCACCACAACAACCCCTCCCCCTCCTTTAGTGTCTTCCAATTTTTTTTTTCTTTTTCCATCATCTATTTTAGATAGGAACTAAACCCTTTCTTTATATTACATTATGTGATATGAATATATGTGTGTGTATGCCTCCCATGCTTTCCACATGAAATCCCTATAGTACATATGCTAGGAAATGGAAAAGTAAAGACAATGTATTTTTCATATCATGTTTATGTTCATATTTATTTTATGTCTTTATTACAAATCTAACTTTTTATATGTAAATATGTATATATGTGTATTATAATTTTTGGAGCCTAAATGATCATTAAGGTAACTTTATTTATTTCATACATTTATCTATTGCAAGCAAATTATTTTTTTCCATATTTTTATAATACTAGTCAATTTCTAATCTTGGACTTGTCCATAATCAAGTCCGAAGGAGACTGGAATAATTCAAGTCTCAAGGAGATTTGAAAAAAAAAAAATGTTAAGACTTCCATAATTTTCTCATTATCTATTTCGATTTTATTTATGAGATTGAAATTATTTCAAGTCTTAAGAAGCTTTAATAAAAATCTAAGAATTCCATATTTTATTTCATTATGCTTGTTCTATTTTATTTTATATGGTGACTGGAATATTTCAAGTCTCAGGGAGTCTTGATAACAAGCTAAGACTTACATGCTTTTGTTTTAATACCTCTATGTTTTTATTTATCGATTTATAATTTATATTATCCTGGCTAATTTCATTCTATTAATTTTATTTTTATGATTGTTATTTTAAGCTCATGCATATATATGGTCATAGATGACGCTGCTACTATGATAAAGTTGATTTTCCAAAAAGTATGAATGTTGGTCGTTCCCTATTATGAAAAATATTTTCCAAAAATTTTATCTCCAATAATTGGGAAATCCTTTCATTAAAAATAAAGAATTAGAAAAAAAAAAAGCACTCCGCTATATTTTTCAAAATGCCAGAATGAACTCTCCCAAATTGTAAATGCTGACAATACTTTATTATGTAAAATTTTCTAAAAATATTTACAATACATGTATAAACCTTCTTATTAAAAATAAAAATTTAAAACAAGTCATTTATATAATTTTTCTTATATGCCAAAATTTAAAATATTTAAAAGATAATACAACTTAGAATAATTTATATCCAACAACATCTAAAGTTTATGTCTTGAAAATAATTAGCTAAAAAAATTTTGGTATAAAAATGAAATATTCATGAAGTTAAATAAATATAAAATTATGATTTTGAGTTGAGCATTCATAGTTGTAAGAATCAAGAGTCAAAATTTTATTTAAACATCCAAAAATGTTTTTTTCCCAAAAACTTAATTTTTCTACCTTCCACGAAAGTTGTTTTAATGAATTTCTTATTTTGAACAACATCACTAGAATCATGCATGTAATGTGAGTTATCATTACTAGATGATTTCTAAAGATGGGAATATTTTATATTTGATTTATAGAGTCCAACTGAAGTAAAGATTTTAAAAATTGAAGACAACAAAGTCTGGAACACAATGGATGCATTATGTACAGTGCCATTTTGCAACCCAAACGACTTCAAATAGTTAAAATAACGTTATAAATGGATAGAGCATTCAAATTAGGTAGAAAACGACTACTCATATGCGAAATTTCGAGTTAAATTAAGCAAGTTATGGTTATTTTAAGTTGGAACTTTCATAATCGGAAAAAATGACCCGAATAAAGCAAATAGAGTTAGAATTTTAGTAAAATCAATGTGAAATACTCATTTTTTATATTTCTTTTATATAGGTGACAAGGACCTAAAAGCCCCCTTTCTCAAATATTATTTTAATTAAGCAAATTACATTATGGATGAGTGAATTTATCTCTCTACTTTACGTATTCATGTTTGTGCTTATAATATAGAAGCACTAGAAAATAGGAAAAAGATAAAAAAAAATAATGGAATATGCATGTAGGTATGCTTATGGGATATGATTGTATGTGTGGTGATTGCTAAAAGAAAGTTAAATATATCGGAACTTGAATTGTTAATTAATACTTTGCTTTCAATGCCATGATTGCATTATTTGTACATATCTCAATAGTCATCCTTGACAATGTTAATAACTCAATTGAGAATGAAATAATAAATTAATCATGCATTGACACGAAGTGAGTCACATCATTTTCGCTGCTATTCCTTCACTTGGGATGAGAAAATTTTAGTGGTGGTATATAAGAGCTGAAAAATCTACAAAAATTATGCGATATGTAGGAGCCTAAAAATCTACACACTTTTATGATGATTGTATGGGCCTGTAACCTCCTTAGCCCCGAATGGGGGGCGTAAATTCATATGCTTACTCAACAATAACTTGTTTGATTTATTTTGTATGAGTACGTTATTACGAGAATATTCTCACTAAGCTGGATGTAGCTTAAACACTCCCCTTTCCCCTCTCCCCCCAACCCAGTAGTTTATTTTTGTAGGAAAAATCAAAAGCTAGAACTGGGATAGGATTCAAGTGTATAGTGTACTAAAGATCATGTCAAGATAAATAGAGGATTAGGAAGATTTAGTCCAAACTTCAATGAAAGAAAGATTTCAAACTTGATTTTCTCTATTCCTTTAATAATTTATTTGTAGTTAAAGGATAGACTTGAGATTACCTTATCTTATCTTTTGGTAGGGTATTCAATTCTCTACAATCCTTGTGATATATGGAAATATCGATATCCAAAACTATTTTTCTAAATATATATATATATATGTATAGCATATTGAGAGAATAAGTAGTTACAGTCTTGTAGTCTCTGACTTGCAAAGTGATCTTCATGTTATAGGTGCATACATGATACAACGACTTTAAAGCAAATCTACTAGGTCCCTATTTCGGTTCATGACAAGTGGTGTATAAGTGGATTGTATGGTAGATTTATGGTGGTTAGAAGATTGAGAAAAAGAATAGATAGGTTTAGAAAATTAATTTAGGGTAAGAAATTTGGATTTATGAAGTTTAGAAAGGCTTATAGCATGTAAAAGGCTATTGGGCTATGAAGCCAAAACTTCTTGTTGAATTATGGGTTTAAGACCCAAAATGAAATAGCTTTTTAAGAAGTTCTCTAAGAGGCCAGTGGCATGATTAGAGAGAAACTCAAATTCATGCTTATACTCTTGAACAGAACCAGTTTGAACCAACTTAGAAAGTTTTCCTTGAAAATCATCAAATTAATAGGGTCCAAAGCGAGACTCCTAAGCTTTAAGAAAAGCAGACTTTGTAGATAACAAACTACTACGAAAAAGCCATTGATACCAATCTAAAGCTTCATCCTCCATAGCAAAAGAAGCCATTTTCAATTTTTCTATATAAGGAACATTGTGAAAATCAAGGAATTGATTGGCTTGAAAAATCCACGATAAAGGATTTGATCCTAAAAACTTGGGTAGTTCCAATTTAATGTTTATAACAGATGAATGAGTAGATTCCTCATTAGTACCAGATACAAATGGAGAAGATGATGAATCATTTCTTGATGATTAAGTATTATTGTTATTCTGATTCTTCATTTGTAATTTAACAAAAGCTAATAGTAGCCACATATCTGAAATCAAGCAATCAATCTTTGATTCTAAAGAAAGAAGGTTACATTCATGTTGAAGAAGTTCTTCCTGTAACTTGCTAACACCACGAGTACCATCAACAATTATTGAATCCAAAATATGAATCAAAACAACAATGAAAGCACTAATGTTAAGCCTTACCTATTAAGCCCACAAAAAACAAAGTCGGCACTCTTTTGAAAAATTAATGGGCAAAAATAAAAGAGAGGAAAACCTTGGAATGTTAGGATCTCTCTCTTGTCTACACACAAAAGAACAAGGTATATTTCTAACTTTCCTCTCTATTATTCTTGTTTTCATGGTTAAACTAGGGTTTCAGGATTTTCATAGATCTCAATATTTTGATGAATGAAAATTATAGATGTAATACCTCTATCATGCATCTAAGCTATATTTGTTGTTTATTTGCAAGGTAACACTAACTGGTCTGATTAAAGCTCACATGTTGATGTTCTCTTGTTGCTTCTGTCTCTTTTATTCTTTGTTTAATGTTTTCAACTTTGTTGAGTCAACTACAACTCATAGTTCAATACAACTCATGAACTTTATATGGTTAGTTACAATGAAAACTGTAGCACAAGTTGTGTGTACTCAGAAGTGAATTTTATTGTCTATGACACTATCTTTGCACCCATCAAATAGTCGAACAAATATTGAGGCTTCTTTTTAACTCTAGTACTTATATTCATAACAGAAATTCTCATGGAAGCAAAGCATAGATAAAAGCTATTGTTCCTTGTGTGGAGCTAATTACAGTCGTACATAATGAACCTTATTTAAGATGTAGAAAATAAGAAATATTTCACTAGAATATACTACATATAAGTACTAATAGAATATGGAAATGTGTACAATTTTTTTTCTATCTACTATCACCACTATTTGACAAATTTATATTGATACTCATCTACCACTTATCCAAACACATAGTACATTAATACTAAGTTTTTTTTTTTTATAGAAAATGGGCTGGATAAACTTAAGAAATCACAAAGCCAATTGACAAGCACTCGTTACTTATGAATTTAATCCAAAATACGATTATCACAATCATATTAAACTCCAAAAAGCTCAACATCAAGAATTTTTCCATATCTTGTCTCTCAATATTGTAGATTTCTTTCCACGGGGTACATATTTCTATCAAAAACTTGATAATCATATAAAGATCACATAAATTGTCTCAAACGGTGTCCATATTTCTATTGAAAACTTGATGGTCATGTAAATTGTCTCAAAAAGTCCTAAAAATGATTTCCACATGTAGATTCATCATTTGTCCTTTTCTTCCTCACTTTCTTCTACTTAGTTTTCTCCTTCAAACTTGCATCTTTCTTTAATTTTATAATAAGTAGTGTAGCAAGATCAAGCATAAAAGCAATGGAGTTCGTCCTATCAAGCTGATCCAACTTAATAAATTCCTATTTCATAACTCGAAAAACTACAATCGTTTCACTAGCCATAATAATTAAATTATCTAATATAGTAAGAAATATTGTAAATTAGGCCCAGTAAAATAACAATATATGACACTTAAAGGATTTACATATTCTACACAAAATTTGCTATGAAATTTTAGTGTGGAATTTACCATTGGATACAAATAAGACTTGAATGACAAATTTTATTTTTAAGTATCAAACCATAATATCTGGACAAAGATGAAATGTGAAGTGTTTATAATACTCTTATAAAGAGAATGTAGAAAATTATTTTAAAATTTAGGTAAAAATTCTAGAGTAAAAATGAGAAGCAACACATTTAAATATCTTATGGGTAGTGGTTTTTTTTTTTTTTAAAGAAAGCAACACTTATTAAGAGTCATTCTTTAGAATTCAAATATAGAATTCAAATGTTTATCTACTAGATGGACTTATATTACATATGAATTGATCTAAACCTAACCATGAATGGATATAATTCGAGTATTTTCAACCCACTGTAGATTTGATCGAAATTTGCAATCAATAGCCTTTTTCACTATTAGGCTTCTTTTGCTTTCACCAAGGATTTTTGAGCATTCCTAAAAAGTTATATCTCTTTTTGCTCATGTTAAAAAGGGAGTCATTTCAATTAAGGGTTAATATCATATGTAGTATCTAAACTTTGACAAAATATGTAATTAGATACTTGAATATTAAAATTGATCTATTTAATGCATGAACTTTAAAATTAATCAATTTAATACCTAAACAAACTAATTGTGCACGACAACAGTATCTCCATCAAGTTCTTTCAATTACTAAATTGATCAATTTCAAAGTTTTTTAGGTACCAAATTGATCAAGTTTAAAGTTCAAGTACAAAATTTATCATTTTTAAAATTCAAATACCTAACTATATATTTTGTCAAAGTTCAAATACCATTTGTGATATTATCCCCTTAATTAATTATTAAACGTTCCACATACTTAGTTCATACTTTAAAATACATTACTGGCAATATATTTCAAGTAATTAGATTTGACATCCTTAATCTCAACTCACACATATCAAATTAAGGAAAAAAAAAAGGTCATTTAAAAAAAATTACAATAATCCCACAAAGTTTAAAAAAAAAACCCAGAATTAGACAACTTAATCTCGTCTTTTAAAGAAACGAAGATAGAATGAATCTCGTCTCTTGACTCGTCTCTTCAAGAAACGAAATTAACTTGCTTAATTCTGAAATTATTTTCCTTCTAGTGGTATTTTTGTAATTTTTTAAATATATATATATATATATATATATATTAATTTCCTTTTTCCTCTAGCCAGACCACACGATATCAACACTAGAACCCACCACTCTCAGTTAAGAAACGTAACACTTGTTATTGGTGTGATTGCAGGGGGACGGATGAGACACCACTTGAACAAGGAAACTCGGCTCTTCAAGGTATGCCTGTATGCCCATTCTTGACGCCCACACAAGCCTAGTGCTAAATCCATGGACTTGCGAAATGCTAAGAAAATGTAAGAAGAGAATTTAGGCATCTAAATGCTTTGAATGTTTATGGTAGGTTGTGTCTCTCTCCAAATGTCTATATATATGAAATGAACGCATAGTTGAACCCCACACAAACTAATTCACACAATGCTAAATAAAAAGGTTAGCTTCATAATCATTTAATCTAAAAATTTAAGCTTATAGATATGGTATGGACTATTATATTTATTATGTCACACTCTCTTCATTTATAGGCCAAGACTGATTTTGACTAAGACTTATCAAATGAACAACTTAAGTTTAATAAGATTATAAGAAGTGCACGGAGAGTTAAACTCATAACCTTTACTCTGATACCATGTTAAAATTAGCACCACAACCATCTTATCTAAAAGTCTAAACTTATAGATATGATGTAGCTATTATGTTTATTGTGTGACTCTGAATGGAGGCGAAACCAGCCAACAAGCTCACCGAAAAGAAAAGGACCATGTAGAAATTTTAAGTATTTGCACTCAAATGCATAGATCTATCTTGTAACATCACTCCATGAACAAAAACCAGTGTCAAGTATCCGAACAAATAATTTACACACCTAATAATTTTTTCCATCTATCGTGTTACAGCTACCAGGTGTCATAAGGATTTTCTGAAGAATGAACCGACATACATCTGTATAAGAATAGCAGTAAATAGTTGCTTTACTAACTCATCAAGAGCACTTACACTGACTAACCAACTGACTCAGTATCTTCTCGTTTCAGATCTGTCTTCATTGAGTAACTGTGAAGTTGCTGGGTGAAACTGGTGGTTGTGTCCAAAAAATATAGAACAGATGACATCATAACACAGCATACAAACATAGGTATCGGCCCAAAGATCCAAAGGAAGAGAGGAAATGACACGTAGAATGCCCGCAAGCCTAATGACCAGAAGAAGCTTCCACGGTTTAAGTTTCTGGCAGCATACTCAATACAGTCCATTTTTCCTTGAGATGTTGGCAGGGTAGCCAAGAAGCTCACATGAGCATAATACCTGATAGACTGTACATTGCAAACGAAAGCAACAAGGAAGCATATCAAGATAGAGAAGTACTTTATGGAAGACAGAAGAGTAGTCTTGTTCCCATAAACCAACTTTGAAGCAGTGTTCCCAGAGCTTGATGTGCTGCTCACATAAACACTAATTAGAGAAGTGAGTGTGATTGCTGTTGTTGCTAGCAGAGTAGATGCCATGATATTATTGCGTATGGTCTGAACCGTCAAAACACCATTCTTCAGAGGATCCTGAAACATGGCAATGGATGTAAGAGACCGCTTTGTTGGGCACAAGGTCTAAGAGACAGTATCTCTATCTCATGATGTGAATTAAAACAAACACTCAGTATACAGCAACATTTTCAATTTGTACTTTCAAATTAACATAACAGAAATCCTCAATTTGATTTAACATTTTTAAAATTAACCTTATCTCGGATTCCTCAATTCATATCTTGCAAAATGCAATACGATTTTGCAGTTTGCAAAGTATTAAAAGAAAAGGATTGACATAATGCTTCTAGAATGGATCAATACTCCATTAGAACGATGCATTTATTACATATCTAAAGTTTCCGTGATCAACTTCTAGAGCATATTATGCTTTACTTTGAAATTTAGAAAGACCCGCACCCAGAGAATATTCAAGTTACTCCTACTAATGTTTACTCCAACATTGTTATTCTAAGAATTCAAGAGTCAGGCCATGGAATTATGTACATGGAAGAAAGTAAACACCATACCCTTTACAGGTGATTTGTGATGTAATATTCAAATTTTGTTAGTGAAAAATGAAAAAGAGAAGAAACCTGTTTTCATGATAACAATAAAGTCCAAGAATAAACCTTAAAAGTGGTAGAGTGGAAACGGGTTGATTACCATTTGCAACACCAATCTTTCTTGCAAGTAACAATACCGAAGAAATTCTAATATCAAGGCTAAATTTTCTAGATAAATGAGCAAACCTTTCCAGAAACAAGAAATTTCGCTCTATCAGAACAGACCTCCTTGGATTTTCATAGACTAGTTTAATGAACTAGAAGGGGAAGTAATAAGTTGGATCCAAATTTTCAACATTTTATCCATCAGAATTAAGATTCATATGCAAGGGCACATTGTTCTCCTCTTACATAAGGGGAAAAAAATGATTCTCGCCTACATTTTATCCCAATTCCCAACTTCAAACTCAAAGCAATCATTCCATAGTAAAGCATCATAAAAATTATTACCATTAGCACAGAGTTAACCATAAAAGTATCACTAGTCATGATCAAATGTAAGTTATGAGAAGAAGGGTTAATTACAAAAACATGACCCGTGTTTTGAGCAATTTACAAACACAAGACCTGTGTTATCTTTTTGGACAATTAGGTGACCCAAGTTTAATAAAAAATTGTCAATGTTATTAATTATTATTAGAGAAAATGTGTTAGAGTCTTATAAGTCTAAAAAAATAATGTAATAAAAAATAATAATAAATAAAATTTAAATAAATAAAAATATTAAAATTTATTTTTTGAAAATTAGAAAATTGAAAAAAAAAATGTAAAATTAATTTTTGTGCCCAATAAAATATTGACACGTATCGTTCTAAATTTATTAATAATATTGACATTTTTAAATGAAACTCGGATCACTTATTTTATCAAAAAAGATAACACAGGTCATGTATTTACAAATTGATCAAAATATAGGTCATGTTTTTGTAATTAACCCTAAGAAGAAACAGGGTATCGTTTCATCAAAACTAGATTGGACAAATAGTTTGATGGTCTTGACCATCAGCACAGATACTCCAAACGCTTGATAACCCTCAGATCAATACGACCTACATGTAAGTGCTACAAATCCAATGATTACTAAGTACCTAAAGCACCCCATCTTTTCGATGGTTTCGGTACCATCAAACTATTTCTCGATGAAAAATGAGAAGAATGATTTCTATTTTCAGAGAAGGTGAAATCACTTTTCGTTTATATTTTTCATGGTTGTTAAACACCATGGTGAATCGCTATTTTCCACCATTTTCTCCCACCATCACTTGCTAAAGACCGATTGTATTTGCAACCTCTTTGGATTACCTAAGATAAAACTCGTAACAGATGTGGAAAAGAGCATGGAAAACATTTTTCCATCAAAAAAAACAAAAACCCGCAATGGAAAAATCCTCTTCTTGTAGCAAAAGAGCCCTCTTTGTCCCAAGTAATCACAAAATGAACCAACATGGCATATAAAAATTAACAAGAATTGATGTATGAAAAAGCAATAAGTGTATTGATCAAATGAATAACTACAAAGCTTGGCATATAGATCAAAATGGTTACAAGCTTAAATTTGTTAGGACTGCAGTGCTAACCTTAACAATGCAAAAAAAAAATTTAAATAAAATTAAAAAAAAGCCTAGAATGCAAAACAAGGGACTAAACAATACATAATCTAATATATATACACCAATCTAAACAACAATATGCATATTTACCAACTAAATTACACAGACAAATGAAATGTGGAGACATTTTACGATCCCATCGTGAATCATCCAGTACATCATCATCTCACCGTTAAAAATTTCATTTTAACAATTCATATAGACTAGAATAACACATGAAATGAAAAGTAGTACTAAGTAGGAAGAGAGAAGAGAGAGACAAACGGTCATCATGGAGTGAACCCATTGATCGCGAGACTCAGCATTAAGACCAACGACGGTTTTTCTGGGTTGGCGGATAACGGTGACAACAAGCCATAGATGATAAATCCCAACAATTAATAAACCCAGTGGAACCAGGATGAAGTCTAAACGCTCCTCTTCCATCTTAGCTTAGTCCAAGGTTTGGTTAGGTTAGGCTAGGCCCACATGTGTTTTTTTTTTTTTTTTGGTTCTGTTAACGTTGTTGTCAGTTGTGGTGTTGTAGATTGTGATCATTCATTCATGATTCACTTTGATGTTTGCCAGTTGGCTTCTACTTGCAAGTTTCAGTTTTTGAGAGGCAGGGGATTAGGGGAATGTATTAAAACACACAACAAAAGGAAAGTTCGGACAAGTGAAAGTGACCGCGACGTGTCCATTAAAGAATTGGAAAATGGGGTCCTTAAAAAGTTGACATTTGTTATCAGTTAAATAACGGTTTTTTAAATTTTAAAAATTTAAAAAAGAAAAATTTAGTACTTATTATATACTTTTTAGTATTAAAATATAGGAGATGGATCGTAATTAAAAAAAATTCCTAAAAGTATGGTGGATAAAGAAAAATATCCAATAGTAGTACACATCATATGTATATAGATGACTACTAGGATTGCAATCAAATCGAATCGAATCGAGACAGTACCGTACTAAGCTTAAATTCGAGTTCGATTCGAAATTTCAAAGTCCTAGACTCCTAGTTCGGCTTAAAATAAAATTATTAATCTCAACTTCAATTCAATTAAACTCATTTAGGCTTGATTTATTTTAAAAATATTTTTTTAGTTTTAATTAAAATAATATTGATATTGGAACTCGATTGAATTTGATTAAGGTTATGCTCAATAAAACTTGATTGGGCTCGTGAGCTAATTGAATCAAACATATAAATTTATAGTTCGATTTGATAAACTATTTGAATAGTTCAAATTCGTGTTCGATTCAACTATTTTCGAATCAAACTCAAATAAACATCAAATCGAACTAAAGTAGTTTGTGAACCGGTTTGGTTCATTTGCACCACTAGTAACTACTAATTATATTTTAACACATGAATAAAATAGTTAATATTTTTAAAAGTAACCAGTACTTATACAACCACGTATTTGAATTTCATTAATAGTTACTCATTATATGTATATTATACATAAAAGCCTTTCTCAATAAATAGATGCAAGCTTCCTCAATTTTTTCTTCTTTTTTCCCGCCCTCTTATGCAAAATAATTGGCAGTAGGGTGAAAAACATGTCTGCTATTTTTAAGAAAAATTATAAAAATACAAATTAAAGAAAAAATTACATAATTACTATTGTTATATCTCATATTAAAAATACGATACAAAAATTTCTACAAGTATCACATTTCTAACATGTGATATAACGACGTATTTTGACAATATATCACATGCTAATGCACATTGAATAATTATAAGTGCATCACATATGCAATATACAATATACAAAAAAAAAAAAAAAACATATATCACATGTTAATAATTAAGCACGAAAAAACCCCCTGGCAGCAGCATGTATACAGTTATAATACCAAAGGAAAGCACATTGAGACAGCTAGAGGTTCGCATGGACGTGTAGCAGCACGACCTCCCCAGATCACGAATTTGGAATTCATGGACCCAGAATCGGAGCGGTGGGTCTGTCAAATTCTAAACCGATTAAATCTATCTTCAAAATCTTTTTACGATTTTGTAAGTTAAAATTAAAAGGTAAAATGTAAATTAATATCAAATAAAATAAATTTTAAACTCAATGTAAAAAAAGGCGTAACCTAATTGTTTAGAATAATTGTTTAGGATGAACATTTATATATAAATACATTCACCTGAACAGACAATTATGATCGGCCAAAAATAAAAAACTGACAATTATGATAACAATTTACTCATATTTTCACAAAACTATTCCAGAGTACAAGAAAATAAATATTCACGAAGTCTTTTACCATCCCTCCCAAACAAAACACAATATTTTTCATGCGATTCACCCCTTAAACATCCTTTGTAACAATGGATGTTTCTAAGGACAAACACATCGTATGGGGAAAATGACTAGGGTAGCCGTTATTTGCATCCGCCATGGATTTTTTCACTACTTAAAAAGGAAGTCTTCTCCAAGCGGTGCATATTGTCATGATATTATGACAAGAAAATTCTTAATGAAAAAAAGTTGTCTATGGAAACATCCCGTGGACTATTTACTATTTCGTATTACATCAGGTGAATTGAGCGAAAATTCCACCATCATACATCAAAGAAGGTCAACTACAGCTAGCTGAGGACTTGGAGCAGCTACTCTTGACCATTCTCATGCGCCTTCTGTTGCACCCTCATTTGCTCTGACTGGTGGCTTTTGCCAAGGTCGTAAAACTCAATCTGCAAAAAGTATAGAAAAAGCTATTACGTTGTACACAGAATGATCGTTGCTCGTCAATGTACTTAAAGCCATTAACTTGTAAAACAAACAAAAAATTTTCAGTGACAAGAATCACATCATCCTGGCAGAGAGAACAAGGAAAGAAGGCAAATACCTAATAAGTGGCTTTCTTTGTGATGGAAATACCTCAGGTTTTGCAGTACGCGGCAGTGCTGCTAGCTCACCAGCCTATGAAAAGGAGCATACAACAAAGCCAAAAACGAGTTAAATTTAGTATAAATTGTTGCTAGCTTTTTTGGCAGATTGACCACATTTTAGATTTCAAAGACCCATGATGAAACTAAGCCATAAAGCTCGCATGTCAGAGCATACATGGGGCAGTTTCTGTTATAACCATAGCTGCTAATGTGTCTGTGTAATTTGTGTTTAATTTAAGTTGTATGCAGAGTTGTACATAAAAAGTGTTGGACCAGGGGTGTGTGCAGAACAAGGCTGGCTACTGTGCAGCCAAGTGCAAGGAAGTTTAGAGGGGTTTCAATGTCAGTTAAATTTAGATTCAAAATGGGAGGGAGAATAGGCAGTGGAGATTGCGTTGTAACTGACAGATTATATGCTGTATTTACAGGACAAAGATAGAGGGAACCGAAGAAAAACAAGCCTCTTCTTTTTATCAAATAATTTTAAAACTTAAGTACTCGAGACAGATCGTCAGAATTCACTCTCTTTGACAAGTCCTAAAAAGAGATTATAGGGTTCTCTCTATGATGAGCCCTAAAAAGAGATCATTAGACTCTCTCTATAATCAAATCTAAAAATTTATTTCAAATGGATCCTAGCAGTTCCCATAATCGTTGCACAGCAGACTTCAAAACAATGAACAGTGTAAGATAATAAAAAACCCCAAAGTAGCTTTTTGATTGGTTTGCTTTCACTTTTTAAGTCGTACTTAGGAGCTAGATTCAGGAGCAGACATGATTATTGACAGGACAGATAAACCATTGATGGCTGGACAGCCACGTAGACAGGTAAAAATGCTCACTTTTAAGGTCAGTTATAGGTATTGTGTGGTATAAGAATTATTTGTACCTGTATCGCAAGAGGTGTGTGCGCACCTAGTTGACAAAAATAGCTCACTGTTTTGGAGAGACTTTCATGGCTGGTCTAGCCCATACTTTAGGGATTTAGGGCGAGCACGATGATAACAATTTTAATTATTACAATTTTTGAAATAGACTTGATTACTTTGTATTTTAAAGACCATAAAAGTTGATGGTAGAAGACATTTAAAATTAAGTATTTACATTTGGACTTCTCTCTCGATCATCTGGAAGTATTATTGATTTACACTAATCTATGGATTTGGAGATTTGTCATCAATTAATTAATAAAGAATTCTAATTAATGTGGTATTATCTGGAAATATTATTGATTTAATAGTCTTGGCACATGACAACTTAGCTGATATCAGATCCTATCTAAATCTATAGGAACCTAAGAAAAAATGACTTTTAGAACAGATCAAATGATCACGGCTTAAAGAAAGCGGTAAGCTCTCGCAGTGGTGCACTAAGATGCATCTGAAAGGGCACCACAGTACATACCTCAAGCTCCTCCAAGCTTGCACTCTGTGATAAACTTGGTGAAGAACCAGCTCCATTGCCAACAGCTACTGGCTTTGCTGATGCATCTGTGGTCAAGGACAACAGAGGACTGCCTTTGTTGGCTTTTGTAGCATCCTTGGACTGGTTAATATATGGTGCATCATCTTCAAGCTCATCAAGTTGTTCTGATAAAGCCTGCTGGGGAACACAAGAAACAGATGTGACTTTCTCAATTGCCTGATTCTCTTCTTCTTTTAAGCTTCCCACATTTGCAAGAGAATTCAAACTAATATCATTTGCACCATATCTCACTGGACCATCCAACTCACGACTCTCAAAAACACCAATTTGATTTTCACCCGTGTCACCACCTACTTTAATTCCACTATCATAGTCATTGTAATCTTTTGCAGAAGATGACGTGACAGAACCAGGAGTAAGGCTACCCTCTTGTAGTTCCCCACTTGATGAAGCTATATTCTTCAAATTTCGGATATTAGATTCCGTATCTGCCTCTCTCTTCCTCTTCTTTCCATCATCTCCACTACTGAGAACTGCTTTCCCCTCAGGTGACTTTTCAATCTGGCTATGGCGGGAGGCCTTTGCTTCTAAAGCCCGACGGCTGTCCCAAGTGGCTTTTGTAGGACGGAGAGGCCTAACACCCTTAGGAAATACAAAGTTGGGAATGTTCTTACGTCGAACATGGGCGACAGAAATCTCCATTCCAGGTCTCCTTAGTGCGTACATATTGACAACTTGCTTAAATTCCTCAACAGTTAATCGTATATCAAACTGCTCACCTTCATTTACAGGAACCCCTTGTTTTCTTTGTAGACCCATGAAATAACAGCAATGGAAAGGTCTGGTCTTATCTGTAAAATCACCTGGATGAGGATGGCACTGAAGCATATAGCAAGTGTGTTTCTCAATCTGCATTAACCAAGTCAGTGGCTTAGTAGTGCTTGCTGGAAAAATGCTATAGAGGCTGATAAGGGTCAAAAGCAGGAGAAAGAAGGCCAAAAAAGCTGGACAAGACACAAGAATATAATAGGATATTCCACCTTCAGTGTAAGCTGACGAATACGAGACTCTACCCAACCTTTCCACTGCCTCAGATCATCATCATTTGCTGCACATATATCTATCATTAAGTAATTCTTATATGCTTCAAAGAAAGCAAAAGGCTCAAAGAGGGCATCCCAATCAGCCTTATTTACCTCCATGGCCTGCAACAACCAGTACATACCACTCACTAACCAAGAGATACTCATGAAAGTAACATGGATAACAATAACTAAAAAAGAAGGAAAGAAGGGTTTCAGAAACCTAAAGGTTGACCTAAAATGAAACAGTAAATCACATACAAAAAGTTAGATTGAAATAACTCTGCAAATATAGATACTGTGGAGGGAACTAATAGAGACTAGGCAAGCTCAGTTATCAAGCAACAATAGAAATGTTATGCAATTAGTTACAAAAGGCACAAGTATGACATGCATGACAACACCACAATAATAATAAGCATGAATGTTTCGACTACCATAATAGGGCCTCTGCTCATCATGCAAATGTAAAGAAAGAAATCATCTGATTTAAATTTTCCTTTTTTTTTTTTTATAAAGAAACGCTTCTAATTAAAATAATTGAGAATTCAAAGCACCTTAGGCAACTGTTAGGACCAAAATATCAGATGACAGAATTTAACCTATTTTAGTGTGTTCATACACATAGGAAACACAAGAGAGCAGCTCAAAGGCAGTAGTATTGTTGTGTGTTTTAGCAATAAGAAATAGTGCAGTAGTGATTGCAGATGTATGTCTGTATGGGCTCATGTATGCATGTCACTTGCATCTGTTTTGTATGTATTATGGCCAATCAATCAACAATACACTTCCTCCATGTCTACACACACAAGAAACAATACCAACTTGCATAATGGTAGTGTGTATTATGTCATGTGCATATGTTCGGGTATGTTAAAAAGCCAATATGCAGTATCTTGTGTCCCAGTTGCAAGTAATGTCATGTACGGTAGACTTTAATGTAGTGCAATGGTGTCCTTATCCAAACATGGATGCAATCACAACATCCAGCTCCAACAAGGAAGTCCTCCAATTGTATGCGCCCATACAATATCCTCATAATCAAAGGATAAGATTGAAAGGCAGTGCGAAGAGATGTTAACAGTGTAAGTTGTAAGGCCAAGCCAATCCCATTTTTGCAACCAATGTTGCTTGTTAAAAATGCAGATCAAATTTAGAGATTCTGTCTTAAAACTATCAGGCTCTCAATTTGAAAACAACCAAGGATAAATTTCCCATTCTAGTATAAAATAATTTCAAAGCTAGATGTATATTCAGATATCATCAAATCAAATGCAACCATAGGATGTGAAATCAAAATTGATCTTGTCAAAGATATTGTTCATTCTCTTGTAATGAGCACAAATTATCTGTGTTCAGGGTAGGAAAAACGATATAGGAATTAAAGGAGTCGAGACTGATTCTGACTGTTCTTTCAAGACCCAACTATAGAAATAACATTCAATTTTGTTTCAGCAACACTAAAGTTATTCTTTTAGTTTGCTGATCTCCCCCACGAAGCATGTTAAAGCGACAAAGCGATACACCATAACCATATCTCAATGAATTAGCACAAGCAAGTTCCAAAACATAATATGGACGTGTGTCCAATTACGAGATGCTTGATAATGACCATATAACTATATCAGGCTGATGTTGTTATGTTGTCAAGACCAAAAACCAGGTCTATCTTCCTGCAGACTTGGATTTTAATTATACTACCCACAGGATCTTTAGGTCATTCTCAAATCTGACTAGTCATATTCTCCAAAGGACTAATGCTGTGTTTAGTACCTAATCTTTCCTCAAATATATAATTAATCACCTAAATTTCAAAATTGTCAATTTAATACCTAACTATAATTTTCTTGTTCACCAATACTGCTTATAGAGTAAACTCAAACTGCTAAGATAACACTCCAGTAAAAGGGGAAGTAGTACGTGTCATGTAACCAATATAACAACTAGAAAATTAGATAATTAGCAAGCAGACTAACACACGTTAAAGCTGTTCGGAGTTAATCTGCTTACTTAATTGTCTAATTAGACAATATTCATGCTAATCTGCTTGCTTTATTGTCTAATTTCTAGTTTTAATTGACATGATTCATTTCCTCATGCATTGTGAATGTTAATTCAACAAATAGAGCTAACTCTATTAATTAAGGTAATATTAATGAACACGACAACTTTAATTGGGGCTTTAAAGTTCAAATAGTTAATTACATATTTAGGGAAATTTTAGGCATTAAATATGCCATTAGCCCTTCCAAATATGGCTGGTTGTTCCAATTGACAACTTACTTTGCATATTACTCCTCTCTTCTTCCAAAATATAGATATTGGATTCAGATATTATTATTACCAATTTCAACCAATAGCAATAATATCAAATTTCATAATCTCCCAGAAAAGCAGGAAGTCATACATCAAAATATTAGTAGGAAACCAATACCTCACATATATCATATCCCCTTTGAAACTCATCTGTCATGATGCGCAAGGTACTGGCAGAAACATTGTAGCTAGAATTCATGCATGGGTATGCAGGAGTTATTATAGGCATCAAATGGGACCTGTCCCTTGGATATCTTCTTGGATCCCAGACTTGAAGCCCAAGAGATCCCTCTTCAATATCACACAACATCACAGGATTTGGCCAACGCCATCGTGTGTAGACCATGAAGAAACGAGACACTAACATATTGGGCGAAGCATTTGGATATAGTTGGCATATGCGAGCGACAAGCAGTGCCCAATTTATACCACCAAGAAAGCCAGAAACCTTTTTATAAACAGAACTACATTTAGAAAAAACACAAAAAAGAATAACACAAACTAGCTGATTATAGAAAAATTTACATTCGAATAAACTCCACGACGCTTTGCCCAAAACCTCATACATCTCAATGTTGTACGAAAACTCTGAACAAAATCAAGACAGAATCAGAAAAATATTTCATCGAATTATCAGACAGGTATTTTTCCATTAAAAAACTGTGAAAACAGGCTCCACTTTTAGCCTAAATGTATAGCCAAAACCTGAATATTAGGAACCAGGCGTAAAATTTGATCAGTCACTCTACATCCATTAAGACTACGAACTGTC
Source organism: Combretum micranthum (assembly GCA_024138025.1). Lineage (NCBI taxonomy): Eukaryota > Viridiplantae > Streptophyta > Magnoliopsida > Myrtales > Combretaceae > Combretum > Combretum micranthum. Next base: position 1,935,981 of record JAMXBD010000045.1, read on the forward strand.
TGTTCATCTGCATTCTGTAATATTGAATCCTGCGAGATATCCAAGTCCTGGCAGAAATAACTAGTCACAGTAAATTAAACAAAGCTGAGAAAAGAATATGATTAGGGACACACTACATTCATTATGACTAACTTCAGTTATTAACTTTAGAAGTCAAAAGTAGAAGAATGTGGCTTGATTCCAGTATCTAAGGACTTTTGTTATTAATTAATTCGTGTCAGTAAGTTTCTTTTCCCCCTTTTAAGTCTATTTGGGTTACAAGACAATAGATCCTGTTAATGAAATATAAAATGAGTCACATGCCACATTAGCATAAAAATATGAGATGGCATTTATCTTTTTATATTCATTGTACACATGAAGTGACTAGACACATACCCACAACAGTTTAAGGGGGTAAAAGCAGACTTTTGAGAAGGTTAAGAGTCGGGTAAGAGCAGATTTTTAAAAAGTTAAAAGAGTTCATGCAATTTTAAAAGTTTTCAGGAATATTTATAGGTATATAAATACTTTCTTCTGAAACTATGACAAAGATAGATAATTTTCTTACAAGCTATCCTCAAACTAACCACCTTAAAAATGACAAATTCTAACATGATACAAGATGGATTCACCCACCAATCTACCTTCTCCTCTGATCACTGCTACTAAAAATGCTATTGCTTATTATCTAAGTATCTGCCACTACTGTTACCACATTGATGTTTGTTTATTTTATAACATTAAAAAGCCGCACAATGAATCAAAAAATATAAAGTTGTGCATAGAGGTATTCCAGCTTAAAAGGTATATTAGAATATCACGATATTTGAATATATCCATAAAAGAAACCGTCTTGAAAATCCATTTAGCATCCTTATTATATGATAGTGGATCATTATTTATTTGCAAAAAGTAGCTTAGAGGACTAGATGGTAGTAAATGCCCACAATTAAATCCTCAAAAAGTTCCTTAATAAGGCAAAAAAATAAAAAATAAAAACATGCAGAGAATAATAAATAAATAAGCTACACCCATTACAATATAAACTCTGACCCCATTATCAAAATGTTTGAACAAATCAAGAAGCTGTCATAGAATCAGCACTAGAAGCCAGTTATCATTGGACTGCCTTTTCCTATTTAATCTAGAATAACAAATGCAAAATTTTCTCACACAAACTCAATAGAAAATCTAACAATTGAAGTAGTTTTTAACCAAATAAGTGGCAACATCTGCACTGATCCTACACTAAAGGGTCACATTGGAAAATATGAAATGTATTAAGCATGGAAAAGAAGTACTGCATGCCCAACCACCAATTAGATGTAGAAATGCATCACTTACTTCAGGAATAACCCAAAGTGCCAATTTTGCATAAAGGAGATCTATGGATATGCCATTGAACTTGAATCTCATCACAGGGACATGAGCATCAGGTACTGGGTGCAACTCAGACACTTCACTCATTTCTGATAGCATCCTATGTAACTCGCCAAAGAAATCTTCCTGAACCAATTACATGTAAGTGTTTTTCTTCTTACAGTTCATTAAAAAAAAAAAAGAGAGACATTTTTGTAACTAAGATGAATTAGAAAAGAGATAAGAGAAAAGCCTCTTCAAAAAAGGAAAAAAAAAGGAAGCAGAGACAGTGGGAGCAGATCCTACTTCTCGTGTTGCATGTCTGGGTCCAACACAAAGTGTATCAATATCCGCACCAGGTCCATGCACCTGGAAGAACAAATCATATAGCAATTAATGAGGAAGACACATGAATAAGAAATAGTGTGCAAAAAAAGGTATTCAAAATTACAATGCAAGGGTATCAGACTTTTACAAGTTAATAAACTCCGATGCAAATAAAATATATGCAACAAATTACAAGGACGCAGATTCCTGTAAACCTGTTTGAAAGCTATGTTTTCTGTTCAGATTCATTCTTGTTTCATTGGCATGCTGCCTTTTGGTGTTCAATATAATATGATGGTTATAATATATTGAATATTTTAGTCATTTAGGTTCAAACAAAGAAAAGAAAAGTTCTGAAGCTGGTTCTCAACTTGAGTTTGTTCTGTCCCAAAACAACAGCCTCCTATGTCCTCCACAACATATGAAAAAAGTGCCTAAGATGATACCTTGAATCACCATAAATAACAAAGCAGGCATATAATCCAGTTCTTGACCAAGTATGCAAGGGGAAGGGAATTGGCATATATTCTCAAGCATTATATTAGAGGGATATGATAGCCTAGAAAATATTCACAGGATATAATATGGATAGATGATCTTTAATTAGTAGAATTACCAAAATGCTACTGATAATCAATAAACTTTTGCCCAGCCCCAAAAAAAAAATTAATAAATAAATAAAGTTTTGATATCTTGATATCCTTTCAATTCCAAAAAGTCAATTGCACTTCCAACAATCTTGCTATTTCAAAACAACATGTTCACATTGTTGCAGCTTCACATGTAAAGACATCCAAACATATATGTATATACAAAAAATCAAAAAACTATAGATATAAGATTTTACAGTTGCAAGAAAGAAACATACCCCAAGCCGGTAAGAACCAAAGGTGAAAATCTTTGCATTAGCTTCTTGAACAAGCTGCTCATTTAAACCCTTCGCACGGCTAATAGATTTAACCCAAATCTTCACAATCTGTCACATCAAAAAAAATAATCCAATATGACACATAGATAAAGAGCAAAAGAACATTAAGAACTGCAAAAGTTCAGCACGACCAAAAGTTTCAACATGCTCCGTGATTCATGAAGCATGAACCAAGAAACCATAATCCTGCTATAAGCAACCATGATGCTCTAAATTTCATAATAGCATGAAGTCATCGAAAATGTAGATTCAAATTTATCAACCTGATCCAGTCTTCCAAGCACCTCTTCTCTGCTGACAGCCTCCTCTTGACTCTCATACGGTACCACGTCTTGCAAATACTAAAAGCACCAAAATATTCCAACCCATCAGATAAACCAAAACCACCATTCATTGATACAAAATTCATTACAATCTACTCAATAGGATTAACAACCTTTTCGAGCTCGCGGGTCTTGATAATATCATAATCAGTCGGTCCACTCAAAGAAATTGGTTCCGTGATGCCTAACCGCTGGCCCGTGTTTCGATTATTCAATCCAGGGCTCCCCATTCAACAAAATATTCACTACTACAGAGTTTTTCTTCTTTCTTAAATTTTAGAAATCTTTTTTTTTCCCTTTTTTTTTTTTTTCTATTCCGAGTTTTGTTATGGGGAGTGTTGATGTAATAACTATAATCCAATAAAACAACAGATAATTTTTCTTCTTTTTTTTTCTATATCTTTTGCTTTCTCTTTTCCTCTGGAAAATCAAACAAGAACAAATAAACAAATTCAAAAAGAAAAAAGAAAAAAATAAAATAATAACGATCAACTATATGTTCAATTGTACAGTACTGATGATATGATGGAGAAATAAATCCAAATCAAAATAAATAAAAAAAACCCGAAAAGCTACAAAATTTCCAATTCCCAATAACTTAGAACACTCAAAACACAATAATCTTTCACTCTTCTCTTCAATAGCATGACATGGTACTAAGCTAGATACAAAAAATTCGGTGGATGATTGGCCCTATGTTCTTCTAATCAAAACCCTAACCGCAAATCTTGGCCTGTGTCGAAATGCAAAATATAAAGCCCCTCTTTTTATTTGTATTCTTTCCCGTGTGTTGTAATTGATGGTGCTTCAAACCCTAGACAGAAAAAAGAAAACATTGAAATGAATGAGGAGTTTTAATATATATGTATATATATATATGATTGATGAGATTAGGGCAAAGAATTGAATGAATAGATAGAGAGAGCATGTGAATTTTAGGTGCTTACGTTGTGATTGTGATGAATGAAGAATTGACGATAACGTTGGAAATTCGAAGATTTGAGATGGATTCTGGTGCTGGCTGACAGGCTGAGGAGTTTCTTTTTGGGTTGCTGAAGAGGGTGTGAAATAAACAGAGGGTGAAGCGACCAAAACAGAAATGGTGACTCCAATAAATTGCAGGGGTGGCCAAAGGAAAAAAAGAAGACAGTGAACCTAAAAGGTAGAAGATCCCTAACGCTACCTCATCCTCAACCTTAATATCTTTTTTTTTTTTTTTTTCTGAACCTTAATATCTAAATTTAAGTAGTAAATACAACAATGTCATGATTTATACCGTTTTACAGAGATGGGCCAAAAATATCTATGTATCCGTAACCAGCCAAATCCAAATCAAAAATATAATTTTTTAAATAATTTAATTAAGAAAATTTTTTATCTAAACTAATTTATAAATTTATAATATATTTAAAAAGTAAACAAACTAATCCGTAATATCAAACCAAATTATTTTTTATAAATATAAAAATATTTTACTTATAATTATAAATTTTATCATAATGATTTATTAAATATCATATATGTTCTTATGATATTTATTATACCGTAAATATTGATTAATAATAATTTTCTTTTTTTTAAATTATCTTTTGGATTCAAGATATATTCTTCATTAGTAACTTAATATTGTTTTTTATCAATCATTTGAACTTTGTGGAGTATGGATTTTGTTATTTAGTTATATATCTTATATATATTAATTTTTATTATATATTTTGTTATAGATCACTTTATTCATACATATCTTTTATTGGTAGATTTTTTTTCGCCAAATTTGTTAGTAAAGGTTGATTGAATTATTTTTTTAGAGGATTGTAGATTATATTTTACTATGTATTAGTTAGTAAGTATACCGTGTTAATAACTAAATGATTTTATGAGGGATTATGGATTATAAATATGATGAATTTATAAAATATTTTTTTGAGACTTATAATATGAACTTTATAGTGTGATTTCAATATTTGATTATTCGCACAAATGTAAAATATTATAACTAAGTTTTTTATTGGAATTTTAATTTAATCCATAATTCCAACCAAACTAAATCATTATTTAATGGTTTGAAAAATTTCTAATCCGAACCAAACTGTTACTTAAGGTTTGGTTTAGGAAGGAGAAAAAAAAAACAAACCATAAATTATGGCTTGGTTTGGTTTTAGTGAAACCAGACCAAACCGATCCTCGCCTACCCCCACCAATTTATACCTCAATTTTTTACAATGTTTTAATTATATATTTGAAGTTTTAAATTATCAATTTATATATTTAATTAGAATTTTAATTACTGCTATTTATATCTCATCTCTTTTTATTGACTGTTATAATCTCTATTATTACAAACTAACAATCACAATGCGACACCTGTAATGTTTTATTTTATATTATAGACTCATGTTAAGTCAAGGAAATTCTATGGTCCCGTCGTTAATTTTGACGGGACCGATCACGTCACTATCAACGGCTCATACCATATCCAACTATGATCGAAACACTAAAATAGTTAATATTTCAATTACTATTTATTTTAATGATTAGATTATTAATTGGAATGTCTCATCAATGGGACCATAGAAGCTCTTGTTAAGTCATATTGTCACATAACAGAAATATCACACCATAAATATAAAGTAGAAAAAGATGAGGTATAAATGGTGACAATTAAACATCAAATCAGATGTGCAGGTTAACAATTTAAAATTTCAAGTGTATAATTACAAAAATGCTTAAAATTGAAGTATAAACCACAATATTGTCTCCAATATTATTAAGAGGTTATCATGAGTTTCCTAAAAGCAACTTGAATTCAAGTGGTGATTGATTTTTAAATTACCATATTTTGATGATGTAATACCATATACAAATAGAAGTAACAGATTTGGACAAAAATTGGGATGTCCAATTGGAATCATTCATTGTATCACATATAAATTGAAGTATTAGATTTGAAATAAAATACAAGATATGAACGAATTGGTAGTCACTATAATAACCACATATGGACCAACCGACCAAAATATTAAGTATAAAGTAAAATACTAATATTGATCAAAGTCGGTACTCGCTGTAAATACCACATATGGACTGAAATATCATATATGACCTTTTTCTCACTCAAATTTAGTAGATGTTGTATCTAGGTAATTTGGGCTCGGATTATTATGAGGGGATAAGGCCTACAAGACAAAAACAAGATTAGTGACGCGTTGGGCATCGGGGCTACTCTGATATATAAGTCAACCGTTGCCATGATAAACCTATTAATTGAATATAAGTAATTGATTGAGTACAATATTATCATTCTCTTGGAGGAAGGAGGGTATTTATAGGTGGTCGAATTAGCAGTTACAAACATCATAGGTAAGTGGGTGGTTGGCATCAGTCATGGAGGATATGGGACAGACCTACTACTCCATTACCGGTATCTGGTTTAACTGAGCCACATCTGTCGTGTAGCGAACAGAGCAGAGGTGATTGAGTGAAGATCACAGTCTCTTAGAGTGAGGCCAAGTTGTCTACTGTAGCATCTATTGTCAAGGTCGAGCTTAGCAGGTTGACCCAGCTCATTAGTATATTAAGCTAATTGGTGTATTGGGCATGGCTCAAGTGACCTAGATTTCGATTTAGACCATTAATAGAACCAAAGTTAGTCCCGATTGAAATATCATGTATAAACTGAAGCATCAAATATGAACTTGTTATTCTCTAAAGAAAGTTTTGATGATAACAAAATCAATTAAAGAGAACTAATTAAATTATTAAGTATGTAGATTTTAATGAAAAGGATACAATAATGAATAATATCATTCTATCCAAAGGATTGTCAAGAATATTCAGTAATAAGCTTTTTAACTAAAAAGACAACCCAAAACGAACTCCAGAAGATAGAAGTGTCCATTATTTATGATCACAATTTCAAGCACAAAATGAACATAGTTCTATTCAAATTATGTTTTAATGAGTTTTCAAGGCTCAACTCCAAAAGATGAATACATTTGGGTAATGCATTCATATGTTCTACTAAGTTTGATTACAATCCACGGGATTAAATTAAGATGATCAAAATCATTAAAGTTTATTCTTCATGAGGATTTCTACAATTTTGAGTTTTATAGATCCCATTAATTGCTGCTGCAACGTTATTGATAAATGTGTTAACACTCTTATTTTTATCATGATTTGAGTTCTTTCAAGTGATATTTTTAGCAAAAATCATTAATGATTGGTTCTTAAATGATTAATTTGTCGATTTCAGGAAATATGGCACTTATCATGAAGAAATCAAATGAATTCAACAAGAAAAGAATCAAGTTTGGTGAATTGTGAAATGAAACATGCTGTTTGGAAAGGTGTATGGATGCAGGGAACAACAGAAAATGAAACAGCTTTCCATACAGCATGTTTGAAGCGTTGTATAAGCCCAGTAAACAAGACAAAAAATCATACAGGATGCTAAACACCCCATATGAAATTCCGTTTCATCCTGCACCGCTCACAGAAAGTTAAACGGGTTTGCATACACCCTATATCAAACCCTGTATTACTTTCCGTATCAATTTTTCTAACTCCAGACCTTATACAGAAAGTCATACAGGTTGCCATACACCCTGTATGGCATCTATTTGAATGTGCTCGCCTATTGTTTTGGGCTTTCTTTAGTCTTGTCTATAATACTTTTGGAGAGAGAAAATGAGGAGGGGAAATTATATTTTAGAAAAACAGTTAGATACCTTTTTCCTTTGTATTTTTGAGAGACTTTGAAGGGGAAAAATTACAAAGGATTCAAGTGAGGATCAAATTCGGATTTGTAGATCCAATTTCCATTATCTGAGCTTCATTTTTAGAGGTTGTAATATGAATTCATTCTCCTTTACTGCAATTCAATTGTTTTCTATTATATCGATGGAGGAGTAGATTGTAGATCTAGATCTTCTTCGCAGTTTAATTTCATCATGTGTTGAGGATATGAACTTAATGAATTTGTGTTGAATTCCTTATTCAAATTGCATGTTCTTCATCATTTCTTAGTTTTGTATATATAGAATACAAATCTATTTTTTATTTCATTTAAGTTGATTGAGAAATCACTTCATGAACAGATCTATGTAATTTGATGAGATTTAATTGTGATCTTAGAGATAGGTTGCAAGAATCTTCGTATCCTCTCTGTTTTCATGAGTTCTTGATTTCCATGCGATCTTAGATCGTAATTAGTTAAGGAGAGATCCTAATTAATCGATCTAAGGTTAGATAAATTGATTTATTCGAGAGGATTGTCATTTGTATAAGGAACTCAACGGTATAAGAATTCAATTAGAATAATCCTTAGTATTTTATGATCCACATGATGAGATTAAATGAAGGATAAGATCTAGGTCGTTTGTAGTAATTGCTTGATAAATCTTTCTTGAATCCTAAGTGTTTGTGTTTCTGTTTTGTTATAAATAATATTTTCCTAAATAATTAGTGTTAGTCAATCCATCCTTTCTCATTTTGCTAAATAGTAGAAATATAGTGATTACTGGTAGTTATTCCTTCCTCGCGGACGACTCTAATCTAAACGTTATACGAATTGATAGTTCACTACTATTGTTTGTAGTAGTTAAGAAAGGATTTTACAAATTTAAACTACACTTGACAAGGATTTTGTTCAGCAAAGTTTTGATTTGTTTTATAGATCCCATTAATTGCTGCTGCAACGTTATATCAATCTTATAAAGATGCCAACTACCTTTAGCTGTTCAGATAACAACGCACGTGAAGATTTGAAATTTAGATTAAGTTAATGTTTAAGAGCTTGAAGATAAACCTTCCTATTTTTATGAGACATGATGAGGACTGTTAAAGATTATTTGGAATAGGTTGGACGATTTCTTAGGATAAATAAAAGGGCAGTTTTTTAGGATAAATATGAAGCATCAATTTACTACTCTCAAATGAACTCAAATACAAATTTCAACTTCAAGATAAGATGCTCAAGAAAACATCAAGATATTAGAGGAGAGATATATTCAACAACTTACAACAGACTTTTTGAATGTTGAAGACAAAAGCTTATGTATTCAAGCATTCAAAAAGAAAAAATAGATACACACATTGCAACAAAAACATCGTTGCTCTCGTGAATTTTCGAACTGATATTGTGTACTCAATTTTCTTGCTATAAATTACTTTGATCATTCTTTCTTACTTGATTAGTGGAGGAAGTATAGTTTGTCCTTCCTTTGATTTGTATTACAAGTAAAACTATATAGTCAGTGTTAGTTATAGAGTTGAATTGTGAGCTACTCATAAACAAGTTTTGATTAGATTAATGGAACATACTCATGTAGATTATGAGATCCTCAGCTTGGAGCTGGAAGAGTGAACTAACACAAGGTGAAACCACTATATATCACGGTTTATCGATTCTTCTCTACTCTTGTGATTCCTTGCATTTTCATTTCGTTTTAATTGCTTAAATTATTCTCACGAATTAACTCAAAGTGGACTTAATTTTTAAAAGCCTAAAACTACATATTTTTAGTATAGTTAATTTAAACCCCCTCCGTGAATGACCAAAATCTCTATATACATTAGAAATTGAGTTTAGATAGGTTTTGATAAGTTAAATAAATCATAGGATATAATTAGTAAGTTGAAATAATTAGATTAGTAAATAATTAAGTTGAATTTGAGATTTTAAATTCCTAAAATCTAAACATGTCATTAAAATGTTTAGAGGATTCCTAAACCTCAATCTATAGCCAAAATATCAATTCCTAAATCTTTATAAAATTTGAGTTCATTTGCTTATATCAAAATATCAGTTCTTAAACCAAAACTCAAATTAAATATCTTTTTATCTAAAATAAATTCCTAAATTAAGTTCTTATTTTAAGTTCTTAATTTCTAACTTAATGGTTCGAAAATCATTTCCTAAATATTTCTAGAACTATAGATATTAATCTGATAGTTCTAAACATATTTAAATCCTAAAATATCCTAAATAATCTTTTCTTTCCTTTTATTTTTCTTTCCCTGCCTCTTTCCTTCTTTCATTTCTTTCCTTCGTTTTCTCTCTTCTCATTTCTCTCCTTCTTTCTTTTCTTCTTGCTTTCCTTCAATTCACCATCTAAACTCAAATTTAGACAAGATCAAGAAGATAAATCAAGCGAAGAAAGGAGATAGAAAGAAGAAACTCAAGTAAAAAAGCTTCAACAAGAAAGAAGAAGAAGTATTGCATGATTTAGCCAAAAAATAAGTTTTATAGTTCAATTCATATTTGTTTTATTTGTTGTTTGCTTATCTAATTGATGAATTGATGTTGAAATGAGTTGGGATTGTTGTTTATATATGTATATATTGGATTAATGTTGTTGGGAGTTGAGTTGTGATGAAGAAGATGATGAATAATGAAGTTGAGTCTTGTTGAAGTAGTTGGAGTTATTTGATGTTGTTGAATGAGTGTAGAAGTGTTGTTTAGACTTGATATGAGCAGTATGTAGCCTTTTATGAAGTTTTGATTGAAGTAGAAAATGTAAAAGTTTGATAAAATAAAGTTTGAAAAACAAGAAAATTCATAACTCAGGGGAAACCATGAATCACAGCATGATTTTGAGAGAAAAAGCTATGTTTTGGAAGCTTTCATGAATCACGGTCGTGATCCATCCCTTCGTAGCCTTGGGTTGGTCAAAAACTTTGAAACTAAAAAATCACATGATTCTTAGCTCAAAAACCATTTTATAACAGCTTTCCAAGAATCATAACCTAGTCCGTTAGCCTCGGATATGAAATTCTACTGCGATGCTATTTTGTAATTTATTCATACTTTTTCATCCGACCTCAGATTTAGGTGATTCAAGTTGTGTTGGAAATATTAAAAAGAGATCTACAATTTTCATGTTTGAGTTTTTACAAATTGAAAATTATCAATGCTTAAATTTTACTTCTTTTCAACTGATATATTTTCCAAACAAAGTCAAAACTTGTATTTGCTTTCTAAATGTTTCTTGTTAAGTGTAAATGAATCTTTTTAGTTAAAATGAGATAGATAAGTGACATTTGATGTGTTATGTGAGTTAATTAATGTAATTAAACATGGGTTAAGTAGATATATAGATTTAACAAATAATTAGATTAAATCTAGAAATTAGTTATAAAATGAACTTAGTTAACAAACCTAGGTTCAACTTGACTAAATGAACCAAAATGGGTTAGATTGTTTAACTTTGATGAAGTTAGCTAAGTTTAAGTTAATGTAAGCTCGAATTGACATGTATAATGAATTAGTAATGAATCCAAGTACAACACGACTTAATGAACTTCATTAAGCTAAAATGAATTAGATTGTTTAAGTTTAATCAACTTGATTTAGTAAATGAATTAAATGGATAACTCTAATCAATTTGGTTAAGGTTAAGCTCAAATGGGTTAATAGCTAATAATTAGCTTAGATGAATAAATTAGGATGATCTTTGAATAATATGGCGAATATGTTGTTTCAAATGTATGTTTACTTAGAAAATGAATGTTTTTGGTATATGAATTCTTTGTTTATCCTTTTGTAATAAAACACTATAAATAAAGAGAAAAGAAATTCTTTGACAGACAAAGGAGAACTGTCCGTATTTTGACGGGGCGATCTTTGCAGCCATAGCAGGATTCCTATTTAGTGTCTGCTCAAATAGGGCCTTAATAAAATGAGTTAGAGATTAGTGAATAATTGATACAAGTTCTTGTATGAGTTTGTTGAAGTGGATGTTAATTTAGGTTCTTATAAGAGTTGTTTCTTCAATCAGTGTAGATATGAGATATATCTTCTGAGAGAGCTTGTGCTCTACCTTCTGAGATTCTGTTTGGATTTTATATTCAGGGTACGCAATAACTTGTGTGGTGATCGTTAGGATAGGCGTCTTAAATGGACTAAGAACTTAAACTCGGCCTAATAATTGTTTGAATTAATTGTCTATTCTGCTATTTAAATCTGTATCTGGCCCGGTATGGCAAATCGGTATCCGGTTATGGGAGTAGTACCTTGCTCAGATTGGGGGTACGGTAGATTAGGCGCTTAGGCCACCCATGTCTTTGATAAGACTTTCCTAAGTGGTACGGCAGGTAACTAATGGGGAAGATGGTATCGGTGTGACGTTTGCTTACGCTTATAATGATATGGCATGATTTAGTTCATGGGAACAGTTGGACTAGATGATGTTATGGACTAAGATAAGTGAAGTCGTGTAACGGCTGTCAACCCTAGATGAAGTTATTTTCTCTTTATTGGATATATCATCTAGGAGATATAAGTATCTAAGCTGCTGATATCAACCTCTTAAGCGTCGTGATGCATTACTTAAGATCCCCTAGTATTACGGGCAACGCCGGAAGGTGGGGTTACTAGTCTATATGAACAGTAGGGACCACTCAGGGAAGCAGACGTGATACTAGATTCTTGATGTCCAGAGTTTGAATACTCCCATGTTGATTTGTTTATTTTAAAGGAAAGATAATAACTTGTTGACTGTGCATTGCATTTAGTTAAGCTTGTGTGTCACTCATGTGTAATTGTGATACTGTGTACCGAGCTTTGGCTCATTCTTGTTGTTATTGTTCTTTTTACAGATATTATTGTTGATGAAGATGGTAACGATGAGATGACTGAGAATGATGTCGATGTTTGTTGAGTTGTTACAATTGATGATGTTGTTGTTGATGGAGTTGTTGTTGATGATGATTGATGTGATGATGCTTGACTCAGGTTTTGGGCACTCGTGATGATTCGAGAGATTTATGGATAAGTAAAGTGAGTAGAAGCGTGGATGTAGTTTAGTTACTTTATTTCTTTTTTTTTTTCTATTTATTTAGTGAGAGCTTGATTATTTACAAATTGTAATTCTTTTAATGGGGCTTCTTAATGATCATATGTTTTGTAAATAAAGATCTACTCCTTAGAGTAGATTAATAAATGTTTTTACAAAGTTTTGTTTCTTAAAAAATTGATCTGCTCTATAAGGAGTAGAGTTTATAAATGATTTTAATAAATGATTTTCCACTACTAAATCCAATTATTGCTACAATCTAACTAAATGATTTCATAACCTAAAATTGAATAGTAATGTTCAGCATAAACACCTTCTTTTAAGGCAACCTTACGTATAATTCGTAAGAGTTGTATGTGGTTGGAGACTTGGTGTGCTTAATTTGATAATTGAGCATGTGGGTCTTTACACTCTCCCTCTTGGTTATAAAAGTGGGACCAATAATTGGTATCGAAGCTTGACTATTTTATTAAAGTGAGTGATCCAAACAATGTGGCTAAGAATAATGTTGCAATCAATCATGCACATTTCTTTGATGGCTTCAATTTTCATCGGAGCCTTCCAATTCAAAGTTTTGTTCGGGTCGAAGAAGTTCGTAGATGTGTAGATTCCTCTTTGTATTTGTTGGCTGGAATTCCATTTGAAAACTACCCTGGCCAAGACCCTAATCAAAACTATTGTAATAATGTTCTTTAAATTAATGGATTGATTGAGCACCTGTTTATAAGCTCGATTTCTTGTGTGGTTGGTTGTATACATATATATTTGTTTATCTATATATATATATATATATTTTTTTTTTTTTGTGTTAGTGTTCGTTGAGCATATGAGGGGAGTTGCCCTTAAAAGGGAGTTACCTGAGCTCACAAAGGGAATTACCCTTAAGAGGGAGTTATTCGAGCTCACGAGGGAAGGGGAGGTCACTTGTGAGTCTCTTCCTTATTTCTGTTGGGTTTCTATTGGTCAATATGGCACATCCTAAAGGCAAAATCTTGATTTCATTTTGTAATTGCTTTCTTTTTACAAATTACATATAAACTAGTCTTTGGCTATTCAAAGAACTTCTTCATGTTGTTGGCGTTCTAAGTCCTTAGAATAAGCTCGCCATCTAGCGTTTCGATATTATAGGCTTCGTTTCCCATAACTTCTTTTACCCTTACTAGATCTTCCCAATTCGGAGCAAGCTTTCTGCAGGCTTCTTCCACCCCCATTACTTCTAGCTTTCTGCAAATGAAATCTCTTAGGAGAAAGGCTTTATGTTCGACCTTCTTGTCATAATATCGGGCTACTCTCTATTGGTAGGCGGCAATCCTCTTGCTTATTGTATCTCGAGTTTCCTTTATGGCGTCAAGTTTGGTTCGAATTCCAACCTCATAACTCATTGTAGGATTGTACTCAAATGTTTTGTAGTTCTAATTCGATAGGTAGAATGGCTTCAAAGCCAAAGGCGAGATGAAAAGGGGGTTTTGTCGGTAGGGGTACGTCGGGTGATGCGACATCCCCATAAGATACTGCGTAGCTCATCTACCCATTTACCACTTTATTAATATACTACAATCTTAAGACCCTACATGATGGTCTTATGGATGGCTTCAACCTGGCTGTTAGCTTGGGTTGTGCAACAGAGGTGTAGCATGGGGTAATGCCGCATTCAGCGCAGAAATCTTTAATCCTTTTAGAACTGAATTGCCTCCAGTTGTCCATAATTATGAAGTGTAGAACCCCAAACCTGATAATGATATTGGTGTAGATAAAGCGTTGAACATTTATATCTATGACTTTTGCTACCGCTTTAGCCTCCACTCATTTCGTGAAGTAATCACATCCCACTATTATGAATTTCCTTTGACCTGTAGATGGGGCAAAAGTTCAAAGTATATCTAGTCCCCATTAGGGATGTAAACGGGTCAGGTCATTCTGTCCCAAACCCGACTCGATTATAAAATGGGTGTCCCAGAACCCGAACCTGACCCGTTTTTTCTTTCTTCTGTATAAAACCTCGATATTTTCCTATTTTTACAAAAGAGGAGGACTTCGTTCCTTTCGTTCAAATTGAACCTAGGGTAATTGACGAATGTGGTAGTTTTTTATTTACCCTATCGTAATTGACTAATGCGGTGAGGTTTGCGTAATTTTTCCAACCCCTTTTTATATTGTTTATTATATTATGTAACTAAATATATTTAACATTATCTTTAATCTATTGCATAATTAAATGCATCATTTTATTATTTCATTAAATTATTATTGTAGTGAGGCATGTTGAATAGGGTAAAAATTTCAATGGAGTTAATAAAGATCCTAATTTTTATTTTAAAAAAATTAGAAAACGTTAAAGACAGGTAAAAAATTATTAAACATGAAAACTGAATATATAAGGTAAAGTCAGTAACTCAAGACATGTCATGCCTAAAATTATTAGAAAACTTACATATATATATATATATAATACATCCAACTCAAATAATAGTAATAATAATAATAATAATAAAAATAATAAAAAAATAATAATAAATAATAATAATAATAATAATGTTGATGATGAGACACTACATGACGATCTATATATTCTTGATTTATTTGTCATTATATATATATAATATCTATTTTTTCTGAGAAAATTAATTTTTATACTTTGTTATGTTGCATGGGAAAGAAATGAATTTTGAAAAAGTGGGGAAGGTTGCACATGGAAATCGATTTTCTCTGGATAATTGGTCCGTGATTATTAATTGTAAATATAATTTATATCCTATGATGTGACTCAATACATGCATAACAAAATAATTATATGAAAAGCATCATTCAACTAATGAACAAGTAAATTCCTTAAACTAAAATTTTTTATTTTTTCTACTTAAATCGGGTCGGGTTTTCCCAACTGGTTATGAGTACAACCCAAAACCCGACCCTAAAACCTATAGGGTCTGACCATATAAGGTTTATAGAGGGGCGGGCGGGTACCCTATAACGACCCGCCCCGGTTGCATCCCTAGTCCCCATGTGGCAAATGGCCAAGGGGTAGTGAGGCAAAGCAAGTTAGCACTCGAGGTGTGATGGATGGGGGCAATCTTTTGGCATCACTCACATCGTCGCACAAACTCTCTTGCATCGACCTTCATTGTTGGCCAAAAATAGCCAGCTCGCATAACTCAGGTGTGTAATGACTAGGCTTTGACATGCTTGCTACATTCTCCAGAGGACTCGTTATTCGTCATCTTATGGTTGTAAATATCAGAGGAGGGGAAAACTAAAACCTCTTTTATATAGAATCGCGTTGGTGAGGGTATAGTTGGCGGCTCTATACTTCGAGTTTTTAGCTTTTTCCTTATCCGTGGGAAGAGTGTCCTCTCTAAAATACTTCTTTATCGGCGTCATCCAGCTCAGAGGCGAAGCTGCGTTCTATAGGTTCGGTACCTCATAGGGTCGTACTAATGTAGACTTTCCGAGTAGGAACTCGATGAATATCCTTTCTTCAGTCTTCCCTAGGTCGAGGGTAATCCTGGAGGTAAGTTTTGAAAGTCTGTTGACTTCAACATTATTGGTCCTGGGTATTTTGATTATGTCCTACGAGGTAAATCTCTTGTGAGAGATCAAACTGCCTCTAGGTACCCTACTATTTCTTCATTATTGGCTTCATACATGCCTTTGACTTGTTGGGCCACGAGCTGAGAATCAAAGAAGACCTTAAGGTCCTCTACTCTTACCTCAATACCTGTAGCGAGCCTGAGCCTGACTAACAAGGCCTCATAGTTTACTTCGTTATTGTTCGTAGGGAATCCAAATCTTAAAGTGTAATTGATCTTGACTCCATGTGGTCCTTTTAGGACAAGACCAGCTCTACTTCCTCTTTATGTGGAGGAACCGCTGACACGGACGTGCCACTCTGGTTTTTCCTTATCTTCTTGTTCCACCGGGTTGGGGGGGGGGCAGCATTCTCAGCTACGATCTCTGCCAAGACTTATGCTTTAATGCTGTCTCAAGGTTGGTACCATGGTTGTCAAACCCGCAAGTCAATTCGTATAATTCTACGAGTTTACGAGTTGATGAAGGGATTTCGATTCAACTCACATACAAAATCTTTTTTTAAGTAAACTTGTGTAGAATCGTGATTTTACATAGTATAATCAATAATAGAATCATAAGTGGAATTGGTGTAGAATCGTGAAATTATAATTTTACACAATTTTTTTCCTATTTGAACTTTAAAAATGAAATCAATTTAATATGTTTAAATTTATGGTTTTTGGGTTAATTCTTAATGTTTATCTTAATCTAACTTAATTTTAGTTTTTTAATATATTTTTTCCTTCTATTTCCTTTTTTTTTGTATTTTTAAGAGAGTTATTTTCTTTTAAGTTATATAGTCTAATATATTTTGAACAGTTTGAATTATAATTAAACAAATATATAAAGTACTATATTTTTTCCATTTTTTAATAATTTTCTATATGTAATTTATTTGCCATAAATGTAATTATTTTTTGCACAAATATATAGAGAACATGAAAACATTTATTACCACACAAAACCAACTACTCACGGATGATAATTTAAATTATTTGCAACATATCTTAATAATTGTAGATTGTGAATTATCATTAAATAAAAATAATTATTTTAATTATCAAAATTGGACTAAATATATTTATGAGAGTATGTAAATTATGATTGATAAAACTTAAATTTTGGTTGTATGTAACTAATTTGATACTAAATTCTTTATTTTCATAATTTATTTAAAGTTTTATTAGTAAAGTGAGTAAATATATGATTTTTGCAATCAAATTTACATTAGTTGTAAAATCTTACAAGTCTATGAACCCCTTGGCAATTTTAAGTAGAAACTCGAGTTGACAACCATGGTTGGTACTGCACTCTGTAGGTGTCGAGCTCAATTGCATACTTCATCATTCTGTTCTACTAAGACGTCTAGCTTGTAGAGGATGGTCCTTATGGGTACGTCGATGAGGACGACGACCTGGTGTGCCTGAAAATACAAACGCAAACAGCGTATAGATATCACAATTGCTTGAGCGAACTTTTCAACTTTTGTATACCTCAACTTTGGACCTTGGAGGATATGACTGATGTAAATATCAGCTGGTGCTGCTTTCCTTCAGCTCGCATCAACACAGATGACAGAGCTCAGTCACTTACAAAGAGGTAAAGGTATAGGGTTTCGCCCGCAATTGGGTTCTGAGCATTAGTGGCGTAGCCAGGAATTGTTTTAGCTTGTTGAAGGCCTATTAAGATCTTTTTGTCTACGCAAACTTGTATGACTTTTCAAGGATTTTGAAAATTATCGAGCAATGGTCCGCACTTTGGGAAGAAATCTACTCAGCGTGGTTATCCTGCCCACGAGTTGTTGCACTTCTTTTATTGACTTAGGTGGGCTCATTTTTAGGACTGCTTTGATCTTATTGGGGTTCGCTTCCATTCCGCTTTAGGATATGACATATCCTAAAAAATTCCTTGCTAAGGCTCCAAATGTAATCTTTTGTGGGTTCAGCTTTAGTTGTAAAAACAAAGTGGTTGAAGGTTTTTTGAAGGTCATGTAGATGATCTTTGGCCTATTTACTTTTCATGATCATGTCGTCAACGTAGACTTCCATGATTCGACCTATCTATGGCTTGAACACTTCGGTGACCAACCTCTAAAATATGGCACCAGCATTCTTTAACCCAAAGGCCATCATTTTGTAGCAGTATGTGCCAAACAATGTAACGAATGAGATGTGGCCGCATCTGTTTCATTTATTTTGATCTAGTTATAACCAGAGAAGGCATCATGAAGCTCAACAACTCATGTCCTGAGGTGTTGTCAACAAGCTGGTCAATCCGTGGTAAACGGAAGCAATCCTTTGGGCATGCTTTATTGAGATTTGTGTAATCCACACACATTTGCCATTTGCCATTGGAATTTTTGACCAAGACTACATTGGCTAGCCAAGTGGGATATTTTTCTTCCCTAATGACCCTAGCTTGGAGTAAATTATGGACTTTTTCTTCGATGGCGACCTGTCTTTTTGGGGTGAAGTTTTGAATTTTCTGGCATACTGGCTTCTGGGTTTTGTTGATGTTTAGTTGGTGTGTGATAGCATTTTGACTTATGCCTGTCATGTCAGCTGGTGACTAAGTGAAGACATCCATGTTTGCCCTCAAAAAGGCAATCAAATCATCTTTGACGTCAGGGTAAAGAGTTGCTCCTACTTTGATCGTGTGGTCGGGTTGTCATCGAGGAAAACCTCTTCCTCGATCTCGGCCGGTAGCAGTGTTCCAAGTCATATCATAGTTTCGCATCATTGGTGCATACTTGATCTCCTTTTAAGGCTCTGATGTATAGCTGTTGAGATTGTTCATAGTCTCATCGACACACTCCTATACCTTCTAGGGTAGGGAATTTAGCCATGAGGTAGGGTTGGAAGACAATCATGACGAACACTAATTGACTGCCTCTTCCTAATATGGCGTTGTAGGAAGACCAACAATCGACCACAAGGAAATCAATTAGGTTCTCAACACTGCACGGCTCTTCTTCAAGCTCGAGGGGCAAAGTGATGATAACTCAAGGTCTGACGAGTCGATTGTCAAAGCCGTACAGCTCGTGGTCGTATGGTCTCACCTTTGGTTTCAATTCGTGCTTCATTTGTTCGTATGCCTGATTGAAGAAGATGTTGGCACTGCTCCTTGTATCGATCAATACCCTTTTGACCTTCCTCCACGATATTCGAGCGATGATAACCAGGGCATCTTGATGGGATCTGTATCCCCTTGTAATCCTTGTTAGGTAATGATATCGTAGAATTGACTTTCAGCTTTTTGGGTTCCACATTCATTATAAGTCGAAAGGTACTTGAGCTAGGCGGCAATCTGAATTTCGTCGAGGTAATAACTCGCTTATGATGGTATTAATCTCACGTGACATAGCCTGTAAGAACGAGGGTGATCCGAATGGGTATGGGCGACTATTATCTTCTTAGTTAGTCGACTTTTCTTTTTTATGCTGGAGGTTCTGGCTTTAGGTCATGATCTATGTACTACTTCAACCAACCTCACCGTATGGCGTCTTTTATGGTGCTTTTGAGTTGCCAACATTTGCTCGTATCATGCCCATGGTCGCGGCGATACTTTTAGTACTCCTTAGAATCCTTTTGTTGTAGCTTGGTCTCATTGGGGGTGGTTATGGTAGGAGGCCTCGGTTTTTTATCTCGAGGATTATGTTATGCACTAGTAGTTTGAGGGGAGTGAACTCATCATATGTTGGGAAAATTCTTCAGTTTGTCACCATCTTTGAGAACATGGTATTTTGTCGTCTCGGTTAGGGTCGCAGTGATCTTTAGGTCAGTTCTTTTCTCAAGGTAGATTGTCATAGGTCAACTTGGCTCAACTGATTTTCAGCTTCCTTCAGGCATTCCTCGTGTCTTCTTATTGGATGTATTTATGTGCTTTTTCCTTCACTTGCTCAAGCGTGGTAAGTTAGCATTTGGAGAGGGAGTCGAAGAATAAGCTATCAACAAAGACTCTTTATTTGATGGATTCCAAAGCCTTACCTTGGTTAAGGTTTGGGATCTATGGGCGTGCTTTGTTAAATCTGGCCAAGTAGTCCCTTAGGGGTTTGTCAGGCCTTTGTCACACCGTGTAAAGGTAAGATACATTCTTTTTAGCGATTTGCTTGCCATAAAGTGTTCGACAAAGAGGTCGGTGAGTTGAGAAATGGAATCTACCATGTTTAGTTCGAGCTGTTTGAACCAAACCCTAGTATACCTCAAAAGGTGGTAGGAAAAGTTTTACACAATATGGCGTTTGAAATATTGTGTATTGTTATGGTGGACTGGAATTGGGCGATATGTTCTTCCGGGTCTATTGTTCCATCATATGATTCTACAGTAAGTAACTTAACTCCCATAAGGAGTACTCTAGACTGGATCTCGAATACAAAGGGTATTTTTCCTAGGAGTGCTTTTGTGACAGGCTCGTTTTCAAAGCCTTCTTTAATAATGGATAGTCTCTTCATCGTGTCGTGTATCTCTTCTAATGCGCATTTCTTATTGGAACCAAGCTGTGTATTCTTTGGGACAGGAGTGGGAGTGTCACTCCCACTGTCCCGACCTGGGTAAGGTTCCACCATTCTCTTTCTTTCAGGTTGGTAATCGTCGACTTGGTGCCTTACGATGGCTAGGCCGAATGCTAGGAGGTCGTGCACTCTCATGACATACCGTACGGGGCGCTCACCAAGCTACATGAAGAGCAAGCCCATTAATGTGTGCTTTGGGATAGTTTTAGGCTGTAGGATTGTTCCTTGGCCGAGGTTCTAGTCCATGACGATCCTGTAGTATGCTCATAGTTCCTTTCGATTAGCTCCTCATTATGTCTAAGTGATGATCGGATTGGAGAGGCACTCCTCCCTGTACTGGAGGCCCACTCTTCTAAATACAGGTCCTTCAACCCCTCCAATTATGTTATGCTAGCTTATAGGAGGGCATTCGATAGTTCATTTTCCATATTTCGATGTGCTAGATGCTTGCATAGGTGTTTTAGTTCTAAAATTCAGCCTTCATCTATTCCGTTGGTGTTTACGACAATGATCGGATTAGGGTGCTACATTTTAGGAGTCTCCCATCCATAAGATGAGAAGTGGGTGGTAGGGAGCAAATTCGACTTAGTTCCTGCTTCGTTGTGGCTTGGGCATTATGAAAAGATGTTTTTGTTGGCTATGGGTTTTAATAGGGTTTTTCAGAAAGAGATGACAAGAAATGGTTTAACGGTTTCGATATTCCCACAGGCGACGCTAAAATGTTGGATGAGATGACTCTAGGCCTCTAGAGATAGCTCCTGCAAACACAAAAAATAGGTCAAAGGGACGTTAAGGGTTACCTTGCGTAGCCTCTCCGATACTTAAGTTAATCTATGAGTATAGGTAGGGTTTACACAAAAAGAATATCTATTTGCATTTTCCCTATTTGTACCATTTTTCTATCTCTGGGTCCCCTCTTGCGTTTGTTGGGGGGGAAGGGGGGGGGGGGTTGGTTTAGGGTGCAGGGGGTTGTATTTATAGGGTTTTAAGATCATGCTAGGGTTTCAGATAGAACCGGTACTTAGCGTAGTAAAGCTACCCGAGCTAGAGACTCTGACTTCATAGAGTGTGGCCGAGCTATTGATGTCTCCTAGTCACGAAAGGTGACTAGGACATGCATCATGACTGAAGAGGGTAGGGACCCAAGGCCTAGCTGGATCAAGGCTGAGCTGACAGACCAACTGAGCTAGTTAGCTCAGTGAGCCTTAACGAGGTCAGGTTGGATCGAAGCTAAGCGGGCAAACCAATCGAGCTTGATAGCTTGGTGAGTCTTCCTGATATGGGGATCTAAGAGGGGGTCCCTCATCATAGCAATTAACACGCGGTTGAGGCATTGTTCTCTTCGAGGTGCTGATGTCAGGACGTGCCGGGCAACTAGCTTCTTGGTTTGCCCATGGGCGTAAAGGCTTTTTGGGCCCAAGAGACCGAGTGAGCCGATGATTATATTCTACTATCAATAACCCAGAACTTGACCAAAAGTTCGACTATATGCTGATATGACAAGTAATCATATTAAAAAATTATTTCCTATTTCTTACTTGGCATATATTTTTTTTCTTTTAATTTTTTTACTTTCCTCTCTCTTTCTGCTCCTCTTCATCCTCTTCCTCCTCCTCCTCCTCCTCTTCTTCTTCCCATAGAGAAAGAATTAAAACATGAAACCTAAATCAAACAATGCACATAAAAAATCAAAACAAAAAATCCAAATAAAAATAGCCAAAACCCTAAATTCAAAATCAATAAAGCAACCCTAATCAAAAGAATCTCGTTTTCACTTTCATTCTTTTTCATCTTTCTTCTCTTGTTCCTCTAAATCAACATACTAAACCCCTAATACAGTTGCTTTGACCAGCGAAAGCTTCAGCAACTTCTTCATATTATCCCATTGACTAAGTTCTTCACGTCGTCCCCTTTAGCAAGTTCCTCGACACTTTCCTCACTTTCTCTCTTTAAAGCTTTCTCTCTAATTTCTTTACACCATCCCCTTTACCAAACCATTACTGTCGTGTCACCTCTGCTACACCACCGTAGAACCAAACACAAATCCTAAACTCATAATTGAAGTGAAATCAATAAGTAAATTTTCTTTTCTTTTTTTTTTTATAATAATGATATCAATTTTCGTTTCAATGCGTCACTTGTAGTGCGTTCAGGCAACACAAAATGCTCCGTTTTGAATTTGCAACCTAGTAACAAGGCAATCCAAAAAAGAAATAATTCATTCTCATTATGAACCAACAAAACTCAATACGATATATTAAATTAATTAATATTAGAATGGACATTCTTTCTCATTGTCCAATAAATAGATGAATGAAATTAAAATGCTTCATTTTGAATTTAGGTTTTTTGTTTTGAATTTTTTTTTACGTGGGTTGTTTGATTTAGGTTTCATATTTTATTTCTTTTTTATGAAAAGAAGATGAAGAGTGCAGAGAAAGCATTTCCGGTCAAAAGTATCATAGATGGAAGATTTAAAGAGTTTTTATTTTGATATAATTTTATTATATTCAAAATTTTCAGGTATTACCAATAAAAATTACCTATGTAATTAGTAGGGACAACTTACAGCAGAAAAAATTTTCTGTTTAAAGTACCTATAAGAAATAATTACTTATTTAAGGTTGTTTTAAAAATAATTACTAATATACAGTCGTAAAATCGCAACTAATAAATAGGATATAGAATTTACTTATACCACACTTATATCGTGAGAATAAGAGTAGTATGTTTAAAAAAGTATATCGCTTTAAGTAAACACACTTATATCGTAAGAATAAGAGACAATATGTTTAAAAAAGTATATCGCTTTAAGTAAACAGGGCATTAGTATATTACTGAATTGTTCTGGAACAAACAAACGCGATTCTCTCTCGTCGTATTACTTCTACTCTTCGACAAGATGATGACAAGGGACTCCCACACCAGGAAAAGAATCGAAACGAAGTCAACCGTGTTCAACTTCTGAGCCGCATCCTTAAAGGATGACATGTGGCGCGCATGATTCTAATCTGGTTTGCTAATGAGCACTTTGAAGCGGATGATCGTCGTGGTGGTGGCAGTGCCGGTGTTGCAGACGATGGAATGATGGAGACGGAGGTGGAGAGCATAAAAGCTAAAGACGAAGAAAGCAATGCAAACTGCTAAGATACAAGGTAAAAGCATATCCTGATTGTGTAATGCGATATAGGTTAAAAATATGTGACCCGATTTATAAAAACGGTATAGATATGGTATTCAAACATAATTTAGTGTTTTTAAAACGCGATTTACATGTAAATTTGATATATCCTAATTATTAAATACAATTTTATGTAGTATTTCAAGCCAATTCTATTTTAGTAATTATTTTTTACACAAGCGTTATACATATTCTTCACCCTCTTAAAGCACATAGTTGGACTTGGAGACAACAATTTTTATCAAGTATTTAATATCATTTAAGTGGATTTGTTTGTTAATAAAAAAGTTATATATCTCTCTATAGGTATGTATTTTAATTAAATATCCAATAAATCTATATAAAACTGAACTTACTTATTTTAGTTCAACAATTTTAACAAAATCATCAAGTAAAATTTTTGTTTCTTTAAAATATAAAATATATAATTTTATCTCTTTTTTTATTTTTGAATTTTCACGTCCCAATTCTTATATTATAATCAATACCTTTATTATTATTATTATTATTATTATTATTATTATTATTATTATTCAAGAAAACATGAGCAGTTATTGCCTTATTGGGTAAAATGTACAATTAAGACTTTAATGGATGTCAGTGGAGCAGTTAAACGAAGAGTCTGAAAAATGTAGTTTATTAATATTTAAAAATTCCTGTAATTAAATTAACGGATACTGACATCTTACAATGAAAATCATATATATAGGAAGGTTAATTTGTAATTATAAAATGGAGGGAAAGCATAAATACCAAAAGCCCTCATTGCCTTTAATAATATTTAACACAATCATAAACTAGGAACCAAAAAAAAAAAATAAAGATAACATACTCTGCTATTAATTAATTCATGTGACGCTATATTATATAGTTGAGAACAAATGCTGTGTTTGGTTGGTAGAAATTGATGGAAATAAAAGGAATGAATGGAAAAAAAAATAAAATCAAGGTAAATGGTAATGGTAAATTAAAACTCTCCAGTTACATTTACAAATGTGTATGAGCAATCTTTGTCCATATCTCATTTATTATTTTTGCATTCATACTATTGAGTAAGGGTTAACGGGTAATCTTTATTATTAATATAAAAGAAAGCGGAAGAAAAAAACAAATATTATATTTGTATGGTGGATTAGGTTCTAATTTCTATGTTAATTAAATATCATTAGTATTCATCATACTTATAAAGTTGTTTCAATGCATTTTCTCAATTCACCGATTCAAAAGAAACATTTTCAAAATCTTCCACCCATCCATGAAAAATTCTATGTTCCAACCCATCAATTATTTAACGACTATAATTTAATAGATTTATAGTCCATCATGACCGTACAATTAAAATAATTAACATATTAATTATTATATATATTTTAATGATTAGATGATTGACTGAACGATTCCATTAAACCGTAGAAGTATAAGAATATTAGGTAAAATTTAATTCCAAAATTTTAGTGCTTGTTTTAATGTAGGATTGCAAATGAGTCAAATCGAAACTCTAAAAGTTTAGGTTCAAGCTTTTTTTTTAAACTTAAATTTTAGGACTAAGCTTGACTCGTTTAAATAAATGAGTTTTATTTAAAGATTTCATTTCAAGCTCTGCTCATACAAGCCAATTTTTTACGATGTTTCAAATAAACTTTATTTCGAGTTCAACTTAGTTTGTGTCTTGTTTAAGTTTTCCATAGCTTGTTTCTTTTTTACTTAAAAATAATAAATAAGAGCTGCCAAATATGTATGTACTCATATATTAAATAGAAAGTAATTTTTAATTTTAATTATATATTAATGTATACTATACCATAGGTATATAACTCACAAGCCTACTAGTGAACTTGTCCATTTGCCTACGAGATAGCCTATTTATGAGCCTATTCTTGAGCTTGTTTTTTAGTTCGAACAGTTCATGAGTCATGTTGTCAGCCAAAATCAAAGATCGAGATTGAGCACGAATCATTTAATTAAATAAGCTTTGTTTTGAGTTTAAGCTCAACTAGTTTACTAATCAAGCTCAAGTTGAGCCGAGTTGCTCACAGCCAAGTTCAAGTAGCTTGCAAGTAATTACAAACAACTTGACTCGTTTGCAATTCTATTTTCACAACATAAGGTATAGTAGGTCCAAAATCCGTATATTGTTCCACTATATAGTACCGTATATAGGTTGAAATTCCATGCAACTTGTAGCCGTTACATAAAACTTTTAGGTATTAATATTAAATATAGGAAATTATAATAATTTCAACTTTATACATGCCTAGAGGCCTAATGATACAATTCCAACTAACTATTATAAGATCGTCTAATCAAGTGCACTAATCGATATTATAGTATAGTAGAATTAATACAAGTCATTCCAATGAAGATCACGACTTCTAGTAAATTACCTCTTCTCTATCGTCTAATTAGCAAATTCCATGACCAATAATTACTAAATTTAATATATAAATTAAAAATAAAAAAAACTAAAGCAATTATCAAGAACTCGGAAGACGAAAATAAAAAATCACCTACAAGATATATACTTAACAATCGCATACCCCAGAATTACCTACAAAAGCTTTAAAAGGATCTTTTGAAATATAGTTAATGTTAAATGATGCATTTACTTTGCACAGTGATTTAAAGCAAGTACTAATCACTGGGCAATCATTTATAGCTAGGTAGACCATCCTTTAAAACAAAAAATTACACAAAACTAAATTGTGAAAAAAAATTTACAAGAATAGTTTCTCTGTATCGCCTCAAGGTACGATGCAAATTTTTTTAAAATGTCATGAGTATCACATGTTGGACATTCAATACACTGCCAAACCTGTATTGCGTATCAAACGAGTGATACACGTATAATTATATATGTCTAGCTCACTGAAAGTGCAATACACCCTCAAACATGTATCGCACACCCAATATGCGATACAGTAATATTTAAAAGTTTTCACATAGTAGATCGCTATATCTCGCCTCCAAGATGTGATACACATAAAAAACTTTGTATCCGCTCTTCAACATGGGATATAGCGATGATATTTTGGTTTTTTTTTATTACAGAATTTGTATTTGTGTTTTTTTTTTTTTTTTTATCTAAAGACGTGTTACACCCCCTATATATGTCTACCTATTTATCTTTATTTGTCCTATTAAGAGGATGCAACAGTTTTGTTTTTTATGCATCCTTAAAATTATTTATATGCCACTTAAACCTATAAGCATTTCATCAAAAGCAACATTTCAATTTTTTAAAAAACGAATTTACCAAATATTTTTGCATGAATTTATGAATTTTAATACTTTTTGTGGTCTACAGTGGTGAATTTATGCATTCAAATACATATTATTTTATATAAGACTTATTTGTGTGAGTTTAATTTTTTTTTTCCACTAAGTTAATACTATAAAACTATCATATAAGTATGTTATATATATATATATATATATATTGTATAGGGGGAAAAAAAAACCTTATATTTAACTGCATACACAACACAAGTGCACATCTACTTGTCTAGTCAAAGAATAACTGAAAAATATGTAGCTCGATTTATGGAATAATCGATCAATTAAACCTTGGTTTATGATCAATTACTCGTGAACAAAGCGTTATAAGTAAATAAAAACATGTAATATGAGTCCAACTGACAATCACTCCTCTCCCTCCATCTCTACTTCCAACTTCTCCCCGGTAAAAGTCACAGAAAGCTAAAATCAAACATAAACTAAATTGCAATCTTATCGTTTTTAACTATTTTCTGACAATTATAAATAAAAAAACATTAGCAAATGGATTTTAACTATTTTCATAAGGCTTCGAGGGAGAGCACCGGTATGACATGCCATTTTTTCCCTCACCTCATACAGCAAAATTTGTGTCACGCCATCAGAACCAATTTAGAAGCTGAGCCCATTAATAGAACATAAACAGCAACATGAGCGGATTTAGGGTTTTGTACGGATCTAATGTCTTTTTTAAAAGTTAATCCCAAAATACTGTTTTTATAAAACATATTAGGGAAATAAGGGATTATAATGTATTCATTGCGTGCCTCAAAAAAATTACATTAAAGACACATTTAGTGTGTGCGTTTGCATCGATTTCAAAAAAATTAAAATCAATGCAAACGCACACATTCATTGCATTTTTAATAAAAAAATTTTAACGCATGCAGTGAATGCGTTTATAGTCCTTGTTTCCCAAATATGTTTTAAAAAACAGTATTTCAGGATTAATTTATTAAAAAAAAGAGAGACCTTAGATCCATACAAAACCCACAGGATTTATGAGAGAGACGATAACTGATTGATCAAGCAATATCTACTTGATATTGAAAGCAATTGTTAATTACTATGATACAAATGCACTGGGAATTTGCAGGCTTTAACAAAACAAGTGGCAAGAACTAAGAAAAACTAACAATTATAGAAAAATGTGTACAGAAGTCCGTATTAGATATACAGTTCCTCCTTTTAGCATTGGACAAACCTTCCCGCCCCAGTAAAAGATACATACTTAGGTAGACTAATTACCTACTCTTGTTAGGAAAAAATTTAGACTTATCCTGCTGATGAATATTCCCCTTATTTCACAAATTCTATACATCGCCCCCTTTTCACTGATAATAAAGCACACAATAAACATCATCTCCAAAGAGCTGCGCTGCCAGTGGTTCCACCAAGATTAGCCACATGACAGATAAGATGACACGGTGCCAGGGACAACCATTAGTTCATGCTCTGGCTTCACCTTCCCCCCGGAGTAGCTCCTGCAAAAATGGCTGGAATCAGGTCAGCATACTTCAGTTACCACTTTCATATTCGGCATATATAGAGAACATGATATTCATATGCAAACCTACTTTACACTAGCTCTTTCAAAACTGTAGGGGAAGGTATCGTATCGTAGCATAAAATGGCTGTTGTATGCAGCAAGTCCCAGACAGGACTCGTACCATGCATGGCATAGAGGAGCTCATGTAATTGGAAAATTTAACAGTGACGATCTTCCAGTTTTACAGTCATTAAGACCCCAACACAAAAATTGCTATCCATCAAATTCAAACATCATCACCAGTAAAACCAAAGTTCATACCTATGCTTGTTGTAGCAATATCCAGTTGTCATTGCTGAGGCAAGTACAAGCCAGTAATTTAAATGGGCAGTATGAATTTGAATTTTGAATCACTGAACAAAATTACCTCAAAATTTATATTATTCACAAGACTGTTTCCACTTAAATACGTACAATAATTCAAAAGATGACTTCCTTGGACCATCAAATCAGATGGTATCAAAGGCAGACTGAAACAGTCAACAGCATATCTGTTATACTCTTGCCTCCGTTTCTTTCTTGTTCATGCTCTATATAGTACAACAAATCAATAATTCGGTTTACATAAAATAAAATAGAAAGCATTAGCCACTTTTTCCAGAAGTACATTTAGATTTTCTGACATCTCAGCAAAAGAGGAGCTTTTGGGAATTTGGACTGTTTACAAATATAACATCTTAAACCTCTCAGTAAGATCCTCCAGGAGAAAATTCAACTACTTATTATATATCCAAACTTTCTTTTTCGGGTTTTTTTAGCCAGGCAATTGGCAAATCAGTTTTTATAAGGTAGTTGATATTTTCTTTTCTTTCAGTCATTTATTGTTATAAGATCTTTTACCGATTTGATAGTAGCCAAAGACAAGCGTTGTCTTTCTTTCTTCTCCTGCAAGCACTCCCCACACCAGCTGGAGAAATCTTTTTGATATTTCTTCATCTCCCTGAAGACTGAACTGTATGAAGAAAAGATGAGGTATATATTAACTAGAATTAACTTAGGACAACAACTGCAGATAAGCTGGAGAAGAACCAACGACTCAAGTTCAATCAACTAGCAGAAACCCAACACCAATGTATAATTATTTCTAGATTTTTTTCTTTTTTAAAAAACTACTTTCAGTTACAACAACTCACTATAACTTTGTTTGCAGAAAAGAAACAGATGCAATCAATGGGGGAGGCTCCAGCTTGAGACTGAATTTATATCTTTAAACACTAACCAAGCAAGTTGCATGGGAAAAGGCAGTCACATAAATAACCAACAATGCTATAAGCCTTTGCATGAGAGAAGCAAGTCACACAACCAACCAACCAGCCTATAAGGCTAAGTGTAGTCAGCAAGTCAACTTAAGAAAATGAATGAAAGAGAGAGCCACTAATCCCATGTAAGTTGCTCTCACAGATTCTTTTTGCATTGTGCTTCAACCAGTGCAGCAAGGAAACGCCACAGGGAGAGAAAATAAGATATGCAACTTTAGATGATAAACTTAGGATTGACTTCTAGGGACATATGTTCCCAAAGATACTGAAATTATAATAAAACCTCAGGAAAACAAAATCATCTAAGTAAAGAATAGGCTCTTAAATCAAATTGCTCGCATGAGCCACATAGTTACTGGTGCTGATCCAAACTTCAATGGACTGCTAACTAAAAATATGAGAGAAAAAAAAAAATTCTGGGTTCCCAGAACATCTATGGTGTCAAGCAAGTCAGACAGCTCTATCAAATGTTGTAAGATGAAAACTTCAATTAAGTTGAATAGATAAAAGTCACAAAGACCCAGGGATAGTACATTCTTTTGAGTTGAACAAGGGAGGGAAAAAAATCACATACTTGTTAGGTAACTCAAAAGTAGCATACCTTCTGCACCATAAGAGCAGGTTTATCCTATGACCAGAGGTTGTTGCTCTAGCTCCATGTCGATGACGACCACGATGAAGCACAGCCCGCCCCGGAACATGAGTATAATCGAAAATCTCCTGGTTTACACAATAAAAGAAGAAAGCTTGTTGATGGACAACCACAGACCGCTAAATGAACTACACATAAAACTCATGGTGTGTTCATCTTGTAAATATGTTTTCTATTGATTCATTTTTTTCCCCCATTTTTTTGGTAAGTTCAGAAAAATATTCATTAGTAAAGTAACATATACATAATATCATCAACTGTTTCAGTAAAATTTCTATCATTACTTCTTCTTTTTCCAATGTTTGAAGCAAACTCAAGGATTTTGGTCTTTGGAAACTGCATTAATGCCAGGATTAGCAAGTGCAAGCCAGTGATGGGTGATGATCAGAATAGTTGAAGGTGGCAGTGAAGAACATACCCAATGGACCAGTGATCAATATTGATGGTAATAAAATATAGCAAAAAGCAAATGAAAAAGGGTCTCCATTTATATTTGGAAAAAAAAAAAAAATTCATTTTGTCCTCGGTGAAAATTTTCCCTTCAACATGCCCCATTCCAAAAAAAGCACATACTCAAAAAACATTTTCCATATTTCAAACACGTACTATACTCAAAAAACATTTTCCATATTTCAAACACCTACTAAGGCAATTTTTCAAGCTTCATATATGACCAAGCACTAAGATAAAGAGCGAGAATGGTATGACAGGTATTAGCAATGAAATTGGGCATGCTTTAAATAGCATAATCTGCATAAAAAAATGTCGCTGGGCAACCACAGGAGTGCAGCAAGCAGCGAGATATACTCTCTTTCCGGGGCAATGAAAATCGTAAACTTTATTCTAATTTCTTCCATTTTCAAACCATTTGTTATCACTAAGCCAAGTAAGGCCACAGATCGTTCAGCTGTATCCGTGACAGATTAACTATATCCAATGTTGAAAACATGTTTTCTCAAATTAAAACAAATTGGTGCAAAACTGCACTTTCCACAAAAGCTCTGGCCTTTTCTATACCTGCCAGATAAACACAACTATATTTTCTTCCATGACCACGCACCAACAAATATTTAGTATCTTATATCTTACAATTAAAAGGTCTATCCTCAGTTAAGATATACAATGACCACAGTCAAAACATGATACATTTCAGCCTAAAGAACATACCCTTGTCCAAATGTAAAAATGAAACAACATGGACAGCATCGACAAATTTTCCTTACAGTAGATTAATGTTGCACTGAATTAGCATACCTCAGAATGAGTTCCTGTGTTTACATGTTTATCACACCTTGTACCGCGAAAAAACAATTCTCCACCAGAAAATTCCTTACCCAAGCATACATTCAAAGTGACTTCAGAATCATCCACATGAAAACCTAGAATAAAGAGAAATAAATAGGCAACTTAGCCTTGAAGATGCAAAATATTTTGCCAAATTTTTTAAGCATTTTCTTGCTATGAACTTATCATAAAGAGAAGCAGTTATCTGATGATGAGACCTAAAACATGCAAATAAGTTTCTATATCACATAAATAGCATGTCAATATGTTCAACTAAACTCTTGCTTTTTTATTCTTATTCCCATTGTCTTTTACAGTAAACTTTTCTGATCAGAATATGAAACGACAAACATATTCCTTCTAATTTGGAGCAATGATCCCACTTTTTTGAGGTAAATCATTTACAGCAACAATGATGAATCTGGCTATATGAAAAATCAACCATTTCAGGCATCAGTGACATAGCCAATATATTACAATCCAAACAATCCGGAATAGTGCATCAATTAGGGCCATGCAGGCATAAGATTGAGAAATGTAGTACAAGTCAATAACTTTAAATCAATGAGAAGAAATGTTTCCCCACAAAAGGATAATTTACTTGGAGGTACCCAACTAGAGGAAACAAAGAGGTAGGTGGTAATAGAAAAGAAAGCTTACACAACGCTTCCAACACTTCCACAACTGCAGGATGGCAAGAAAGATCGTCTTTAAGCAACAAAGAGTAGAAGATGATTGAGCAAGAGGAGGGGGCTTAATTAAATATCTGAACTAAGAGCATAGGTTAACAATGAAAAAAATGAAGAAAAACATCCTCCTTAGACCCCCCATCAGGTACTCATGACTATCATAAGAGCTGAAGTTCCTGGCAAACCACATCCTACAGCTTTTTACATTTACAGGCTTCCAACAGCCTCCCTTTAGCAGAAAAATAACAGAAAGCATCATAGGTAGTGCTTAATTGCATAAAATGATGCTCAGTTACATCAGGGAACAACATAACAAAAAGCGAATGATGGTAAAAAGGATGGTGAACTCTATGTCCCTTAAGCATGCTACTTTTATAACTATAATGATTGTCCATCCTAAGGCATATGATGAGAATTTTTTCTAGTACAGTGTATAAGGAAAAGAAAATATAGCGTTAGACAGATCTCATAGGTCCTTGTATTGACATGTGGGCTGGGGGATCAAGAAAAGATTTTAGCATAAATGTGGGTGTTTGTAGTATTCAGACAAGCACTTCAATGTTCTGTTTTTGGAGTTTTTCCTCCTCTGGAGTGATCTCGATGGTTCCATATCTCAGGTGAAAATAGCTGGAATTCTAACTTCAAATGAGGCATCTATAAAAGAGAAGTGATTAGAATGGAATAGATGATAACCCCTCAACAGCCACCATCAACACTAAAGGACCACTGGAAATACCATCTCACACCAAGAAGACTTAGGATTCAGTTGTCTCCAACAGATCATAGAAATCCAGAATCCCCACCAAAGTCATTCCCTTTTCCATCAGGAGTCTCTTAAGAAAAATAAAACTTAGTCAGTAGGGGGCATAATATGACTATTGCTATTATTTACTTATACACAGACACACATCCACACATAGATTACATATATATACATATCAGTGCATGGGTTATTATATCCTAAAGATATTAAGGTACTTTTTATACACAACAAAAGCACCACAACTCCGCCCTAATCCCACTAGAACCGATTGACTATATAGATTCAATTTGCCAACACACTCCTTATAAGCCATATTTTCTCTAATATTTAATAGAAGAGTACGAGGCAATGAAAGGAATTTGAACTACTTTTTGACTCATTGCACATGGACAAAGGATTATGAAGCATGGTACTAACAACTTCTGGGTTGTGTTGGGTTCTGACAGCTCATTATAGCGAAGTTCATGCAAAGTGATCCAGCACAAGCAAACATTTTAAGCTAAAGGCAGGAACTATCTTTATTATACTTTTGGTTACTTGGTCAAAAACTGGACACAAAAGTTTTCCAGAATGTGAAAGCTCAGTCCCTTAGCGTATGATCATTTTCATCGAACTACTTAGTTGTACAAATTAAAAGGGATTAAAAACACAGATGAGGCAAACTAGCCTGAAACAGTTCAATATGACTGAAGAAAAACTCAATTAAATTAGCTCAAGCCTTCTTCAAGCTATTCAACTAGTCAAGCTCAAGCTTCTTAATATGCAAGCTTAATTGAGCTTAAGTCAGTCTAAGTTTATAATGTGCCTAATTGAATTCTAGAGGAATGCAAGATGCAGCATAAGTATATATAAAGCAAATATTATTGCTAAAAAGAAGATTCATTAACTGTTTCTGAAGATGTAGAGAGAGAAATAGAAAATCCTCTCCCTTCTCTCTAGCTCCTCCTTTCTTCTTCTTTCTTTCTCTTCTTTCACCTCATTGCTCTCTCTCCTCTTCTCCTTCATAGCCCCTCTCCTCTCTCTCTCTCATCCCTTCCCTTAACCCTAACCACCCGAAACCTTTCTCCCCTTTTCCCCTTCTCAGTTATAACACATTACCTAGCTCCAACTAACCCATAACCTCCTCACCCTAGCTCGACCCACTTCTTTCTCTCAAAACCTAACCCCTTCTCTCGTTTGCTCAAAACCCTAGTTTGTTCTGACCCAAATCTTCAAAACCCTATGCAACCCGACTCTTTTTTCCCAAATCCCTAGTTAGTCTGTTTCCATTGGTCAATTGGTGGGCTCTCACCCTTCTCTTGTTGGTAATACTAGAGGTCCTTCTCCGACAAAAGTTTTGACACCAAATAGTAACGCTGTTGAGTCTATTTCGGATTCGACTTTAAAGAAGATGCCTCAAGTGGCTAATGAAGTTGAAAGTCAAGTGGGTAATGTTTAAAAAACCCAAATTCAAAAGCCACGGTATAGCCTAAAACACCTTTTTCCTATGTGGAGATAGTTTCGGGCTCCAAGTGTCACGGTTCGAGAGTTGAGGACTTTATGAGGATGTTTAGCTTGGGCATGTTGAGTTACGAGTGGCATCAGCAACCTTGTGCGCTATTTTCTTTGGAAAAGCTATTCTTTCCCCACCGTACAACATATTGCAAAATCTATCTGGGGTAATGAGGGGCTTACCGAGGTTTTTATCATATGGATATGGTTAACTCCTTTTCAAGTTTGTTGATGAAGAATCACTTCTCAACATTTTGTGACCTTGGTTTTTCCCAAATTACTTGTCTTAGAAAGGTGCCAAATTGGTATGCCGCTCAATAGAATCCAACCTCAGAAAATGCATATATGGATAAAACTTTAGGGGATACATACAGAGTTCTTACACAATAAGGGTGTTAGTTATGCTGTTAGTGCAGTTGGTAAGCCTTTACAGGTGGATATTGTCACCACCACAAATTCACATGTTCACTTTGTTGGTGTTTCTATAGAGATGGAGGCGGATGGAGAGTTCATTAAGGATTTTAATATGGAGTGTGCGGATGATTCGGTCTATAGGGTTGATGGGAAGTATCATATCCTTCACCTAGATGCTTGCAGTGTCAAGTTTTTTGACACAGTGATGCTAAATGTTCACATCAATTGTTGCAAAAAGACATGAGGGAGACTAAAGCGGATCCGAACTCTTGTGACCAACATGCTGTAGAAGCCTTTCCTGCTCAAGATTGCCAATATTTTGAGGCAAATGAGTGTCTTGTGCCCTCTTCAAAAAAAGTTGTTGCTATTAAAGAAGTGGCTAATCAGTTAGATGTTACTAATATCCCTATTACCGAGGTAAAGGAAAGTCTATTTTAGTGCATGAGAGCTCGGAGTCTAGTAGCCTTCCAGCGAGCTGTCCAGTTGCTTTTGGAGCTGGCCCTTCAACATGTAATGATGTAACTCAGGCCCCTTTATGCCCTCTTGTAGAAACTAGTATCATGGGCAATGACTCCGAGGATGGACAAGAAGTGTCTGCAGCCTCATCAATGATGCCCTCAAGAGTCAATGAAACCCTAAGCCCCTCTCTAATGTCTGTGTGTGACTAGACTCCTGAACCGTTCTTGGTTGATCCAAAGGAGAGTAAGAAAAAGAAGTCAAGAAAGAAAAGAGCAAAAGAGAAGAAATATATGGAGGATGGAAGCTAACAATGGTTCTTTGCTCGTGCTTGCTATCTAAAGTGTCTTTGTTTTCTGTTCTTATGTATGGGCCTGTTTGGATTCTCAGATTTTTATCGATAGTAAATCTGCATCGATAACTTATTGATATCAGATCAGTATTTGTTCGATTCGATTAGTTTATGAGTAAAACTATTAGTTTTTCATCAGTATCGGTTCATTATTTATTTCATTTGAAAAGGAAACTAAACCAACCATCCAAACAGGCCATATATGTCTTTCCACTTTTGGAATATTAGGGGTCTAAATGATCCTTCTAAATGAAAACAAGTTACGAGATTTTATAAGAAGCGTTCTCTCCCTTGTTGGAAAATCTGAGACAAAAGTTAAAAATTCCAACACTTAGATGATTTAAGATTGTATTTTCCCTGATTGGCGAGTGAAGACAAATGGTAGAGGACCTTGTGGGTAGGTTGGGATCCAAGATTTTGGGATGTTAAAGTTCTAAAGTCTTCAGACCAAGTTATCCACTGTTTCTCCTCTCTTATAGGCAAAGACAAAAGCTGTTTTATATCCTTTGTATATGAGGCAAATGTTGCTCTGTGTAAAGTCTTATGGAGTGAGTTATTGGGTTTCAAGGCAGTAATCTCAGACACTTGGATTACTTTGGGGGATTTTAATGAATGTAGAAACTTAGAGGACAAAGTTGGAGGAAATGTCTGTATTACTAGTGGTATGGAAGATTTTAATGATATGGAAGAAATCGATCTTCGGGTCCTTTCCACACTTGGTTTAATTGCCATGTAGCTAAACTGATACTCAAGAAACTTGATAGAGCTTTAGTAAATCAAGTGTGGCTAGATATATTTTGTGCTTCTGAAGCAATCGTGGATAGCCTAAGTCTTTCTCACCACTCTTCTACATGTATTCATTTACAATTGGACGACTTAGAGCGGAAACCTTGTTTTAAGTCCTCCAATTTTTAGCTTAACCATCCTGACTTCCTCTCCATTGTCAAGGAAGTATGGAATAGATCGATTGAGGATACCCCTATGTTTCAGGTAGTCTCAAAACTTCATAAGATGCTGAAATGTGAGCTTAAGAGTTAAATTGGTAGGATTTTTCAAATATTCAAGGACGTGCTTGTGATGCAAAAGCAAAGTTCTTAGAGCCAGAATATAAATAGCCCTAACCTTGTGATGGCAAATTGAGATTTTCAAAAGGCCTTGTTCACATATTTTTACATGGTTAGTACAACAGAAGAAAATTTTCTTAAGCAAAAGTCAAGAATTAATTGGCTCAAACTAGGTAACGGAAATTCAAAGTTCATCTTCCATTGTCTTAAGCAAAAAACACATAGAAACTTCATTCGTTTTCTTGTCAATGTCGAGGGTCAACGAGTATATTCACATGAAATTATTAAAGGAATAGTGGTGGATTACTTTCAAACTCTCTTCAAAGAACCAAGGCCAGTGGAGGATCTCTAAGGATTCAACAATTGATCACTAAGAAAGTGAGTACAAATAATCTAGAGCACCTCACAAAACCTATAAGTAGAGAGGAAATTGAATCTGTGTTCTTTGAAATGGCTCTAAATAAAGCCCCTAGGCCAGATGGATACAATGTTAATTTATTTCGTAAAGCCTAGAGCATCATGGGAGAAGACATTTGCTTGGCTATTCGTGATTTCTTTGCCATTTGAATGTTTTTGAAGTCGATAAATTCTACTGCTATCTCTCTAGTCCCCAATGTGGAGAAGCCACCTCAGTTAAAGGATTTTAGACCTATTTCTTGTTGCAACACCGTTTACAAATACATATCCAAGATTTTGGCGGAAAGACTTAAAACTTGTCCTCCCCTATCTTGTGAGTAAAGAACAAACAGCTTTTATTCAAGACAGAAGAATTATGGACAATATCTTGGTGGCTCAGGAACTTCTATGGGGTTATCACAAGAATAATCTTAGAGCCAAATGTGCTATAAAGCTAGATATTATGAAGGCTTATGACAATATCCACTAGTGCTTTTCTGAGCACATTCTTATAGCCATGGGCTTCCCTTCCCAATTCATAAATTGGATTATACGATGTGTTACTATAAAATTCTCTATCAATCTTAATGGTGAATCAATCGGTTTCTTCTCCAGGGTGATCCTATCTCCCCTTACCTTTTTGTCTTGATTATAGAAGTGCTCTGCATTTGGAAAGAAGCAGGAAAAAGGAAGGGTTCTCATACCATTGGGATGCTATAGAGAAAAACCCAACCACCTATGTTTCATCGATGAACCGATGATGTCATGATATTTATTAGAGGTGATACAAGATCAATTACTTTGATTGTGAAAGCGCTAGATGATTTTCACAACTTATCTGGTCTCAAAGCAAGACACGAAAAAAGTAATATTTTGCTAAGTAGTGTTGACATAAGTATGAAGGAGGTAATTTGACAAATTTCAAATTTTCAAGTTGGGGATTTACTGGTGAAGTATTCGGGGGTGCCTTTGTCTTCCTCTAAACCCAACAAATCCACTTGCCAATATTTGATTGAAAGAGTTAGTAAACATATTAATCTTTGGACTAGAAATTTCCTCCCTCATGCGGGTCGTATCCAACTAGTGAAGAGTGTTCTTTTCTCTATCCAAGTCTATTGGTCATCAATCTTTATCCTCCTGAAAAGTATTTACAAGGAGCTGACAAAAAAGATGAAACGAATCCTATGGAATGGTAGTGATGAAGAGAGAGCAAAGGTAAAAGTTGATTGGGACACTGTGTAAACCAAAAAATAGAGGCGGCCTAGGAATCATTGATTTGGTGACATGAAACAAGACAACTCAATTGAAACATATTTGGTATTTATGTTCTGATGTAAGTGACTCACTTTAGCCTTCTTGGGTTAAAACCAAGCTTCTAAAGAAGAAAAATTTTTGGTATGCTAAAATCCCCTCCATGGTGTCTTAATCGTGAAAGAGGATCTTACATCTTCAACTTTTGCTTGATCTTTACTAAAGTGGGGAATAGGAAATGGGAATCATATCTCCTTGTGGTACAATGAATGACATCTAAGAGGAGCGTTGGTGGATTGGATGGGAGAAAGGGAGATTTATAGATCAGGTATTCCAAAAGAAGCCAAACTTTGTTGTATTATGAATAAGGGTAACTGAGAATGGCCTAATGGTGACATCTGAAGTCGCATTAGAAGTGATTTGGCAAATAACTATATCCCAAATCTACTCCGAGAAGATAAACTAGTGTGGAAAAGGAATGCAGTTAAAGGTCTAACTATAAAAGAAGCTTATGATTTCATTCGAGCCTCGAGGGATAGAGTTACATGGTGCAACTTTGTTTGGTGCAAGAACATTGTGTCAAGGCACTCCATTTTTCTCTACTTGATAGCTCCTCAGAGATTTATTACCTAAGATAAGTTATATGGGGTTTTTTGTGTCATTCAGCATCTTGACACTTTTCTTTATAAAGTTTTCTTTGTATATTTTGAAAATCAATGAAAATCTAATCTTACCCTAAAAAAAAAAAGTTAAAAAGATGAACTTCACCAAGCATGACTGAACCAACCTTCAGCTTGTCAAGTATTACATAAAGCCAAGCTTAAGTTTTTAAGTTGAACTCAAATTAGCAATGTATAATCCCAACCTAGCTTGACTACTTCCCTACTAAAGATTAAAAGATTTCTAAGCACTTTACCCTATTTTCCCCTTTATAACTATCATTTCTAATAAATTTCCCCCGTGCTATATATTTTAATACATCTCCATTCAAAAGAAAAGTTATACGCCATATTTCCTTCTAGCAAATGACACTAAGAGATACTTTATCTCACGATTGCATACTCAAATCCAGAAATAAATCAAAAGATATCTTGATTTCAAATTTCGCAAAACACAAATAAATAAATAAATAATAAAGGAACTTCTTTGAACAAAAGATGTCCTCTTATTTAATTAGTTATCAACTATGTGGCCTTTCTCTCAAGAAGCCAATAGGACAATGAAGTATCATTATTCTTAGATGAAAATATTGTCCAGTCCAAGTGATTCAAAAGCTTTTTAAAACTTCATAAGCTATAAGTCACAATAATCAGTATTCTGTATATCTAGAAAGAACAGTGCACGGTCGAAGAACCGCCGCTTTTTTCCCTGTTATAAATATCACTCGTAATATATTTCCCTTGTATTATATGTTAATGTTGATACATCTTTAACCATTCAAAAGAAAAGTTATCCGCCATATTTATTTCTCGTATATGAGACTAAGAGATCATTATCTCACGATTGCATATTCATATCCAAAAATAATCCAGATGTTTATTTTGATCCCAAATCTCACAAAACATAAAAAAATAATTATAAATAAATAGAACAAAATAAAATAAATTAAGGAACTGCTTTGAGCAAAAGATATTCATTCAATCACTTCTCAACTATGTGGCCTTTCTCTCAAGAAGCCAATATGACAATGAAGTATCATTATTCTTAGATGAAAATATCTTCCAGTCCAAGTGTTTCAAAAGCTATGAAATCAGAACAATCAAAACTGTATAAATCTAGAAAGAACAGTGCACAGTCTAAAACCATATCATAAGGATGAGATGACTAACCACATAAGTGGTGCAAGAATAGACAATAGGACACTAAATAGGAGAAAATTTCTTCAAATTCCCACAAAAACCTTAAAACATGGCTATGATAGCTTAAGATGACCATTACAAAGAAGCTAATTTACTCACCCAAGTCAACATCCCTATCTTTGCCATACTCAACAACAAAACCATGATGAGAATCCAAGGTCGATCCCCCAACTTCAGGAAAAAATACTGACAAAGGAACATAAGGCAAATTAAAAAATTTAAACAGGTTGATCATAGCATTCACAAAAACATTTGTATATACACACCTTTAGCCATAGGACGTACAAATCCTTCCATCAGCTTGTCCAGCATGGCCTCAAGGCCAAAGTCATCAAGCACAGCACCATATTTATTCATTGTGTTTGGACGCATAATCCTAAATTTTGCCTCATTTACCCACTTTTCAAAATTTTCCACCTAGATAGTGGAAAGGCATGTTTAGATTATAAAAGCAAGTTCATATAACACTTCTTGGCAAGGAGATCATATTGATATAGGATACCTCCGACAGCAACAATTCACAGAAACGTGGCTGAAACATTTCAAATGTGAAAACACCAGGAGAGGGTTCAGTCATTATACTTCTGAAGCTTTCTTCTGTACCATCACTGATTGCTTTGAGAAATTGTGGGAAAAAGAATGTGGAAGAATGCATGGAATATATTTCCTTGTTTAAAGGCTGAAAAAAGATGACATATGATCAGCAACACAGATTACTCTGACCAACAACAACATAAAACTGAAAATATTGAGTTGCCATATCTTAACATCCTAACAACATTAGGCAGCCAATGCATATACCCTAATTTCATATCTTCCTGCAGCTAACCAAAGAAGGCACCATACAGAACAGACGTAAAGATGTACTAAAGTGATAAATACTCGGTTCCTATCTTTAGGGGGAAAAGGAAATTAATATACATATTTTTTTTAAAAAGTTACAAAAATGTCACTAGAATGAAAATAAACCCAAAATGAAGCAAATTAAACTCCTCTTTTGAAGAGATAAGATCATAAGTAACCAACCTCGTCTTTTCAAGAGACGAAGTTCATTCTATCCTCGTCTCTTCAAAAAACAAGATCGATGTATTTTACACCAACCTCGTCTTTTGAGAGATAAAGTTGGCCACTTACAACCACGTCTCTTCAAGAGACGAGTTTAAGGGTCTGTTTGTTTTGGCTTTTTTCCGGCAGATACAGACACTTTCTCAAACTTTTTTCTAATGAATTATTTATCAAGAAATAGATATAGATAAAAAAAAGTTGACAGTTCTTATCAAAAGATCAAATAGAACAAATATAGATAAAATTTAGATGCAAATCGGATATATTTTGCACATATCATTTTAAAAAAGATACAGATACAGATGAAAAACAGACAATCCAAACAGACCCGCATCTCATCTAGTGGGATTTACGTAATTTTTTTAGAAAAAAAGTTATTATTTTTTTCCTCAATCCATCTTAAGTATCAGAAAACTACCAATAGACAATGACTTAAATTGACAAATCTGCTATTGCCTTAAATATATCTTTTAATAATCTCCCCAATCTCATAGGTGAGCTAAGAAGTTAATTGAAACCGTTTAAGTAAAAAGGCCTAATAGATAAAGAGTGAAACAATTTGTAACAATCCAAATCCATGACATCCAGCTTTGATTCCACATTAATTGTACGAAACCAACTGATCTAAAAGCTTGAACGGAAATAAACAAGAGAACATCTATAGTTTGAATATAATGATATGTATCTATAGTCATATTAACTAGACTAAATGCCATCACATACAACACTATTATAGCACCTTAATCACTTCAACTTTATAAGAAGACCAGTCTTCGGGCTACGAAAAAGGTTACAAGTAGAAAGAAGTTATTAGAAATATTGTTTAAAGAAATTGATGGAAAGAAGGCAAAAACAATATAAAAAAAAGAGCAGAAAATGGAAACAAATAAATCCAGAGTCAAAAAAGGAAAAGCAGCTTGTGCACATTTGTCATGGTGATCCGAATGAATCTAAAAGAGCACGTAGAAATACTTTTAAAATTTAATTTTCTTTCCTGATTATTATATGTTAATTTTCCCAAGTGGCTTTTTTCTAAGAAACATGAGTGATCTTCATCTTGAAGTGTATTAATATCTTCTCAGCTAAAGATGAGGTAAGAGCCTATGATGTTCTGGAAATATCAGTCCATGCTTTAATTGTGACGCAACCCTTGACACTAGACTAAAAGACTAGTAAATCAGCACCATTTTGGGCTTGTAATAGCATAAGAAATGCTCAGCTATGTCCAATACATTGTATATGATGCATCAAAGAGCAACATCTCGATGAAGTATCATAGCTCACAAAAAATCCTCAGGGTCATATCGGTAGGCATAGCAATTTTTTTTTTTGGCAGGAAGAAGAGGGACGGAGTGTGGGGTGTTGTGGTGATGGTGGTGGTGGGTGTGGGGGTTTAGTGCAGAAAAGTCTACTTCTACAAATACATTGTAGACTTAGGATTTTAAAATCACAAAAACTAAGTATTAGTCATTGCACTTTCAAGGAAAACGTGCAATAAGCAAAGTGAGGTGATATACAAGCACTAAAAGGAAACCAACATCATCTGATCACAAAAATAGGCACAGCAAATTGCTTCTGCCCTGAACTCCAAATTGAACTTTCTGCACTATTTAAATGACCAGACCTTGTTATCCACTATCTGGTGAAATGACAATATTCTCCACAGAACTTTAGTATTAATCAATAAGTCAAACGGCCTTTGGATTTGAATCAAATGAAAAAAACTTTGTGTTAGTCATTCTATCAAGAAGTTTATAATCCAACAATAGTAAGAAAGCTGTCATCCACTTCTAATCTTTCTTCAAGATGGATATTAATGTTCCAACAACACTTCTAGAACTTCCAAATCCAAAAGTTATCATCATCCATCATATCATATAAAGTCAGTATAAAAGTACATCCTGCCATAAGAAAGAGATTTCGAGTGTCTTAGTGACGATTTAAAATCAGACGCCCTTCTGAAGTTCATCCATCTGATAAAGAAGTAAGCCAAAAGGTATTTATTTCAGCTTGGAAAACCAGTTAGGAGCCACCAAGCAAGTTACCTGATAATTCGAGATTATCTTCTGCCTGTATTCTCTATGCCTTTGGACCTAAAAATCGACACAGAAAAAAATACATCACTTGCTTGGGATGTAACATCAATAAAAATTATACGTAAAGATCTCGGATAATTTCTTTACACCATAAATTTAATTAGTGGCAGTAATCCCAAACAAAGGTAGCACCATCCCTCATAACAAACATGAACTTGATTAAAGACAAGGCTTATGGCTACGAAAGAAAGATCTATCCTTAAGGGGGTTCCCACCTTTGCCATACCAGTGAAAATTATTTTGATCAAGACAATAGATATCAAAAATCAGCATTCCTCCACATTAAGCATGTAATAAACCAGGTACTATTATAAGATGATCAGCCAGTTTTGTATTACCATATGACAGCCAAAGCTTCATTTATGTCAGGAATACTTTTGCCCATACACATTCTTATTTAAAAAATAAAAATTAAAATTAAAAAAAAAAAAAAGAAGGAGAGGAAAGAAGCAGCTTGAAAGTCTGTTTGGATTGTCTGTTTTTCATCTGTATCTGTATCTTTTTTAAAATGATATGTGTAAATATATCCGATTTGCATCTAAATTTTATCTATATTTGTTCTATTTGATCTTTTGATGAGAACTGTCAACTTTTTTTATCTATATCTATTTGTTGATAAATAATTTATTAGCAAAAAGTTTGAAAAAGTGTCTGTATCTGCCGAAAAAAAGCCAAAACAAACAAACCCTTAAAGAAAATGACTCATCTTTTTGCTTTTCCCTAAGGTATTTCCTAGCCTTCACCTGAACAATCAATTGAGAATAAAAAAATATAGGCAGGTGATCTATACGGAGTCTAGATATATCATAGCGTATTAAATATATACCAACGATGAATTTAACCACAGAAATTGTTATTAAATAACCTAATGACATTTGATCTAATCTATTATTAGCAACTTTTTTCTAATGGAGGCCATAATTTGACCTGCCATCTCCAGGCATGTATCATCCTACAAGACACATGCTCCAGTTAAATACAACTTGACCATGTAGGTAACCCTGAGAAATGTCCTTGGAAATATTTGAACTGAAGAACTCGGTCAAATTGTCCAGAGATTTCTTG
Source organism: Combretum micranthum (assembly GCA_024138025.1). NCBI lineage: Eukaryota > Viridiplantae > Streptophyta > Magnoliopsida > Myrtales > Combretaceae > Combretum > Combretum micranthum. Next base: position 1,980,933 of record JAMXBD010000045.1, read on the forward strand.
TTCTTGGACCTTATCCACCTGGCCAACCCCTTGAGATTCTATTATTACTACATAGCTAAGATATAAAGTTTTTTGGGTTAGGGCCTATAATATAAACTTTTCAGGTATAGAAGATTTCTTTTTTTATTCAACTACTTAAGATTACGTACATTTGTTATTATATATTGGAACAAATATGACAATTTTATAAAGTTAAAGTTAGTTGCAAATTATAGCAACTGCTTCAAAAGTATCCTTTCCAGTAACTTGCAAATATTATACTTTACAAAAAATTTTACTTAGGTTATTTCTATACTATTATAAGTGTATTGATGTGAACATTGTACGTGGCAGAATTCCTTTGGAAAAAAATGCCCATAAGAATGAAGAGGGAGGGAGGGTTGTGGAAGAGAAGAAACGTTGCACAAGCATGCTACAAGAAATCACATTCCAAATTCTCTTTTCAGGTAAGTATGTGAAACGAAGAGTTATAAGATCGAACACTCTCTTCAGCACTTCTCATTGAAGCAGCCAAATACTCCAAAAATTTACTCAACTGAAAATGTTTTCCATCAACAAGGTATTTTTCAGCCAAACAATCAAAGTCATAAATAACTACGATAAACATCAATTAGTGAAATATAGATGCTTATTTAATAGTTCTACAAACGGCATTCCATACATGCACTCATTAGAAAAAAGCCATTGTAGATTCTTTAACAAATGATTAACCTTAAAAAAGAAGCGGCAGCAGCAGCTGCCAAGGAGATCTACAGAAGCTAAGAACATGGAGCTTAACACCTCTGCATTGACAATTTGTATTAAGATCTAATTTTATTCTAGCCTTGTGATGGGTTGTAATTTAGCTAGACACAACTTTAAGTAGCGTACTGTGCAAGCATCTTCAATGCGCATGTCTTCGTCATAACATAATACACATAATACACACGAAAATGAACTAAAATGTTCTTCGACTAATGTTGTTATATTTTACATGGGGAGAGGGAAGTGATTAATCGGGTTCTATTCTGTTATTCTTATTTACCTCCAAGACCCTCCGGTTCCATTTCCTTCCAATGACGAATGAAGAAGGAGAGGGAAGGGAAAAAGAAAAAAATCCTTCCCCTCGTTTAATTTATCTTCTTCTGTGATTATGTAGTCAAATCAATAAAAAAGGAGTAATTTTCCAGATTAAAATTAAATTTACTTTCCAAAGTCCGGTCAAGCTCGTGATATACTAGGAAACGTTACTATTATATTCTTTTCTTTTCTAATAGAAAGAGAAAAAGGAGAAGAAGAAAAGGCAATAAGTAGGGAGAGAGGGAGAGAGAAGGAGAGAGAGGGTGGGGGGGGAATTCCAGCTAAAGAACTTAAGGTCATTTTTGTCATTTCAACTTTTCTCATACTTAACCAACCGTTAGAAACCCTAATTTAACTCTATTCAATTCAATTCCAAATTCAAAAGCAAAACGCGAATTACAATGCGGTTTAAAATCACAAGGACGATTAAACTCATCACAATTCTCTTATTTTTCTTCACAATTCCACGAAACTCGTAAAGAGAAAAAAATACGAACATGAAGCGATGATTACGATAACGAAACACTGAAACGAAATCGTTTTTACGTAAAGCTAATACACGTACTCTGTTTCGCTCTCCATGAGGCAAGTACTTGAGCAAAATATCTGTCATAAACTTAACCTTATCGTTCCGTGGAACATTCAACATGTTCGGAGGCAAATACCTCTCCAAGGAACTAAAAATCGCCGGACTGAAGTCCAATTTCAGATCATCATAGCTATCCGGCTTGTGGTCCTTGTTAGGGTTCAGCCTAAGCCTCTGATGGCTCGCAATGGCCACTAACGGAATAGACGGCGGAGGAGCAGGATTCACTGCCGGAGATGGAGACGGCGACGGTGAAGGAGAAGGCGAAGGCCTAGTTATGGTGGTGCTGCTGCTGGAGAGTCCCCCTCCTCCTCCGCCGTTGGCTGGAACGACGTCGCCACCGGCGGAGCTGGCGTCGAGAGACATCGGAGGAAGAATGTGGGAAAGAGACGAACGGAAGAGCTAGGGTTTTGACGTCGGCATTGGAGGGGGTAGAGCAGGGGAACCCGGAAGGTGTGGGAGTGATTTGGGTTAGGGTTTGGGTTTGGGTTTGGGTTTGCGTTTGGGTTTTGGTTCCATGGGAGTGTCTTTGGAATGTGTGCGTGGTGTCGTTTTTTCCTTTTTTCAGTTAATTTTACGTTAAGTGAAAAAGGTGCTGATTCACCCAAAAAAAAAAAAAAAAAAGAAAAGGAATGCTCCGTGCACTCTTGCGTCGCGTTGTGAGCGAGCCTGGGAATTGCAGGGACTAACAAATACTTCTCCGTCATTTTTGGTCCATAGTGACCCTTGCACATTTGGCATTTGCATTCACTTGGTTTTCGTATGATTTAAAATGTCTTTTTTTTTTTTCTCCAAATAACCAGGCAATTGAGCATTCTCGGATTTTTATCTATATAGTACTATATCTAATCTGTATATATAACATATCTATATCAAATTGGTATTACATATTTAGTCAGTTTATAAGTAAAACTATCAATTTTTTATCGATATCTATTTTTCGATAAACGTTTATTTGAAAATGATAAAAATATGATACCAATATGACCAAAAGATGATAAAATAAACAAAATATTAGTCGAGCTATTGGTTTTACCTGACATTATTTCTCATTTATCGATACATAAAAAATTACAAAAAATCAATTAAACGAAATTACAAAAATATAATTGCAATATTGTATTTCATACATAAGATACTAAACAGTTACACAATATTAGCATGTTTGGTATGCTGAAATGAATAGAAATGGACTTGTGATTTCAAGTTTCATTTCTTTTTCTCCTGTTTGGAAGTATTTTAAAAGGTCATATACATGGTTCCATTCCACCTCTATTAATGATTATTGTTTTATTTATCGTTTTATCCTACATATTTTTACTATCTACATCAAGGTATTTTTAATAATTTATTATATGCTCATTTTATCTCATTTCAGTTCCTAATCGATTTGTCATTTCCTTACTCATTCTAATCATTCAATTCCAATCAATTTCATTTCGGATGGTTCTAGCATATCAAACGTAACATAACTTTTTTATATAACAAGCTAGGACTTTTAGCTATTATGTTCACGAAGGCAATACCCATAAACGAGCCACAACAATAAATATTCAAGTACCTAAAAGAGCTAGTTATGTCAAAGCAATTATGCTAAAGTGCGTTGTATATCTTCTCATATGTTATGGCTAGGCCCTCTTATGGCAAATATTGGTGCGCAAACTCCTTCTTTCTATACTATCAAAGAAAGAAATTTTGTATATAATCTATTTGAAACCGGTGCAAATATATATTGCACCTAATATATGCGACACATACATTCAAAATATGGTACATTCCTTTTTCTAGGAAAAAAATGCAATGCTTACTTTTCATGAATATCACTTGTATTATATTTGACAAATATTAAAAATGCTATATCACATGCACTGAATACGACACTCTAATGGCATTTTGATATTTTTATATATATAATTAATACTTTAGTAATTTACTTTATAGAGTAAGCATAGACATGACCCCATGATGTCTACATCTTAAAATGATACTTTAATTTAAATCTTATGCTAATATATAAAAAATATACTTTAATAGTTTTTTTTTTTTGCCAAAAAAAATCTATATTTTAAAATGTTTTCATTAACTAAGATCAAAATCTCAAATTGAATTGCTCAAGTATAAATCGAAATAATTTCATCACTTACAATCGTATTTCGCGATATAGTATATAAACATGTGATTTGATTCAAGAGTGAAAAATTCTCCAAATATAAATATGTGATTATTTTTAGCAAAATAGTAAAACATAATGATATAATAGCTTAATTTAATTAAGTATATAAATATGTGATATGAATCACATATTTATCCAAAAATTCACCTCGCATGTATACACGCACACACATACGTATATATCATGGATCTTGTTGACTAGAGCATTTGCTCAAAAAACATCTTTTGGATCATCTCCATTTACTTTACAACTTAACTCAATTTATAAATCAATAGTTGAAATTAGGGACAATGTCAATTTTAGTACCTGAATTTTTTGTAAATGTTCAATTAACTGCCTAAACTTTGATTTAGTCAATTTACTACCTGTTAAAACTTTTCGCGATCGTAGTGACTACCTCGCTTAACACCGGTATGTACATCTGTCTAGCTAGCACATACAACGAATTATTAAGCACCATGTGTACATGGCCTACCATAACAATATTCCATGCGGATATGTCACATGAAAAAGAAAAAAAATTAAAAACGAACGGTAAAATAAAAAAAAAAAAATCTAACCAGCCCCAAGCCATTAAACAGATAAAATAAAAACCCAAAATTGAACAGTAGTAGAAACCCTAACTCTAATACCCTTAATCGCAAACCCTAAGTAGGGGAATGCAACTCCTGAATATTAGTAAGCTAGTCTTGAAAATCCAAAATCCGAACATATAAACCCTAACCGATGACACGACGAAATGGCAGATGTCTCCATAACAACTGTAGTACAGTAAAGGTAATGCATTCGCTTAATCGCATGTGAATGCTTAACCTTTATTCTCGTATGAGCATGGTTGATTTGTTCTTTAGTCTATTTTATTTTTAGCAATATCTACACTGTGTTGATGTCGGTTTCTTGGGTTTACGGATGAACGACCTTCATTTCTGTTTACTATTGAAGTTGTTAGGGATGGCAAAAAGTGGAAGTTCATCACCACGTTCAACTCATTAGGTCGGGAGAGGTGTCTCTGGACATGTACTATGTAAGTGTGGAATTAAGGTAAGGCTTGTTCTTGTAAGAACTAAGAAAAATTATGGTCGATTATTCTATGGGTACCCACAATATGACATGGTAAAATCTCTGTGGTGTTGTGTTATGTATATTTGGTGGTTTACATTTTGTTGGTGGATGATGGATGTCACTTTGTTTTTTCATTACAGGAAAATGGTTGCAATTTCTTCAAGTGGGTGAAGATCAACAATGAGTTAATCTCGGACGCATTGGAATCAGATCAGGTGGCTACTCTTGCGAAAGATGTAGAAAGGGAAAGGATTCGATGGAGGGAATTGAATTGGAATTTCAGAGGCAAAGTCCGCAAGAAGGATATCAACGTCATACTGTAGAGGAGGATGAAGCGTTCTTCAATGCCTATGCGAAGTTACAAAAGCTACGAAGGGGGATGAAATTGGTCAAGTGTGCTGCTGTTCTGACTTAGTTCGTAATTTTTTTGCTATGGCTATGTTTAAGACATTGATAGGAATGACAACTTCTTCATTATGCTAATAGTAGTGTTTTGATGTATGGATTTTTTACTTCTTCAGCAATGCCAAAAGTTGAATGTAATACCAAATTAAATGCCAGTTTCAAATTTCTTGATAAATTTGTAATGTCAAATTTTCATCTTCCATGATGTTCTAATAAGAATTGAATCTGACATGATAAAATTCCTCCGCACATGACCATGAACCAAGGATTGCCAAAGAACAATTGTGAAGGCATGTTTATGACTAAAAATACGTTGAATAAAAAATTGGAAAACTTTGTCACACCACTTATATGTCCCGTTGTTAGATCATGATTTATACGGTCATGATAAATGGACTTAATAATTTAAGGTCTCCAAATAGAAATATTATTAACAACATCTTATAATTATTACTGCTCAGATAAAAAAAAGTTCAATTTGTAACTTTTAGTCCATGATATGGAGGACTTCCAACAATATATAGTTAATGCAAAAGTTCATATGGAAGAGAACCTATCTTTATACATTAGTGGAGTTAGAACATGCTTATAGGTACAAGCCAAATTATTTTGGTTCCTGGAAATGCACAATATCAAACCATTTATGAAGCGAACCATGTCGGAATAATAATACTAGCTTGCATCTATCCTTCCAAAGTGCACCCATGAGCGCCATAAGACATTGTCCATTGAAATAAAAAGATTTTATGTCAAATAACACTTGCTTTAACATTGAAAGAAAGACATTGATTAGTTCACACATTATGCCCATATACAAATAAAAACATCCGAGTACTTGATATGTGATGCCCATATACAAAAGCTCATTCGAAAGTACAATAGATAAATCCCTACAGTGTACGGCTAGTTTAAAAACACAAACCCAGCACATGCATACTAGACCAAAACTTTGACAATATCAAAAGATAGAATTGTGTCTAAGCAGCTGACTTCCTCATCAAAACAAAAGCTTAGCCACACCAAAGACATTGGATTAGTCAATACAAAACACGTCTGCATAGTCCCAACATATTTACATTTTCAAAAACAACATCAATCTACTTCTACTACTTGTTTAGCCGGATCTCTTGAGTGTATGCATCAGTAACATTGTCATCATCACTAGACTCATTCAACTGCACAAACACTGATCCTGTGGACTTCTTTTTACAAAAGTTAGCAAGCAAAATGCGATTGCTTCTTCTCTTTAGTGGCAACTTCTCCTTAGCTCTTTTTGCTATGGCACGCCGTATGACATCTGCTTCATCCATATCAACCTGTAGTTGTTGTTGCCTTGCAGGCATCTAGGACCGTAACCACCCCCATGCTTGTGTATTAGACATGCTTTTTTTACGACCTCCTTGGGAGACACGATTCAAATTGGTGTTCATCTGCAATGTAAGGCATACAAATAATCAAGATAAAGACTATACAGAATGACTTAGACAACACCATTTAACTTACCAAACCAATTCATAGTAGGGTTGGACCTGATTGTTGCGACGAAGTCGTTGGATTTGCTGGGTTTGCTTGGGTGTCATCTCCAAGAGGCGATGTGGCTTTTGGCACTAAAGAAACTGGGGGTGTTGGGTCAGTAGGTGGGGGTATAAGAACAGCTTAACTTTGTGCATTTGTTATGGCACATGCCTCAGTCCCGACTGTCACCGCCCTTTCGATGGAACTTTTACTTCTTTCAGTAAGTCTACATGTCAGGCCTGCGGACATCCATGCTAGGTGGTCTTGTTCCACACCCATTCCTAATGAAGCAACATTAGATGAACCCTCAATTTTGTTTTGTCATCGCTGCACATGGCAATTGAGAAGAACATATTGACATTGTAGAAATACATGAAAATGGCAGAAGTAAAAGTTAAGAGTAGCAAACAATGAAAGAGAGAAAACATGAAAGTAGCAAAAGTGAAAGCTACCTTATCATAACAACGAGCCTATTTTGGATGAGCCTTTGTTGATTGATCGGATCCATGATCCTGCAGTTTTTTCACTTCACCATGCTGGAAATTAAAATGAAATACCCAAAATGCAAGGTTGAAGCCAAATAAAAACTCGAACTAACTAATATAATAATGCTATAGCAGGCTACAAACATTCAAATCCATCAACTTAAAAGTAGCAAACAATGAAAGAGATAAATCACTACACTTTGCCGAGGATCAATCCCTACTTGATGTGATGTAACACCACTTGAGATGTTGTTGCTTCCACTCTAACCATGAAAATTAATTAGCCTAGCAATTGTAGGTTTTATTGGAAACATGGAAAATAATTTTGTATATGGGGCTTAACTTACTAGAATTCTTTGACAGAGACCCCCTTGCATTATGGTTAAAGAGGCCACATATTTTACATGACATAACACGATTTCATCGCCTGTATGATCCACTTCCTTCGCCTTCCTCCCTATTGCGCCTTTTCTTTGGCCTTTCAGGTTGTCGTTTAGGCACTGGAGCTTGCATCTTCTCTTGGTTGGTTTTTTCCCAGAACTTCAAGCTAGGAATTGGCATTATTAGATTATCATATGTCTGTTTGAACTTATCAACAAAATACAATTGATTGACATAGTCCTCCACTTTATAGCCAATACAATATACACGTACATGCGTGTCCACATAGGATGCTTGTCAAACCCCAAGAATTACAACTACTAAACCAGCATTTTTCCTCCGTTTAATTTTTGTTCGTATCATTGGTGTTACACGGTCCTGCCACCTCTTGCATTCCATTAATATTGCAGCAATTCTGCTCATCACCTGTCAATTAATGCCATAGGTGGTGAGTGTTGACAAGTTGTACCAAAGTGCAGCAAGATGGAGAAAGAACGTTTTTTCATGCAAGTTTTACCTGCTTACGAATGCATTCCATCATGGAGATTATGGACATATGTCTTGCTTCCAGCATAGTTGAGTTAAAGCATTCATACATATTGTTAGCCACCTCATCACATTTAGTTTCATGTCTAAAAAATGCCTTGCACCAATGCTTTGAATTATGTTGTAGCAAATCATCAGCTGATGAGGGCTTTATTTGTCTAATCTCTGCAATTACATGGTCTAACTCCCCTCTAGTAGTTGATTTGCAAGCTTTCTAAAATAGCCCCTGCAAAACACCTCCCTTATGCTTCTTCCGCCAATTTGCGAAGAAGTTTCGAGCATAAAAGTGATGCTCGACCTGAGGATATTTGGTAGAAATTACTCTTTCAAGTCCCTACAAAATAAATGTTAGAAGTTTTAAAGAGTTATAGCAAGACATATAGTACAGAAACATAATATTGTAGGAGTATAAAGCAAGGCATGCACCATCTACATATCACTGATAATGGTGAATCCTGGGGATGAGCTCAAGCAAACAAGTGGGTCCAACTCTACCAAAAACCATGACCAAGTTTCTACGATTACCCCCTCTACGTATGCCCAAGCCACATGGTACATTTGGTCATTCACATCGCGAACAACAACACTAAGTAACTCCCCCTTCAGCTCACCCTTTAGAAAACATCCATCAAGTCCTAGGATTGGGCGACATCTATCCATGAAGCCAACTCTACATGCATCCAAGCAAACAAACAAACGCTTGAAATAAAGGGGGTATGCTGGATTAGGTCTCTTTGCAAGAATCTCAACAATGTTATTCAACCCCTTCGATGCATTCCTTAAGGCATGGGAGTAATCCCACAACTTCTCAACTTCCAATTTGAACCGACCATTGATCCACTTTAGTGCCTACTCCTTCACTCTCCTCGATTAACTATATGTCACATCAACAAGCGTATAATATCAATAGCTAACATTTTTGTCATGATGTGCAGTCTTGAGAGAAAGTGTTTCCCAAGAACTTTGTATGTGACCTGAATATTGGAGAATGAAGATCTACATAACTGGCCATGCATATCCTTGAAAGTTCGAACCACAACCCACTAGTCTTTAGATCAATAGAGGCGAATATGGCAAAACTGCATTCGTCACTCTTACACTTATATTGGATCACCCTCTTATCATTAAACGTCATCTTCAGTTCGCGTCGATTAGAAACTGAGCACTTGTGCATTGCTTCCTTGAATTGTTCTCGATTGTAGAAGATCATTCCGATGCAAATGTGTGGGGTAGCTGTGTTGCGATCGCATTGATCTGTTGTCCTCTTCTTATGATTCGGTCTAACTTGACAGGATTCTTCCTCACTAGAAATCGTACAAAAGCTACCTTCATCTTATGAAAATTCATTCTCACTATGCATACCACCCCTACTTCCACCATCCATCGTCTCCGACCCATTGTTTTCTTCTCGTAACCTTCAAACGTAGTGTCAACACCAACATTGAATCCCTCAATCTGGTATGTTCCCTTGTTTGCAATAAATGATTTTTTCTTTACTCTCGCAGTAAGCACTTCATCATCATCGTCCTCAGATAAGCAGTCCACCTCAACAACCTCATTTTCCTCTTTCGAGTTGGACATAGGTTCACCATTGGTTGGGTGCTCCAACCCCGCACGAGTAATTACCCTCAGCATGTTCAACATTTATATGCCCATATCCTATGCCATCAATAATAGCTATCATAGCATTGTATGGTGCATCATCCCGTAAGGTGAGCTGTAACAATCCATCCAATAGGTCTTCCCAGGTACTAAGAAGGATGTCTTCTCAATGTTGACAAAACCAAAGTCTCCTAGGAAGCACAACTAAGTAGTTTCATTGATCGATTCCACCTCCACTGTCCAACATATTTATTCACCGCCTACATACTACTTTGAATCCCCATTTAATCGAAACCTTCCTCCAACATGTACCATCAAGTTGACCTTGCAACCTAAGATACCCTCGCGATTGGAAGCTTACCCATGCAATTTAGAGAAGAACAATACTACACTTAAACACGCTATAAGCCATCTTTTATAAAATTATAAAACTACATACACGCTATCTTGTTAGAGCATGCTAATGGGATACATTTAAACATGGACATGATGGGCTATGCAAAAGTAAGAATGAAATTATATTCAAATATAAACATGGACAAGCGTTAAACAAGACATAGTGGTTTCATTCCATGACCAAGCAACTTATACTCGTGCGCAATCTCATGATCAATTGATGACATTTTAGCATATGGGTATTGTATATAGTAGTTTCAAGGAGTATGATTGCCTACTACGAAACCCTAACCACACCGAATGTCAAAACAACCAAAAAAAATTATTGTATACAATAGTTTCAAGGAGTATAATCACCCACTACGAAACCCTAACCACATCAAATGTGAAAACAACCAAAAAATAAGGTTTTTTGTAGTACTTTCCACAATGTGATGGTCGACGAGTGTCCATTTCAATCGCCCAAGGCACAATTCACTTATACCCCACAACCACAAAGATTTTGTGGACAAAGTTCGGGACCACTGCCCGATCTTCTCGTATGGTGGAGTGGGCATCACTTCCAGCAGGCTTCTTTTTGAAAAATTCTTCAGACATCACGTGGTGGGATTTGTGTTTGGGAGAGTTTTACTAATATTCGGGAGTTACATTCCCACTTAGGGTTTACGAGTAAGGGTTTGAGAGTTAGGGTTTCTACTGTTGTTCAATTTGGGGTTTTTACTTTGTCTATTTAATGGCTTGGGGATGGTTGGATTTATTGATTTTACCGTTTATTTTTAATTTTTTTCTTCTCTTTTTTTTCTTTTTCATATGACATATCTACATGGAATATTGTTATGTTGGGCAATATACACGTGGCGCTCAACAATTTGTCACATGTGCTAGCTAGATAGACGACCATAACGGTGTTAAGTAAGGTAGTTACTATAATCGCGAAAAGTTTTAATATATAGTAAATTGACTAAATCAAAATTCAGGTAGTTAATTGAATATTTACTAAAAGTTCAGGTGATAACAGTGACATTGTCCCTTGAAATTATTATGATATTTGAAATAGTAAACCATTTTCAATTGATAAATCCGAGCTAAATTGAGAGGAAATGGATAAAAAGATCCATGTCTAGTAGCAACACGGTTGCAATCCCGTACCATAACGTGTGTTGAGCCAATATGATGATTCTCTCAGCTTCAGCTGCGATTTTAGACAAAATTATATGTAGTCAAGTTCCACTGATATACGTTTAGCCTAAAAAAAGAAAAAAAAAGTTCCGCTGATATACATGGGCTTGCTTGCTCTAATATCAAGATTGTTCCCGCCATTTGGTTTGTTTGGATTGTCCAATTTTAATTTTATTTGTATATTATTTGTTTAACTATTCACAAGTAAAAATGTTTATTTTTTATTTATCTATATCTATATATTGACAAGTATCTATTTAAAAAATAATAAAAATAAGATATCAAAACAACTGAAAAGGGATAAAACAAACAAATGTAATTGCATAGAAAACATAAAGTTGCAATACCCTCATACTAGGCTCCATAACGATATTCGTTCATGATAATAGTCTGAATTGGTCGGTCCTAAAATTGACATTAATACATAGTTTTGCAAAACTTCCTTTTGCACCATTCATCTTGTAAGTATACAACAGTAACACTGGGCCAGTTGCTTCTTCAAGCTTCTTCCATGCAATCGGTACATAATATTTTGACAGGAGCTAATGTGCATAAAAATAATTATAGAATTGAAATTCAATAGCATTGCTTAAAATTCGGCTCCTCTTTTCAAACCGTTAAAAAGAGTACACTAATAAATCAGATTTTCTTACTAATTACTCGTTTAAAATCTTCTTTGTGATAATAAATCAGATTTTCTTACTAATTACTCGTTTAAAATCTTCTTTGTGATTAAAAAGGATTGCTATAAACCAAAAGAAATCAAAATCAGATTGAAAGACTTAGGTCCAAGTTTAGAAGTCAAGAGACAAGGAAGGACTCAAAAGATACAAAAGGCATTTCTAAGCATGTGACCAAAACCTTGATGGGTACGTATAGCAAAAGGTAATCCAACAGTCCATTTGAATTTAAATACATATTTGATCTTTATTTAATTTAAGCCAAATTCAAATTTTAATATAAATTCAAATGAAAGGAATACACATTTCTCAAATCAATGAACGCAACAATGATTGTGTTGTTGTTGAATTTGATATGTTGCACTTCTGACAAAGCTAAGTTGAAAGCATATGGCCGCTCTCTTCATTCCATTGCATGGAAATCATGGTGCACGCAACACGTAAGAATGCACGACACCCCCAACACATGTATTTTCAGCAAGTATCCTACAGAAAAATTGGCAATTGAAGTAACAAAAATAATTAAATTGTACATGCTCAGCCAATTCAACCTGCACTAATACTGCCTGATATCACGGGTTTTCCTGATTTTGGAAGCTCTATTTCACAAAGGTTCCATTCCTAGTCTAATTACCTACTCTACTTATTTGACCTTAACCAGATGTACACGGGAAAAAGATCATCACGCCACACATGCTTTGTCCACTCAGAACTACAAAACAGGCGCAGAGTTAAAACCAGATACCGACTTGCTCCTTCGAACTTCCACTCTGGACCGTGAGAGCAACATGACAAACTTAAATGCCCTGCTGCTGCCTCTACCTTAAACAAATCATTTATCCTCATCGTCAGAGTCAGACTTAGCAAAAACTGGTTCAGGCTGCGTTTCTGCATATGCTGGAGCTATGAACTTTGGATCCTTGTCAGCAACTTCAGCATATTTCAGTATAGCTTCTCTGGGATCTTCTTCCATCCATGTCTCCTTAATCATTCCCCCTTGCTGCAAGGAAATTACATATCTTTAAGTAATTTTTACACTAAATCAACAATGCAGAGAAAATATAGGTATTAAGGGTTGGTTATCAGATGGTGACAGAAACCTTGAGAAGATACTGTGTTAGTAGGCTTCCTTTGCTTGCACCAACTCTGCCTCCATACCCAGGTCCTGTGATAGGAAGCTCAGGTTTATGGGATTTCAAAGGATCCTTCAAATCTTTCTCCCTCTGACGCTTACGACTTGGCTGATCTCTAAACAGAGGTAATGCGTGAGGATTGTGAATAACAGGTTTTGCCTCAAAATCATCAACTGATTTTTTCCTTGGAGCCCGTCCAACACAAACAAGAGCTCCCCTCTCGCTGAGGGTGGGATCATACAAGATATGCGTTCCTCCTTGACTTTTGTCTCCAGATGTCGCAAATATCTACAATAACAAGTCATCAAGTTGTTACTAGTCAAATTTAAAAAAAAAAAAAAAGGAACTTTAGTTGCAGATCTACACAAAATGAACAATTTGTGAAATTGTTACCTGGTTCAGCCTTGGATGCCAAGAACACTGAACGACACTACAAGTTGCTGAGATCCCAATTCTGGAAACAAGTTCAAGTTTTGCTCGATCAAAAAAGCACAGCAATCCTCCAACCGTGCTTTCCCTTTCAACAGATGTTCCTGTCAAAATAAGTTCCTCATTGGGACTAAATGCAATATTTGTTTGGGCATAGTTATTCGGGAGATCTTCGAAAACTTTAATAGGACTTTTTGTTTGGCGCAAATCCCAAACCTGTGAAAATAGTTAAAAATTTACTCGTTAATTGGGTTTGCTCTGGAATAAACAACCTATTTCTTTTTTTTTTTTTAATATCACTGCTTTTGTCAGTTTCCTATTTCTTATTTTTTTTGTCCAATTAATTAATTTTTGTTTCGTAAATAATTATTTATAGAAAATGTAATTGAAGGGTACCAAAAATTTAACAACTAATTAGTTACAAGCGTTGTCATCTAAGGAGTCAACGAAATTCTGAGAAGTAACATGACATCTGCTATGCGAAACAATATAGGAGATTGTCTTCAATAATACTAGACAACTAGAATCCTCTACACCAAAAATCCCTTGTCTCTCTCTTAATCTCCATAAGGAGGAGCTATTTATTATTCCATTATGTTTAGCCCATCCAGCTTCAAGACCAATGGGTTATAAAAGATGCAAGGAAATTTCAATAAAATTGTGTAAGTAACATAAGGTTTAGGAGTTGATACCAGTTAAAATTCAATGAACCACTACACCCAACCTGATATGTGTCTATATAGGAGGCAGTGTCAGTAATATCCTCACAACAAAAGAATCTCAAAGAAGCGGATTCTCCTTTGTCAAACAATTCTCTTTTGTTGTGTATGGACATTTATTTATTTATTTATTTTTTTGAAAATCATGGTCCGATGCAACATAAGCTCCAGAGGATTCTGAGCACAACGTGGACAAATGACTTTAAAAAAAAAAAGCAGCAACAACCGGCAGCAATCATTTTTTGCAGAATCTTTTGGTGGAAATGAAATGTGAAAGGAAAATGAGAGATGTTCACAAACTAGTAACTGAAGATGCACACAATTAAGCTTTAGCACCATTAATAGTAAAATCCGGGACCATTCATACATACCAAGGAATCAAGAGACTTCATTGGCACCTTTTTTGCAAGGTGCATTGCTTCATGAATTTGTCTAAACAAAGTTTTATAGTAAATTTATAACAAGTATTACCTTGAGAGTACCATCAAAGCTTCTTGACAGTAAAATTTTCCCATCACTAGAAAATTTAAGCCCAGTGATATCATCTGAATGGCCTTTTTCAATATAAATGTCAGGTCGGCTGCCCCATCCTGGCTTAAGGTTCCAAATCTGTAAAAGGAAAGCAAGCCCTCAGAATGCTGCCAGAACGCTAATGCAACTACCACCTCTTTCCCAATATAATTAGAACCAGTGTAATAAGAGAAAAACAAAGTCATTTCTGAAGTGAAAATATGTGCTAGGTTGGGTCCATCACGTATGTGTAGGCTTTCATATAGAAATGGTAAAAAGAGGATTCACATACCTGTATGGAACCATCTCCAATGCCACCCGCAATAGACTTTCCCTCATGATCCCATGTGCATGTGGTCACTGGGACCCTTCCAGGCCTTGCAAGCTTGGGTTTAATAACCTATGCATCAAATAATTCCAAAAAAGTTAGTCAACAGACCCAAATTCCATCACAAAGAACAATTTTCTAGTCAAAAAATGGACCTCCCTTGAAATTCTTTTTCCTTCTGAGTAGAAGGGATTTGATCATACTTCCTAAGCTCAAGTAGCTACCTTACAGTGAGAAAGAAAAAAGATCACCCTTTCACAAAGGCAAGATTAGCCATCATATTCTGATGCTATAGCCAACATTCCTTTTGGATTGACTACAGAAAACACTTATCCGTTTTTTTCTTTATTCAGAGACACATGACCATATTATTTTTTTAACAAATAGCTGACCCTTCATTTAAAAGTATAAATATTATCTAATCCTGTTGAAAGGACACATGCCAGCATTATTTGTCTTAAAAAATTAATCTAATAAAAAATATTACTAAATAAATTTAAATAGATAAAATATTAAAATTACTTTTGAAAATGTCAAAACATTAATACTGGTGAATAAAAAAATTCTCTTAGTTCCGTCGTATTGAAGATATATCCAGAAATGATGTTTATGGGATTAGAGTAGAGAAATAATTGGTGGAAAGAAATAAAATACTAAAGAATCAAGAAACCATGCAGATGGTTTCCATATTTTTGGTCTTGCCATGAGGTTTGTTATTTGCGTCCTCATCTTCTCTCTTCTTTTGTCATGCAGAATATAGTGGAACTTGGATTTCTTCTCCTCCACCTAATTTCCTTCCAGATGAGCCATTTTTACTTCAGTTGACAATGGATGTGCAGATGGACTTCCAATGATGACTTTTATGCAGTCAAATGTCCCAATGCTGAGGATACAACGAGAAGAAAAAAGGCCCGGATGTCTTTACAACTTTGCTTAGACTAATGTTCAGCGATGGGGGAGTGGCCTTGCCTTTTTCACAATTTTTTTCTTCTTTTAATATTATTTGGCATTTTCAAAAATCATTTTTTTACTTTATTTATCTAAATTTATTTAGAAATAATTTTTATTAAATTGATTTTATTAGATCAATAAGATATCAACATGTGTCCCTCCAATTGTATTAAATAATGTTAACACTTTTGGATAAAAACCAGGTCACCTAATTATTAAAAAGAAAATATTACAAGTCATGCAATTGCAAATAGATGAAAATAAAAATGTTTTGCAATTAACCATTTCTTTTTAATATAAAAAACATATATATACACATTTATTTAGGCACCAAGAAGTTCCCACCCATTTACACAAAAGGAAAAAACAAAACCAGATTGTGATGATTGTCTAATATTAATATGGTAAACTATCTTATATTGATTTACTCAGGAATTCGTGAAGACACTAGATTCTTCTTAATATAGACTGTTCTCCTTCACACTATTCATTTATTAAAGACGTTACACATATGATCAATGCTTATCAGTTAAATTAAATTACATGTGCAATCTGTAAGTTGCAATTCCATTATGATAATGCCAAAGCACTACAACTGTAAAATCAGCAATGAAAAGGATCTTTCTTCCTGAGAAATCAGTTGACAAGAGATATCAAGTGCCTCATAGCTAAAGGAGGGTGATATTGAAGTTCTTTCTACAATTTGCAATGCTCAAACCATGTTTAGTGGACATGGATTCATTAGAACCCACTCTATGGAATCCACCAAACATTACCTCATAAATGATACAAACACATCATTTGCATTGCTGGGGTGTTTTGTTTAAGGGACAGAGGATATTAGTGCTAGGTTTTGCCCTCCTTTTCAAAGCTGTAGTCAGAGCCACTCTCTTGGAGGCCTGAGTTAGATGACATTTTCCTTCTTCCTAGAGTTCACGATTAAAATGATTTCAGTTGTATCTTTATTTATGTTATTTATTATTATATATATTCTTTTTGGTGGATTGGGTTGGGGCATGGTGAGTGGGGCAGGTGTATGCTCAGTAAATATGTATTGAATAGAGAAATAGAAAATGACAGAAGAGGGGTAAAGGTTTTTGCTTTAAGGGGGTGGGCAGGCACCTACTCCCTATTAGACAGAAAATAAGGAAGTGCAAAGAACTAGCATATCTCAACTATCTCAAGGTGTAGCAAGAGTTGCAGCAATGAGAATTTGGTGCAAATTTTGAGACATAAGGCCCAGACCCACCAGCCACTAAACAAAGTTACAATAATTGTGGCCTATGACCAACTAAGAAGCACACAGAAGCCATGCTTCTCACACAATTTCACTAGGAAAATTAGCAACTCCATCAGCTCTGCGATCATATCTTTCCCACAAAATATAAGAAATTGTTGTCATGAAAGATAATTTCCAGGTCAGCTCATTAGGATTCATCACTCTCAATCCCCCCAATAGCTGCAAAATAACATCACAAAAACTAAGAATCTGGCTGACCATGCTCTTTCATCTATCGATTGGCTCCACATCTCTCTAGAGAACTTGTGATTTAAGAAAAGATGTTCATGGCTTTCTGTCCCCTCTTTGCACAGCAGCAGTTGCAAAGCCATCCCCAAAGCACCAGTTTGTCTAAAATGAGGAGCTTGCAAGCTATATAGGGATCAGTGTGTCTTGGGATATGTTTTTTCAAACCAAAGAAGCTTATCACACTAGCAAAGGACAACTGCATAACAGGGAAGGAGAAAATTTCAGGCTTCTTAGATAGAGAATGTGGTTGGGTGTTTACTTTCCCAAACAAATTGGTCATTGAGAGAAGTGGAAGACAGCAGCCCTTGGTCCAACTCCGTCTTGATTTGTAGCCAAAGATATAATAGCCTTTTCCATGAATTCTTTTATCACATTTCTTTTGAAATATTTTAATTCTTTTTTTCTATCTTCCACCCCAAAAAAAGCAGCCACTGATAGATAATTTCGGATCCATTAATTTGATGGACTGTTTTCCTTCTATTAATGTATGAAAGGATTGGTTTAAAAACCTAAAGCTAAACACTCACAAGTGGGTTAAACAGCAAGTGAGAAGTGTGTCACCATTTCAGAACCCTTTTGTATTTAAGGAGACAGATTTTAAACTTCGGTTGATTGCAGACCAGCTGAAATCTTTGTATAGGGGGTAATCTGTAAACTTGACATAAAAAACTTTCAACCACATTAACCAGGGTTCATCATCACAAGAACAAAATTTAGGGAATAGTGGATTAGTTGCATAAGATTTTGTTCTTATCATGCTCATCTTTCCAAGTTTTCATAATATTTTGACAGGCTTGTCATGGGATCCCCTTCCCCTCTTCTTGTTATAGTCATTGAACATTTGCGTAGATTCTTGTGTACAGCAAAACAAGTTTGCCATGGAATCCCCTTCCTCTTTTCTTGTTATAGACCTTTTCTCGTGAACGCAAGATACACTATACACTTTAAAGCTTTTGAGATATGATGCCACGACTATAAGCAAGCCTAATACGGCAACTTAATGAAACAATTCTTTTTTCCTTTTTTAAATGAAGGATGTGTATAGATGTCAATGAATATAGTGTCATTACCGTCCCAGTAAGGAGACAATCAAAACCCACAATTGAGGAGATGCTCAAAACCCACAACTGAAAAACTGGTTAAATTTTGCTCATCTCCAAATTTTTTTCTTCTATAACCATTAATCCAATGCCTCAACTCATGCATATATCAAATTCAAACTCTAAACACAAGATTTGCACTTTCCAGTGCTCACTGAAATGTTTAGTTTTTTGGCAACAGAAAGTGGTATTTGAACCCTAAAGCCATTGCTACGAGCACAGAAGCAATAGTATTAATACTACAGCACATTGTTCATGCAATCTTATCTCCTTGTCTTCTAGACAGATCAAATATATCATAAAGTTGTTACTAAAATCTTATTCGTTTATTCAAGAAAAACCACACGCAGCATTTTTATGAGATAGAACACTAAATTCCAGCAGTTATATAGGATAGAAATTAACCCAGTCTGGAAACATACGGTCTCCTCTTGGACATATTTCTTAGTGAAGAAACAAACAGCATTGCAAAATAGAATAAAACATTTAGTGTCACAAACCTGCTTTTGACTCTTAAAGTCATTAACATCCCATATACGCAGAGATCCATCCTCCGATGATGTTAAAACAGTTTCTTTTGTTCTAGGGTGCCATTCTCCCCAAGTCAATCCAGATATATGGCCCTTTGTATTTTTTAAATCACGTATGTACATGTCTCCCTTCACAAATTCCCCAAGAGTAAGCCCATCACGGTCATAAATCTGCAATGAATGAACAACATGAGGGAAATTTAATATAAGACTTCTAGTGTCACTCTTCCCTTTCTCAAATTGTTGGAATGACCTACCCAATATTTGGGAAACAAAAAGTTATAATTATTTATGTCAGCTCTCATACATACAATTAGAGCTAGAAAAGATAAGGCTGACACCATGCAATGAGTAGCATAATTCTACTTTGTGATATGAGATTGCAGGTGCAGAACATCAAGACCTAAACAGCATCATCAAGATGGAGCATGATAAATAACCAACAGCAACCCCAAAACATTATAAGAAACAAGTATCACCGCAGATACCTTGGCCTGGGCAGAACCGGTCACACATAAGAAACGGTCTGATGTAGGACTCCAGCTCAAGTTACGAACTTGGTGGCCTTCAAATGGTTCAAGCTGCCTGAATGAAGCAAGCCGAGAATTCATCCCTTGGAAATCATACATACGTACAGTGTAGTCGTAGCTACCAGAGAGCACTCTTGAACCAGAGTGATCCACAGCCAGCGCAGAAACTATCTGTCGAGTAGAAAGGGAGAAAAACACATTACTTTTCGTCCCACGAGAATTATTAGTTCATTAACGGTTTAGGGAAAAAAAAAAATTTCTACTATAGTCCTTTCCGTAAACCAATCCTTGAAATTATGGATGTGCTTGCTTTACAGAAAATGGTTTTTGTAACTTTTTCAGGTAGATGCAATCCAAGCTTCAGTTTATGGAAGGCAAAAGTAGATGCCATCATTTTCCTCAATTTCCATATCATTTCCTCTTGTTTTTAACCACCACCTGTGATCAGCTCGCACGATCACTTACAGTTAAAAGGATACCAGTAACTGCATCCTCTTGAGTACATGAAGTCCATTCTCCGCGAAACAGAAGTGCACAGCATATGAAATTATTACGCTTAACCATAGCAATTAGGGTTTCTTATCAGTTCCTAGTTAGTTAATTAGTTATAGCTAGCTAGCTAGCTAGTTAGTTAGTTATGATGCGTAAACAGTAAAAGAATGAATAATACCTTACTGTGGCCCTTGAGCACGATTTCATTACTTTGAGGAATTCTATATCGATTCTCGTCTTCTTCCTCCTCGTCAACCGGCGGAGGCCGTGGCGGCCCAATCATTACATCACCATCATCATCATCGCCAGGAGCACTAGGCGGAGGAGGTGGTGGTCCCACCATGACTCCATCATCATCATCATCATCCTCATCATCATCGATACTCGAATTCGGTATAGGACGAGGAGGTCCAATCACCGTATTACTACTATCATCATTATTACTGTTAGGCTTAGGGTTAGGGTCTTTGGTGCGGAGGGAATCGAGCCAGGCTCTAGAAGAGGAGGAGAGAGAAGGTAAGGCATTGTCGTTATTGTGTTTGTTAGCGTTGGCGGTGGTTGTGGTGGGCACTGGGTCGGTGGTGCGTCGAGTAGCGTGGTGAATGACTTCCAAAGGGGTTTGAGATTTCGACTGCTTTCCGAAAGTTGAAGGGAATTGTGCTCGAATACCCTCGTATATTTCAGCTTCGTCCTCCATAGCTATGTTCTTCTGGAACTAGAACTGTTAATTGTCAAGGAGCATGTTAGAGAAAAAGAAGCATTCATTAATAGTCCGTGCGAGGCTTTGAGCTATACCCATGATCCATAGACCGACAATCTTCCTTCGGTTCGAAGGAGCTATAACCATGTAATTTATGTTATTTTTAAAAAGTATTATAAATATTTTTTATAAAATAAAATGAAAAAACAAAGCTTTAATTAATATTTATCTTCTGTCTTCTATTTGTATTAAAACAATACCAAATCATTATTGTCAAGTATTCGGGGCTAAGTTTTAATCGTTATTGTTTAATCACATCATTATCTTTTATCTCCATATTTTGAAACAGTTTTTTTCACTCAGTATCTATCGCTTTTAATTGTATCTCAAAGTTGATATCTCTCCAAATCCCTCCCTCCCTTTTTGTTATCATCATTTCCACTTCGTATCTCAACTTCCAACCTTTACCCTTTCTCTAACCTCTCACTCTCTCTATGGAACTTGCGAACCATCCTTTTCAACCACACCATGTCTGCCACAAGAACATCGTTTTCTAGCAACTCTTTCTCTAACCTCTCGCTCTCTCCATGGAACTTGCGAGCCATCCTCTTCAACCACACCATGTCTACCACAGGAACGCGGACACCGCTCCGCCATTTCACCATCTCTAATCACCTGCCATATCACTTTTACCAAATTTATTCTGCTCTTATTAATTTACCTTGTAATTTATTTAAGTAGGAAGTGCTAATGTTGCAATTTACTTGTTTAAGCCTTGATCAAGATAGAGATTGAGGACAATAGCACCCGTAGAGTATGTGGTGTTGTTCTTTACATGTCCTAAAGTCATGGAGTTTGCAAGTGGTGCTAAGATGCAAGTGTGAGGTTGAAAAAAATCTTATATGGGAAATATGGAACTTGTATGAAGGGTTTATAAGAAAAAGACTCATTAACCTAATGCTTTTAAGGTTTTGAGTTACAAATGGTGTCAAGCCTATTAATGCATTCCTTTATTAAGTTCGTTTAAATAATTTCTCCCCATCGAAGGCTTCTTCTCTCCTAATAAATTAGTTTCAGAGTCGATTATTCTGCTAGGAAACTCCCATGCTTGGCCCTCCATATGGAAAGAAGAGCTTTATGGTGTGATTTGTTTGTGAAAACCTTCGTGTATGGTGAGTAGGTGGTGAACAAATCACTCACAAAGCGGGTTTAGTGGAGTCCATTTAATAAGTTCTTGATAAGATCGTGAGGTTTTCGCCTAAGAAGGAGTAAGACTTAAGCCAATTGTGAATGCTCATACTTGAAGGGGAAATGCTTTAAGATTTTAGGTATAGATGGTGTTAAGCCCATTAATGTGTTCTTTCATAAAAGTCTGTTTGAAGAATTTCTCCCAATCGAAGGCTTCTTCATCTCCTAACAAGTGGGATGCTATTCATCACATGTTTTAAAGGTATGGAATATGGAACCAGATTGATTGTTGTAACAACGCTAATTTTTTCTCTTTCGTTCAGGGTTCGTGGATATATGTATGTCATTGTTCTCTACATGTTTTAAGGTTATGGAATTAAGAGTTATGCTTATTCCTATGTAATACTCATCTAATATTTGCCTTTTTTTTTTTCCTTAATTGAGTAAAATTGTTGATTTTTTTAATAATGTTTTGGTTTCATTCTAAAATGTTGCATTTTTATTTTAACAAATTTTTTTCTTTATTTTTTTTTCATTTTTTTGGTCTTATTGTGTTTTCACTTTTATGTGTTGTTTTTTTTTAAGGAAAAAAAGGTCATTTGCATATTTACTATAATGGAAGTTTGCATTGATTCTGCGAATAAGATTTTTATTCTTTTCTCATTTTACTTTATTCTAGCATTCGTGGAGAGATCAACTTAAAGGAAATAAGTCTTAGAGATTGGGGTGGGTATGGATCAGTTTGGTTTTTCCTAAAATAAAACCAAACCAAATCAAACCATAATTTACGATTTGTTTTTTTTTTTTCATCCCAAACCGAACCATCCAATAACAGTTTGGTTTTGATTAGAAATTTTTTAAACATTAAATAACGGTTTGGATTACGGATTAAATCAAAATTCTCACTAAAAATTTTCTTTGTTCTAACTTTTTAAAATTTGTGTAGATACTAAAATATTTATACCACTTTACAAAATTTATATATTATAAATCACGAGAAAATACTTTATAAATTCATCATACTTTTAATATACAGTTCTCTATAAAATCAGTTATCAATCAATAAAATACATTCACTAACCAATACATAGTAAGTTATAATTTATAATCTTTAGTAGACACATCAAGTCAATCATCTACTAATAAATTTATATAAAATAAAAAATCATCTATAAATAAAATTCATCAAAGAATCAAATGATCCGCTAATAAACTACACTAAATAATTAATACATAATAAAAGTTTATAACTAAAAAAATAAATTTAATACTTTATAAAGTTAAAAAACTATTAAAAAAATAATAGTTCATTGTCAACAAATATATATATATATATATATATCATGAGCCTAAAAAACAAATTTAAAAATGAATAAGTTGATTTTAATCAATATTCATCAAATAAAATCATAAGAACATATATGACATTTAATCAATGATCATAAAAAAATCTATAGTTATAAATTACAAGTAAAATATTATTATATTTTTCTAAAACGGTTTGGTTCGATTTTATGAATTGGTTTGGTTTACCTTCTAAACCAACTCATAAATTTATGGATTAGGTCGAATTTCAAAATTTTTTAAACCAAAATATTAAAAAAAAAATCATATTTT
Source organism: Combretum micranthum (assembly GCA_024138025.1). Lineage (NCBI taxonomy): Eukaryota > Viridiplantae > Streptophyta > Magnoliopsida > Myrtales > Combretaceae > Combretum > Combretum micranthum. The sequence goes on from JAMXBD010000045.1 coordinate 2,004,757, forward strand.
CAGTTTAATTTGGTTCGATTCGGTTGATTTTTTCTTTTCTTTTTTTTTTTTGCCCACCCCTAGTTAGAGATATAAAAGTTAAAGCTTTCCTTTTAGCGGCAAAAAAAAAAAAAAGGCTTTCCTTTTTCTATTTTAAAAAAATTCCGGAAGATTACCAATAATTTTTGTTAGAAAGATTTGTTTTTAACTATAGTCCAGTAGTAAATTTCAATTTTATGGTATCAAATAAAAGGAAAAAAAAAACATGTCCTTACCATTTATGATTTCAACATAATGTTAGTAAATGAGAAAGCCTTTCTCTCTCTTTTTTTAATGAATTGGAATTATTATAAAGATGTAATTTTATTAGACTTTATATATGTATTCATATTATTAAGAGAGAGTATTTTCTTTTTAAACTTTATATTTTTCTTATAAAATTTTCCTAAATGCTCCTAATTTATTATCTCATGAAGCCAAAACAAGGATGCCATTCATATGCAACTTATTTTAATATTTATGAATCACCAAATACTAATATCCACTTGCTAGCTATAATAGGGTACGTGTCAGATATTTATTTGTGAGGATACAATAAAGACAGCAAACTAAGGACAGTAAATTTTTTTCATGAAAGTTGGTACTTGCTTAAAATATTACATGCAAACCGAAGAGCCAAATTTTGATCAAAATGGTACATGTAGATGAAAGTTGGTACTTACTTGAAATGCCAAATTTTTGCCAAAAAAGTATATATGGACAAAAGTTGTTACTTGTCCAGATTACCAATACGAACCGAAAGTATAGATTTGGACCAATGTACTACATAAAGTGGATACTCGCTTGAACTTTCATATACGGATTGACCTTCTAGTTTGGCTATGGACGAAAGCAGTTACTCGCAAAAAGTGTCAAATGTTGACTAAAGTAGGACGTATCGCTAAAAATAGCCGACATGGGGCAAAAAAAAAAAAAAATAAAAGGAAATTTGGCACATGCCATAATGGACAAAAGTACCATATGTTAACAAAAAAAACCAGATAGGGGCAAAAGGCGGACAGTCAGTGCTATGAGTTCTGTAAATGGACCCGACCGGTAGATTTTGATGAACCTTAACTAGCATGGTTGCATCCCATTTACTTGCCTCGTCGGTGTGTTCATAATAACATTACAGAAAGGCCGGATATACCGACCTTGCTGGTCCTCACATTCTAGCAGACCAGCATACAATGGAAATTTGAGCTTGAATCTCTCCCTTTACCGGCTCGCTGCTCGATCGAAAATAGGCTTGTCGGTAGTTCGTGGCATTCTATTCTCATCCCAAAGCTATGGGCAAGCCAGTTTGACGAATGACAGTGCACCAGCATTCAATGTCATTCTACTCTTGTTTCTCTCGCTGCATCGTCTAGCCTGTTGAAGGAAACCTGGCCTGCTGATGCTCCATGGCATTATGTGCTCGTCCCAAATTGTACCAGCAAGTCGATATGCTCACGGTTGCATTTTCAAAATGCCGTGTTCCATCTAAACTCACACGTTGATGTTATTAGGCATATACAAGGTTGTCAAACTCGCAATTCCATGTAGAATCGCTAGGGGGTCGGTAGAATCGGAACGTAAAATCGAAACGTAGAAACATAAGTTTCTACAACCTTTGCAAAATAGTTTTGAAAATTTATAGAAATGCTTATAGAAGATATAGAAAACATAAAACACATAATATTTGTTAAAAAATAAAGAAATTAAGTTATTTTTTTTCATAATAACTCTTAGTTTATACTATAACATATATAAAAAGAGCGAATAAAGTCAAAATTAATTTATTTTCTATTATTTTATTTGAAATAAGTGATAAATTAAAGAAGAATCAAAATTTTCAACTTATTAAATGTTTAATTATATAAATGAAATAAATAAGTTTTCTTGTAACTTTATAGCTATAACTTAGCTTAAATGAATTTCATAAATATAGAACAAGGGTCTTTAGGAGAGGAAGGGAACAAGATAGAAAGAGTGTGTGGAAACCAAATAGAAATGACAATAAGAAAAATATATCATTTTAATTATTAATAGTTAATGAGCTTGTAAATATACAGTTGTATTTTTTATATTTTAGCTTATTTGACTCGAATATTTAGAATCGGTAAATTCGGTTAAAATCGTAAGATTCTACTAAGTTTACATGTAGACTCGATTAAAATCATAAGATTTTATCAAAAAAAGATTTTACCCACGAGTCAACTCGGAACGCCTTCTAGAATCGTAAACTCGTAGAATCGTATAGGTAAAATCGCGATTTTGACGACTATGGGCATATAGGGTTTGATATGAAGGCCTGTTTTTCATCTAAATCTATATCGAAATAATATGTGTAAATATATCTAATTTACATCTATATTTTATCAATATTTAATATATTTGATTTTTTCAAGAGAACTGTTAACTTTTTTTCATCTGTATCTATTTTTTGATATATAATTTATTATAAAAAAGTTTGAAAGAAGTGTCGTATCTGCTGAAAAAAAACTAAATAAACAAACCCATAAGTTCTTTGTGATGTCAATACATCATTAGAAGTATTTAAAAAGAGATTTAACTAGTACAATATGAACTTGTACTATTCACCTTTCACATAAATATCAAGATTCTTAGTATTAACTCATAATATAAAAGAATCTATTTTTACATAAAATTATTGAGAATATGTATATATTTGTATATAAGCACATTCTATTTGAGTCAAAATATTAGCGATACAATGCTATAGTTACAAAAGATTAAGAAGTCACCTATTTTTTAGAGATGGGACTGTATTGCTAGTGGAATTATATATAAATTTTATATATTGGTTCTTTTTGTGTTGTTATGAATAATGTATGAATAAATAATAGATAATCTCTAAAATTTGAACATTAAACATTACTTATGTTTTATTATTATTTTTTATTACTTTTCTATTTGTATTTTATGTTTTAATAATTCTTTTTTGTTTTTTTAAAGGTCCATATCCGAGTGGGTTGGATGATGAGTAGCCTCCTCCAAATCATATAGGGACATCCATAAATATTATAGCTATGGTGTGGCTTATTGTTTGGTCCACAAGAATCAAAGCTGTTTTTAAAAATTTTATAAAATGCTAATATGTTTTGTTCAATTTTTATTACAGTTACCAACTTAGACAAGCGCACCTACTAAAATAACATAAAAATAGATCATATTCCTTGGAGATTGTCTCGGCCCAAAGGATACCCTAAACATAATAATCCGTCGTACACAATATTAAAGCCTTGGAATAATTACCTTAATCATACAGAGGTTTTCATATCATATACAAGACTATATTTACGATAAAGGAGACACCGGTGGAGTTATGCAATTCAAGATGATGATAATAATATGCATGCAAGCGTTACTAACCATATATAGGCATAAACATAAAGGTCTTACAACTCATAAGAACATACAACCGTTAAATCTTCAAATAAATATCACATATTGCCATAGTGTTTCCAAAATACACGTAAGTCTCAAATAAAGATAGAGTTACTCAAAAGAAATCCTATAACCTAAGTCGGTCATCCACCAAAATCTTCCAAAAGGCCTCTGGTCTTACTGTACGCATGAATCTTCTCGGGTAAAGCCACATATATTTTTATGTTAGTAAAAAAATCTATAGGGATGTAAGTTATAACGTACTTAGTGAGAATATTCTTGTAATAGGTACCGTACAAATAAAACTAAACAAGTTTATTAGGAAAATGTAAGCTATGCAACAACCATATAAGCAACGAAATATATCTAGCTAACTAGAAGCCATGTATGGTGGGGATTTATGCCCTCCGTGACAAGGATTGGGGAATGATTTGAAAAAAGGGGTTCTTATAACCACTATTGTTTTGGATACAGAGATGTCCTTGTAACCACTACTATTAGTCCTTAAGTGCCAGCTCATAGCGATCGATCCGATGTGGCTCCGATATGAGGCTTTATTCCTTGAACATGGTAGTTCCTTAAAGAGCAGGGCCCGTATGTTGTGCATGGTTAATTACCCATCCAGTCCTACGTGTAAGAGTAGCAACAAAATATAATGTGATTTAACAATATGCAATGCATGATCAATTTCTTTAGTTCATCTCAACCATATTAATATTCATTTAAGAAGTGTCTAAACAATCATCATACAAACATATCAATAGAGCGGGATGATCATAACATATTTAAGTATCCGCATCAAGGCTTCAATATACATAGGGTTCTTTTGATCACACAAAGCTAGAGACAATCATATTCCAATAATAACCCCACAAGCATATTATTTTCTGATCTTTTTCCCTATTGACTAATGTAACTACTTTACACACGAAAACAAGATACACATAAATAGGGAAAAAGTCACTTGAACGTGTCAATTATCTCTTAATCAAAATAATCCTCGAGAAAAGAGGTCTCGTAATCCTCGTCATCTAAACAAAAGAAATACTCGAAGTGAGTATGTCACACTAGTTTTACTCAAATTTCTAACTCTATTAACTTTGCTCTTAGCATAATTTTTGGTTACACGAGTTATACCTTAAAATAGCCATAATTAAGTCATTTTAACTCAAATTTTTGCATATAAGTAGTTGTTTTCTACTTACTTCAAATGTTTTATCTATTTCTAAGGTTATCTTTCTTATAGGAAATACTTAAGGTGTCATGACAGTAGGGGTTAGAATGCTCATGATCATGTTTAAACTCCATTTCGGTGTTTCTTAATGATTTTACTCTTTGTAAAACTCCTTAACGAGTATATTCATTATTCCTATGTTCGATTATAATTGAAACATGAAAAATGGTTCATTACATACTCATGATCTTAGTGATGTTGCTCGTAAAATTTTCTTAAAGAGATCTCTATAATAATTTTTAATCACTTTATCAACTTTGATAAAAAAAAAAAAGATCAAAACCCTTCAGTATGACCACTTCATGCTTTGTAGAATTAGTTAATCGAGATTGGAAAAATAAAGTTTCACACTTTGTTTATCCTCAATACTCAAGGTACAAAAGAGGTTTGCAGTCAAGTTCCATTTTGATTAATTATTTTCAAAATAATGAACTCATGCGTTTTATAAAAAGAATTTCAACGTTGGAACTTTTCATGACTCTTGTTTAGGTCACGGCATTTTAATAAAACTTGAGCATGAATTTCTATTTTGCTTGATCATTTTTAAAACATTAAAATCAAATTGGTTTGAGTAGAAAAATCAAAGTCTCATGCCCCCAATTCTTTGTAGAGGTCACAATGTTTTTAGGAAAATAGGGGATAGAGTTTTGTTTTGAAATTTCTCTCTACACTAAGTGATATTTCATGTTTTATAATCAAATTTTGGAAAGTAATTTTACATAACAAAGAATTATCATAGTGTAGAGGTTCATCGCTATATGAATCTCTCACTTTATAGTAGGTCCTTTAAATTAGTAAGTGAATATCATGATAATCTAATGATCACTATCTTATTCTTACTTTTAATTTAGAGACTTTTGACCATCATAACATTTTGAGTTAAAAAACCATTTTATCATTATTATAACATCACTATAAGCATTACATGTTCATGGACACAAAAATAAATTCTTAAGTAATAACTCATTAACAAGAATAATAAATACGAACATAAAAGTGACATAAAATAAAATGAGATTCTTAGATTTAGAACAAGATTTTTTTAGGATTTTGAAATTGACAAGTCCCCTTATGACTTGAATATGAACAAGTCCAAGACTTAGATTTTAGACATTTCTCCAAGAACATAAAATAAACTTTGTAAGAAAATAAATTGCAAGAAATATAAAGAACATGAAAATAAAAGTTAGGTTAGTGAGCAATATGCTTTAAAGATTATATGTTCATATATGTATAGGCATGTATATAAAACTTAGATTAATATATATAAAGGTAAGTGAACATAAAACATAAATAGATCTTGAGCCAAGTATGATAATATGAATTTCCATCATTGGCATTAAGCATCATAGGAAAGTTTTCTATGAGAATATGCATGGAAACTCGTACAAGACATATATTATCATGAGGTAGGGAAGGTGTTTAAAATTTTACCTAAGGAATGAAATGGAAATGTGAGAGGATGAGGGAGAGATAGAGAGAACTGTAAAAGAGGGAAAAGAGAGAAGGATGTGACATGATTCGAAGGAAAGGTGAGGAGAGGAGATAAATTTGAGAGAGTTTGTGAGTGTAAAGCATTATTTAAAGTGTTTGAAAATGACAGAGATAACGAGTATTTATATAGAGAGAGATGAATTAAAGAATAAAAGAAAAAAGAGAGTAAGTGAGAGGAAATGGGGAGTGTGGTCGGCGCAGAGAGAGAGAGAGATAGAGAAGAAAAGAAAAGAAAAGTAGTACATTTGTTGGTTATGAAAAAGTGTGTTAAGTATGGTGTGTACAAGAATGGATAAATTGTAAATAAGATAGGTGTAAGAATAAGATGATAAAAGTGATCAAGTGAATAGTAGAAAATTGTGAACATGCTACTTGCTACATGTAAATTATAATGAATAGTAAATGAAAAAGACAACCAGTACCAATAGAAGACAAGATACGCGCAAAATTTAGTTCAATCGACGTTCTTATAAATCAATAAAATAAAATAGGATATTAGGAAAATAATTTAATATTATTTTATTATTAATTATTTTCCGATTAGATTGTCTTGATTTGCATGCCAATAATTAGGTACAAAAATTATTTTGTGTAGCTTTCAAAACGATTAGTGTGTCAAAACTTCCTATCGTTTTAATGAAAAGTTTTCCTAAATACTTTATTTTTTTAGGTTTTCTATCTTTATTTAATTCATCTGATATTCTAGGGTTGCTGAATTGTATTTGATAAAGTATGGTGTTTTTACTGTTTAGGGTTGAGCCGGATTGACTTTCGAGTTTCAGTTTCGGTACCAACTTTAAGGTTTACATCTAAGCTTACCAGAAAATCTAAGGGCTTACAACCTATCCTCCTTAAAGTAAGTTTTGTCCTTAAAACTTGATACACATACGTAGTTCCTTAAACAAATGTGGGTATTTGCATAGTACTTCATTTTAGCCTCCTATGTCACTTCTTCTTGTGCATGGTTCTTCTATAAAACGTTGACGTATTTGATCTCTTTATTTCAGAGCTTTTGGACCATGCGATTTAGTACTTGGACAGGGCACACTTCATAAGTCAAGTTCTCTTTCAACTTTACCGGTTCTAATTCCATTGCTTGATTCGGGTCAGCCACGTGCTTTCGTAAGATAGACACGTGGAAGACATTGTGTAGTCCATACATATCTGGCGGTAGCGCTAATCGGTAGGTGAGGTCTCCAGCTTTTTTCTAGAATCTCAAAAGGCCAAAATATATCTCACGCTTAACTTCCCTTGAGTGTGAAACCTATATATGCTTTTGATTAGACTCACCTTCAAGTACATGTGGCTCTAACCCCAAACTCAAGTGCTCTTCTCTTTTGATATGCCCAACTCTTTTGCTGGTCTTGAGCTTCCTTCATTCTTTGTGAAATGATTCGTATTTGTTTGCGACGTCTTATACGAAATTCGATCATATGGCAAGCTTTTCCACATTATCCCAAAACAGAGGTAACCTACATTGTCATTGTAATACTTCAGTTTTTCTTAACTTAAATATAGTTTAGAAATAAATTTGTAAATATAAACACTAAATATTAATAGAAAATTTATTTTTATGAGTTTTAGAGTCTAAACTACATCTTTAATTTATTTGCCTTGAAAAAATTAGTCTTTCATTTGTATATTAATTAATATTTGTCAGATATTACAGTTTGTTCGTCTTTTATAATTAAAGACTTTAATTTTCATTATCTCCACTTAACTCTCTTTCAAAACTACCTAGAAGGTCTTGTAAAGTTTATTTTACGCAAGAATCAGGACAATGATAGAATTGTCCACTTTTCATAAAGTTTTATGCATCAAATGCTAAAATTAAAATCAAGTTGATCTTATTTTTCTTACTAGTGAAAGGAGCAACTGTAATTTTGAGAAACTGCACTAGCTGGATATCTTTATTACCAAAAATAAATACAAAAGACTCAGAAAATCTATTAAATTGATATGATTCAATATAATTAATACAAAATATCCTCTATTGAACACAAAATTGTTTAAATACAACTCTTTCTATTAACATTTATATAGTGAAACTTTTTTTTCATTTTACTTATGTCTACCATTGAAACACAAACCATTTCTCTAAACTCTCACCATCAATATCATAAATTTTTCTAAGAAATTGTATACAAACACTACTTCTAGTATTTTGAATAAGTAGGCAAAGCAATCACACGAGAAAACATCAGTAAAACTAAAGTAAGTCTTATTTTAAAGTTACAATAAGTTCTTTTGTTAGATACAGTAGTATACTTATCTTTTTTAATGTTAAAGAATAAAACACTAAGTTTAACAGATGTAATAACTTAAGGAGTTAAAACTAAAAATGCTTGTGTACTTATTTTATGGATTTGTTTATGTTTAAGAGTTGTAGTATAATAGCTAGAAACTTATGAACAAGTATAATCTTACTTAAAAAAACACAAACATAACAATTCATGAGATAAAACAAGACAAAACTACACAAAATGTTCATATTTGAACCTTTGTTAAAGGAAAGAATGATAAATTAAAGTTTAATTAGTAAGTTTATTAGATATAATAATAGACAAGCAATCATCTCTAACATTTGAACTAAATATGGTTAAAATGGCAAAATCTAGCCATTTGAAGGAAAAAAAAAGACGGCGTTGTAAATTACTTGAAGTCAAAAGGACGGATTTATGGTCAAAATGGCCAATCTAGTCTTGTAAGGTGGTGTTCCAAGGAAGGCCCAACAGTAGAGCTTGGAGAGGGTTTTTGGTTAGGGGAGGAAGTGAGGAGGATGGATAAAAATGGGGTGCTTTGGGTTTATTTTTGGTATATGCTGTAGTGAAAGTGCTGTTAATGTGATCCAAAACTACTAACTAGACCATATCCGTAATAACTACAACTAGCCTATTTCATACTAAGAGATATTTATTTATTTATTTCATTTGGCTAGATTTCCAATTATTTAAGGATTAAGGAAAAAAAATCATTTAAAAAAAAATTACATAATCTATAAGGTGAAGAAATAATAAAAGAAATAGGCAAGTTAATCTTATTTTTTGAAGAGACGATGTCATAAGTGTGTATTTTATACTTACCTCATCTCTTGAATAAATGAGGTCAATGAGATCAGAATCAATCTTGTCTCTTAAAAATAGAGGTCAGTCAATTACGATCTAATTTCTTTAAGAGATGGATTAACTTACAAATTTTTTGAATTATTTTTGTCTAGTAGTATTTTTATAATTTTAAAAAATCAATATTAAAATACCTTTTGCCATTGCCTAGCAACTTTCTTCATTCATTCCTAAGAGACCAGCATTAGGCAATCTCCACCCGGATATTTTGTCTTCGAGTCGTCCCGCTCACTCACGTTCACATACTACTGTACCACTGGTACCACCACAGCAGCAATCCCGTTACCTTTAAGTTAAAAAAAAAAAAAAAAAGAAAAAACAATTCTGTTACCTTCTCTAGTCCCCGCCAGGCTCTTTGTTTTCTCCGTCTCCGTCTCCTCCGTCATCTGCTAACTTAATCACATGTAAGTTAACTCTCTCTCTCTGGGTGTGGACTCTCATTTCAATGTACTGAGTGAATGTGATGTTGTGGAATCGTAAATAGGGAGAGAGGGATGAGACCGATGGATGCTGAGCAACTGAGAGAGAATGCTCATAAGATGGTGGATTTCATTGCCGATTACTACAAAACTATCGAGAATTTTCCTGTTCTCAGCCAAGTTCAGGTGTTACTTTTTTGTTCATTTGTTTTCTGGTTTTGCTGGTAGCATAGATAGGTAAATTATTATTGTTATTTATTTACATTGCGTCTAGTTCACTGGAATGAAATTATCTTTGGAATATCTGTAGAACTCTATTCTATTCTAGAGAATCAAACCGTGACCTTAGATTTTTGGATTGTAGTTGTGATTGTACTGATTATAGAAGGATGTTGGAATGTGGTGAAGTCCTATTTTATAGTGGGACAAAAATTTCAAAGCAATATTTACAAATCTTAGCATCTTACTACTCGTTGCTAATTATGCTTCGCACGGAATAATCTTGAGATATTATGACATTTAGTGTTATCAGAACATTTAATCCTCGAATTGATTCTCAGTAATCGTGGAGTATTCTGTTTGTGGCAGGTTACATTTACCACCTGCTCTTAGTAGGAATTGGAATTCGAAGGGAAAGTGGTTAATTGCCATAGGGAAGTGAGGATAATTTTATTCCTAATCTAATGGGATTTTTCATGGCTGTTAAATGCAGACTTACATTTTTCATGGTTGCTAAACTCGACCACCAAAGCCAGATGCTCTCATTGTCTTCTACCATTGCTTGCCACTAAAAACCAAGAATCTGCACTATGATGATATTTGACAATTGTAAAATTTTGATTATGATAGAAGCTTTAAGAAGTCCATCAATGATTGGAATTATTTTATTAACGAAAATAAAAAAAAGTCTGTCAATGATTTTCTGCTAAACAAATACAACCTTAAAGCATCTTTTAGGAGCATTTTTAACCTTAAAGGCTTGCCACGGAGGCCTTCATTCCTGTATAGCTTGAGCATTGCTCTCCTGTTGTGGTAAACCACATTGGATTCATTCTTCCCTTTCCTTATGTAATATGGAGTTAACCAAACACACCTAAAAAGGCCTCTTTGGAGCAAACATCAAATGCTTATTTTTTGGCTGAGGACGTCAAAGCCTTATTGTCAAGGCCTTTGTGCCTGTATAGCTTGAGCATTACTCTCCTGCTACGATGGTTTGATTATTTCTTTCCTTCCCTGTAGAATGAATATAGAGTCAGCCAAGAAAACATTGAAGGCTTATTTGACTTGCTAAATGAATGGCCTTTATTTGCATTTTTCTAAGGATCCATCTGACATGCCTTGCCTTTGAGATCAAAATGTTGGTTAACTTAATGCCTAGGGAACTATGAATATTAGTATCAGATTCAGACAACTGATTCTATTTGGCACTGAATCTGTTGTGTTGATAATGAATGTACTGTCACCATGTGAAGTTTGGGCTGTCTCTATTCTGAAAACTGTGAAAACCAGATGAAGGAAGGATTACTTATCCTGTTTAATAACATGACTTATCGATTAACCTGTTGCCAGTTTATTCTTTAGTAAAATGGTCCCTCTGATTCTTTTGTGCAGCCTGGCTATCTAGGCAAACTTCTTCCAGATTCAGCACCAAACCAACCCGAGTCATTAGAGCAGGTTCTTGAAGGTTATGCTCCTCAATGTTTTTTTTTTGAGGTCAAGATGTGTTGACCATAAAAAATAGTTGTTATTGTGTGCTTATTTACAATTCCTCACTTGGAGTATTTTACAACAATAATGGAATTACACCATAAAGAAATTATGGAGCCTAATGTATTACTATCAGCATGTAACTTGCTCAAGAAAAATATCTCTTCTCCCAGCCTCCCAAGAATTTAGCATAAATTAACTAAAATAGATTTCCCCTGGTTTTTATTCCAGATGTCCGTGCAAATATCTTACCTGGAGTAACCCACTGGCAAAGTCCTAATTATTTTGCATATTATCCTTCTAATAGTAGTATTGCTGGTTTCATGGGGGAGATGCTTAGCGCTGGTCTTAATATCGTTGGTTTTAGTTGGATAACTTCTCCTGCTGCAACAGAGCTCGAAATGATTGTTCTGGATTGGCTTGCTAAGATGCTTAGCCTTCCTGATGACTTTCTTTCAACAGGTGCAGTTTTTAAATATGGTATTAACTATAATTTCATCTGGTTATTCCCATTTATTTTTCAATCTGCTTCCTTTTTTCTTTTTTTTTTTTATAATTAAAGTAATTTGCCATGGGGTTTGAACCATGGACTTGAGACTGGGAGTAAAGGAGCTCTGCCAATGGACCACATTGCTAGTTTCATTTAACACGTTCTAAACATGGTGCTATTCAGCTTTCAAGTGTTAAAATGTATGCTCTGATTATTTTGTATGGCCTGGCTATCTAGGAAAACTTCTAATATGTAGGATTACAGACCTAACAGCAATGGGCATCTTTCATTACAATGTGCCTTTTAAGTACAGCAATTTCAAGATAAGCACACTATCATCTCCTACCACTTGTCTTTCAGTAATCAAATAGTATTATTCTATTGCTTAATATTTTTGCTTTATCAATAATATTATATGTGGCCTATTATTGCATTGTTGTACTATCTACACTATATAAACAATATTCTGAAAATAGACAAACAACAGCATGATAAAATACAAAAATTAACTGAAGAAGAAGAGGAAAACAAAAGAGAAAACTTGGTGTCAAACTCCAAAAAAGGTTGGCCTAATGGTTAAGGAACAAGAGCTCTCATGATGAATGGTATGTGGTCTTGGCTTCAAAGTTCACTATGGACACTAATGCTTAATTTTGTGTTTAGGGAGAAAATTAAGTAATTTTATTAATTAAAATGAAGTTTAGTATGTAACTTCAAGATATGGAAGCTTGCAAGAGCTGATAGCTCCTCATTACTTGCAAATTGTGAGTATTTTAATTTTCCAGTGATTGCTAACTGCACCTTCGTATCACTTCAAGTAGTGTGTATCGTATAATTTTGCTCTCCTTGACTAATCCAACCGACAGGATTAGTTCCATCAAAAGCAGGTTGTTCACATGTACTTCATCTCCGGAACTTCATCCTCCCAACCCCCAACAATTGCAAATGAGACTTCAAGCATCCCTCGACAATTCTAATTGGAATGATTGAAACAGTGGCCTATCACACCCTCCAAATTTAGATTTTTGTCCTGATGGTTTCTCCTCTAATCTCTCAGTGATGACCTTCACCATCAATTGCTTCATTTTTTAATCAACAGCATATGCTGTTGAGTTTCTATCATTTTGGCTGTGGAATGTTGTAACTCATTTGCTAGATCTTTCACCAACTTTTCCATAGCATTTACTTAGTTCTTCATTCTCATTGTCTTCAGTCCTCAAACTTTGGCAACTGAATCCAACAGGTCAGACTGATTGCTGTTTTTAGGGAGGAAAATTAGGTAGTATATTGATGAAAATAGAGTTTGGTACACCACTTCCAGCTATTGGAGCTCACAACTCACTACCTACAAGTAGTAAGCATTCTAATTCCTAGAATGTCTCCATCTATTACTTTTGGGGTATTTATAATATAAGCTAAGACTCCTTACTGACATATACCAGATGCCAGCATGGCGGTAACTTAATAACAATGCTAGACTATTCTAGTTTCTACAATCTTTTAGCGGCTTCCAATGCTAACCAACCATCAACAAGAACCAACTCTACTGCCCCTTTTGTGTCCTAACATTCATGTTTGTTGTTGTCACAAAATATTTGTGAAAATAATTATTTTCTATACTTTTATTGTACATACGTAGACATATATATATATATATACCGAACATGTGACTGTTGATATATCCTACCTACTACAATATTAATTATATTACATAGAAAACATAACACTACAACATAGGAAACATAATACTTTAACACTCCCCCTCAAGCTGAGGCATAGATATCTATTATGCCCAGCTTGTTACACAAATATCTAACTCGACTTCCATTCAGTGCTTTTGTGAAAACTCCAAGTTGTTCTCCAATCTTCACATATCCTGTAGAGATTAAGTTCTGCTGTATCTTTTCACGAACAAAATGACAATCAATTTCAATATGTTTGGTTCTTTCATGGAATACCGGATTAGATGCAATATGAAGAGCAGCTTGGTTATCACACCACAGTTTTGCTGGTAAAGGAACCTTAAATACAATCTCAGCCAAAATTTGGTATATCCACTTCACCTCACATGTGGATTGAGCCATAGCTCTGTGTTCTAATTCTGCACTAGTTCGTGATACAACATTCTGTTTCTTGCTCTTCCATGAAATCAGGTTTCCTCCCAAGAAAACACAGTAGCCTGTAATGGATTTTCTATCTCCCTTGGAACCACCCTAATTAGCATCAGAAAAACATTCTATACAAGAATGACCATGATTTTGGTATAGTATACCTTGTCCATGAGCATTTTTCGAATAGCATAAGATCTGTTTTACAGCAGTCCAATGATGAATTGTTGGAGAAGACATGAACTGACTCACAACACTTATAGAATACACAATATCAGGACGAGTTACTGTGAGGTAATTTAGCTTCCCAACCAACCTCCTGTATCTTCTAGGATCTTCAAATAATTCCCTATCTCTAGTGAGCTGTATATTAGGTGTCATTGGGGTGTTACATGGTTTTGCTCCTAGCTTTCCTGTTTCAAACAACAGATTGAGTACATACTTTCTTTAAGACAAGAAAATACCTTTTTTGTTCCTCATTACTTCAATACCTAGAAAATATTTCAATGACCCTAAGTTCTTTGTCTGAAATTGGCTATGAAGAGATTCTTTCAGAGCATATATTCCTTTTTCATCATTTCCAGTAATAATTATATCATCTACATAAACAATAAGAAGAATAATCTCACATGAAGAATTTCTATAAAACACCGAGTGATTAGACTTACTTTTGATCATCTCGAACTTTTTAACTTGTTGACTAAATTTTCCAAACCATGCACGAGGACTTTGCTTTAAACCGTATAAGGATTTATGAAGGCGACAAACTTTCCCTTCCCCCCTGAGCAACAAACCCAGGTGGTTGCTCCATATAGACTTCCTCCTGAAGATCTCCATGTAAAAAGGCATTTTTAATATCCAATTGATGTAAAGGCCAATTATAAGTAGCAGCCAATGAGATAAATAGTCGAACTGATGTTAATTTAGCTACCGGAGAGAAAGTGTCAGAATAGTCTACGCCATAGGTTTGAGCATAACCCTTAGCCACAAGACTAGCTTTGAGGCGAGCAATAGATCCATTTGGATTGACCTTAATGGCAAATACCCATTTGCAGCCAATAGCCTTTTTATCTGCAGGCAAGCTTATCAAATCCCATGTACCATTTGCATTTAAAGCATTAATCTCATCTATCATTGCAGTATACCAATCAGGATGGGACAAAGCTTTGTGAAGAGTACGAGGAGGGGATACATTATCAAGGGAGGCAACAAAGGAAGATGATGAAGATGATAGATGGTCATATGACACAAAGGAGGAGATAGGGTAAGTACATTATCTTTTACCTTTACGAAGTGCTATTGGAAGATCAAGATCACTTGAGGTTGGATTTGTTGAAGAAGAAGAGATTGGTGCAGGACATGAAGCTGGTGGTGCTCGTCTTCGAGAATACACATGTTGAATTGGAAGCTGTGAGGTTGACAGCAGTGGCGGTGGTGATTGTGGTCTATTACCTGAAAACTGATATGAAAGCTCATACAGTAGTATATTCTCCTCCTCTTCATGTGTTGAGGGCTCAAGGGGGGAAAAGAATGGAGTGTTTTCTGCAAAAACAACATCAATTGATACAAGATACTTATCAAGTTGAGGACAAAAACATTGGTATCCCTTTTGAATCCGTGAATATCCCAAAAAGACACATTTAAGAGATTTAGGGTCAAGTTTTGTGACTTGTGGACGAATATTACGAACAAAACATGTACTACCAAATATCCTAGGTTCAATAGGAAATAATGGCTTGGTAGGGAACAACACTTTATAAGGAATTTCTCCCTTAAGAACAGATGAAGGGAGACGATTAATCAAAAAACAGGCAGTGGAGACTGCATCAGCCCAAAATTGTTTAGGTACTTTCATTCGAAATAAAAGAGATCTTGCAGTCTCAAGAAGATGTCTGTTTTTCCTTTCAGCTACTCTATTCCGAGGAGTATCTCCTTTCAACTACTCCATTTCGAGGAGTATCTACATAAGAAGATTGATGTAGAATGCCATTTTGGAGCATGAATGTTTGAAATGAATGAGAAAGATATTCCTTGGCGTTAACACTTCTTAATGTACGTACAGAGACATTGAACTGTGTTTTTATTTCAGCACGAAAAGCAGAAAAATGAGAAAACACTTCTGAACGATTTTTCATATGATAAAGCCAAGTCATGCGAGAAAATCATCCACAAAAGCAACAAAATAACGAAAACTTGTCTTAGAGACAACAGGACATGGTCTCTATACATCTGAATGAACTAATTTAAAGGGTTGACTAGCTTTTTTATTGATTCTAGATAAACTAGACAAACGATGATGTTTAGCAAAATGACACGACTCACAATCTAAATTAAAAACTTGAGAAAATTGAGGATAAAGTTTCTGTAACAAAGATAAAGAAGGGTGTCCAAGACGGCAATGAGCTTTAAAAGGTGTTGAGACGCTTGAGCATGCAACAGAACTTGGCACTTGTGTATCCAGTATATAGAGACCACCTGATTTATGTCCTCTACTAATAATCTTCTTCGTCATGAGATCCGGAAATAGACAATGACCAGGATAAAATGAGATACAACAATTCATTGTTCGAGTAATTTAACTCACTGATACTAAGTTAAACGAAAATTGAGGTAAACTTAACACAGAGGATAAGGAAATGAAAGAAGGTGGATTAATTGTGCCAGATCGAAGAACATGTGGTTCGGAGCCATCTGTAAGATGACATTCATAGGAGATGTGTATGGTTGGTATATGGAGAAGAGATTTGGGTTACTTGTCATATGATCTGTAGCATCAGAATTGAATCAATTGATGACCCACTTTCAAAGCCTCTTGATACTGGGAAAATTTGGCAAACTCATCAGCGGAAACTGTAATTGTCCTCTCAGAATTTGGGACAACCTTGGTAGAAGCAATATGTGCGGATGGTCTCTTTTGAGTGTGATTCTGCAACTTCTTGCAATTATGCTTTGTGTGTCCTGGTTCATGACAATAATAACACGCTACTCCCCCTGAATTTTGACTTCGAATATTATCTCCCCATTTCCCATTAGTGAAGGAACGACTATTTTGACCAACAAGAGCACTATGTGCGGATGGTCTCTTTTGAGTGTGATTCTGCAACTTCTTGCAATTATGCTTTGTGTGTCCTGGTTCATGACAATAATAACACACTACTCCCCCTGAATTTTGACTTCGAATATTATCTCCCCATTTCCCATTAGGAACGACTATTTTGACCAACAAGAGCACTATTGGAGTGTGATGATGTAACAGGTATATGCTTCTTTGTACGAAGAACCTAGTAAAGGTTTCTTGAAGAGATAAAATCTCAGAATTAGATAGAATTTGGGTTTTGACACCATCAAATTCAAGACGAAGGCCAGCCAAAAAACTCATTACTACTATCTGTTCCCATTGAGTTTGCTAAACTCTCACATCGGGACTAAATGGTAGTAATACATTTAATTCTTCATATATCTTTTTGAAGTTCATAAAATAGCTGGTAAGAGACTCATCCAGTTGTTCAGCACGATAAAAACCTTTACATACGTCATATATTCGGGAAATATTCCCTCTTCCTGAATACATAAACTTCAAATAATCCATTAACTCCTTCACATACTCACAATGATCAACCAAAGGTATAATCTCAGTATCAATAGAATTTCTTAATTGTAAAAATATCCTAGCATTATCACGTAACCATGCTTGTTTCTTATTATCTTCTGGAGGATTTTAGTAAGGTGATTTTCTTTTTCAATACTCCGCAAATATACCCATACAGTTTTACTCCACGCAATAAAATTATTTCCATTCAACTTGTGTTTAGTAATCTCGATAGATACTGGAATCATATCAATGATAGACTTATTATCTACGGGATCCATTTTCACCAATACATATATATATTATATTATATATATATGATAATAGTTATTCAACCATCGAAAAAAAAAAAAAAACCAGCGGGATCCAAAAATAAAATCGCGATAATCCCAGAAACCAAATCCACATCCCCACAAGTCTACCCAACCAATAAAATCACGATGCAGCAGTCAACAACAGTGATTTTTTTTTTTTTCCCACCAAACAACTTCCGATAAGAATGAATAAGGTCTACCCAACATCAAACGAGGTAGAATCAACCTTACCAAGACGTTTCGACTCTTCCAGACGGCGGAAGAGTCCTCCACGCGCCTTCACGGATCTGGAACGCCAAAACCTTTTGAGTGGGGCGTGAGACTCACGCGCTGATCTTCTGGTTGCCGGACTTCAGGGTTGAGTCAATTGGTAGGTCCTCCTCCTTCCTAGGCCAGCGGTGACAAACAACCAACACTCTCATAGTCACTCAAGAGCAACTCGTTGCTCACTGGGCAACTTCAAGGAAAAATAAAAAGAACTTAAGCTAAAACCCTAATTTAAGAAGAAAAGCACCGTGGCTCTGATACCATGTTGTTGTCACAAAATATTTGTGAAAATAATTCTTTTCTATATTTTTATTATGCATACTTAGAGACTATATATATACACTGAACATGTGACTGTTGATATATCCTACCTGCTACAATATTAATTATGTTACATAGGAAACATAACACTACAACATAGGAAACATAATACTTTAACAATGTTAAAATAGGAGACCTTACACTAATGAACACATAAATCAACTCGTGCATTGTTTCTATAGGGTGGTTTATATCTTGGAGGTAGCCGGACTAACTACATCTTGTCTTTCCTATAATAAATAGAGAAATAAAACCAATGTCAGATGGCGTTGCTATTCTCATATCTTTTCTCTATTGGGTGGAGTTGGCTCTTTGGTCGATCTTTAATGAAGTCCTTGGATTGGCATTCCATTTTGGGAGGGCTTAGGCAATACTAAGCACAATTGAGGGTGGAATTAGTGCTATAATTTAGTGGTTTAGCAGATTGTACTACAGTAAATTTAGTAATGTGAACTTGTGACTGTTGGTCCCTCTTCTTCTTCTTCTTCCTCCTCTTTTGTGCACGCGCGCATGTGTGTATACGTGTATGTGTGTGCGCGTGAGCGTGTGTGACAGGAAGTGCGTAAGATACTCTGCTGAGTCATGCATCTGGACTTTTTTTGAAAAATTTCTGAAAATTAATGTTTCTAGTGTTGGTCATCTATTTCAATGCCATTATTACTTGTATACGATGATGCAGGAAAAGGTGGTGGTGTTATACAGGGCACTGCTAGTGAAGCTGTTCTAGTAGTGCTTCTAGCAGCTCGAGATAAGGTGTTGAGGAAGACTGGAAAGAATGCCCTTGACAGGCTTGTTCTTTATGCCTCAGATCAGACACATTCTGCTTTACAAAAAGCTTGCCAGGTAATCAACATATATTCTTCAATATTTTTATTCTCATTATGGAGAATGAATGACATAGTTCATTTTTCTTGGCCAAAGCATTTAGTATGTGGTGCTTTCACTAATAATGCTTCCATCCTATGATTTGCACTTCATAATTCCTTTTTTTCTTCCATGAGTTGCAATTTATAGAGTCCATTTCTCTCTTTTAAAATTAGACTTGTGGACAAATAGACCAGGTTAGATTATTTGGCTTACCATTGGAAGCATTCCCATTGCACAATCTACTCAGAAACACTAGTATTAGTAATTTTCTAGAATTCACTGCAAACCAAACAAATTCTTCTGCTTGAATGAGTAAACAACTCCTGATCGAGGTGGATTTTCTTCCATCACACTTTTACTTTGTTCACCTTGACTTTGGCCTCTTGAATTTCCAACAGAGACAACTTTCTAAACACAACTTTTTGAAACTCCTTTGGCTCCAAACCATTACTTAAACTTCTATTCCAACAAATAATCATAAAAATATATATAATGCATCTTGAAGCCATAACCATTAAGACCTTTGAACTTTTGACTTGTTCAGTTGAGAAATATGTCATTGAATATGACTTTTCCTGGTTCAGAGTATTTACATGTTGTGAAAGTTATCTTTGATGAGTTTGTAGATTGTACTAGGTTAGATTCCATCCAGAGCTATAAACTTCACCTACTCTTTGATGGCAGATAGCAGGAATTTATCCGGAGAACTGCAGAATGATAAAAACAGATGCTTCAACTAATTATGCTCTCTCTCCCAACTTACTTAATGAAGCAATTTCACATGACACTTCTGCTGGTTTGATTCCTTTTTTCTTGTGTGCTACGGTGCGAATCTTCTTACTTTGACTTTTCTCTTCTTTCTTCTCATTTTGATACATATCCTTTTAGCATTTTTTGTTTTCTTTTTGTGGACTTTAGCAATCAGGACATATATCCTCAATTCGTGTGTGTTGTCGGAAAATGAACTTAAATCCTAAACAAATTTTGGTAGTAGAAGAAAAAATCAATTCCAATGACTAATACAATTTGGTATATCTTGGCCAAAAAGAAAAATACAAATTGTTGTTTTCTCAAAGCAAGCGTAAAATATGAGTGGCAGAGTCAAAGATGCCAAGATGATTGTGAGACAGAATTTATGAACCTTATGTCCCTGATTTTGTGTCTTCTCATCTTTTACTAACTGGATTCACAGTTAATATATTTTATATTCTTTTAGCAGATATGCTATCTTTATAAAACTGGAGTTGCCAATATCAATTGAAGATTAACTGTATATCTCTCATATGACTCTCAGGTTGGTACTACTTCATCAACTGCTGTTGATCCATTGCTTGCCTTGGGAAGAATTGCTAAGGTATTAAATGTAGTTGCATGTGGAGAAACTGTAACTAACCTCTGCATTTATCTTCATTCACATGTTTGTTGATTGTGATGCATATCTAACCAAAATGCATGGTATTTTGAAGTCCAGAGGCAAGATCATAGTTCTTGATTTTATAGACTGTTTATGTTTGGTGTGGAATCTACTGCCTATTTTAGGCTCTCTACTATAAAAAGCCCTTACCTATGTAAAAGGGAGCGAGATTTAATAATCTCCAATTCCAGGGGATGGGTTTATATTAGATATGATTCACGTAATTTTGATGTTGATTAAAAAAGATGTTTCTTCAGGCATAAGTTCCAATGAAGGAATTTCTAATGCCTTATCTTGGTCAAATGGTGTCCAGTTAGCCTCTAAAAAAGTCAGTCTTAAATACGACTTGCATGAATGATGAAAAAACTGGGTCGTTGTGCTGTTTTCTGGTCGGTCTTCGTCCCAGTTGTAAGAGTAAACAGCATGATAAAAATGCTAGTAGGCAAAGCAGCTAGTTTTGGCCTAAAATCAGTCAAGAGTCTCATGGAGGCATGGACAGATCTGAGGCCCCAAAAGGGGCCTTGGCTTCTCCAAAATTTTGTGTTAAGTTTTACCATCAATTGGGAAGCAAAAAAAAATTCAATATCGATCATACATTTCACAAGTAAAACAAATCTGGCCAAAAGGCTCATTTTTAAAAGGTGCTTAGGGCATCTTCAAAATTCCTTTTTCTTTTTTTTTTATATATATATATGTTTGCAAGGTACTCAATGAATACTTCTATTACTTGGCAATTGTGGCAGCCATACCTGTGGGAAGGTGACTACCCCTATGTTTTCAAGCCCCATTCTTGTAAATCCCTCAATTTACCTTGTATTGTAGCACAATTGCTAGCTTATCTATCTCAGAGAAATGCATCCGAATTGCCGTGCCATGTGATATGTGAAGCAGCATGTCTTGTGCTGATCTTGAGCAATGCTTTGCAAGCTGTATAATAAGTGTGTCAACTGCTTATTTTTAAAAATCAAAGAATTATTTTGACAAGCTAAAAGATGTCCGATGCATGAATGGAAATTTAATTTAGCAAGTACGTCGAGACATGCTGTAGAGAGTATTAGCAAAATGTTATGTAGCATTCTTGTTTTAACTGAAATACAAACAAAAACTCTACACTGCAGTACCTGCATCAAATGGAATTAAATAAATTTATGTGCAAGATAAAATTCAGAGAGGTTGCAGGCTCTCCTCCTGCCTATATTCTGCTCCTGGCAGTATAAGATATAAACCTCACCATCCAGGCTTATTCGAAGTTGATTTCTTACTTGGAAAAACATGATTAATCATATTTCTTTTGAACCTTCCTCTATATTCGTTTACAGTTAACTGATCAATACTAATAGTCCTGTGTTTGTTTGGTTGATGGTTTGTTAGAAAAATCAAATGTGGTTTCATGTTGATGCTGCATATGCTGGAAGTGCATGCATATGTCCTGAATTCCGCCCCTACATAGATGGTGTTGAAGAAGCTGACTCATTCAACGTGAATGCACATAAGTGGTTTCTGACGAACTTTGACTGCTCTGTGTTGTGGGTCAAGGTATATCCTGTGCATTCAAACACATTAATTAGTTGTGTTAAAATACAAACTTCACAATGGTTAGGCATTTACTTAAGTTCCATAAAGTTGAATTTCTATTTTTTTTTTTCCTTCTTCTTCCTTGAACTTTATGGGTAAAAATATTGACAAAGAAGAAAAGACCGCGAGTCCATGCTCCCAGTTGCTTGGAATTCTAAATCAGGAACAAGCATCTCATTCTTTAGTTATCGTTCATTCCCATTGAGCGCGGGGGAACCTAAATTAATTTTCTTTCGTGGAATTTTATACTGCATGGTTATGCAAACCTGATATATATGTTCCCTATCTTCATGATATTCTTTCAGGAGGAAAAAAAAGAATTACTTCACTTGATATTCTCTTACGTTTTCATTGGCCAATTCTAAAGTGTACTTTACAAATTTGTGAATAGGAAGGTTATAAGCAAGGCATATAGTAGTTGATGATAAGTACACGTTCAGGCTTGTTACTTCAGACCCTTAGCTTGTCATAAGAAACTTTATGTATCAGTTTCGGGTGTGAGTGTGGAGAAAACAACTAAGCAGCATCGAAATTATTACCAGCCTATAAGCTTATTCAAATACGCCTTCCATAACTATGTAACTTTTCGTAGTCTTATCTTTTCCTCCAAAGTCACCTCGCATTATTGTTAAAGTGAATTGTAGCAAACAGAAAACCTCTGTTTTTTAAAACGGCGTAAGTGTGCGACGCTGGAAATTTGGGGTATAGCTTTTTGGGAGGCCGGGGTGGCATAATTTCCCCAAATCTTTACCATCACCATACAAGAAGCCTAAAAGAACAACTCAAATTGAGAATATTGCATATACAATCCCATTCCATCAGGTTATTCACTTTGAAGAGTTCTTCCCACACAATTTCTTGTTTAAATAAGGGATCAATATTTTAAATAGTTAAAAAAAGAAATCAACATTTCGTAAAGTAATGCAAATATGGAATTCCTTTTTTTATGTCTATTTGCTACTTGCTTAAAATGTTGATTGTTTTTTTTTTTAACCATTTAAAATCAACATTTCGTAAAGTAATGCAAATATGGAATTCCTTTTTTTATGTCTATTTGCTACTTGCTTAAAATGTTGATTGTTTTTTTTTTAACCATTTAAAATGTTGGCTTGTTATATGACCTACTTTGTGAAACACTGATTTACATTTTGAACCACTCAAAATGTTGGTATCTTATATGAACTTGCAAACGTTGGTATCTTCTAGTATAATTTACTTTGTATAACTGATGGTGAGAGAGAGCTAGAATTAGGTTCTTTCTTGTTCTCACTCATATTCTTAATGGGTGCATTAGAGAATATGTGGAGGAAAGTATGCCAGGACCATGATCATCGTGTGTGGTCTGATTTTCTTGCATTGATAAATAACTTTGAATAAATAAGTTTTGATCTATGGCAAAAATTACATGTTAAAATTGGGATTTATTGGGAGGAATTTGTGCTGGGATCATGATCATCTAGTGAGCTCCCCTTCTCATAGATTAGACAATAAGCTTAAAGTTGCATCCGTTAGTGCGAATAATTTATGTTTTGAACATGCATATTAATATTAGGAATTGAATTGTTTATTCAAAGTCGCAAGGGAAATCTCATTAAGATTCATGGTACTCATGAATTATCCATTTGAATAAACTTTTTATGAAAGTGATTGGGTAAGTAGATGGCATGAATTACTGGGAAAAAAATTGATGCCATGATATTCTGCAATGGGATAGGCGAAAATAAAGCATCTTGTGTATTTTGAATTCAATTTATCGTTTTAAGCATTTGTTATCAGATTCATGTATTCATTAAACTTCTGTCATTACCTAACTTCACCATTAAATGACACATAATTTGATTGCATTTTTTCAAAGAATTGTCTAAGCCTATGGTTGTGGTAAAATGTTATTCAACCTTGATTGCTTAACATAAAATGCAACCATCTATCTATGGGCTAAACTAATTTTGGATTGCTGCAAAGGCCAGAACACTGGTAAGCCTGGACATGAGAATTTTCATTCTACTTTAAAATGCATTATGACAGAGAATCATAGTTTTTGTTACCTTAGACATGTCCAAGACTGGGAATTCAACTGTAACTAAGGGCTTTCCATCAGCTTTAAAGATTAAATACCATCAAGTTTGTCATTAAATTGTAGACATGGTATGAAGAATGGAATGTGGATGTAGAAACAAATAGTTGAGGAAGATTATTCCATGTCAAGTGAAAATCCTTGATTGTCCACTTGTTGTCCTAAGAGTTTGCTACGTCATAGGCTTCTCTTGGGGTAATTTGTTTAGATTATAGATGAATATAACATGCGTGCATACATAGGTAGGAAAATGATCATTACTATAGGAGACAATTAGGACCATTTTCTACATTTTTCTTGATATGAAACTAGCTTGTTGCTTGGCAATTAATTCTGTAGTTATTAATCTATACCATTATTTGAACTCCAGAGTGTTTTTTGGAGCAAGTACTTATTTGAGTCTTAATCAGGACAGAAATGCTCTTATCCACTCACTTTCCACCAATCCAGAATATCTAAAGAACAAGGTAATGTTCATTTCTTGATGTTTACAATTTGAATTTCCATGAACTGTATATATACCATGAATTCTATGCATGGTATATTTATCATATGATCCTCCTGAGTTCCTCACTGTATTTTTTTCCGGTCTCCTACTGGCCACATGCTTAGTTATTTTTTAGATGTTTCTTTGATTTGATGAGAACATTATTACAAAGGATGGTATGCCTAATAAGATTCCTATTCATTACCTGCACAAGTCGCAGCAATTGCTCTTCAGCTCATATTACGCTCTTTAAATTTAACAGTGACTATCTAATGATAGCTGAGTACAATTGCCCAATAGTACTACTATCCAATTGTTTGGATATATGAGAAACAATCCTATATATTAGAACTGTGAAGTCCAACTATCAGGTGTATAACATTGAAGATTGCCCTTCTATATCTTCCAGGCGTCTCAAGCAAACATGGTTGTAGACTATAAAGATTGGCAGATTCCTCTTGGGCGCCGTTTTAGGTAACCCTGCATGGATGTATCTCTTAAGCTTTTTAAAATGTATATGGATATGTAAATGATAAGGTTTAAAAACGTCTTTATTATACAGGTCAATGAAGTTGTGGATGGTTCTACGACTATACGGTGTGGAAAACCTTCGGTGCTACATAAGGAACCATATAAGGTTGGCTAAGCATTTTGAAGGGCTTATTTGTCAAGATCAAAGATTCAAGGTAATTAGTGTGACGTCTAGCAGACAAACAGACGGGTAATACTTTGCGTGCAATTTCCAAATCATAATGCATGCAAATAGTGATGAATGCTGAATGGGAGGGATTATTAACTAAGCTTGTGTACTTCTAAACATTTTTGTGTCTCACTCTTCTTCTGCATTTTGTTCATGGTGGGCAGGTTGTCACTCCTCGAATATTTTCGTTAGTTTGTTTTCACCTTTTGCCTCCTAATGGTGACAAAGATTATGGAAACAAGTTGAACCGGGACCTATTAGACACTGTCAACTCAACTGGGAGTATTTTCATTTCTCATACTGTAAGTCACTAGTCATCCTTACGCATTTTCTTAGAAAAAGATGTATGCTTTTGTATTTTTCCAGTTTACAGATGAGGAGAAGAGTACCATTTTCATCATTTTATAAATATGGTTTCAGTAGGTGCCACGGTCAGAAACAATTACTAGAATAACCTAGCAAAAAACACATGTGTAAACAGTGAGTCATGGGATTTTTCATAAATAGAGGTCAAAATGGAACCTTTTTGCATTTACGAGAGCACATGCTTATGCGATTTATTGTTAAAGCAGGTTCTCTCAGGTGAATACATATTACGCTTTGCTGTTGGAGCTCCACTGACAGAAGAGAGACATGTGAATGAAGCATGGAAACTTTTACAAGATAAGGCATCTGTCCTTTTAGCAAATATGTGACCCGGCATTAACTTAATTTTGTCAACGGCATTAGCTTGATTCTTACAGGGGATCTAATTCCTTCAAGTAAGCACATATTGGGTGATAATTGATATGATTTATTGGTAGTCATTTGGTTGGCTACTGTACTTAATGGCTTTGTCTGTTGTATTAATTTTCCTACCTGGAATGAAAACAACAGACTCCATTTTATTTTGAAGAAGATTTGTGAAGTCTTAAGATGATTGTTGAAACAAAAGGTTTGTGCAGTTCTATACTAATATAATTTGGTTAAAGGTAACTCATTAAAGATGCCGCATAAAGAAACTTTTCATCTTTTGTGCATTTACATTTTTTTATAAAGTATATAATTAATAAAGAAAATATGTATAGTTTCTTATTTTAGAAACCACAGTAAAAGCTTCAAGAGTATGAAGGAGGCTCTTTAAGAAATAACATGGAAACAAAGCAAGACCTTAATTACTTGTCTATCTAGCAGAACCTAAAAGTTTGTACTTCATATTTACTTTTCTCATTTTCTGGTACTTTTATTCGGCTAGTTATTAATATTTAAATTTACCACTAATCCTATCTAGACTTTTTACAATAATTTTACCATCACAAGTTACAACTGGTTGAATAGCGTATTGGCGTATGCCTACGTAGCATTTCTGTGGCTGTCTCAACAATAACAGATTGGATGGTCTAATGGATGGCAGAAGGCATTTGATTAGATGTAATCCTAGGTCCAGAAGGTTTGGATTTCCTTACATTAGGAGCTGGTTGTCAGGATTTGTTAGGAGTTTTTCTTTATATATAGATTTACTTATGAATTATGTAATATTTAATTTTGTATATCCTAGATTCTTGTGAAAATGATCAGATTGAGTCTCATCTGATCAAATTATCATATGGCGTGCTTCTTGTATAAAATATATCATATTGATCAATAAGGAGTTTTATGTCTTTTGAAATTACTTCGGGAAATTAATTACTCAAATAAGATTCGTGTAAAATTACTTATTATTTTACTGTATAAAATTGTATAAGATGCGATTTGCATCATTCGATTAAAAATCGCAAGTTATTCCAGTGATTCATAAGAATATAACACACTCTTGGACGTTCTCTCACTAAAATCATCACCGAGAACGTACTTTTACCAAATTCCATGATATCACCGTGACCAAAACCACGGAAAAAGGAAATTAATATATATATATATTTTAAAATTACAAAAATGCTATAGGAATAAAAATAATTCAAGATTTAAGCAAGTTGATGTTGTGATCTCGTCTCTTCAAGAGACGAGGTTCATTTTGTCCTTGTCTCTTCAAGAGATGAGATCATAGGAGATTGTTATATCTTATAGTGAGAGACGAAATCGTTTACTTGCAATCTCGTCTCTTCAAGAAATAAGTTTAAATTGTTTTTTTTTGAGATTTTTTTTTTTATATGGTGGGATTTGTGAAAATTATTTTTAAAAAAATTATCATTTTTTCCCTTAATTCCAACGCCACCGCATCTAATTGACAATCCTTGTCTCTATATTGTCGGCACAACTCCATTCTCTCGTTGCTCGCTTCCTCTATGAAAACCCCAACCCCCGCCCCGAAGACTGCAATTTTAGGAAAGGGTACAGATCTTGAGTTTGAAGCGGAGCGGTGATAATGGTAAGAGAGCGATAGCAAGCGGGAAAGAGGGTCCGAAGGTCGGAGTATGCATGGACAAGTGTATGTCATGTTTTGAATATGCGATTGATGTATATTCAGTTTGAACCTATGATTTTTCCACCGTAGATGTTTTTGAAATTGCAGCTATTCAATGCGAATTTTTTAAAATAATGTAAATCGCATATTTAAATGAAATTGTGATAATTTTGTTTCAATGTAACATCATACTCAATCAATGAGTATAATTACTTCTCTATGAGGTTTTTCAAACAACTCTTAATTCCTATTTGCTATATATACACTTAGCCTATTTATCAAAGTAAATGAGTAAATGTTTATAAATTAAATTAGAAACCAGAATCTTAAGATATGTTTGTTAAACTGATTATGTTTCCCTTAATAAAAATGACTAAAAGTCAATAATGTTAGCATAACCAAAAACGTTCAAAATGGAATATTGTCATAAAATAGCAAAAACGTTCAAAATATATGATTACTTAGCTTTCCATTATCTGTGTTATTGTTTAAAAACTGGCAAATTAGCAAACTTGCACGAATTCGGTACAATCTAGGCATATCAGCTAAGTCTAAGTTCATGCTGCATAAAAATCTTTTTATCACGTAGGGTTAGCTTTCGTGAAATAAAAATCACTAAATTGTTTGTTCTCAAAAATTAGGATTTTGCATATAGTATTTTCGAAACAGGACCTCAAAATTAGGCTTCCTAGGATTTTTCTTAAATAAAATTTAATTTGATAAAAAACTTAAACCTGACTATTTTTGGAGATTAAAATCAATCCAACAAATTAAAGTTTTATAAAACAAACGAACTATAAGGTTTTGATTCCGGCATAATAGATACGTAGATACCTACGGAGTAATCATAAAAAATGTAAAAATTATTTTTTCTCATTATTGCATTTTTCATATTTTTAGTGCATTACTCACATGCTTATAACTATTTTATGTTTTAACTAATGTTGTAGTTTTATGGTCTTAAACTAGCTTGGTCTATTTTTGTGTTTTTACATGAATTTAATCCTTTTGACTAATTTTTGTCATTATAGGTTCTAGGATTTTAGTGAATTTCAGGTAATCTTTATTGCTCCATTATTTTTTTGATTTTCTTTTATTACTGTAAATATGTACATGCAAAAAGTGAAAGTGAATATTTTAATTAAGGCTCGTTTAATTTTTGAAAGCCCATAAGTAATAACCTCTTTAGGTATAATAGGACAATATTTTTTATGAATTTTTTTTTTTTAGAAAAAAACTTGTAGACCAGTCTTTTAAATTAGGGTTGGCCTGCCTAGCTAGCCCTAATTTTATTTTTCTTTCCAACTTATGTTGTTAGTGGTTCCGAGTCAATTTTTTTAATGATTTTTCAAAAATATTAAATTTTTTTAATGGTGTTGAGTATCTATATTAAGTGGGCTGGGCTTAATATGAATCCAATTAAAGCAAAAGGAAATTTTGAGGCTCAATAGAAATTTGACGACTCCACTAGGGCCTTAGGCTACCCACTAACAGGCTTTTAGAAGTTGATGGGCCTTCTTTCTCTAAGAAAAATAATAAAAATAAATAATAATGTAGTAAAATAAGATAATGAATAACGAAAAATGGAAAATGTGTATATGATATATGTATATAATGAATAACGAAAAATGGAAAATGTGTATATGATATATGTATGTATATATATAAATAATAGTTGTCGTGTTTTTATATACCGTTGTATTTTTTTTTATAGCATATTATTATATTTTATGTGATGGATGGAACCTATGGGCCAAGCATGGATGCATATGTTAGATGTGGTCGGACCCATACGACTTAAGATACCTTAGGAGGAGCCCTTAGGGTAGACATCAGGTATCGTGGTTTATCCTCCGCCTGGGGTTGAAGGGTAACCCCACTTACACTTCAAGTGTTACTGGATGCTTGTCCTTTATGAACGTGGAAGGCCACACCGTGTGAAGACCCATAGAACCCACCTTATAAACATGTTAATTACTTTTAATCCCATGATTGTGTTAACATTATTTTCATTTAATCTTATATTCCATTCTGAACGTTTTTGTTATATTTTTATTTAAATATTATCTGAAGACAAAATGTTAATTAGTTTAATGTGAAGACCCATAGAACCCACCTTGTAAACATGTTAATTAATTTTAATTCCATGATCTCTAATCTTATAGTTATATTTTCATTTAAATATTATCTGAAGACAAAATGGAACCACATGTTCAATTTTGCGGGTAAGGGATCAGCACAAAAGAAGCAAAAACGGAGGATGCACATTTGCAATTTATGCTATAAACAAACAAATTTAAGATGTATTTCATCTGACAATATATACAGTTAAGGAGTATTAACAATGAAGAATAAAGAATAGACTTGAGGTAGCTCTCGAATAAATGTTTAAAGAATTATGGATTCAAAAAGTTGTTTCTTTGCATTGGGTTGATGCCATCCAAGATGGAATTATAAGGGATTATGCTAAGCACTAATACAATTACCAAAAGTCATTTTAAAAACGCCTTTTAAAGATGCAATATGCTTTATTTATAAAAATTACATTTAATAGTTGCAATTTTCCAAACTTAGATCATACTAGAATCATAGGATGGATATGCAATAATATGCCATTTTGAAACAATAATTTGGTAATTAACATTAATTCAACTTTATTTAGCTAATTAATTTAATTAATGATAAAAAAAAGACTCATGGATTAATGTTCTTAGGCTTTGTAATATTATAAATCTCTTGAAAAAACACAAAACATCTCAATTCTGTAAGACAACTTTGAAACTCTTCCAACAAGCCAAAAGAACTGTAAATTTTGAGGCTGATAAATTTATCAACTCAATCATGATTATATGAGCTCCTACATTAATTTATTTATCTTTTACCTACGACTATGAAATTCACAGAAATTATGAGAAGAGTGTGGAACAAATATAAAAAGTCAGTAGTACTTCGAGTCATAATCATCAACACCAAGCAAGATGTTGATTTGCACTCCTAACAGAATATATTCATGAATTATGAACGGGTGTGAGTCTTTTCAAGAACATATTATTGTGAGTTGTGGCAATATCAAAACCATGATCTCAATTTAGGTTTTTTTTTATTCTAATTTCATTTTTAAAGTTCAAAGTTGTAAATTGATATGCACCCCTTATAGAATATATACATGAATTCTAAAGGGGTGTGATTCTTTCTAAGGACATATTACTATGAGTTGTAGTAATGTCAAAATCATGATCTCAATTTTAGGTTTTTTTTTAATTAATTTTGTATTTAAAGTTTAAAGTTGTAAAATTAATTTGAACCACTTTTAGAATATATTCATGAATCATAAAGGGGTCTTGTTTTCTTTTCTTTTCTTTTTTTTTCAGGGGCATGTTATTGTGAGTTGTGGCAATGTCAAAATCACCATCTCATTTTTAATTTTTTCCCCAATTTTATATATAAAGATTGAAATAATAAAATTATCATACCCAATCAAACTTTGGCTCACTAAATTTACTACATCATGCCATAAGACATTGAGCTGCTTTCTTTGTATATGAAATTTCACAAGTAAAAATTTGACTGCTTATAAAATGTAGAGACTTCAAATTTCTTATTTTTCCATTATTATTAGAGCCACGACTCTTCCCAAAGGGCATATGCCATCAACTACAAACAGAGGAAGAGCACTTTTCCTAGTTGTGCAATATTCCATTAAAGTAGCTTATGGGAATATCTCAATAGAAGCATTGGACTGTAAACAGTAGGTATCATTCGATTCATTCCATGTGTGATCACTTTCCGACCGCAAGAACATTCTTGTAACAATTGATCATAGACATGAATAAAGTATGAGCATAGCATAAACATATGCTTTGAACAGGGATATTGTGTTTAATTTGCACGAAAATGTGAATTTTAATCTTGAATAGGGTTTGAGTAATTTGTTATATTTATGGATGAAAATTAAGTTTGGATCATCTTCATAACTTGAAATCAGCACGAAAGGTAGTCCTAAACACCATTTATCGTTTGGATTAAGCATGGGAAAAGAAACAAGTCTCCAAGGTATGGGATTTGAGATGGAAAATCCATTAAAAATATTTTCAGTCTATCAAAGGTGAAACAACTTTAAAGGAAAAATATCTTCCCATAACATGATTTCGTCAATTCATGTAATATTACATGTATATCTAAACCAACAAATGAATTGCTGTTGGGTTAGAAACTATTGACTAACACCGATACAGAGTTGGATTGAAGGTTTGGTTAAGGGTGACATGTTATAACGTATGATTCCTGCACTTTAAAAATCCCCAACAACACAGAGCAAAGAAAAGATCTAGCACAATATCCATTAGACCGCAAATGGTAGTGAAAGTACATTGTAGTGCTTAGAAATTCCATATGAATGGTGAAAGAGAGGATAATTGTCCATAGAGTCAATATAACTAATACAAGGCTAGATTAGTCATTTAAAATATAAGTAATGTAGTATATTTGATTAAATTAGAGTTGTGTAAATAGGTTATGTGGGTCAACCAGCCCCACCTTGTTTTGCTTTGTTTCAACTTACAAGTTATGCAAGCCAACCCACAATGCGGATCAAATTTTTTAGCCCAACTTGTCTCGTGCAGGTTGACTGGTTAAACGGGGTGGCCCACAAACCTACTAATATTTTTTTTATTGAAAAAATTATAAGAATTCAAATTTAAATTTAAATTTTTAATAATTTAAATGTGGAATATATTTCTTTTTATCTCACTAATTACCTACATACTAATCTTAAATAATAATCATGTATGAAAAAATTGTAGACTTCTATTTTGAAATTCTTTTATCTCAACATAAAATGATTTTTTCTAACTAATAGAAATTAAGATTTATTCCAATTTTGTTTCTTTGGCGTGGCAAGGAAAAATACATCCTAGAAATTATCAATTGATATTATGTTGCTTATTTTAATAGAAGCATCTAAATATCTAATAGATACAAAAGAAAAAGTATTGATAAAATGACTAAGAATATAATGAACATAATGTTAGAAGCTTGAAAGTTTGAAACATAATACTCATAAAATTTACATAATCAACATTCAACAAATAAATTATAGAAAAGTGAAGTGAAAAGGAAAATGAAAGAAAGAGAGTAACAGACAAGGGTTTTTTTTTTTTTTTAATAAGATTTATGTTTATTACTTTTTTTTTATATTTTTTAAGTGTAGGTTTGTGGGCCAACAGGACTGGTAGCAGGTTTGCTCACTTTGACTCGCGGGTTGTGTGGGGTGGGCCATTTTGGCCCACACATTAAATAGATTAAAATTTTTAGCCAAACCCGCATTTTTTTGTTGGTTATGTGTGCTCGTCCCGCATGCACAACTCTAGATAGAATAAATAAAAGGAAGTAGAGATATATGGATCTAATTAGAATATGGACAAGTTTTTTATATAAAGATAAGTAATATTAAGTGAGAGAAAAATCTTATGCAAACCCTAGAATATAACTTATGATTTACCTAGGAAAATTCTCATATATGATTTTGAAGACATATGTCTATTGGTTTCATTTTATTCTGATCAATTTGATATCTTATTTTTGCTGTTTTCAAATAGATATTTGTTAAGAAATACATATAGATGAAAAATATATCTTTTTATTTATAAAAAAATCAAACAAATCAGTTATATATAAGATACAAATAAAATAAGATACAAGTAAAATATAGATGCAAATTAGATATAAATAAGGATACAAATGAAAATGAGACAATTCAAACATACTCTACAAAATCAATAGTAGGAAATATAGATTTAGAAACAAGATGCTAATATATAAAGGAATAACCAAAGATCTTTAGATCCAAATCAAACTAAAGCATCTTATTATAATTGTGGAGCAACAAAAAGTAGATGCACTGTTGGTTTGACATCAGGCTAGACATCATCACGGGTCGGTTCCGAACCGAAAATCGACTTGACCCGTCACCGGCGGTTCTTGAACAGGGAACCGACCCGGGAATGGCAGGTCTGAACCTATAAAGGACCCATCGGTTCTGGCGGGTCCTTACGATTCTATCCCTAAAAACCGCATGACCCGGCGGTATTGGAACTACCGCTTCAAGAACCGGTAGAACCGGTGGTTCTACACTATAAAAATTATAAAAAAGTAAGAAAAAAAGAAAAGAAAATTATAAAAAATTGTAATTATAAAATAAATATTTAAAACTATTTTCGCATAAATAATAAAAAATTTATTTCCTATTCACAATATTTAATGTGTTATTATTAACAACACAAGTAATAAATACATTTGAAATTATATATTGTTAAATTTATGCAGACTTCTAATCAAAGTTGATTTTCTTTCTTAACAATGTGTGATTCGTTTTTATTATTGAGAATTATTTGTATCTTGAATATTTTATAGTATCACATTGCTAATATAACAACTAAAAAAGTGCAAGTGATTGTATATTAACAACTAAAAAAGTGCAAGTGATTGTATATAAATAAATACATAATTATCGAATTTTTTTTAACTAATGCTATGAATAATTATTGTTAGGCTCAATATTATTTCAAGTTAAAAATTTATTTTGCATTTTTTTCTTAGTTAAATTAAGTAAATTATTTAATTGATATTTTATTTTTTTCATGGTTCTCAGTTCTTCTAGAACCGCAACCGAACTGTGAGAACCGGGAACTAGACCGGCTCCCATGGGTCTGGTTTCGGTTCCGCCACTTTTGAAACCAGGAACCGGCGATTCGGGTCCGGTTCTAGACCCGAACCGAACCATGACGACGTCTATATCAGGCAACCAAAATACGATGGCAACTTCTCTGTTAATTTAAAACGGGAGATCCCATTACATCATTAATCGTTTAGATCTATTCCATTCATGATTGAAGCAGTTTAACATTTTTTGTACTAATTTTTTTTTTTTTATAAATGGGGAAAGCAATTGAACATGATGTAGCAAGCTAGGGTCTGAGGTTTCGCTGTACCATACATATTCCAAGGAATTTAGACAAAGGTACAAATTCTGGGGAATATCCTAATGGAGCTTCTGTTCTATCCAATTCTAATCGATTAGAAAGAATCTAATAGTACATCAGCATATTGCTAGAGATATTTGACAGGATTCTGTGGTTCTTTTATTATTCTCTACATGCAAGGAAAAGGATTCATTGGGCACAATATTTTCTCCATGTGCATCCATGCAATGCAATGTCTCCTCCGAAAAGAAATCTCATACAACCTCATTGTCATGGGCCTTCCCCTCATCTTTTATTTATTTTCATTTCCTATTTTTTTTTCTTATTTATACTTTTCTAGCTTGTAGATACACATTCAAACTTATATAACACATGTTTACCAACTCTACAAAAGAAAATTATCTTAGTACGAATCATATGATTACAATTATAAAAATATCAACACAAAATTACATCTAAAACATACGAATTTGGTTTTAATAAAAAACCAGCCTGTTTAACATACGATTTTGAAACTTTAGTATATCGTAAAATTGCATCTTGACCATGTGATTTACTATAAATGCAAAAAAAAAAAAAAATCATATATTTAACATGAGATTTACTATAAATAGAAAGTTCCACTATTTTTACAAAAATCATATAAATCACACGTAAGATATACTGCATTCATAAAAAAGATAAAATTACTTATATCAGTATTTTGGTATTTAATTTTATATAATTACTATCTGTGCAAATAATTTTTTTTGGGTGGATCGCTAAACTGTTAATTTTCTCCATTATTTAGAAGTATTAGTAAGGTATGGATCGAGCATATATTTTATTCAATGCTATGTGTGTATGTATATATGTTTGTGATGCCTTTAGGAATTGACGAAGAACACGCGTATATATTTCCCAAAGCTAGACATGGTTCAAGGAATTAAAATTATCTAACTATACACACTACACAACTTGAATAATGGTTTTGGTGGTATATAATGGCAATTATCTTCTTCCTTTTTCCTTTTCTTTTTCATTAACTATGTCCCGTAATAAATATTAAGTTGCAGTATTTAGAACTTTGGATGATTTTATGAAAAACCTTTATTATGTTAAGAAAATCAACTTCTTATTCTCCCCCTCTGCCCCTCTCTATTATTATTATTATTATTATTATTATTATTATTATTATTAGAGATATTGGACAAAAGCTTAGTGAATGCTAATTATTGCATGAGAGACATTATTTTTCATACTTTATAAACCCTCAGCCGTGGCCCAGAAAATCAATGCAAACATTTAGAGAGTAATTAAGATATATTGGAACAAATATATATACTCTTAAGAAGTATATATATTTAACATTTGATTGTGTTAATTAAAGTCAACATTCTGTGTGTGTTCAGGTGAATTCGTATAATATGGGTAGGATGGTCATATCCATAGCCCTACCTTATGGGTACATATTCTTAAATTTTGAAACTGAAATTGAAAGTTCAAAAAAAAAAAAAAAGAAATTAGCTTAAAAACTATATCCTATGAAAGTTGTGAAATTTTTATTATATTTTTATAATATAAGACTTTGGAGCTAAATTGTCAACATCTTGTTGGTTTTAACTAAAATATTCATCATAGTCTAATTATATATTTTTAAACAAATATATAGATAGAATGTTACCACAAAATTACAATCTCTTAGAAGGCTTTGATCCATTTGTTTAAAGTAATAACAATACTTGTTTAATACATTTTATTTATTTATTTTGCCCAAATACTATTTACCGTTTGTTCACTTTGCTATAATTATAATTTTATTACAGTCTTATTCCTTACGAATATCTCTTATGCCGTTTAGTTTACCGAATAGCGATTCCACAATGAATCCCTATTGCATAAAATATTAAATAGCCATTTTTTATTCGAATCTATGAATACAAATTCAATATGAATATCATTATTTAAATTAAAAATTAATAAAGAAAAGTCATATTATAGTTTTATTCCATTCCTTTATAATAGGAATTTCATTATAACCTTATTCATTCAAAGAAAAAAATGAATTGTTTATTACAATTATTAAGGAATGGAGAATCAAACCCGGTCCATAACATTAGAACATCGGTACTCAAGCGGTTAGATGACAAAAATTTAAGCTGCTTAATATGCTTTTTAAGGTTTTAACTTTTTGCAATAGTCCAACAAGCTGGAGCCTTGAGGATATGTTATCTTAAAATTGTTATATTCTGTTATAATGTTATTACTTAAGAATTTTTATAAAAGGTTTAAAATTCCATTCTTTCTCCACTACCTTTTTTTTTTTTTTTTAAAATTATAATATCGTTGTTGCAGGTGTGCTCCGGAAAGCGAAGTAGGCTCCAATGGGACCGATGCAAAAGGCTGATGGGTGAAAATTAGGACTCTTTTGATGGAGACTGCGGTGGTCGAAAAAGGTCATGGATATTCCAATATGATTTCTGGACCCCAGCAATTCAAAGTTGTAGAAAACTAAACTTTAATAATAATAATAATAATAATAAATCCACTGTTGAATCATAAGAAAATTCTGCAAACTGTAAATTCAAGATGTCTTCGTCCAACCACCGAATTGACCTCATCCATGATTGTTTTAGAGAGAGCGATGGAACAAATGAAGCAAGCAAATAAATAGTTCTACGTAGATATTATGATACATGAACTTTAGTAAAATATGTAATTAGGTATTTGAACTTTAAAAATAATCAATTTAGTATTTAAACTTTGAAATGATCAATTTAATACCTTAAAAATTTTAAATTTGATTACTTTAATACCTAAAAAAACTTGATAAAGATATTATTAACTAAATACTAAATTGATCAATTTTAAATTTTAATTACTTAATTTTATATTCTATTAAAATTGAGGTGTTAGTTAGTTGTGAAATTAACCCTATATAATATAATTGTGCGGAATCCATATCTCTATTTTAGTTTTTTGAATTTTTGGTTCACGGAAGCTTGATATAAACTTGGAAAATAGGAAATATGACTCATTACGTTACCTCATATCAACACCAACAATCCTCGAATTAGACTTTCCTTTTGCTACACGTTAAAATTCCCAGAAATTGTGGAGGGGATAGCCACTAGCCAGTGGCCACGCACCATCCTATAACCTACCACACGTCATATCTACCTATTTTGTTGTCTCTACTTTCATTTTTTTTCCTTCTTCTTTTGGTCACATTAAATGGATGTGAGAGGTCGTTCTCCACGGAGGGCCACCATATTGAAATCCCCTCTCCGTAAAAAAAAAAAAAAAAAAAAAAAAAAAATTATTGGTGTATTTATTTTTCATTTTTGGTTGATTAATATACGTCAATGATGAAAATTTATGAGGTGAATATAATTTATCTTTATTGAAGGAAGGAATAAAATTGATGTCCCTTGATATGCACATACAATCATTACAAAAAAAAAAAAAAAAAACCCGTTTGACAATTTACGATTGTAATTTTATTTTTAATAAGTACTAAACCTTTTCTTATTCTTATGGAAATAACTTATACACATTATGATCATGGATATAATTATTACAACATTTATTTTCCAATAATGTTTACTTGTAAACGGCTAATTACTTACTACCTTTTCTTTTTCTTACCCGCTACTTAATAGGACTTTAGAAGTTCTAAATATATCATAGCGACAAAAACATAATTTTCATCGGGTTTTTTATATTAAAAATATTAAAATGTATTACTACTAACTCATAAGCTATTACTATAATAAGAAAATGTGTGTGTATGGATTTGATTATGGCCATTACGTGCATATCGCGTGACTATTGTGTTGCACATGACCTAGGAAAATTATCAAGAGAAAAGTGAGTAGGGCGAAGAATTGGGCTATCTCATAAACTCAAATGCACATGTGACAGATGATGAGATAAAAGGCATCGAACCCCATTAAGTATGACAAATTGATGTTTGTTCTTGATGAGAATAGGTGATTGATTTTTTAAGATGGAAATTTGGCACCATTAAAATGTTTTTACAAGATTTCCACTTATCTAAATGAAATGGGATTAAGGATATTTATAGGAAGCTTAGCTATCAATGTCGTCCGATAGATTGATTGGATGACTAACGGTTAAGATAAGTATTTCTCATAATGAATATTAAAATTGGCTTCGTTGTAGACTCAGACTCATTAGGGGCATTATCTATAGTGGGTGAATTTTCATAACAAATGTTGAAATTGGATTAGCCAATTCCAATAGGTCTATTCGAAACCTACCATGCTAATTCTTCTTTGCATTCCAATGAAATGGGCTTAACTTCTTGAGCCCTGTCACCTTAGTGTAGGGAGTTAAATCCAAATTAAATTTATGTTGAAAACCTCTTTAAAAACAAGTAGTATCATCTGTAATTATTAAAATTGGATAAATACTATATGTAAGTTGACAGTTATAATTATTCGAAAATCGCTTCAAGTTTAAGCCTCAATTTGATTGATTTTTATTTATTCTTTCTGTCCCCTTAATTCTTAAATTCTAGAAAATCAAGTGAAACCCACACAATTTTGAAATTTGTACTTACTTCTTAAGTAAAAAATGAAATTGGGTTGTCCAGCTATTTTTAGAAAGAGATTAGCTCAAATCATGGTAAGAATGTTAGAGATTTTTCCTTCACTTTCATGAGATTATCTTTCATGGAATTCTTAACTCTGTCAATTTATTTATTATTATTATTATTATTTCTTTCCTAAGAGAAAAAATTAGGATTCTTATATGGGATATTTTTTTATGTGCTTATATATTTAGTTTAGGTTTTCATATACCTACGGTTTTACTCAATAATCTATTTATAACAAGGTTATTATAGATTAAAAACTTTATATTGATTTGATTTAAATAAGTCTCCTCAATCATCTAAGCCTCTGTTTGGTTCATTAGTGTGTTGATAGCACGCCATTGTTTTGGTTTAGACTGTTTGTCGAGAAATGAATATAATTAAAAAATATATATTTACTTATAAACATATCAAACAGACTAAATATAAATTAGATACAAATATAGATAAAAAACACGTATATATAAAAATTAGACAATTCAAATAGCTCTAGATCTACTATTCGCTTTGAGAATAAAGCAGAAGTATATATAAATCTTGATGTGGATCAAGTCGGACTTCAAACTCGCACAACCCAGCATCATCGAGTCTAACCCATAAGTCTGGCTCGATCATACGAGTCATGATCTCTATGGCAACCTAGTGAGTTAATAGGTTAAGGCCGGGTCAAGACTTATGATCCGTTGACCTACAGAGTTGGGCTGAGTTAAATATTTAAAATAAAAAAAATGAAAAAGAACAAAGAAAGTGAAAGAAAAAAAAAATTAAACTTATTTGATGTGAAGAGTTAATACTTATTATGCATTTACCTCGTTAAATGTATTGTAATTATTGTCGGTACATGTAATAAATTTATTTCAAAAGATTATTTAATTGGACTTTTATAGGTGTTGAGTTCTAGTTTCTTAACAATTTGGCCAGTTGTCTTAGAGAATCCAAATTTCAATGTCCCTCTTGGAATGGATCTTCAAAAGTAACTCATTAAAATATTTGGTGCGTTGCAATTTCGAGTAAAATTTAAAACTTTTACTTTGAAATTCCAAATATAGAAGAGGGTTATAATCATCAGAAGTTACAGTAAAATGTCATCTGCACTCATTCTCATTTCATAAAAAACTGCAACTTCGCAGTTGAAAGCGCAAAGGAAATATATGCGAACTTCTGTTATTATAAAATTAAATTGAGTATAAAAAAATTACTTTAAAAAAAATTTAAGAATTCAATCATAGTTTAAAAAGATTTAAACTGTTTATATGCGTAATAAAACTGATTCTACTATAATCATCATGAAATCGTACATTTTTGCGACTTATATTTAGGACTGGTTTAGTTGCTGACCAATTTTGACTTAATTTGTTTAACCTAATTTGACGGTCAAAAGATGTCAATCAGTAACTCTAATTTAATGTGAGGCCTAAAACAGCTTCATTTGCTTATTGAGACATCATCGAATCTTGTCCCACCTTAGTTTTAAATTAATTTGACGGTCAAAAGATGTCGATCAGTAACTCTAATTTAATGTGGGGCCTAAAACGGCTTCTTTTGCTTATTGAGACATCATCGGAACTTGTCCCACCTTAGTTTTAAATTAATTTTACGTAGCTGGTCAAGATGGTTAAGGTCTGTTCAATTTTTTAGCCTTTTTTACATTTATTATATTATATAATTAAATATATTTAATATTTCTTTTTCATTAAATTAATTATTGTAAAACTAATTAGGATCTTACGCATGTTAAAATAGACAGAAAACTGATTAAAATTAACCGAAGTCCTAATTTTACTAAATAAAGAAAATAATGAAAACTCAATTAGAAAAATAAAATATCAATAACTCAATTTAAAAAGTAAAATAATCATAGAGCATTAAATTAAATTTTACCTCATGAAAGAAAACTTTTTATTATTATTATTTTTATTTTTATTTTTTCACATTAATAAATATAACTGGTTCAACGGTCAACTCTAAACCACTGCAACCTTGATCCGTGACCCGGCAGGGCTCGGCCAATGTCACTTGGTGTTGATATATATATATATATATATATATATATATGGGAAATTACTTTATTTTACGAAATATATTTTCCTACACTGAAACCACGACTGGCATTCGTGCAAACGGATCAATGTATACTGTTTCGTCCTAAAATTGGTGTTTTAATTGTGACCTTACTAATTATAATATAAGACATGAATAAATTATATAATCTAATATATAAATTATTTATTAAAACTACCGTATATATAATCATAATTGATTAAATTAGTATTAAGACAATAAAATAAAGACGGAAAATATTTATCTCACGTCTAATGCAAAAGAGTGAAAGACAAAACATACGTTCCTCGTCATGCTTCTCATGCATTACTAATGCCGCATGTTGTTAGATGTCAGCCACATGGGCAGTTGTGCCCTATTAACACGATAAATTATTGGGAAATCCCACTGCGGATCGATGACGACGGAAAGAATTAGGAAGAAAATAAAAATAAGAATATAGAACAAGAGGGAAAAGCGAATGGAAGGAGAATTATAATTTGTTTTGAATGAGGAGGGAAAAAGGAAAAAAGGAAATTAATATTGATTTTTTTAAATTATAAAAATACTATTAGGATAAAAATAATTTTAAAAATAGGTAAATTGATTTTGTCTCTTAGTGTATTTTGCACCGATCTCGTCTCTTGAAGAGAGGAGGTTGAATCAATCATTTTTTGTCTTGTTTCTTCAAGGGACGAGGTTAGTGCAAAATACATCGATCTCGTCTCTTGAAGAGACGAGGTCGATTATTTATGACCTCGTCCCAATTTGCCTATTCTTAGAATTATTTTTTCATCTGGCGGATTTGTGCAATTTTTTTTTTTTAAAAATGGTTTTTTCCCCCCTTAATCTAGGAAAAAGGATAAAAGAAAAATTAGAAATAAAATTTTTTTATTTTATCAAAATATCACGGATGTCTTTTACATCTTTGAGGCATATATTGGTTTTAAAGGTAAGATTGTCATTTTGTTAATTTTTCTTCTAATTCTCTTAATATTGAAGAGAATTATTTTTGGTGGATGCTTGGAAAGTTTCCTCCCCTGGTTTCATCCCCCTTTTCTTTCCTATTCCAGACAAGGGAAAATTACTATTTTCCCCCTTTCAATCATTCCCCTTCTTTCTCTTTCCCTTCGCCTAAACATAATGTAGACTAGTTATCAAAATATATAAAATCCAAAAATTTAAAACAAAGGATAAATTATAAAACAATTTCGTGAACTCGTGATATTTATAAAACTTATAGAATGACATCCGCTTCCAAGATATAATATCTATATCTACTACGAATTGTTAAGAATGACTTTTTTTTTCCAAGTACAATATTAAGTAAAATTTTCATATTAATTTTGTTGATGTCAAATATGGATCATGGGCCTCTCAGGACCATTCCAATCCTCGCATATAAGCTAGCCCTCTGGACTTAAGCTCGGCATAATCTAGCTGACCCAAGACCTAGAGAGGAGAACAACCCTCATAGCCTAAGTAACAAACTAGTGATTACTACAACCAATTGGTCTTAGCTCGAGTTACTCGATGTGCCTCTCTCTCCTAACCACTTAGGATTAGCTCGACCAAACGTAGAAACTGAGCTTACCTACATCCATAATAACTATCACCGGCCACCTACTTACCTATGATTCTATGGCTCACATAACTGCCAAAGATCAACCTGCTATAGATACCCCACTCACTCCATCGAAATGGTAATGTTGTCTAGACTCTTATGTACCCTTACTACTAGCATTTCCATTAACGTCTTTACTAGCTTAAGCATTAGAGTGACCTTATCGGGACTTCAACATTATTATGTTTTGTAGGCTTCACGCACATTCAATATATGTGAGTCTAGTCCAATAAAAATCTTTAGGGTATGTGACGTAGCGGGTTAATGTGAAATTGAAGGTTTATATAACAAACCGTTGATTCTGTGAATACTTAGAGTGTGATCCTCAAATACCAATTGATTTTGAGAATTCTTAGGTATTTGACATCCAACTTCGAATAAATATATGGAATTAGAGAATTTGGGGAGAAAGAGAGCGAATATGGCTCAAATATTATAGTTTATGGCAATAACTAAATGTTCTATGTGCTAGGGCTTGCAATTTAAGCTAGCCCTATTGCTGCTTAAAATAGAATCGAAACTGCCCAAAATTAAAAGGATTCTAAAATGAAGTACATATAAAGACAAGTAAAATGCTATAGATGACGTACAAAACCAACACTTCTATAAAAAGTCATAAGAAAAATAAAACTTACCAAAAATATTAAAATAGCTGTTTGAGACCTTAAACGAAGGAATTTGGCCAAAAACCAGCCTAGCTCACCACCAAATGTGGTGACTTCTTTAAGTTGGCCCATTTCCTTTGAGATAAGGACCTACAATTATGGGACTGCCATTGCCAATCTTTACCTTGCGTTTCTTAAGTATCTATGTGCCACTTCTTCTACTTCATCCACTTCATCAGTATGCTGCATTGGAAGGTCTCAACATTTGAGGATAATTTTATTTGAAGTTTCAACGTTTTGAATAGCTCAAAAGACCAAAAGAGATCCCAATATTTAGAGAAATTGGTCAATCGAGGTCTCCATATACATGTGTCAATAGGATAGATATTTAATTAAAATTTAGAAAACCGATCACGTTATGACATGTATCCATGGCGATCTCAATTGACTCACGTCTCCAAACAATAGGATTCTTTTGAAACACTAAAAACGTTAAGTCCTTAAATGATCTTACTCCTAAACGTTGGGACCTTTCGATGTAATTTACTCGAAATCTTTGCCTCTATTGAATTTGATCCAACAACAAGAATATAATTGTAATATTTTTTAAAATCAATTTATTGGCTAA
Source organism: Combretum micranthum (assembly GCA_024138025.1). Lineage (NCBI taxonomy): Eukaryota > Viridiplantae > Streptophyta > Magnoliopsida > Myrtales > Combretaceae > Combretum > Combretum micranthum. The sequence goes on from JAMXBD010000045.1 coordinate 2,049,204, forward strand.
TGTGACGCTTATTAACAAAGAAAATATTAATCATGTTACAAGAAAATTTCTAATTCTAGTTATATTATCAATCTATCTAAAAGAATTAAATACAATTACATATTTATACAAATGACAAATATGGCAATTTATAATTAGAGAAAAAATTTTGTGGTATCCATAACTTTTGACAAATGTATGCACATTATTTTATAATTTCGGGATGTTTTTATAAGTTTGATGGATTTTAGTAGGCGTCATTGCGCACTTTATAAAAGAAAAATTAAAGTTTTTGAAGTTAATTTTTTTTTCAAATTTTCAATATTATGGTTGACTATCCCTTTTATGTCGGCATATATAAAATTCAACATAATCAATAAATTTTTTTGTTAATTTAGTTTTTGTGAATCTATTTAGTAGTAGTCAAATTTGATTATCATATTAATTTATCGATAATAAAAATTTGATCATTTGAGACAAAATAAATGTGAGTCTTATCTCTCATGGGCTAAAATGTCTTGTATAGCTAATGAGAGGCAAAATTAACCTCTAACTAGGACAATGAGGCAAGTCTTGCCTCAACATCTTAGTTAGCGATAACACTCACTTATTATTCATCGCTGACTAGGGTATTGAGGCAAGACCCGCCTCAACTTCTTAGTCAGAGGTGAGTTTCGCCTCTCATTGGCTAGAGAGGCATCCTTCGCCTTTAGTTTTTTTTTTCCCTCCTATAATACTCCCCATCCCTTGGATGTCAACGCACATCTCACTCTCTTTTTCAAGCCATTCAGTTCTCTCTCTCTCTCTCATGTTATGTCGGAATTTTTGTCGACTAATTTTTTAAAATCTTTTTTATAGGTATTTTACAAGAAGTTTACTTCAAGCAGGACATTTGAAGTACTATTAGCATTTGCAGGTTAGTAAAATATTTTTAGTAATTAAATACATCTATTTAGAAGATAATATTTGGATATTTGTTATTTACATATATTTAATTTATTTGAATATGTGTCTTATTAGTAGTTTAACAATATATATTTATTTAGAAGTTAGCATTTGTATATTACTTATGAAATATCCTAAAAATTTCTTACAAAGTAAATAAAATTAATAAAGATAATAGCATTAATAGACAATAACAATTATATTGGAAAAAATACAATAAAAATAATCGATAGCAATAATATTGGTATTCAATAAATATAATAGTAAAGTTTTAAAAATAAATAAACTAGCACAAAAATTAGGAATATAATATTTACGAGAGCAAATAATTTTAAAAGGAAAATATTAATTAATATGCATCACATGTTATAAAATAAGTAAAGAGGGGTAAAAAGGACTTTAGGTAATAATTTACTTAATCAATACGAGTCTTGAGGGCATTTGAGTAAATTAAATCCCAAATGTTTAAGGTATCTCAGTCTCATATAAAAGCCTAAGCCTTGGTTTACTCTTTCCTCTTATTGTCTATAATAGCACTATATACTCCCTCCCATGCTCCCTCCATTCTTTCATTTTTTTTTTCAACTTGAACAATTACTCTCTCTCTTCTCTCCTTGATTTCGTTGTTCGCTCAAGGTATGGTATTTTTCTTTTCATTTGATTTGCTATGTGTTGATTTCAAAACTAATATTTTTGTATAAGAATTTTTTAGGTGTTGATCATGTTATAATTGTGTTAATATTGGATTAACAAAGACAACTTAAGGGCAATATCTTGTTTTGTGGAAGCAAAATTATTTTTTAATATTTTTTTGTTCAATGATTCATTAACTAGCTAATGAATTTTAACTAATTTTCCAAGTGTTTAATGATTTCAAATTTACGATATTTACATACACAAGAAAAATTTGACAACATAATAAATTCATTATTTATAAAATTTGTGCATTAAGATAAAATATGAAAAAAGAATTCATCAGTTATAATTAATTATTTAACATTTATATTTAATATAACTTAAAATAATAAAAAATAGTATATTAAAAAATTGTTATATAATTAACATCAATTAGTTCAATTTAAAAAAGGATTTTTTTAATTTAATAAAATTAAAATCTATTGAACTTTGGAAAAAAAATTTGAATACGAGTAGGGATGCAACCGGGGTGGGTTTGGGATGGGTCATATATAACCCGATATAACCCAAACTTGACTTGATTTCCTATAGAGTCACCCAAACTGGACTCGCAACCCTATAGGGTTTTATGTGCAATTTCCAAATCCACCTCTATAGGGTCATGCTTATGACCTACTCAGTCCCGTTGATCCAATTTTATTTTTACACTTTTTTTTTCTTTTTCATTATTTTTATTTGTCATTTATCTACTTGTTGCATGATATATTATTCATTTTACTTATTTATTTCAATTTCTTTTCACTTGAAGGTAAAGTTACAAATAAAAAAAAAGTCAATAAGCTAGACAATTGATTTTCGATGTATGATAATCAATTTGTACCATGGCATAATAGAATTTACTTTGCTTGAGAATTAGCATAGATACATAAATACAAATATTATCTCTTATTAATTATAAAAAAGCATGATATTCTTAATGGGACAAAAAATAAATTATACAATCATAGAGCTATAAAAATTAGATATATCAAAATTTTGATGTTGTAAAATTATTTTTTGTCATTAATCTTAACAGGTTGGGTTGACCCTATAGAGTCATAGCTACGATCCGAACCAGACTCGTGACCTTACAAGATCATAAAATTTTTTCCTAAACCAATCCTATAACCTTATATGGTCAAACCTTATAGGGTTTTTAGTGGGTCGAGTGGGTGGAGTATCATATAACAACCCACCCAGTTGCATCCCTAAATACGAGGTGAGTGTTGTCTCTCTAACTCAGCTAGAGCTGAAACTTGCCTCATATATTGTCTGATGTGTGAAGTAAGTTAATGTATGAGGCAAGTTTCGCCATTGACTGAGTTACAAAGGCGAAACTTGTCGCATATAATCAAAGAGGTGAAATTTATCTCTTTTCTTTATTAAGTGACAATTTTTGCATCTTTTGGCCTAAAATGACCAACCTTTTAGTGTAAAATTTTAAGATGAAACCAAGGTGAACAAATTCACCTTTTTTGCTCATATTACTACTAGTGTATCAAAACATATGTCTAACAAGCGTTTTTGGTTTAGCTATAACTCGCAATTTCAACATGCGAGTTACGTATTGTATATGGCCTCTTAGCATGCAAGTTATGTTACTCTTGTGCTTTGAGTGCGTGGGATATAGATCAGTGTATCACACCTTGAGTGTGCAAGACCTCCTATATGCTGGATATTTGTACGTAACTTCCACCTAACTTTGCACTTTCTATATTTAATTTATTTGTCAATTAAACTAGTATGTTCTAGATGAGATTTTAATAGTTTATTTTTGTAATTATTTTTTCATCCATCTTATTTTAATAAACTCTTTTTTTACAAAGGTTAAACTCACTTTTCATTCGTTATCAATATTTATTATATCAACCCAACTATATTATTAAGTGAGAAATTAAATCTCCTTTTACCTCGTGATAACTTTTTTGAGGAATAAGTCAAGAAAGATTGCTTGTATATTATAAACAAGCTGGCCGCAAAACCATGGATTAAGGAAAAAATGCTAACTTTAAAAAAAATTACACAAATTATGCAAGATGAAAAAAAATCTTAAAAATAAACAACATAAACTCATTTCTTGAAGAGATGATGGTTGTAAGAGCTGACTGACCTCGTCAAGGTCATTGCATTTACACAATCTTCTTTTTAAGAGATGATGATGTAATAATCTCGTTTCTTAAAGAGACGAGATTACTATAAAAATACAACAACCTTCTCTCTTAAAGAGACGATGTTAATTTCTAATTTGAATTATTTTCATTCAGTGATATTTTTGTAATTTAAAAAAATATATTTCCCCAAAACCATTATAACCGTAAAAAGACGATGATATTGTTTGTATCGCCTATATATTTAAAATTAAAGAATAAATCTCTAAAGCCTAAAGCATCCCCCACTGCCCACGGGCATGGTGTGGTATCTGCTTGCATGGAGAAACGTGGATATAACTCGTGATGATTTTTTTTTCCACTTTTGTCCCACATTAACAACGCCGATAAGGCTGGTTTTGATTATTGAATTTTTATTTATATCGTTCAATATCGATTCATTTTGGTTAATTTATAAGTAAAATTATCGTTTTTTCATCAGTATCATATTATATCAATTTAATATTTGTTCGATTTGAAAATGATATCAATACAGATAATCCAAATAGGCCAATATTTATCAATGGCCACGAACACGTTTGTATGCGTAGTACTATATTATATAATTATAATACTATATATATGTTTATGTACATGTTTAGTAGACGTACGTCTGTGTGCATGGTTTATTATAAACATATATATTATTATGCATATTTTGTCGTGTATTAATATAGTATAATTATACAAGTAAGCCAAGAATAATTGGTGATGAGGTAAGCTGGGGAGGATGCTTGAGTTGGCATAGAGTGGAGAGGAGCCTGTAAGCAAATGTTTCAAGGTAAGTCAACAAGTTGACTTCTTTGTCGTTTTATTTGAAACTTCAACATAATATTGTCAATCTCCAACAATAGTTTTAGGATTGTTAGAGAGAAAAGTAGGATCCTAAAGATAATAGTATGTAAAAGATAGGGAGATGGAATGTTGGCATATTAGTTGTTACAGAGAGAGAGATAGACTGGAGACAGAGATTGAAGAGATAAGAGTTCCATATCTAACGTTATTTACCTTTTGTTTCTAAGTTGTTGGTCCATCTTGAGGTTGAGAAGCAATATTGAGAAAGATTGGAGATGAGATCCAAATCTAAGGTTATTTACCTTTTATTTATTAGTCATGGGTTCATGAGTATGAAGGGGGAGACATGGAGTGATTAAGAGAGCTCTAGGATTTTATGTGTCGGGTTAAGTTCCCTGTCAGGTTTAATGTTAGATTCATAGTCTGAACCTAAACCTTACAAGGTTTTAAGAGAATGTCCACAAATCGGGTACCTTATAAAGACTCATTTGATTACATACCTATATAAGTATCATCTTTTAAGATTAATTATGTTAACTCAATATAAATGTGGTAGTGGATGCAATTATAATAATGCAAATGTTACAATTGAAATCTAAACTTTATTAATTGTTGCAACTGAATATCTCAAGTTTAAAAGTATCAATTTATAAAGTTTTGAGGGAATGTTCAAAGGTCGAGCACCTCATAAAGACTTGCCATTGCATCCCTATAAGAATAGCAACCTTTAGCATTTAATTATGTTAACTCAATATAAATGTTGTATAGATGCAATTAAAATGACGTAAATGTCATTATTAATCCGTGTAATTGATTATTTGAAGTTTAAAAGTGTCAATCTATAACCTATAATCTATAAATTTTTTAAATTCATTTATAGTATCTAGATGAGATAATTGATTGTAAAAATGAGTGAAGTTCTGGGTACGAATGATATCATAATATTTGAAAAAGCAGGCATAGTTAGTTGTAAAAATGAATAAAGTTTAGTTATCAAATTGACAAGTCAATATTTTATATAATTAATTGTAAAAATGAATAAAGTTTAGGTAGCAAATATTACAATTATCTTTATAATAATAGATTTTATTTTCGTGGTAGAATATTGACAATTATATATATATATATATATATATATATCCGCGTGGTTCACCCCACTAGCGGATCCCATCCTTAGACATCACATATGCATCGAGAATTTTGTCGAAAAATAACACCTGGCTTCGTAATGGTCTCCAATCTTGAACGCGGGGTGTGAAAGAATTGTCGTGGCAGATCCTTTGCCTAGAACCCTGGTGTGTGCAACTTTTCATGTGGAGCTAGGATTTGATCTATTTTATTCCGCCTCCATATTTATAAACATACATGTATATATTATTATGAAAGACTTATACTTTAATTTTGTAAATATTAAGGAGGTACCAGATTTGTAAGCATTTGAATCATTTTGATTTTTCCAAGTTTACGAATTAATAGTTAAGATTCTCTAAATTTTTTATTATATTTTATAATATTATTTTATATGTTAACATTTTAAGAAAATAAATTTAAAAAAAAAAGAAAAAAAAAAGTTATTCCCAGTTCCAAACATATCTAATTTTGTTAGCCTCCTAGGCCTGGGGGCCGGTCCGGCCCCTAAAGTTAAACAAATTTAACGGCTTTACTTTTTCCTACGGAAAAAAAAAGGAAAAAGGTAAAGCAAAAAGCATTTTACGATAATTTTTTAAAACATGGAGTAAAAATTAAAGTTGTCTTCTATGATTAATTAAATAACACTATGGACATAGATAATTAATTGAGTTGTTTCCAGCACACGCCAGCTACGACGATAAGGAGTGATGGCGATGCTTAATAAGCACAGTTGTTGTAGAGATTACTAATTATTATTCTAGGAGCTTCCTTCAACATTAAGAAAAATCTACGAGAAAACGGGGAGGGGGGTAACTTGGTTTTACCATCATCTTTTGGGATAAGGAAAAAAAAATTACAAAAGTTACAAAAATACTCTAAAATATAAAATATTCCTAATAAATTAAACAATTTAAACTTATTTTTTCAGAAACGAGTTCATGTTTATATTAAATTCGTTTTTACTAAGAGATGAGTTTATTGAAATTGTCATGAACTTGTCTTTTAAAGAAACAAGTTAATATATAAATATTGTCTCGTCTCTTGAAGAGACAAATTACAATTCAACTCTTATATTCAAAATACGAGTGTTTTTCTTCTTTTTTTTTTTGTCCCAGTGAATTTTTGTAATTTTTAATTATAATATTATTGTTTTTCCATTATTCCAACATCTTTTTATATATTCATATTCCATTCATTAAAATCAATACATTGCATATATATATAATGCTGATCTTATCTTGTTAGATTCTAAATTAACAATTTGTCCGACAACAGATGGGAGCATAAATAATGGATATACGAATTATGAAATGTTGACTTAACATCATGTTTTTCTAAAGTTTCGTAGAATTTTTAGGTTTGTCAAATGATACATGAGACCATAAGGATCATGTTCGATTCTTTTAGATAAGCATCTTTTTTCATTGGATTTATCATTTGGATATTGGGTTTCACTACTTTAATTTAATTCCTACACCACAAGTTCTATGGCCAAAAAAGAGGTTATTACATGTTAACTATTACTTTTAAAGAAATTATATAAAAAAATTACACAAATATTATTATTGTAATGTGATACAAGAAATTTTTTTTATATGCTAGATGTATGTGTGATAGAGGTATAAATAGTAAAAAATTTTCCTTTACATTTGATGTTGACGTTTGAAAACTCCAAGTTGAATTTGATTGTAATATATATATGTATGTATGTATATATATTGAAGTATGTGTTGGCATAGTGAGTCTCAAGGTTCATGATCTTCTTCTTTATACATTTACTGTACTATAAACAGTAACATTACCCAGGTTGGCCTTTTCAATTATCATAATGATGCCAACTTGAGTGGTAAACATCCTTTATTTTTTTTTTTTATTTAGAATTACGTTCTATCCATCAACCCAAAAAAGATTTTAAAAAAATTAAAAAAGATATTGCTTGGCTCGTATGCGATATCGATGTTTTAAAAGTTTAAAGTAGTAGGTCTTTATATTGCTACTCTTATATGCGATAAATATATAATATATGATGTGTTTGCTTCAACATGCGATGTAAAGATATTAATTAATAATTTTTTATATATTTTGTATAAAAAAAATAATAGACATCTTTCACTCAAAAAGAATTAATTAAGCAAGTTGAGGATTTCAACTATGACTTAATTTTCAAACGTTATTGTCAGTTCAATATGCTAACTAGTACATTCTCTACAGGCTTCCTCGAGACGATTCCTTCAATATATATTTATCTTTAAATATATATACTTAATTATCAAATATATATAGATGTTTTCGCGACTTAGCTAGTCACTTAATTTATCTTTAAAACTGAGTATTTAGGTATCATTAAATTAAATTATTTTTGATAATCTACATTTAAAAAAATTAAGAAATGTTTTTGGTATTTTTTTTTCAAATGAGGTATCTAAGTGCACATAAAGTGTGTATATATATTTATTATAAGGAATGTATTTTAATTTACCTTAGAATTTATTAATTCATAATTGTAATTAATAAACATAGCTATATTTTTCAATTTGTTTCCCCATCCCATAAAAGTATAATTACTGGATCAAATCCTCTAAATTTCCTTGTGAAGTAATTAACTTGTGGTGCATTTGCATTGTTGATAGAATCACTTTCTTAGGTCAAGAACTTTATAATTAGGAGTGTAGGCGATTTAAATTAAGATGATATAATATTGAGTTTTATTTAAAAAATTAAAAAAAAGAATATTTAAGGTTTTTTTTTTAAGTTTAACCGAACTTAAGATTTTAAATCTAACCTAAGCTGGATATGTAATAGAAAAGAAAAAAAAGTGGCCTCCATTGGTATAAAATGATATAGGCTACTTTTAGCTTAAAAATACTAATTTATTTTCTCTTTTAACTAATCAAAATGTCATCAAAGTATAAGCTTAGCTCGTATTTGATTTCCACTTAAACCCCTCTCAGACTCAATTATGTAGTCGAACTTGATGAAGAACCAAGTATTTATCAAGCCTTAGTTTGACTAATTAAACTTCTTAAATTATGTGAGATTTTCTTTTTCACCTCAATTACAAATAAAAATTTGTTGTTCGAGCTTATTATCTACTTTATATCCTAATAAATAAATATCTGACACGTATGATGAAGTACTTTCTTTATTTTAAGAATTTTTTATTTTTTTAATTTATTTGATATATGTGAAATATTTATTTACAACAACACAAAAAGGACAATATTTTTTAAACAGCAAACTTCTATTCCCCGATTATCATGTTTATTATAATTTTGAGGAAAAGAGACTATAAGCTTCTTCATTTTCGTATGTACCCATAATCACAACCCACAAAGCAGGCATGATTACTGGTCTGCACTGCAACCAAAAGAAGGGGATTTGGTTTTCCTTTCCCTCATTCAATTCATACGGAAAGTTTTCAGGCTGTCGATTGAGAGCTTATGCATTAACTGCATTGCTAATGCTACGTCACCGGATCTTAACCCAATGACCTTTGACTAAAAACTTAGACAAAGATAACTTATTACTAGGTCTGTTTGTTTGGCTTTTTTTGATAGATATAAATATTTTTTAATTTTTTTATTAAATTATATATAAAAAAATAGATACAAATAAAATAAAGTTAAAAGTTCTCATGAAAAAATCAAATAAATCAAATATAGATGCAAATTGGATATATTTACACATATCATTTTGATACAGATACAGATGAAAAACAAAATCCATCCAAACATGATTGATAATCCACGAGAACCAAATTTCCATATTTTAATAAGTTATCCACACACACACGTTTATATTTATTTGGTCTAGTATGGACTAATTCAAAGTTTTGATATAATTACTAATCTGTTTAAAGGGTGGACGTTATATTCGATATCTAAATATTGCTAATTTATATAAATAACTACATAAAGATTATAAATATCAATTTACTACTTACAAATACGTTAAGTTCCTTCTAGTGTTTAGATGAGATAGTAAAAGTTAAAAAAGTTTAGTTAGTTAATTGCAAAAATAAATAAAATTTAGGTATTAAATTAACACTTTTATTCTCCATATGGTTTATTGCACTAATTAACAAAATTCAGACACCAAATATGGCTTCTACGTTTATTTAATTTATACTTCGATCTTAATTAAACCACTTTGTATTTTTGGATTATGTTTAACCAAACATATTAGACTATGAATCATGAAATTCCAAGTCTAACTGTAAATCCAACCAAATGTAAATTAACAAAAAAAAAAAAAAATCAAAAATAGAAGAAGAAAAGGGTACCTACAAAGTTTTGATACCTAATTTTCAGTATTGTTTAAATTAAGGGCCTATTTATTTCACCATTTTTCTTTTATTTTGGCTTTATTTTGTTGTTTTTAAATAAACTATTTGTAAAAAATAGATACCGATGAAAAATATGTACTTTTAGTCATAAACCGATCAAACCGATTCGATACTAATATAAGACAAATATGTTATAAATATTAATACCAAAACCAATAAAATGCAGATCATCCGAACACCCTGATATATATCCTACCTACGAGGCAAGCTAAGGGTGGCATGGTACCACAAAGATTCTCTTGCAATCTGTGATAACTGCTGCATAGATGACAAGAACTTGTCTGTTACGTGAGAGGGACCATCTTATTGTGCAGGTTGTTCATTGAAAGGTAGCTAGATAGCCAAGACAGCTGGTTTTGTACTGCTAGTAATTTTACATATGCGCGATTTGGAGCAAATGCTAGGGAAGGTGAGTTGTCAATCATGGGCCAAGGGTGCTTTTAAGATTGTATCAATCAATCAATCAACCATTTAATATATCACCTAACTGTTGAGCATTTTTATTAATTTTCAAAAACTATTCATTAAAAAAAACATTTTCTTAAAAAAAGGTTTTGCTGAAAAATAGTATGTTTTCAGATGTTTTACTAGTATTACAAAAACAAGTTTTTCTTCTTTTGTTTTTTTTCAAATAATTGGATAATGAAAATGATAGGATAATTAATAATAAAACATATTGTATAATGACAAATAAACATATCTAAATAAAAAAATTTTAAAAAGTTTAACAAATATTGTTAGTAATAAGTGATTAGTAGATAAAACTTATAAATTGATGAGAAAATGACTTATACTTTTATAATGTGACACACACACAACACATATATGTTTCCAATCAACTAGGTTGATGGATATGATCCAAGTTAAAGCTAATTTGATTATATCAACACAATACAGTTGATAAGTTTAGTAGAAATATGGATCAACAATTCCTTATTACAAGTTTGAATCTATGTAACATCTATCCTACATTAGGATTTTCACCTAGATATCATCATAGTTCGGTTTGGTTATCAAAACCATTGATTCTTGATTTGAAAAATGAGGAATTGGAATCCAAATCATGGAGGCTAGACCAGTTCCTAGTTCCTAGTTCCTAGTTCCCATGGTTCGATTTATGTAAAAAAAATCAAATAATTTTACTTAATTTACGTAAAAAAATGTTAAACAAACTTTTAACTAGAAATGAAATTGGATGTAAGAATAATTATCTTCAACATATTTCTTCAAAGAACTTTTAGAATTATGCATCTATTTATATATAAGAATATTTATTTTTTAGGTGTAATGCCAGCGATGTGGGATTATAATCTTTTTGAACTATTCCATAAGCATATCAATGGTTAATCATTTGCAGTATCTGAATTCAAAATGCTGTTAATTTAGGACCCTCTTCAATGTTAACTGGATCCTTGCCACACCTTGGGACATTTAGAAAATAGGGTAGATTGAAGGATCAACAGAGGTAGGGCAGGGAAAATTGAAAGAGTCCAGCTGGTAACAAAGGCACTCTTAAGCTTTGCTCAAAGGTTCTTAATAATGTTAACAGTGCCCTCTTCTTTTCAATCTGCTGCTTTTTCAAAAGATATATCACAATGCTTCTAAGCCAGATTGTATAAAATGACGTCTTGATTATTAATTATTATGAGTTCCTTTGCCACCATCTGTGCGATACTGCTTCAATAAAGTTGTCCCCATGTTAAGAGTGTTTCAATACAAGAGCAACATTTTTATAAGATGTGTTGCTGGGTCATATATTGATTCTTGTAGGAACATTTTGTCCAACCTCATTTAATTCTGGTTGATATGCCACCTTCGTTTTGGTTCATTTTCCTGCCTCATTTAATTCTGCCAAAATTTTAACGGCAAGGTATAGAGGATGTACATTCAACAAAATGACAGTAGTGTATAGTAATAGACCATTTATCTTTCTTCGCAAATTTGTATAAATCCAATATTAAACATTGTGAAGTATATTTATTATTTGTTTTATTAATAATAATACACTAAATGTTGTGAATAAGAAATGAATTTTCACTATTCATGTGAAGATAGTTCAAATATTTTGTTTTTTATTTACAATTATTTTTTTCTGTTAATTTTCTTTCTTTTTACACCTCAATACGCTGAGTTGGCACTTGCTTAAAGCAATTTGGGGCACTTTCCTGATTAAATGAAAGGAATTTTTCATATACACGAAGATTATATATTTTCTTAATCTAGAGAAAATACGAATCAAAACTCTTTATTTTCTCACTCTTGTACAAACACTAACAAAACACATATTTATATGTGTATACATCTAGCCGACAATAAATGCCAAAATTATGACTCTTAAATGTATAATGAATGAATAATAAATGTACAGTCAAATATTCATTCATTATACAAATACCAAAATTATGACTCTTAAATGTATAATGAATGAATAATAAATGTATAGTAAATATTCATTCATTATACATTTCACTACAAAAAACGGTTACTGAAAACGGGTCACAAACTCCAATATAAACCAAGTCCAATTGGACTTGACTAAGGATCATTCTTCCCACTCACACACTCTATCTTTCTATTGCGCATCATAACCTAATTAATGACTTAAGCATCGAAGTGCCATGCCGGCTAAATCCCTAGCACCTACTAATCGTTTTCTACTCTACATATCTAAAGATTGTTGGTCGCTCAAGCCCACTTAACTTGTGGAGTGGATTACAATTCTAAAGGATTCACAATATACTAGCCAGATTTCAATTGAAACACATAGCAATTTATTTTGATATGACACATTTTATCCAATAAAAATTAAAGGGAGAGGTTTACTTGTTGAAGCAATTTTAAATACAGAGAGAATATTAAGTAATTCTCCAAACAACCAGATTCATTGGAGGATAGTATAACAACCTGTACTAATTAACTTGCAATAAAAAATGTTCCATCAGCTCATAACTAGTAATTAAGTAATGGAGCTTATGAAGTGGCATGCCATTTTGGTGATGATGGGTATTTATGCATGTTTCCCATCAAAAGTTCATGTATTTTATTTTATTTCCTTTTTTTTTTTTTTGGGTTGTGGGTGGGGTGGGTTGGGTTGGGTTGTGTGGGTTGCAGTATCAAAAGCTCATGCATGAAGTGTAACTTGATCAACGGAAATAAAAACTTATCTTTTGCAATCCTAGAAAATAAAAATTAAAAATTTAAGATAATTGGAAGTAAATTCTGAACCTATGGTTCCAATTGTTTGGACCTCAGGAAAAGATTTTGAAAAATCAAACCTGACAGCTTAAGAAATTTAGAGATTTGCTTCCCCTTTATGATTACTGACAACTAGGAACTAACTTTGTTCACTTATTTATTTACTTTTTTTGGAAAAGTGTTGCTCATCACGGCTATATTACAGAATCTTAAAATTTTTCAAAACTCTAATCATGGAATAGGTTGTAAATATCAAAAAGCAGTTTCTTAGAGCAATTTAATTATTAAAAAATATCTCGGAGTAATTTTTTTTTTTTTGCCACGCATTTTAATGTTTTAATGACGGTCTACACACCAATTAAATAATCCTTTTTATTTCATGTTACAAGAAATACAATGGTAAACTTTCATTCTGGTATATATGTAATAAATAAAATATCTCCTAACAGGTATTACCATTGCAAGCAGAAGTGAATTATTATAAATAATCTTTACTTCGACAGCAACTTGGGGAAAGCTTCTGCGCTGTAATGATTCTGTTTTCGTCCCTAAGGTTAAGACAGGATAATTGCAAATTTAAACCTGCCAAGCAGGGACGGAATTAGGGAGGCCCGATAACGGCCCCGGCCTTAGACTCAGAAAAAATTACTTTTTAAAGAATTTTTTTTAAATTAATATATTATTTATATATTATAAAAAGTAAATAACAGCATAAAAATAACTATACTATAGTAGTTAAATAAATGAATTTATATCCATGAGGTTATGGATTCAAATCTTATTAAATTAATATTACATTTTCAACATGCATTTATTAACTATTATTCTCTCTCTTTCTTTCTTTTTTTGTCCTTTTTGATTCTTCTCTTCCGTAATAACTAATAGAATTAACTCATTTATCATGAATTTATATTTAGCTAACTAAATTCTTGTGGACAACTATTTTTTTTTTTTATTTTTTGCATATCTTAAATAATATTATACCGTCCACATTACAAATATTTTGACTTTATCGCATAAAATATCATTAAATAAAATTAATTGTATAATTGAAGATTTCATGTGTCGCTCACTTGAATGTGGTCGGGGTTTAGACTTGAAAGAAATGGGCTTGGATTGGGACAAGTAAAGATTTTTGCAAAACAGGTAAAGGGTTAGTGGTGTGTTAGGTATGAGCCTAACATGATCACTTCGATGCTTAAGTTAATATTTATCATAATCAGTTTATGATCTAAGTAAGAATATTGAGTACAACATTACCTATCCCAAAATGGGCGAATGAGTATTTATAAGTGGTTGACCTGATGATTATGACCATAGTAGGCGAGTAGGTGGTTAGAGGTTGTAGTGGGCTCGTAGGCAATTGGAAGCCGTAGGGGGATTGTGGGCATTTGAAGGTTGTAGTGGGATTATAAATGGTCGGAGGCCATGTTCCCATTATCAGCAAGCCAACACTGATCAAGCCATCTACACCGAGCATGGAGATACTTGAGAGAATTCTATAGGCTGAGATCGACCAAGTTATCATGTGATCAACTAGAGGTATGGGGAGATCCAAGTGACTTCAGTTGGGTTCAGCACAAGGTTTCTTGTCTATTAAGGTGAGCCAACCGAGTTTGGGTCTGTTGGTTTGACTCAGTTTTAAGGCTCAACTTGGACATAACTATGGTCAATAATGGACCATCAATATCATGTATTAACTCCATAATTTTTAATCAATAACTGGTTTTCAAGTAATGTATATCTCTTACAAAATACACTAAATATCTTTAATTATTTCTTAAGTGAATTTTTAATACTTATGAAGTTTTAGAAAATATATAGATATACAAATAAGATACAATATAATGATAATACCAAGCAGATACATATTAATAATTGTAATATTAAGTTGGTTGTTTGGTTCTCTTCCCCACCCACCCACACCCCAAAACCACACACCCCCCTTGGAGTCATATTATCTTGTATCCGTACTTGCAAACATGGGTTGTGTCTGAATTATGATCCGACCCTTCCACGCTACATGGGTCAATGTCTTGCCCCAAACTCATTTTGGTAGGACTGCCCTCAAGTTTGGATGGGTAGTTGAGTCCATTGTGGGTTGATAAAGTCCAAATCGGTCTATGTGGAAATTTAAAAGAAACAATAGAGAAAAGGAAAAAAAAATAAAAAATATATATAATGATAAAATTTAAATGATTTCAATCTAAATTAAAAAGAATTATGTCGCATTTACAACATTAAATTTGTTGTAGTTAAGCCTCTTCTATTTTAATGAAAATGTTTTTTTAGGAAAATCTCTTTTTATTTTCTATTTAAGAAAAAATGGGACAATAAATAGAAAACATTTTCCTTTATTTTGGATAGACTCATTCATAACTTATTTTTTGGAAAACAATTTACAAGACATAAAAGGGCAAGCTATTTTTCCAATAGATTGATTAGCACTTCTACCAGTCATTTATTATCCAAAGACATTTATTATTAATTTGTTAACATCTTTCCTTAAGGTAGATTTATTTCTCATTATATTATAATACATGTATTTTTTTATTGTTTATATTTCAAAATATATAAGTTACCTTAAAGTTATACAAATAGAGGAAAATTATTTTCATAAAATTAGTCAAACAATTAAAAACATGTTACTTTTCAAGAAAAATTGTAAATACTTTTAATCAAAACAAACGAGACCTAAAACACAAGATGTAAATGTTCTTATAAATTTACCTTAAAGCATGTCCAATTTGGTTTATGTAACATCTAACAAAAAAATAAATCTCATTTCTTAACAATTTGAGACTAGTAATCTTATCTTTCAAATTGCTATTATTATAACCAAATTCATGTCCTTATTTTAAAACCTAGGACTAAGTGTGTAAATCAACCAAGTTAGTTTACAAGCTATTCAAGTTTGAGCTCGAGTGACTCGAATAGTTTATTAGATCAAGTTTAAGCTTTCTATTGTTTAGTTTAATTAGCTCACAGGCTTAATTGAACCTAGTCGAATATTGATGTTAATTAAGTTTGAGTTAAGTTTAGATATTGATGTTATTTTAATTAAAATTAATTTTTTAATAAACCAACTCTAAACAAATTCAATTGAGACAAGTTCAAATTTGTGTAGTACCTCTTTAAGTTGAGTTCAAAACTAAAATCGAGTTTAGGTTTTGAAATTTCGAGTCAAGCTTGAGCTTAAGCTTCGCACTATAGCATGTTGTCTCGACTCAATTGCAATCTTAATTGTGATTTGCCGAGTTAGGTTTTCGGTCAACCAAGCAAGACCTATTGCCTAAGTGCGATTTTAACATATATCGATGAAACTCTAATCTTACACTTAGTATGTAAGCATTGTCTGCAGTGTAATAAATTGGAATGAAATGAATGTAATAGGATGAAATTAACAAGGAATGACAAATCCATTTCAATATTTGGATACAAACACGATATGAAATGAAAATAAATAAGTATATAATAGGATTTTTTAGAATTACCTTTAATAATAAATAAGATAATAATTTTATATAAACTTAAAATAGTATATAAAATAATTATAGTAAATATCATTCTGTCTTTGAGAAGGTATAAACGAATTTCTTCTTAAAGTTAGAATTGTCAATTCTAAGAAATTGTGATTCTTACTTCTAATAATGCTTCTAGACATGAGGAAAGGGATAGAACCCAAAATTGTGGTTTTATTTCAATCAACTGTTGCATACCAAATGAGCCAAATATCATCATTGATCATTGCAAAATGTTGGAAATTTAGAAAGATCAATGCACCTTATCTTTCTCTTTTTCTCAAGTCTAAAAATTGTTATTATATGTATGATGTAGATTTGAATTCCCCTTCTCTTTAGAGTTGTGGTCACATGGTTAAAAGTTTAGAAGGTCAAATTGCAATCAACCATTAACTATATGTACTTAAACTTGTATCTATATCTATATATTTGTCTTTGTATATGTTGTACATGTGACAATTATTGATCAAATTGAACAATATTAATCTTTAGCTTAAGGGTGTGGTCAAAAAGAAAAAAATCTTTAGCTTTAGGCAAATGACTTTATAGTCTAATAATATCATCCCTGATTATTTAAGTAAGAGAGATATTAAGTTCGATTCTTTCTTTTCATTGTAATGAAAAAAAAAAATTTATGGATATAGTTTAAATTTTGAATTGAAAACTTTACTTTAAGTTATTTAATAAGTTTATACTCAATTTGGTTAGACTTAAATGGCTTACATGTTGGTTTAATTTAAATAACAACATAAGGGTTCAAAATTATTGCATTATAATGAACTGCATTGTCATAGCAATTCCAACTCTTTTCTTCTAATAATTCCATTCTGTAGGGCACGTCCCCCATCCAGGACAAAGCAAAGGGCCAAAGTTGATAAGTGGGGCAACTGATATATTCATTTTAGCAAGATAAAAACAAATGCAAGTAACTAGGGGAGTCAATCCAATGTGAAGTTGTGCCGACCGTTGAATGGGGCCATGGACCACACCACCAATATTTATTTATTAACAACAGGTATGCACGGACCACGAGGAAAAAGGAAAAACAAAACATCTTAAAAAAATTATGAAAATGCTGTCAGACAAAAAATAATACCAATAACAAGTAACTTGAATCTATCTTCTAGGTTATATTAAATTTGTTTGTTAAAAAGACAGATTCATTAAAGGTTTTTTTTTTTTTTTAATTTGTCTCTTCTCCTTTTTTTTTTTTGGCCCAAGCTTAAATTTTAAATTTGTCTCTTAAAGGAATGGGTTTAATATAGTTTTCTTTTTTGCCTCGGGTTTATTATAGTTATACTAAAATTGTTTGTTGAAGAAATAACTTCATTATAATTTAAAAATAAGAGTTCAATTTGCCTTTTTTAGAATTATTTTTATTTTAGTGGTAATTTTGTGATTTTTACTAAAACATTATCATTTTTTATTCATGAATAAAAACAATAAATTTATATTTATTTAAAAGTTTGAAAAATAAAATTACTCCTTATTCTCAGCTTTCATGAAAATTAAAAGAATAATGTCGTAAATGTTTCTTAATTTTGATAAAATATATAATTAGATATATAAATTTTGAAAATTATCAATTTAATATCTGAACTTTTAAAATTTTAGGTATTAAATCGATAAATTTTAAAATTTAAGTAATAAATTAATTATTTTTAAAATTTAAGTATCTAATTGAATATTTTATCAAAATTCAAATGCTATTCATAACATTAACCCAATTTAAAATAAAACTATTTAATTAAATTCCACTCATGTCTTCACCTCCCAAACAATTTTTTTTTCCCGCGTTATAATATATATATATATATGTATTATGGCCTGAAGTCGATGGTCATCTGTTGTAGCTGTGAATTCTGACTTTACTTGTGATAAATATGGAATTGTACGGCACTTCTGCACAAAATTCCAGTGTCTGGTACATCATTTTCATTTAATAGGGGGTCCCATATCCATACATATTATTGCCCATATATTAAACATACCATCATCATTACTATTTATTTATTATTTTTTTTTTTACCACCCCACCCCCAGAAAGTCTCATCTCAAAAAGGTCATCATGATTGCATCAGACACAATATTTTTTTTTTCCTGCTTTTTATTTCTGATTAGGAACTCCACCACTTTGCCGAGGACCTGACCCATTGCCAACATCATCCAACACATTTACAAGAATTTTCTTTTTATTCTGTCTCTGTCTCTCTCTCTATGAAAGTTGGCACACACGAAGAATACACCATTGGCAATGTCGATTGTCTAGTGTCCACATTCAGTTTTTCTAAAGAGATTCCATTCTTGCTAGCTAAAGAGATTTTAATAACATAAATACATACATATATATATATATTCTTTTGTTATATGATCATACATTATTAAGAAAAAAAAAATTAACAATAGTACTTTTTCAATTTTTCCCGGTATGTTTATACTTGAAATGGGGATTATTATTTTTTTTTTTTGGTCGAATGAATTGTGTTTAGAATGATGGAAATCAATGTAAATTAAAGAAACCTATAAAAGTGGAAGGAAATGATATAGTTAGTAATTTTAATGAGGAAAGAAAATGGGATGAATATAGTGGAAAAAAAGACAGATATATTTCCATTAATGAGTAAAGGGAGTAAGTTAAAATGATGATAAAGTAAAGTAAAAGTACTAAATTAAAGAATATTTTAGTGTACCAAATATTTTAATTTTCTCTATTTCAAATAAAAAGTAGAAATTACATAATTTTTTCCTCTTTTCTTTCTTTTTCTTTCTATAATGTTTTACTTATTTTCATCTTTTTTTTTTTCCTATTATAGTGGATAGATGGATTCAAATATGTACATCTCACTTGAAAGACTAGAGAAGATGTCAGGTGATTGACTTTCGGCATATTATATGTAAACACCATTATAATAGAATAATAAACACAAGAAATCAATATTCTATTGTCACAATGTGGCAATGATATTCTTCATGAGTAGAACAAATATTCTTTTAATATTCCTCCCATAACGAGCATATAAATGTGCATATATATTCCTGATATCATAAACAAACCAGTTTGGTATATAGTAAGTAAATCAAGCAAGACAACACAGCACACATAACTGAACCAGCAAGCAACAAAACAAAACAAAAAAAAAAAAAAAAAAAAAAAAATTCATCCCCACCTTCCCCCTCCTCGATTTAAAACCATCCAAACGCGAACACACCGACTAAATATGGAGAAATCGAACTCTCACACGGCAGTCCTTCTCACCTTTACCACATAAAAGTGGTTTAGGCTTTCTAGCATTATTATAATTATTAGAATTACACGAAAAATTTACACGACACGAGACACGACATGATTCGATGCGAGACAACAGCATCTAGGTACGTGAATGAGAACACACACACTCATTTATAAGAAAAGACCCAGACCCACATTGATATGTTTGCTCATAACAGTTAAATTTTAATAAGGAAACATTACTATAAGCTTCAGCCTTCAGCTCTGTATCTCCAAATCAGAGAGCTTTCTCTCTATATATTTTGTTTTTGTGTAATTTTTGTTATAATACCATAGAAAAGACTTAACAAATTTTAGGGTAAGATTTGGATTATGGTTTATTTATTTATTTATTTTTTTAAAGCAAGTTTGATTTTTGATACTGATTTTGGTTAAATTTGTCACTTTTCTGAATTGGGTTTTGTCTAGATATCCGTGTTGTTTATAAAAACCTGTTGTTTAATTTGTTTGTTTGTGCAATGTGTCTTCCAGATTCTATATAAACACCGAATAGCTGGAGCTGGAGGTATCTGGAGTTTTTGTTTTGAAATGGTGTTGTTTAAATTAATGTTGTAATGTTGTCAATCCAATCCAGAATAGCTCTTTTTTGTCGTCATCACCACCAGCATCATCATTATCTATTGCATTCAATTTCCTTCCTTTTGGCAAAGAAGAGAACCCAGAATAGTGTAATAAATGATGGGTATGAATGGTAGTTGGATCAATAAATCAAGAATCCAGCAACTTCCCATATTGGAATTATCATCACTCTGCATAAATTTGACACTCTGCTTGCTGTTCCTCTTCATTGTCTCGGCGAGACAGATATTCGTGTGTGTGGATCGTGTTCGTATCCTTAAAGAAGATTCTTCCATTACCACCTCAAGCCCCATCAGGCATACACTTGATGTTGGGGATGTACAGATTGGTAATTCCTTCAAATTCGCAGTTCTTAGCTGCTTCTATGTGTTACTGGTGCAGCTTGTGTTGTTGGGTTTTGATGGTACTAGTCTAGTTACGGACTATTTGCATGGACACTCTAGTAGCGTGGATTGGTCTCTTTTATGTTTTCCTGCTGCACAGTGTCTGGCTTGGTTCCTTCTAAGCTTCTCAGCTCTTCACTGCAAGTGGAAGCTATCCGAGAAATTCCCTCTCTTGTTGAGGGTTTGGTGGTTGCTGTCCTTTTTCATTTGTCTGTGTTCTTTGTATGCTGATGGAAGAACATTCTTGGACAAACGCTTGATAACATCTTCCCATCTCCTGGCCAACCTTTTATCTGCACCAGCTCTAGGTTTCCTATGCTATGTTGCCTTTAAGGGTGACACCGGAATACATGTTTCCAGGTCCTCTAATCATCTTCAGGACCCTTTGCTTCTTGAAGAAGAAACACCTGGTCCTAGGGTTACACCTTATAGTGATGCCGGTTTGTTTAGTTTGGCCACACTTTCTTGGCTTAACCTGCTGCTTTCTGTTGGTGCTAAGAGGCCTTTAGAGCTTAGGGACATTCCCCTTCTCGCTAAAAGAGATCGGGCCAAGTACAATTTTAAGGTTCTGAGATCAAATTGGGAGAAATTGAAGGCTGAGAGCCCTTTGCGGCAGCCTTCTTTAGCTTGGGCAATTCTGAAATCCTTCTGGAAGGAAGCTGCTCGTAATGCAATTTTTGCTGGCCTCAACACTCTGGTCTCATATGTAGGCCCCTTCATGATTAGTTATTTTGTTGATTACCTGGTGGAGGGGGAGATTTTTCCACATGAAGGGTATGTTCTAGCTGGGACTTTCTTTGCTGCTAAACTTATAGAGACTTTGACTACGAGGCAATGGTATCTAGGCGTTGATATTCTGGGAATGCATGTGAGATCAGCTCTAACAGCAATGGTGTACCAGAAAGGCCTTAGGCTGTCTAGTTCTGCCAAGCAAAGCCACACCAGTGGTGAAATTGTTAACTATATGGCAGTTGATGTGCAGAGAGTGGGTGACTACTCTTGGTATCTTCATGACATATGGATGCTTCCCCTGCAAATTGTTCTTGCCCTTGCCATCTTGTATAAGAATGTTGGGATTGCTTCCATTGCCACTTTGATTGCAACCATTATCTCTATTATCGTGACGGTTCCGATTGCCAAGATTCAAGAAGATTATCAGGACAAACTAATGGCTGCCAAGGATGAGAGAATGAGGAAGACATCCGAATGTCTTAGAAATATGAGGATTTTGAAGTTGCAGGCTTGGGAGGATAGATATCGAGCAAAGCTGGAGGAAATGCGATATGTGGAGTTCAGGTGGCTTCGAAAGGCACTCTATTCTCAGGCTTTTATCACATTCATGTTTTGGAGCTCCCCCATATTTGTTGCAGCCGTGACGTTTGGCACTTCCATATTGTTTTCTTCCCAGCTTACTGCTGGTAGTGTTCTTTCTGCACTAGCAACCTTCAGGATCCTCCAAGAACCTCTCAGGAATTTTCCTGATCTTGTATCGATGATGGCTCAGACTAAAGTTTCACTTGACCGGATTTCTGGATTCTTGCAAGAGGAGGAATTGCAGGAAGATGCAACTGAAGTCCTGCCACAAGGTAGCACCAAGGTTGCTATCGAGATAACAGATGGTGAGTTTTGTTGGGATCCTTCCTCTCCAAAACCAACCTTATCAGGGATACAATTGAAAGTGGAGAAGGGGATGCGTGTGGCTGTGTGCGGCATGGTTGGTTCAGGAAAGTCAAGTTTCCTGTCCTGCATTCTTGGAGAAATACCAAAACTTTTTGGTGACGTATGTCAATGCCATTGCTTTCTAGATGGTTTTGTTCTTGATTAAATATGAAAACTTTCCTGATTCTTCCATGTTTGTTTATTTCCAGGTCAGGATATGTGGCACTGCTGCTTATGTCCCTCAGTCAGCTTGGATACAATCTGGAAATATTGAAGAAAATATTCTTTTTGGTAGTCCAATGGATAAAGCAAGATATAAAAGTGTCATACATGCTTGTTCACTGAAGAAGGATTTGGAACTTCTTGCTCATGGAGATCAGACTATTATTGGTGATAGAGGCATAAACTTAAGTGGTGGGCAGAAGCAGCGGATTCAGCTCGCTAGGGCACTTTATCAAGATGCAGACATCTATCTACTTGATGATCCCTTTAGTGCTGTTGATGCACATACTGGGTCAGAGTTGTTCAAGGTTACATATGATTAAACATTACAGTGTTATCCTTATCTCACTTAAAAACGGATGGACCTTGATTTGTGATATGTTATGGAATTTCAGGAATACATTATGACAGCACTCGCTACAAAGACAGTTATTTATGTGACGCATCAAGTCGAGTTTTTGCCTGCTGCAGGCCTGATTTTGGTAAGGATCAATTGTGAAACTTTTGATTATCTTAATATACGGTATGAATTTTACATATCTGTACATAAATTCCATGTAGATAGGGATTTGAGAAAGGTTGTGAAACTCTCTTGGTTTTTTCTTGTTTTAAAACCATTTTGTTTCTGTTTTAATTACATAGAGGGTGTTTCTGAGGTGGTTTGTATCTTAACCTGACTTCAACATCCAGCGTACCTATGCCACCATAAAGATTAAATGATTAATTTTTATGAGGCTTCCATTCTTCAATGCTAATGATTGATTAGGTCAAGTATGGCTCTCCTACCTGTCTTGAAAATTGATTGGTATACAGAATCCTGTCAATGGGACTGCCCAATTTAGAGCACCATGTCCAAGTTGCTTGAACCTGCTTCTCATTTTATAAACAAATACTGTTGTTAGTTGTAGGTGTTGGAGGAATGGAAAGCTTGACCTTCCGCGAGGGGGGTGAAAGCCAGAAGCTGTCCTGTCTCTCCATTCTCAGTGCTAAAGTATATGAAGAATTGCTTTTTGGCCCTTGAGTCCAGTGGTTAGGCATGTATCTGTGCGGCTGCAGCTCCACTAGTTGGGGTATTGGCAGTGAATTTTAACTCTCCCATCTTTTATCCCCCACATCCCAAAAAGTGGTAAAAAAAGAGAGATGAAAGAAAGAAAGAAAGGAAAAGGAGGATGCTTTACTAATCAACCTCTAGATTTTATCTTTAACCGAAAAAAATAATGCCACCACACCCCACCCCCCCCCCCCCCCCACACAGCAACCCCCCCCCCCCAAAAAAAAAAAAAAAAAAAAAAACCAACCAACAAAAGAAAAAAAACGCACACACGAAAGGAAAAAAAAAACCAGGTTTTATCCCTGGGATAGAAAAGCTATCCTCTTGTATATGGGAAAGCTATGTGCAGGTTACATCTTGAGTCCCATGGACAGTATCTACAATAACTTTGATTTCATTGCTATCAACTGTGAGCTTGTGATGGGAAGCAAAATGAACATGCTCTTTCAATGATAACTTGTCCACTCTAATCTCTATTCCAACAATTCAGGTTCTAAGGGAAGGCCGTATCATTCAAGCTGGGAAGTATGATGACCTTCTACAGGCAGGAACTGATTTCAAGACCCTGGTCTCGGCTCATCATGAAGCAATTGAAGCTATGGAGATACCAATTGTTTCATCAGAAGACTCGGATGAAAATTTGCCTTGTTCCATGCCACTCAGTAAAAAATGTGATTCTTCTGAGAATAACATTGATGTTTTGGCAAAGGAAGTCCATGAAGGTTTATCTGCTTCAGATCAAAAGGCAATTAAAGAAAAAAAGAAAGCCAAACGAGCTAGGAAAAAACAGCTAGTTCAGGAAGAGGAAAGAGAAAGAGGACGGGTTAACATGAAGGTTTATCTGTCATACATGGCTGCTGCATACAAAGGTCTACTCATACCACTCATAATTATTGCACAGGCATTGTTCCAATTTCTGCAAATTGCCAGCAGTTGGTGGATGGCTTGGGCAAATCCTCAAACTGAAGGAGACAAACCTAAAGTCAGTCCTATGGCCCTTTTAGTTGTTTATATGGCCCTTGCTTTTGGAAGTTCTTGGTTTATATTTGTTAGGGCTGTTCTGGTTGCCACATTTGGTTTAGCAGCCGCTCAAAAGATGTTTTTGAAGATGCTTACTTGTGTTTTTCGAGCACCTATGTCCTTTTTTGACTTGACACCGGCTGGAAGAATTTTAAATCGAGTAAGTATCTTTCAGCTAATGAGCATGTAAAAATCCTGTTCATATCATCTAATAAATCCTTGGGCATCATCTTTCGTTCCTTGATACAGTTGTTTCATTATTTACAATTTTAGTAAAAAGTAATTGCTTACAGGTGTCGATTGATCAAAGCGTAGTGGATCTTGATATCCCTTTTAGACTTGGTGGCTTTGCATCAACAACGATACAGTTACTTGGCATTGTATGTGTCATGTCGAAGGTGACATGGCAAGTTTTGCTCATGGTGATTCCAATGGCTGTGGCTTGCTTGTGGATGCAGGTAATAACAAGTCCTTGCTTTATTTTTTATTTTTTGAAGAACTGGTATTGTCTTCAAATGAATGTACAAACAAAAGAAGAATTCATTCCTAACTCTTGACTTTTTTTTTCCTCCCCTTCTCAATTATGGAAAGTTGAGCAGCAACCTGTACATCGTTTGGCGAAGATGATTTCATCTTTCTGTATATTCTTTGATATTATTTGAAAGAAGAGAAAGTAGGACATCCCCAAAAAAAGGGGGGGAAAAAGCATAAGTGGTTTCTTATAAGCTAAAAACTAGTTCTAAGAAGTCATCAAAACTTGCATGAATATTCTGGAATTTATTGTATTCGGTGTTTTTTACAAAGCTTAAAAAAGGTTAACTACAATATATGGTGGGCACTGGTCACAATGCATTAAAATGTTCTATAATGTAATTAGTTGACATATTTTTCCTTCGCGAGCTTCCACAACCATGTGTGAAGTATAGATGGAGATGTATGCTATGATTCAAATTTCACTAATATTATTAAATCCATGGAAGGGCTGGTCATTGTCTCTCTTTAGAGGATATAGAGTGCAGAAAGTTGGTCAATTGTCCTCTGCATAGGTTAAAGTTATATGGATCTCATTTATTGATGATGCTTTATATTTGATCGGAAAAACAATTGCAGAAATACTACATGGCTTCATCTCGAGAACTGGTTCGGATTGTAAGCATCCAGAAATCCCCCATCATCCATCTTTTCGGAGAATCAATTGCTGGGGCAGCGACTATAAGGGGCTTTGGTCAAGAAAAGAGATTTATGAAAAAAAACCTTTATCTTCTGGATTGTTTTGCTCGCCCATTTTTCTGTAGCATTGCAGCAATTGAGTGGCTTTGCCTCCGCATGGAATTACTTTCTACCTTTGTATTTGCCTTTTGCATGATCTTGCTTGTCAGCTTTCCCCATGGAACTATTGATCCTAGTAAGTAAAAATTCTCCTACCTCTTATTGCGTTAAGAAGTATTTAAATAATAAAAGCTCTTTGGGATTCACTGCAACTGGGCGAATAAAGGGAGCTGCTTTGGGGCACTGTTAATTGATGGTCCTTTGTTGTTTGCTTCCCATATTTGCTTTTCTCATCCAATTTTAGGTTCTCAGAAGTTTTAAAAGAGAAAAATTTAAAGGAAAATGTTAATCAAATATCCAAGGGCACTTCCTTAGAGCCAAATAAGGAAATTTTACACTATTCAGAAAAGTTTCTTCTGTTGACTTTTTAATTAATGCTCCTGCCCATGGGCATCTGTTAATGGATCTATATCATAAAATGGAGATTCACTAGAAGCTTCCCCCCTCTCCCTTCTTCTTCTTCTTCTTCTTCTTTCCCTTCTGGTGGGGTTTTGCTTCCTTACAAGTATCAACTATTGGGTAAATTGGGCAAATAATTTTAATTACAGTGTCTGAAGTATCATGAAATCATTTGTGATGAAAATGAAAGCATGATGATGCATTTGTAACATCAGCAATTACAGTTGCGTATTGTTTTCGTTGGTCCCATGTTCTTCCTAATGGTTCTTCCTTACAGGCATGGCTGGCCTTGCGGTGACATATGGTCTAAACATGAATGCTCGCCTGTCACGATGGATACTCAGCTTTTGCAAGCTTGAGAATAAAATAATCTCCATAGAGAGGATATATCAGTATTGTCGGATTCCCAATGAAGCTCCTCTATTTGTAGAGAACAATCGCCCAGCTTTATCATGGCCAGAGCAGGGAACGATTGAACTGATTGACTTGAAGGTACTGATTCAATCAATGGTGTTGTGCGGTCTTTCAATTTGCAGGGAGGGTGATATTGTGTACGAGTTTAGAATAATACACTATACATTTCACACTGTTTTGCACCTTAGGCATATCATAGCTGTTAAGCTTGAAATTATCGGAGCCAAACAACTCCTTACAGTTACATACATTAGCTCAAATCCAACTTTGGTTAGGAATTTCACAAAACATGCAAATAAGGTTACTAAATTTGCGCCGAGGTTAACCTTGCTGTCAAAATTGCTGATCAATTTTACTTACATCATTAAGATTTATTTCTTCCAACATTTGAGGATTGAAGTCCTTAATTTCCACCAAATATTGAGTAAAGGATATCATAGTGGCTGCTTTTCTTTCTTTATTTGTTTTTGGCTGAGGGAATCTAACTTTTGAATGCTTGAAATATAAGCACCAGTATAGTTCTTTTGGCAACAATTTGAACACCTTTTCCAGAATGTTTCCTTGTCTTTAGGCTTTATTTTCACTTTGGTGGCTGATTGTGAAAGTTTGTTGCATGAAGCTATGGCTTTGAAAAGTTTTAATACGCAATCATGATCCTTACTTTGTAACTCTTGTGACTGTGGTATGGCATCAACAGCAAGGTGTTAAAACCAAGAATTACTGACATCTAGCTTATGATTTTCTTTTTACCTCCACTACTTTGCCTTTTTGCATTGATAGTGCAGCTGTAACCAAACGCCTCTTAAGTTGTTAAATCATTCCAATTTCCTGAATAATTTTCTACTGAAAATTTCAGATTCATTCCTCAGTTCTTGTAACCATCAACAAAGATTATTTTTTATTTTTCACGTCTGCTTCACTAAAGCACATGAATTAATTAATGTACATGCTATTTTAATGTAATTTCCTTCTTGAAACAAATTATTCTCTTTGGTCACTACAATGATTTTCATCCTCTTATACAAATCTAAGAAACCTACGGAGATGGAGATGGTCATGACTTTTTGCCCATAACTAATTTTTGTGCTGAAATCATCTCTCTCTCTCCTCTCTATATATATATATATATATTAAACTAATCGAAATATGACTGGTTAAAGAGATATTTTTTACAAACATTGCTTATTTTCTGAGAATAATCTCTATCGGAGGTAAGGAATTTTCCCTCTAAATTGTGTTCTTTAGTCTATGATTTGTCACAAAATGGCCATCATACTTTGTGAGCTTCATATCTGAGGCTGCTTGGTGTTTGCTGGCAGATATCCGTGAGGATTAGGTGAATAAGTAAATTGCTATGTTCTTGCCAAGCTTGGTATACTAAGCTTGTGACCCAAGTGGGGAAAGAACTACTTCTTGTATTCTTTCTTATTCTCAGGATGGTACCTTTTGCATTTATGTTTGATGGCGATGCTCCAAGTCTTTAGATCCATTGCAACAATTTCTTTTGTGTTCTTATACTTTTCTTTACATCTTTCTAATGATGTTTAACTTATATCAATATGATGACAGTAAGTGGAGGTTCTCGGATTACCAAAAAAAATTGAAGTTTTTCTTTTTTCCAGGTTCGCTACAAAGAAAACCTTCCCTTGGTGCTTCATAATGTAACCTGCACATTTCCTGGCGGTAAAAAAATTGGGATTGTTGGGCGTACTGGAAGTGGTAAATCAACATTAATTCAGGCATTATTTCGATTGATTGAACCTGCAGGTGGGAAAATTGTAATAGACAATGTTGATATATCAACCATTGGTCTTCATGATCTTCGTGGACGGTTGAGTATCATACCCCAGGATCCTACCTTATTTGAAGGAAGTATTAGGGGCAATCTCGATCCCCTTGATGAGCACACAGATCTTGAAATTTGGCAGGTTGGTCCTTTTGCTAGCTACTCTTCTAATCTACTTTGAGATTGATTTAAATAATGAATGTCGTTGAACAGTTCGAAGTTCAGTAACCAATTCTAGTCCTGAAAATTTGTCTTCTATAATTGGCATTGACCTGGTTCTGGGCAAAATGCATATAATCTAAGCCCATGCAATAGCTATGCATGTGGAACTCCAATAATGCTTGAGTTTTACTGCACATAGAATCCCTAACTACATGTTTATTGCATTTCAATTTCCTTTTTTTTTTTTAATATTCAGGCATTGGATAAAGCTCAGTTAGGGGAGGTAGTGCGTGAGAAAGATCAAAAGCTGGATACACCTGGTACATGTTGAAGCCAATGTATACTGGTTGGCAAATATTCTCTATCTTAAATATGTTCCACCCTGACCTATTTTATTCTGTTCCTAAATTTTCAGTTTTGGAGAATGGAGATAATTGGAGTGTAGGGCAAAGGCAATTGGTTTCCTTGGGCCGGGCATTGCTTAAACAGGCCAGAATACTTGTACTTGATGAAGCAACTGCATCAGTTGATACAGCCACTGACAATCTCATTCAGGGGATCATTCGAACAGAATTCAAAGATTGCACTGTATGCACCATTGCGCACCGCATCCATACTGTTATTGACAGTGATCTGGTTTTAGTCCTCAGTGATGGTATGTGTGATTCTCTTTTAATCATCTTTATTTTCAGAATTTCCATCACAGCATGATCTTTCAATTTAAGATCTTCACAAATTAAATCTGGCAAAACCTAAATGACAGGGAAAGAACACGGAAATCCCTCCGTCTGGTAAGAAAAGTTATATCTTTTGGATTAAAAGATCAATTAGTGAGTTGGATAAAAAATTGAAAAAAGGTAAATCTAAAGTATCGAAATTATCTGATAGCACAGATAACAAGTCAATGGTTCTCCAAGCTGACTGTTTCTTTGCAGATCATGGATGATAGTTGAACATGTTGCTTGGTTTCAATTTGTAAAGTAAGCTGTAAAAATTTTTGGACTTCTAATCTTAAGTTAGTCTTTTATTCTTCTTACAAAGGTTTATGGCTTCACATTCACCAGAAAAAGGGAAAGAGGGGAGGGGGGCTTCCCATCATGTCATAAAATGGGTACAGTAGTAATAGGGAGGAAAAATGGAGGTACTCCATTGTAATACAGTGATTATTCATACGATCTGCTTCCCATATCTTGGTAAAGCGAAAAATCGCATCAAATCAATGCCATATTTGATATCTTATCTTTGGGTAAATTGCACGAATGCCCCTTTAAATCTTTTGAAATTACATGTACCGCCTTTCAAAAATCAACTCTTGAGCCTCTGAAAACTAAACGTGTTATTCCTGCTATTTTTAGGGGGTTCAAGTACTATTTTTTTAAAAAGTAGGGAGATCTGTGCAATATTAAAAGTTTTCAGTGTGTGTTCATACGATTTACCCTTCATCTTTTATGATTTGCAAATGAGCTTGTAGTTCTCATAGATGGATAAGCACTGTATCTTCTGTTGTATAAATAAACACAACAGGACAGCTAGCAAATAAGCTCAGAACTTGAGAATAACATTCTTATAAGATAAACTTGTGACTCTGGAAGGTTCTGTTGTGACTCTGGAATCTTCTTCCAATGCACTGTGTGCTTTTAGGAGGGTACAAGCAATGGTACTCAATGAATAGTCTAACGAAAGCACTTTTCCTTTCCTTGACAGGTCGAGTGGCAGAATTTGATACGCCAGTACGACTACTAGAGGACAGGTCATCCATGTTTCTGAAGTTGGTGACCGAATATTCTACAAGGTCAAATGGCATACAGATATTTGAAATGTGAGGGCATGCCTGAGAAGCATGAAGCCTGAGAGCAGAGAGAATAAAGAAGCTGCCTGGTGAATTTCAGCTGTGGCAGTTGCATTCGGCTGAGTGGAGGTTCGTGAGTGGATAGAAGTATCCACCATTCCAATCGAAGTTGGGCCCAATGATCGCTTCAGCATGAAGGGCCATGTCTCAACTTACTCATTATTGCACAAATGATGGGATTCAAACCAGATTGTCGCAATTGGTTAAAGGAAAATAAGGAAGACCGGTGTTGAGTAATAAATATGTGCGATGGGGCATCGCAATGGGAAATGAGGTGTAGATATATATTCCAAGCTATGCAATAAAGGTGTACATTGATGAAAATTTTCATTTTAGCTTAGGAAATTTTGTAGGATCGGGTAGACAATGATGTCCATTATGCTTCCAGTTCCAAGAAATCAATTTACCTATAGCTTCCACGCAAAGATTGATTCAATCGCAGTTTTGATCTTGCTCTAGTTGTTTTGGTATTGGCTTCTGCAACTATTATGTTCTTTTGATTTAGCTTTTTGGTATTGTCTTCTGCGGCTGTTATGTTCTTTTGATTTATAGTTCAAGTACTAGAAAAGGGTGATGATAACACTAACACCAGACGGTGCTGTTTTAAGCCAACTGGCCTTTCTCTATTCAATAACAAGGAAAGTTGCAGATTTAGGAAAACAGTAGGGATATTGCCAATTTTGGCTCTACAGCTGAAATTTGTAGTTGTTGGGTGTAATATTCAAGGGAATTTTTGCTGGTTAAACTTCACACCTGAAGTTCAAAGCTGATGAGCGACTTTTGCTTTTGCTCACTAATTTTACGTATTTCACTATCTTTGGGATAATATCGAGATAAACGTTCATTGGTATGAAATCAGAAGAGATGGTTGAGGTAGCAGATTGACTGTACAAGCTTGATAATACTTAAAACTGTGGGTTCTTACTTATGGTACATTTTCTTTGCTGCATAGCAATTGCAATATAGTCTTATTTTTTCAAAAGGGTTATTATGATATTTAGTTAACGGTAATAACAATTTTATAAGAAATTCCTATTATAGAGAAACATTGATTATATACATTATACTGTTATGAATAGTAATTTAACATTGAAAATATTTTTTTTTTTTTTTCTGAAGTACCTTTATTCAAATAAAAAAAATGAATAAATGAAAATTTTATTATACGTTTATTTCATTATTTAATAATAGTAATTTGTTACTACCTTATTCATTGAGTAAGGTGAATAGACATTTAATATTATTGGTTTCAAACCTGATAAGCAAAGGTAAATAAATGTATAGAGCTAAAACTAAAATAAATAAATTAAACTAAATGAATTTTGGGTTTTTAAGGTAGCTATTAAAACCTCTATCTTTCAAAGGGGCAAAGTAGGTTAAGTCTAATCATGTCCATTATATGGGATAACTTCATGAGAGCTTTTATGATCCTATCGACGGACCATTTAGTTAATCGTCTAATCATTAAAATAAATATAGTAAAAAGAATATTAACTATTTTAGTGATTTTCTACTGAAAAAAAAAATACTATTTTAGTGATTAAATCACAATTAAGTATAGTGTGAGTCATTAGATAGTAATGAGACCGATCCTATTAAAATATTGGATATTATTGTGTTTATCACTCTTATATGTTCTAAACTATTATGTGTGGAAACTCAAGTGTCCTTCCTACAATAAAAACACTATTAAGATTTTTGAACTGGCTAAACTAAACTTATTGTTTTGTCTCCCGACTCCATGACTCCTCGTTTATCCTTTTTGCCATGAAATGATTTTATCCCATTAAAAAATGTTTAACATTTCAATCTCCCAATTCAGCTAATCAATGATGCATTGATGCCTTCTCTTAAACATATGCTAAGTTACTTCTTCCTCTTCCCCTTCCAACATTTGTAACCTTTGCAACAACAAGGATTCCCTAAAAGTATGTCTATATAAACCCCTCAATCATGATCATCACATCCACAACTCAGACTCATCTTCTCACTTACTCCATCACCCGAAAAACCACAATGGCTTCATCTCTAGCAACTAATATTTCCCTCAGCACCATCCTGATGCTCATAGCGGCTAGTCCTCTCTTATCACCAATAATGGCAGCCTCAGCACCTACCAATCTAGAGACCACAAACTTACCAAGCCTTGCAGCACGACATAATCTGGAAAACAAGGACGATGAAGGCTCATCGCCCGACTGCTGGGGATCGATGTATCAACTCCAAGCCTGCACTGGAGAGGTGATCACTTTCTTTCTAAGTGGAGAGACATACCTTGGTCCAAGTTGCTGTCAAGCTATAAGGGACCTACAACATGAGTGTTGGCCCATTTTACTTGAAACACTTGGTGTCACGGATCAAGAGGGATATATACTTGAAGGCTACTGTGATGGGAAGGAATAAAGAACACTAACATCAGTTCTTCTCCACCTCCGGCATCTAGCTCTGAACCCAACATTTAAGGACATAGACGTATCCATGCTTTGTTTTGACAAGTTTTGGTTTGTTACGTTGGGTTCGGGATCGGGATTGTTAATAAGTTTTATTTTAGTTTTTGTGGTATTTTGTCGTATCGAGTTGCGTTATGTCGTTCATGCAATTTCCTACTTGTGACATGCTTTTACACTTATCAATCTACCAGAGAAGTTTGAATATATTTGTTGCTTGACCTTTGTTTTGTGTTTCGCCTCATATATTATAAATAAAAGCTTATATTTTAAGTTTCAATATTAAAGAGCAAGTCATCGACTGAAATTAACCTAAACCAATTATTTCCATAATATATAAATAAACCAATTTTAATAATTGAGACCAAAGTCTTTCGTTTGTTAATGAATTAATTAACATCATGATTACTAAAATTTCCACTATATGAACTTGAATCATTATCTATTTTAATGGTTCTATCACGGATGTTGATGACGGCCGTAGCAATTCTTGCATTTAGTGTTGTTCTTGCAATACCATGATTTATCAAATAAAAAAAAATCCAATATCATATTGTTCAATTAATAAATTTGCATCTCTTAATTCAGCTAATTAATGCTATCTTTACATGTGGTCAAAATCTGTGTGTATTCGTATTAAATATGATATGGTCACAAGGCATGAGAAGAAATAATTAAATACTATATAATTGTTTATGAAATGTATATAAATAATTGGTTTTTGATGTTACAAACCAATAACACACAACATCCATATGTAATAAAAATATTATTATGATATATTTTGCGATATACGATTTTGTTTTTGCAACTGTATATGTATAAATTGTATGATTGACACTATATATTCACCATGGATTTTGAATTATAATTAATAATTTGAAGATTATCAACCGGTTTTATAGGTTTCATAGTTCACAATTCCAATGTGAAAAATATTTGCTAGAAGGAAAGTATGTTCTGATTGGTCTGCAAATGGAATTTAACAGGAGGCAATTGAAGAAATATCAGGGCTAGAGGGGAGCATTGAAAGCCATGAGACCACTGAGCCTATCAGACTTTTAGGTGGTCAGGTATGTAGTTAGACAAGATCCATGACCTTATTTCTACCTATTAGGCCACTTTTTGTTGCACAGCAAATTATATAGATGTACATGTATGAAAAGAATGGATCGATAGACGAACTAGCATATTGAATGCTATATGGATAAAATTTGAAATTGTAAAAATTAATAGAGACTAACTTAGATTAACTTATGGAATATTATGATTATAATGGTTAAGAGTAACTAATAACAACTGCTTGTCTAATATGAAAAGAACCATACTAGTTGCCTATTAAGTGTAATGCTTATAACCCCAAATTGCTTATTGACCTATACAACTCTTTCCTCTACAAGCCAATGCAAGCTATATGGTTTTGGATGTGGCTCGGTCTTAAACTTGAGATCATGAGCATAAGCAAAAATTAGGTTAGTGTCTTAGCACTTTAGACATAGGACCTCCAAGTATATCTCCATTGTCATCCCTTTCTTTATCAAATAGATTCATTACCCCCCTAGCATTCTCCACAATCTCTTCATCACCCTCGCACACATAATCATCATGTTATAGGATCGACTTGAATTAATAAATTTTTGGATTTGTTGAGAGAGAACCCAACAATCATCATCATGTTAAGATGGAAAACCAAAGAGCTTTTACATCTTTTACGTATTCCATTAAATAATTATGCATATATGAATTGAAAACCAATAAAAACACAAACATATTTTCTATAAACAATCATATAAACATATAAAGTGCCTCATATGGGATGTTGTATATAAAAATATCATATGAAATATAATTAACTCTTAATGCATTTTAGAACATCTATACGAAAAAATCGAGATGATTGATTTCAAATTTTTTCTATTCCATTGCAAATTTATTTCCTATGTTTAATACATGCTTTTAGGTTTTGTAAGGGAATAAGGCCTTTTTAAAAAAAAAAAAATTCTAAAAATAAGACAAATTGAAAATATATTCCAAAAGTTAGCATAAAATGCATGCAACATATGTGCCTTCATATTACGATCAAAGGTGCCCGTTGTGAATACATTCTCATATCATGAAGAAGACATATATGCACTACAACTCTTTTTTCTACTAAAGGCGCATGTTGTAAATGTGCATATGTGCCATCATATTAAGAAGAAGGCACATTCTTTGTGTAGCCCTACAAAACAATAGAAAAAATCAGTAGAAACCAATATTACCACATTGCTTTTAATCTATCACAACCATGTTAAAAACATCAAAACGATACCAATCATCCGAAAGCCATTAACAAAACACACTACTAAAGAGTAAATTACATAAAAAGATATCAATATTTGGAGGTATGTTTATTTAAAGTATCAATATTTTGAATGATTAAAAGGACTAATGAATATTTAGAGATAAATTTATCTAAAGTATCAGCATTTTAAGTTACAAAATGAGTCAAACAAGATATCCATAATTAATTATTGAGGAAAATTATGGGAAATTAATAAAAAAATCAATCAAAACATTAATATCTTAAATGAATTTTATGAAATGTTGATATTATCTCTCAGTCAAATACTCAATAAAAAATCGAGAAAATTCAAGCAAAAATGTCAAAAATAAAACTACACAATCTAACTCAAATTGCAATAGCAAATGCATAAACATAGAGTTCAATTTCAAAATAAAAGTCAAAACATCAGGTAAAAAAAAATTGTTTTGACAATATACATAGCTTTTTACTTCTTTTTTGCAAAGTGTGCACAACCCAAAATCAGCATGGAAGGTTGATCCCTTTGATGATGTTGTTGCTCTTGTCCATGTGAGGGTAGCTTGCTAAAGTCCCATTGCTAAAATGGACCAGTCTCAGGCATAAATAGAGCCTGCGGTAGAGTTAGATTGAGATGTGGAACTATCTACATCTAGCTCAAGTGAGAGCTCATTTCATGTGCCAGTGTTGTGGTAACAATCATATATAAAGATCCTCTAGCTAAGTTCCCTCATGAACATCTTGAGATAGTACTGCTTTGTTGTGCTCTACCACATAATGAATAGACCCATCTGTAAGGGAGATTATTATGTAGAGGTTAAGTGCAAGTTGTATTATGTGAGAGGTGTTGGTTGGCCTGTGCAACATCAACTGATACACCTATACCACAAAATGTCCTATGGATCAACACTAAATTCATGCTTTACCTAAAGAAGTTACTTACATTGCTCATCTTCTATATTATCTAAGGGATACGTTGATATACCCAGTTAATCTAATGAAATTTGAATTTCGTGTTGATATTTGATAAAATCTGCTAGAACCCACCAAATTGCCAAACAAAATGGTTTAGAAAACATCATTCTACCATGTGGAAACATATAAGCGGCACCTAAGCCATCCAAATGTCTCTCTTAACTCTATAATAAGACAAAAGCATGTTAATAACATCACTTGGATATGATTACCACACCACCTAGGCACCTACTAAACAATAGGATAGGAGTTAGTAAAAGGAAATATGAAAGAATGTACAATTTTTGGCAATATATAAAAATGTTGCTAATGATTCAAGTTATTCACAAGCTATTCGAACTCAACTTGCTTTAGGCTCAATTTGACTCGAGTTCAATTATTAAATAAGTAAAGCTCATTTATCTAAACGAGTGTGATTGAGCTTTGATTTAGACTTGCAAGCCAACTCATAAACAAACTTGTTTAATCTCATAAACATATTTGTGAATAGGCTCGTTAATAAATTCATTAGCAAATTTGTAAATTTGATATGTATGATATATTATACATAACTATATAATTAAAATAACAAAAACTAATTTTTATTTATATATTTATAGCAATACTTATATATGGTATAAAAAAATTTAAAAATAGGTTATCTTAACAAGTCGAGCTCAAACTTAAATTCGGGCTTAATAAAAGCTCGATGGGCTCAATAAAAAGCTCGGTTCAACTCGGCTTAGCCCGGTCCGTTGAAGCCCTATCTATAAATATATTTGCTACTCTATTTGTTAACCGAAGACATCTTGCTATGGTAAACCACATGAGTTGGACAGTAAGTAGTATCTCACACCACCTTTAGAAGTATCATAATTATTACCCTCGCCAATATTTAAATATGGTATTATATCTCTAATAGCCATCTAAGTCACCTCATCTTGCACGGAAGCTACCATTTAGAATGTGAATAAATCATCATCAAAATAATGCTAGATTCTTGATGTTAGAATAGTTTAATTTCAACTATAATATAATTTTTTTATCCGTTCAGAGTATGAATTACATACCCTCAATATATAAATGCCAGATTCTTAATGTTAAAGTAGTTTAAATAAAGATTTATATACTAAAAGAAAAGGGTCTCTCGTATAAATTGTGAAATTATATATTTTTTTGTTTAGTCTTGTGGCTCGGTTCTTGTTGAACTTGCCCGAAATCTGAATCACAAATGCATGCTAAATAAGTGTACTTTAAGATCCGATTCAATTCAATTTGTAGTCTAAAGTAGGTGTAAACTAGTAGACTAAAATTTATTCAAGTTCAACTCCAAAATGGTGAGCTCTATATTATTATAATGCGCTAATCAATCCATAAACTTAATCCAGCTCAACTACACGTAAATATAAACCAAGAATGGGTTGGATTTAGATCTTAAAATTATTACAATAAAATAAATATTTTTTAAATAAACCGTGTTTTATTGAGTTAGAGTTTGAACGAGTTGAGTTCCACTCTAGATTGAGTTTAAGCTCAAAACTCTAAATTCAACCACGAGCAAAGCAATTTCAAGTTTCAAAGTTTTAAATGAAACTTAAACACTTAATATTATATCGATTCAACTCTACTCATTTACAGTGCCTTGGACAATACCTCCACAATCAGAAATTATCCTCAAATGTATAAATAACATATGCATATAGGAATCTTCCATCCTTGTGGACAAGATAGCACTTAGGAGGCTGACTATATGTTTCATGGGACATGGGGACCATGTGGATGCACGCACTTGTGGCTGGGATTGATCCACAAGACCAAATCGGTCGTGAGGGATTTATAATTATTTAAGGTAATATGATTGATTGATGATTTCATATTTCATAATATAATGTCTCTCTCCAATAATAGGATGTGCAGCGCAGTTACACACACACTGAGCAGGCCTTTGCTTATCTTCACATGCCAATCCACTCCATTACCACATTCTCACCCATTTACTTACTATTTTATGAGTATAAACCTTAACTATTCCACATGCTTCCATGTGAAGAAAGAGTCTTGTCCTTTTTCCTTTCCGTTCTCCTCCTTTATTCCCTCCATTTATTTTTCAATTGCCCAATAATTTTAAAAATAATATATATACACACATTTTATGGTTTTACTTCATCACCCTTTTTCTGCTTTTAATTGGGTCAATAAAGATGGTATCTAGTAATAAGAATATGAAACTACCACTAGCCTACCTAGGTGAAGAGGTCATTCATTGTATTGAACCCATTACTCTCATTTATTTATACAATAAATTTCCATCTACCTAAGTAACAAGGATGTGTAAGGTGTGGCCTCACCAATTCTAAAACAAATTGAATCAATTTATGTAAAATCTATTTATTTATTGTTATCCTTTTATATTTTAGTGGCTTCATAGAGATAAAAGGGTGCTTATAACTCACCGTCATAAGCCAGATCCAAGTTAGCCGCCAATGCATTTAAATTATTAGGCAACAATGGATTCATTTACTTACAATTCTTTGCAATAGAGTATAAATATTTAAGATTTATCTAATGAAGATTTTGGCTAATATGGCCTTATAAATAATGAAAGAGGATATTAATCATGATCTCTACTAGGTTTATATTTAAATACTTCCCATTCTTCCTTGAATAATAGGCTTTTGATCTTCATTTTATCACTTAGGGGCTTCTATGGTATTATCGACAGGACTATTCAATCAACCATCTAACCATTAAAATAAATATAATAATTGGAATATTAATTATTTTAGTGAATCAATCATGGCTGGATATGGTGTAAGCAGTTAAATAGTAACGGGACCATATAATTTTCCTATCACTTTAATGGGCCATACTTTAAAAATAAGTTAACATCATTAGGAAAGCCTAATTAATACAAGGGATTAATCATGCAAGTTTATCAAGTTCCATATCAACATATTAACAAAATCTTTAGGACTTTATCCAAATAGGCAGCAGTCAGCAAAGCATTCACATTCATGTAAACCTAGTGATCCGATATAGGTAGGTACCTGATCCTTACTTTTTATACATACATACATATAAAACCACACTCTACAAGTCAAATAGGATAAGATCAATAAAACATGATCAATAATTAAGGAAATATATTTAGAGCTTAGGTATATTTCTCAAGATTTAAGTTGGGAAAATTCTGTAGTCCTTATATGTTTTTTAATGGTCAGGTTACATTGATTATTTAATGGCTCTAATTTATACTCACTCATCATTGTACTATTGAAATATTTAATATATCATTTACTATATTTATTTATTTATTTTAATGATTAGATGATTAAATAAGTCGTAGAAGTTCCATTAAATTTTTCCAGTTTACTTGTATTCATACAATTTGAATTTGATCTTCCCATGACATTATTCTACCACGAAGTTAATAAAATAATGCCAATTTCTAAATTATTTGTACTTAAATTACTAAAATGTTGCTATAATAAGGAAAAATTTTAAAAGAAAAACATTAATAGACATACGAGACACTTGTTCAAATATCAAATAAGAAATATTTTTAAACTTATTTTTTCCATAAACGAGCATGGTGCTTTAAAACACTCATTAATATATTCACGGGTCTTGAAAAAAAAAACAAACAAACAAAAGAAAAGAAAAAATGCTATATGGGTACGAATATGTAAAATGCAATTATACACGAGTATATTAACCATCATTTATTTTTTTGTTTCTTTGTTTGTCTTATTCTGGTTTTTTAAAATCTTATTCTTATATCTGTTGTTATCAAACAGAATTTGTGAAGAAAAAACGAATACAGGTAAAAAATAAATATTTTTACCATAAATATATCAAACAGATTAGATACAGATGAAAATTAGACAATCAAATAGCGAAACCCATTGGTTTCTTCTTTAATTTATTTGGCTAAATTGATGAATTAATTGGAAATAGGATATACATTTCGTCATGTGTGTTTGATCTAGGGCTTATTATAATAATGTGGCTTCAGGACATTTAGGTTCCTTTTTCAATAAATAAGGCTGGCGTTTGGTGGGATCCTTTTGAAAATACAAAAAGATAAAGAAAAAGTTTGTCTGGTTACTTTATTAATTAACAAAAAAACCAGACAAGATCCAGCTTTTCATTTTTACTTAGGGCAAAGGAATCGATCCAATGTAGATCTGTTACATGACATCCCTTTTCATTTTTAGAAGTTACCCCTTGATAGCGTCCAATGGATTTAAAAAATAAATCTTAATCATCTAATCATGCAGCTTCCCTAACATGTGGTATTGCAGTGGATTATGGTGAGAATATCGGATGGTGGTAGAAAGAGACAGATCATACATAGTGCCACCTTAGCATAAACAATATAAATTGCCAAATTTCGGGATTAGATTATAAATATATGAATAAGATTATTGATAAGTAAAGGCATATACTTTAAATACTAAATACCACATTTACCTTTTCATCGCTTTTGAAAATGAATTTAAATTGTCTATGATAATTGATAAATGATGCTTAAAAGGCTATTACTGATTATTAACCTTTTAGCAATGTTTCTAAAACTACTTTTATCCAGGTTGTTTAGCTCTGAAGTCAAAACTAAACAACTTCTTTATGGATTGCTTAACCAATAACGGTAATTGCTTAGCTTTGTTGGGTTGGGTTGTGTTCTGCCAAGCTACCTTTATTTTTCTTTTTTTCTCTTTTTTATACCAGTTTTGAATAATTTATATAATGTAGGATTCATAAAAAAATTAATAAGTAGTTTTACCTAGACAACTCATAGATAAAATGAAGAGTTACTTAAGATACTAAAGTGATAGTTTAAGTAACTCTCTAAATAATTTAAGGATAACAAAAGTTATAGAAGGTAAAGTACGCATTTGCATGTCAGTAATATTTTTGTATGTATATTTACATTATTGTTAATTTTACCCCAGTGACTTGGTTTCAGTTGACTAATTAGTACAATAGAAGAAGAAAAGAGTGGATCAGTCAGTAAAGAAAACACATTCTTCCCATGTTTGATGTCGGAGAAGTTTCCAATAAGTCCAATGATTCCCCTGTCATTAGTTGTTGATTAACAGCTGTTTCAGAATCCAAGTCCTCACGAGTTAAGCAGTTAGAACTTTTTTAATCACAAATTTAAAAAAAACATTAACCGAACACTCTTTGGGGTCTTGACTTTGCTTCAACATTAACATTGCCACTCCATATGATAACCACTCCATAAACCCAATCTTCTTTTCCCTTCCACTGCTTGTTTCCCACATTTTTCACTTTCCTCATGATCCTACCATTCTTAAATGCACTTATCAGGACCTAGCATGAAACGAGACTAGGCGGAACCGGGAGGAGCATTTTTTTTCAGTTATTTAAGGAGGGAGGAATGAAATCCATGCTATTCAGGATTCAACTCCTGCTTCTGTTGTCTTGTTTTGGCTTCCTTATGGGAGTGGCATTGGAAGATGAAGTATCGGCTTTGCTATCGATCAAAGCCGGTCTTATCGATCCCTTAAACAGCCTGCAAGATTGGAAGTTGCAAGAAAATGCTAACAGCCAGCATTCATCTCATTGCAATTGGACAGGGGTTGGCTGCAACTCCAAAGGAGAAGTAGAACAACTCGATCTTTCACATATGAATCTGACGGGAAATATATCAAACGATGTCCAGAAATTGCAGTCTCTTTCATCTCTCAACATATGCGGCAATAGCTTCTCAAATTTCCCACTAGCCTTATTCAACATTTCGTCGCTGAAGAGCATCGACTTTAGCCAGAATTACTTTGTAGATTTTCCAGATGGATTTGGAAGGCTAGTTGGGCTACAGATACTAAATGCTTCAAGCAACAATTTAGCAGCATTCATTCCTGAGAATCTTAGTAATGCTACAGCATTGCAGGTTTTGGATCTGAGAGGAAACTTCTTTCAGGGCTCTATTCCATCATCTTTGAAGAGCTTGCAAAAGCTTAAGTTTCTCGCCTTTCTGGGAATAATCTTACTGGTACCATACCAGGAGAGCTCGGGCAACTTTCTTCGCTTGAGAGCATAATTCTCGGGTACAATGAATTTGAAGGTGGCATTCCAGCAGAGCTCGGGAACCTAACCAATCTGAAGTACCTTGATCTGGCAGTAGGCAACCTTGGAGGCGAAATCCCAGCTGACTTGGGTAGACTTAATCTGCTAGAGACGATGTATTTGTACAACAACAACTTTGAGGGAAATATACCGCCAGCCATAGGCAACATTTCTTCATTGCAATGGCTAGATCTATCTGACAACATATTATCGGGGGATCCCGGATGAAATTTCTCAATTGAAGAACTTGCAGCTTCTAAATCTCATGTGCAATCAATTTTCCGGGTCAATTCCTCCAAGACTTGCTGATTTA
This sequence comes from Combretum micranthum, assembly GCA_024138025.1. Lineage (NCBI taxonomy): Eukaryota > Viridiplantae > Streptophyta > Magnoliopsida > Myrtales > Combretaceae > Combretum > Combretum micranthum. The sequence goes on from JAMXBD010000045.1 coordinate 2,092,188, forward strand.
ACCCAATTAAGGTTCTGGAGCTCTGGAACAATTCGTTTTCAGGAACATTACCAAGTTCTCTTGGGAGCAACTCACCACTGCAGTGGCTTGACGTGTCATCCAACAAATTTTCGGGTCCAATTCCAGCAAATTTGTGCAGTGCACGGAATCTTACTAAGCTAATCCTTTTTAATAATGCGTTTACCGGTCCCATTCCCATGAGCTTATCAAATTGCGTCTCACTTGTCCGTGTCCGGATGCAAAACAACCTTTTATCCGGAACAATTCCAGCAGGCTTTGGCAAACTTGAAAAGCTACAAAGACTAGAACTCGGGAACAATGGTCTTACGGGTGCAATACCAAATGATCTTGGTCTGTCGGCTTCTCTTTCTTTCATGGACTTCTCCCAGAACCATTTGCAATCTTCTCTACCTTCCACAATTCTTTCCATTCCTAGTCTCCAAAGCTTCATGGCTTCAAATAATAATTTAAGTGGAGAAATACCAGACCAGTTCCAAGATTGTCCAGCACTTACATCGCTGGATCTTTCGTCAAACCATTTGACAGGACGCATTCCAGAAAGCATTGCGTCATGTGAAAAATTGGTGAAGTTAAACATCAGAAACAACCAGCTAACCGGTGAAATCCCAACCGCAATTGCCATGATGCCTTCATTGGCAATTCTGGATCTGTCAAACAATTCTTTAACTGGTCAAATTCCAGAAAATTTCGGATCAACTCCAGCCTTGGAAGCGTTCAATGTTTCTTACAACAGACTAGAAGGTCCTGTCCCAGCAAATGGCATTTTAAGGACAATCAACCCGGATGATCTTGTTGGCAATGCTGGTCTCTGCGGAAGTGGCCTCCCTCCTTGTGCTGGAAGTTCATCGCCAGCAACAAGGCAGAAAAGCCTGCATGCAAAGCATGTATTAGCCGGATGGATCATTGGAATCTCATCGGCTTTGGCAATCGGGATAGCTCTTTTGGGTGCTCGAAATCTATATATCAGGTGGTATTCTAATGGAAATTGCTTTGAGGAAAGGCTTGAGGTCGACGCTGGTGAATGGCCATGGAGATTGATGGCATTCCAGAGGCTCGGCTTCACAAGTGCTGATATCCTGTCCAGCATCAAGGAGTCACATGTGGTTGGTAAAGGAGCAACTGGGACGGTCTACAAGGCTGAAATACCAAGGATAAACACCGTCGTGGCAGTGAAGAAGCTGTGGAGCTGTGGAATTGATATTGAAACGGGGAGCAGCAACAACTTTGTCGCAGAGGTACAACTACTAGGAAAGTTAAGGCATCGAAACATAGTGCGACTCCTTGGTTTCCTTCACAATAACACTGATGCAATGATTGTTTATGAGTACATGGACAATGGTAGCTTAGCTGAGGCCTTACATGGAAAACAAACGGGGAAGCTACTGGTCGACTGGGTTTCACGGTACAACATCGCCTTGGGAATCGCCCAAGGACTTGCTTATCTCCACCATGATTGTCATCCATCCATCATTCACCGAGATATCAAGTCAAATAACATTTTGCTAGATGCAAATCTAGAGGCAAGAATTGCTGATTTTGGGCTTGCCAGAATGATGCTTAGGAAGAACGAAACAGTTTCAATGGTAGCAGGTTCATACGGGTATATTGCACCCGGTGAGTAACTTCTCTCTCAATCATATGCCAGTTTGTTATAACATCTACAACTACAATGCCATACTGGGTTTGAAACTGACTTATGGTTTTTTGGCATCTCCCTTGATTCTGCAGAATATGGATACACATTGAAGGTAGATGAGAAGATCGACATTTACAGCTTTGGGGTGGTCCTGTTGGAGCTTATAACCAGCAAGCCACCGCTGGATCCAGGATTTGGAGAATCTGTGGACATAGTTGAGTGGGTAAGAAGGAGAATCAGAGACAACAGAGAATTGGAAGCAGTTCTAGACCCAAGTTTAGGAAACTGCAAGCATGTCCAAGAGGAGATGCTCTTGGTTTTGAGGATAGCACTCCTTTGTACTGCAAAGCTACCTAGAGATAGACCATCAATGAGGGATGTTATAACCATGCTTGGAGAAGCGAAGCCGCGCAGGAAAAGCAGCAGCTACAGTGCAGGTTCTGAAACTCAGCCAGTTTTTAGCATATCACCTAGGAATGGCCTTATGTAGGAAAAGCATTGACATTCAATATGGATTCAATTTCCTGTTGTTATTCTTCGTTGTATGTAGAGTTTGATTTTTCCTTCACAAAGTTCCTTAGGAACGATCTGTGCAGATTCACTCTTCTGCCAATAAGAAATGTTGATTTTCACACAACAAATGAATTCAATGATAATCCGACACTCAGCCAATTTAGACATGTTATTTTAGCTTCATAATATAAAGATTAAAATCATATCTAAGGACAATACATAATAACCAAACTAACAATCTAAATTTTGAAAAATAACACTTTTAGACAACAAAAAAACTTATCATTTATCATCTTCGCAGTAACAAATTATCTTTTTCACATCTTTAACGGACTCCTGTGGAATATGGGCGTGCCATGGTCATTTTCATTCAGCTAGTCCTTTAATAACATAGAGATTCGAGAGCCGCAAAAGTGCACAAGACAGAAAAATTAAAAAAAAAAAATGAAAAAATTACAAAAACACCCCATAAACCCTTAAGGGTAGTGCGGATTGACCCACCATACTTTAAAAATGTGATTTTTTTTCAACCCCCCTAATCTATTAATTAGCACCATTGAAAACATTTGTACTTTTCGCCCTTTTCCGTCCAAAAGCACTTCCCAAACACTTAAGAAGAGTTTTTTATTTGGGCCGGGCTTATTCTCCTCAGCTCGGATTGAAACATCTTTCCATGGTGGTTGAATCGCCCCATCTTTCCTCCTGAGAAGGGGTTTGACCGATGCAAATGATCTTCTTGCTTCTTTCTTGGCAGCCATCCTTACTTATCTACATCATGGACTCCCCTCGACCAATCCTCACTCCATTCGCTCCCATAGCTTTCGTCTCTCAATGTCAGTGTCAGCCCAATAGAGTGCTTTTGCGTTGGAGTTCTTTTCGATCTCTGCACATTTGCCCAAAGGGAATGATTGACAAATAGACTTCACGCCAGCAAGACTTATCAGAAATCACCAGTTGGCCTTGTCCAACCATGTCCTAACAGCAGATTCTATGGCATCTTCTTCTCCTTCTACTCCCGAGAACGAGAATTATTGAAGAAATGGCCACAGACTGCAGACCGCTGAGATTTCTTGCCCTTCCCACCGAGACTTGCTATCTTTGGGATCTAATGAAGTTGGGGTGTTTTTGCAATCTAACAAAAAAAAAAAAAATTGCAAATGGCAATCCCAAGCCAAGGAGTCATCTGAACATTAATGATTTGCTGTAAGTCCTAGGACAAAGGATTAACATGCATCAAAGAAGTCTATGAACCACTTATAAATTCTGTACCTGCATGATATATATAAAATAAAGAACAAAGAAATTCAAAAACAATTTCTTAGAAATTTGCAGGAACACTAACTAAATAACAGAGTTACTGGAATGGAACATAGAGCATTAGAAAACAGGGCAACAGATTTTAATCAACTATACATGTATAAACATCACAAGTATCGTGTGACAATGTTTATTTTTCAGAGGTACAACAAAAATGTACCTACACAAAAGTGACTCGGAAAAGATACGTTCCAACTCTATGAAGATGCTGTATATATTTCCCTCATCTGTACACAACAACAAAACTGCCTCACATTATTTCTTTCCAGAAAACAGCACAACCAAGCCACATAACATCTGGAAGGGCTCCCTGCAGGCTTAAAATCCATATCGATTCCGGAAGCAGCAGTCGAATCATCCGATAACAAGGCAAATGCCACATAGAAAGCGTCTCAATGGATCACAGCAGCTATACATCAAATCCATTGGCTTCAGACGTCCTCATAATGCGAAGCCTCCTCACAGAGTTGAGAAACATCCTGTATGCAAAAGATCAAACAGAGAAATTTATAACCAACAAAAATCCCATGCAAGGAGTAATATTTTGGGTTGAAACCATGTGTGTCCAAGGTACTATAAATTCTGCAAGGTACATAAAAGATATAAGAAATTCTCCATGCTCAAAACTTTCATTTTGTGCAAGGTGGGATGGTCATAGCTAGATTCTTGAATATCAACTTAAGCGATACTTTCTCTGGTTCCTTCCCCCCACCACCACCCCCCCACCCCACCCCTCTCTCTTACTCCCTATGTATATTGTGTCAACTTGGCATCAGAACAACAGATTGGGAAAAGTTTTGTTCTCTCACATTGTTGGATATGGAATAGGAGGAGCTTACATAACATAGCCAAGCCCAGCAAACAGAGTGAACTGGGATGCAACTATTATTAAAGATTTGTCACTGGCTGTCCAAGCTTTTATAGTTGTGTAAACAGATGGGAGCCCCATGGAGAATCCAGAAGCCAACCACTGATCCTCAAACATTCTAAAGGTCTTGATTAAAATAAAGGTTGCTGATTTTCATGGGAAATTTCGTGCAGAAAATTATGTAGATGGAACACAGCAAATTTGAAGAATTATTTTGTGTGGGAAGCCATAGCAAGGAATAGCAAGGTTTCATTGGTGAAGCTGAAATCAAAGAGGATTGCGCTTCAATGGTGGAGACTTGAAGAGCCTGTAATTGGGAGCATATGGAAAATGAAGCACGAACAACTTTCACCAGCTAATTGCATGATGGAGTTGTATGTTGACAGTTCCCAGATTAACCACCCCTTAATTCATGTTGGTTTGAACTTTGAATAAGAGTAAGGAACAAATGTCTTCTCACTATCTTTCTGCTTTGAAACAGTTTATTAGAGGAAATGGGAGTAAGCCCACCAATATTCTTCCACAGCTGAAAGGAATGCCTTGACCTGGGAGAATTGATTAAGGTTTCTTGTATAATACATGGGCTTGTTATGGCATCTGAAAAAGGTCAAATAGCCTAATAAAAGTCGAGGAATTACATCTAAAAAAACGCATTGAGATGAGGGACTCATGGCAACAGGGCCAATAAAGGAAGGGTTTTAGTATAATATGACTAACAAAACAGTTGTAGTAATCCAGAAGAAGAAAGCTGTGAGAGACCAGCAAATTTTCCTTAATCTTAGGCTCTCCGCAGAATAATAAACATTCAATAACAAGCACCAATAAAATTTTTCCAAAAAGATTTGCATAAAAACAAGATGGATATTAACGATCAAATTTCCGATTACGGCATTAACTAGAAAATTCCATTGAACAAACAAATACTATCTCATAAAAGTTACATTTAAATATATTAACTTTAGAGCTGCTAATACATCAATATCACGCTTTGCTTACAAAATTGAGTACTTACAACTCCTACAAAATCCTTTACAATAGAATTAGAGTTCAACTCATTCATTTTTTTTACCGCTTACTATATTAACTAAATAAATTATTACCTACTTAACAAATTAGAAATACCTAATATCATTGGATTCAAATATAAAACATAGTATTAAACATAATTAAGTATGTCTTTACTCAACTGTCATTAGAGAACTTTTGATTTTTCAGTTTAGATGATCGAAGAATTTATTATGTAGACAAGAAAAAATTAGAAATTCCAAACTCCTCCAATATTCTTAGACCCCCACACCTTTATATGCAGATGCTCAACTTCCAAAATTCACTAAACTTTTATCAAGTTTTTTATTTCGATGGAGACATCAATTTCCTTAGTTGACCACAATAAAATTCTATGCTTTCATTTCGATTTCACACTGAAAAATATCTACACTAATGCATGCTTAAGCATGCAAGCCTCATCCTAATTTTTCATATATCCATAACCTATCTTCTATTTCAAATTTACATGTGATGAAAATCTGCACAAATTTATCCTAATAGCCTAGGAAATCTATTCCCCTAATGAATATACAGAAATCATATCCCCACCATTCCCTAACACCATCACCTAGAGATACTAAATTTTTCCCATTGGCCTTCACTCTTCCCAAATGCATCTCCCCCTTTCACAATCCTCCACATGCCACCACCATATCCATTTCCCATATCTGCACAATACCAATTCTAATAAATCACCACCTACATTTTTACAAATTCATGACCCACCAATAATCTCTTAAGAATGCTATGACAGCATGATTTCCCTAGGGACCTTTTTCTCTCAACTGACCTAGCCACCATTCACCCACCAATAATCTCTTAAGAATGCAATGACAGCATGATTTCCCTAGGGACCTTTTTCTCTCAACTGACCTAGCCACCATATGCTACCCTAACTCTTGCAGCAAATACATCCTGATCTCCACTTTAAACTCCATCTAAGAGTCAAGCAAACAAAACATAAACACAACCACAACCCCTCAACTTCCATCACAACTTCTACCCATTTTCTTAACACTTGTCATACACCAAGATTACTTATTACTCTTACACTTCTCACACCACCTTTAAAGCCCCCTACAATCATCCATTTGATTTTCAAGTCAATTTCAAAGTTTCCTACACACAAGGACTTCTTAATCAGTGTGATTCTTAAGATTTCCATTCTCGCGAGACATGCAGCAAATTCCTATAGAATTCTTCAAACGCCATTTTGAGGAGGCATAGAAGAATTAAGATGTTCAAAAATCCCCAACTTCCTCTCTACAAACCAAATCACACTTCACAAGTGTGGTACAACATTCCTAAACCTATTTTATGTTCTATATTTATATATATATATAATATATATTATTATATTATAAAAGGTTAATGACTAAGGTCAGATTACTATTAAAGGTTTTAAGCAGCCTATCCACGTCTAATTTAGCAAGTAGGGCTTCTACATTTTCATTTTCCAATGAAATAGCAAAACTATTCATTGGATTCCTCCTACATGCTAGCTTAAGGATTCATTTCAAGAATGCACATTTTCCAAATATGGACAGACCCTTAAATATTTCATATCAATCATAGAGCATAAAGTTAAAAGTCTAATAAAATCTGAATCAACAGAATGAATCATTTATCCCTCCTTAAGCACTAGCAGAATCACCACCAGAAAAGGCTGTATAAAACAAACAAAGTCCATTTATTAATGGCACCATATTGGACGATTCTGATGATTTTAATAATTTTAGTATCATTTTGAAAAAGTATTACACCCCTATGTTGTAGCAATTATAAAATATTTAGTACGTGGAATTTTTTTTTTTTTTTTTTTTTTTGGTAGGGCGCAGCCGGGGGTGGGGGGGGGGTGGGGGGGGTGGGGGGTTGTTGTGTGGGGGGGAGGGGGGGATTGGTTTGGGGGGGGGGGGTGTTTGGTGGGGGCGGTGTATCGCGCACACCAATAGTAGAATTTAGATTTAAACCTTATATTGAGTAATTTAATGAATCATTTTGCTGTAGAACATGATAAATATTAATATGTTTGATGAGTTCAGACTGAAGATGACTCAGCAGGCCATTAGAAATGCAAGCTATAGCAGTAGGACTAACTTAGATTAAACTGCATTAGAAATACAAAGAGTAATTACTAGTAACCGCTAGAATACATGATCTAATTTAAATTGAGTTCTTGTAATTTACTTGATAAGATTTTAGATATCATATAATAGTCACTAAACTGGTCTTCCCATAAAATTTGAGTTATACCAAGTTAAAAACACATACATAAGGAGAAGGCCTCAATGAGTAACTTTTAAGGATCATAGAAAATTAGGTTAAGTAAAATCTATAATTCACCCTACAGCATAATAATTTGCAATGAAACTAAGTAAAAATATACTAGCAGACACAACGGCCTACAGGCGCTTAAAAACAGTAATTAATTAATTTAACTATATTACTTCTTTTATATTCTATATATATACGTTACAGCCTCTAAATATTTTTGTCATACCCTCCCGGTGTTGGAACATTTAAGCATGTAACCTTCATGTCTTAGCCATTCTCTCCATACATTTCCACAAAAATCGCAACATCATCAAAATATCTGACCATGTGCATACACATAACTACTTTTTCGAAAAATAACATATTTTAAAATAGAAGATACTAAGACATCAAATAGAAGTTTCTGATTTAATAATATAGATTAAGGTGTGAAGTGATTCCTAATAAATTAATATATGTGATTAGTGAAATAAGTTGATAACAGATAAAGAAATTAGAACATCAAATAGATAGAATCATATGTAAACTCCAAAGGAAAGCTCAATCATCAAATAATTTTGAGCCTGATATGATACTCATGTTATATGATTAAAATAAATAAACAAAGCCCACACACAAAATAAGTCAAAAATGGATTGTTAAGCTAAAGCTTTTACATATACTATGAAATTATTTTTTTGGGTAAGGGATATAATATGAAATTATATATTTATTACTCAAGCATCCTCCTTAAGACTTGAAATTTTGACTAAATCTAATCATGTGGACTTTCACCAAAATTATAATGATGATGATGATGGTCAAGTGAATGGCTTACTTAAATAGCACTCAAATGGCTATGCCAAAATTCAAACTTGAGACCCCTGCTTCAATATCACAGTAAATTTAACTCCATGACCATCTAATATAGAAGTTTAAGCTTAGATATGTAGCGTGGACTTTTGGATCTATCATTTTAACATGTATGTATAAAGGCAAATTTCAAACAAACAGCCAGCAGGATGGGCAAATGCAATGTATGTAATAAAGATAACATACTCCCAAGGCACATCTCCAACAAGCATCCAATCCCCATCTTTATCTTCATAAGCAATGACATATCCAGAGGAACCATCCAACAATTCCGAGGGCCTCATTACAGCTAATGTTGCGCCTTGTTCCATTCCACTGCTTCCTGCAATGAGGGAGGACCTTGTCATTGCTAATATCAAGCTGTAAAGCTCACCTCAATACCTTTGTAGTAATCAGGTCCAAATTCCAAAGCATTACTTCAATACTTGGGCATGATATTGATTTAACATAGTGAGCACCAAGAAATACTTACGAATTGCATTGACATTTGCAGTTGGTACATGGAACATGCTCTGCAATGTTTGGGCTAATGCTTTGTAGCATTTATGAGCATTAAGATCTATCTTTCTTCCAATAGGATCCCCATCCATGTTCACCTTTACATACAAGGAACCTCTGTTGTAAACTTTCTGCTTACAAGTCCCGTCTATATCATTTCTGGATATGTTAGTATTCTCTGAAGTAACATTGCCTTCGGTTTTCTTAACAGCTTCAGTGAAATCTTCATTCTTGGGAGCTTTCACATGGTTAGTCAAGCTGTTCATTCTATATGACCTTATAGGTGGCCACCCAACAACCTGGCTGCTTGAAGATTATCAGCTGTAAGTAATCATATATGACAATAAAGAGAAAATTTAAAAAAAAAAAAAAAAATCTCCATGCAAAAGAGATTCATTGGCAAAGAAAATAATAATCGAATACAGCATTATCAGAATGTAGCACATCACGTTAAAACTTGTAAAATTGATGTGTCTTTGGTTAGCATAGGACTAGAGAAAACATTATATAATAATATAGCTCAAACAGAGTAAAGACAACATTTGATATAAAAAAATGTATGTGGTACTAAACCCAGCTTGAGTAGGCATGGTCAATAGGAGATCTATTGTTATTATTCAAAGATACCAACAGGAAACATTCTCACATCCAGAAATGGATATTATAATATGAGAAATAGGAAAGTGCCACACAAAAAACGCTTGAAAAGAATAGGAGGCAAGATAGCAAAATCCACCATAAGCATAGAATGGTATGTCAAATAATTAGCAAGAAACCACCACAAACAAACTTGCAAGAAACCCATAAACATCTCAGAAACATCTACGCTGATTTGCATTAGTAGTTAAATTCAAACTTGACCATACAGATTATGCTGATATCCTAGCCAATTCAAGCATATTGTTGATGAATGTTTTCCAGCATTTCTAATTGTCATCAAATATTTAAAAATGCAATTTTTCATTACAATTATAAAGATTACCATGATAACAATCGGCAATATAGATTAATGCATTTGTTTTTAAAAAACATCGTCTGTACATCTTTATAAATTGATATTAGTAGGTCTTAGAGGTAGATAGTGAGATAACAATTAAGTTGTTGCTTCAGTAGTGAATATCCCTTGATGGATGATGAACTTTAAAAGAAAGAAGGAATGACATATATAACAAATATTTAGTAACACAATAAACAAATGTATGACACCAAAAAAATAAAAAAGTGATAAAAAATTGAGATATAATGTGAAATGGTAAAGATTTCCAAAATTATGTATCAAGGAAATCCAATGAAAACACCACAAACAAATGTAATAGATAAAAATGTAGAATGCAAACAATAGAAATTTTTGAAGTTACATATATTCTTAATTATTATGTGATAGATGTCACTGAACACAATAACTAAGTCTGTCACAGGTGGTCCGAAAATTAAAATGCAATTGAACTGTAAGAAAGATGAGAAAAAGAGGGGGGGTGTTGGGGGGAGTGCGGGGAAGGAGGAAAATAAGCAATCATAAAATAGAATTTGTAACTATATCTAGGAACCATCTATTCTTTCTAAAGTTTCTTAGACAAAAGTGGTTTTAGGTTAGAGTAATTTCATCTATTTATTACTTGAATGCTAGTTGCAATATAAATAAATCTAAGACTAATTCCATATGTCGGATTTCAACCTTTTTTTTTGTTTTTTTAAATAACGGAATTTACGTAATGCTGCTAAAGTTTAGTTCAACCATACATTGAGTAGATGAAGAAAGCTCTGCAGTGAAATTAGTTTTAGCAATGGGGTGTGCACGGTACAGTTAGTCCGGTTTGCACGGTACAGTTTTAGTCGGTTCGCTCCCCAAACTAAACCGAACCATATATAACGGTTTGGTTTTAACCTAACCATATGGTTCAGTTCATGATTTTTTCAAAAAAAAAAAAAAGGAGAAGTTCGGTTCGGTTCGGTTCGAACCGTAAGAAGAAAAGCCATACTTCGAGCAAAGTATGTCACTACAGGACATAAAATATATGATGCAGTGGCTTACAAATTTTACGGTTACAGGCTTACTGCACCACCTCTTGCATGATACTAGACAGTGTGTTAAAGCTGAGGTTGAGAAAAGGTTGAGAATTGTAAAAAATGATACTATCATTCCAGACGAGAAATAACATTCACATTTACTCTCACCTGTGATGGAAAAAAATAGTAATAAACAATAAAATAAAATAAATATTGTCACCTGTAGAATAACTATCTAAAACAGAGCACCTTTCTTTACAATCTTAGCATATTCTTCTATTCATGAAAAAATAGAGATGTCATCATACTCTACCTTATACAAATATATATTGAAGGATATCAATATTTTTTCCCCTGGTATGGGATGGCCAAGGTGAAGCAAAAGATCATTTAATGATACTTTCATGTTTTAAAAGGACATCGGCCAATGGTACCAAGTAAGATAAATAGAAACTAAAAGAAATCAAAGAGATAAAAATAGATTAAAAAAAATTGTGAATCTGCAATTAAAAAAATAAAGGATCAAAAACGAACTTCAGCCTTTGAAGAATGTCACCATTATGTAAATTGTAAAACAAGCACGTTATATGGAAATAAGCAAAAGGAAAATGCCAAGACATCAAACCAATAAAAAAATGCAAAGATAACAAACCAAGATAACACAGGTCAAGTCTCAAAGTTTCGGGGTAGAATTTTTTTTTTTTTTTTTTTTAAATCTTATGTATAACAGTTCAGGTCGGTTAGAACCCCTCGCCATGGCTATGGTCTTTTTTTTTTTTTTTTTTTTTTTATATAATGGTTGTTGTGGTGGGGGGTGGGTGTGTTTTGGTGGTTTGGGGCGGGAGCAACCCCAAACCCCCACCCCAAAAAACACCCACACCCGGGGCCGTGTGTTGGGGGGTGTTTTTTTTTTTTTTTTTTTTTTGGGTGGTTGGGGGCTGGGGGTGAGTTTGTTTTGCCTTTATGTGTATTGTATTCATTTCCTTCAATATATTCTTTAATTTAAAATAATACAAAACTGGATGTGATGAAAAATTAATGACCTTGTGCTATAGATTAGTGTGCATCATTCTCATCTTCCTCTCAAAAGCAGCCCTGAAACATTCAATAAGTTTTATAAACCAATATGAAGATAGCAGCCAATCTAACCTAGGGAAAAGTACAAAAAATTGACCTGTATATTTGTGCTTTTACAAATAAGTGACCTTTTTTTTTCTATTTTTTTTGACAATTAACCAACTTACTACTCTCCGTTATGTACCATCCATTTATCTATTAAGTAAGTCCTGTACAAGGCATGTGTACAACAGTCTTAATTTTTCCCCAAAACACATAAACACTTCTTTTTTCCCAGAAGGTTGGCTTTTTCTCCAAAATAAAACCCTAATCAATTAATCATAAACACATAAGAAACTTTGACAATTGCACTCTCTTAACCCCAAAAGTGCACAAAAACACCCCACTTGAAGCTGTCATCATCTCTTTAGTGGATCTCTAATCGATCGAAACCCCAAAGCATACATCCATTAGCAAGCATAATCAAAGACATGAATTGAGTGAGAAACAGAAAAAAGAAAAAGGTTGCAAAATTTTATATATTTGCACATAAAAAAATTATCAGTGACATAAACCCTGTATATGGATAGCCCATTAGACTCTCCATCTGATAACTTGAGGATATTAATTGCCGAATTTGCCTAGGTGTTTGCCAAAGTATGGGTAAAGTATTATCAACCATTATTATATGATCTACAAAAATCCATTAGATACCCATAATAATCATAAAAAATAGATGGATTATTGATTGTTTTTCTCATCATTTCTCTCTGTCTCAAAGAGTCTTCTGTTTTTCCAGTGTTTGGTTTTTGAGCCAATCTGCATCCTCACAGATAGAGGAAGAAAGTTAAAAAAAAAAAAAAGAAAAAAAAGGCCAGCACCATTAGTGGACTATTTGGGGTGGTAAGTCTACACAGGAGTACCAAGTTCAATTGGCAGTCTGTTTTATCTTTTTTCTTCTACTCATAAAGGTTGTTAATAAATCCATGAAGATAGCTGTTTCTTACATGTGTTACTCAAAGAAAAGAATGTTTATGTGTTTTGGGAGAAAGTAAGGTTTTTTTTTTTTTTTTTTGGGAGGGGTATTTTTAATGTACATGTGTTTATACATCACCTACTTAGCAGATAAATAGACGGACCCAAAAAATATATATAATAATTGCATAGGTTACCTATTTGTAAAAACGCAAAAACACAGGTCAATTTTTGTAACTTTCTCTTTAATACAACATGCCTTGTTCATTAAAACCCGTATATGTTATACTCAATTGACTGCTATCTCCATATTGGTTGTATATTATCATGAAACTTATTGATTGTTTTCAAGCTGATTTCAAGAGGAAGACAAGGACAAAGCACGCAAATCACAGTCTGACATCATTAATCTTTCATTGCAGCTTAAATTAAAGAGGCTATCGAAGGAATTGAATGCTCAACATATATGTATGTGTATATTATATGCTACATCCAAGCATATTCCATAACAAAATTTTTTTTTTATCCACTCGATGCATTATTGGACTAGACTTTGGCAATGTTACATAAATTCCCTATTTTAAGTTATTTACAGCTCAACCAGTATTCAAGCAAAAAATAGAACAAATCACTTCAACAAAAAAACAACCTTTATTAAAAAAACTTTAAAAAGAATACATTCCACTCTTCTAAATGGTTACTTATTTTTCATTTTCTATTTCTCTTATACTTGTAATTACATTTTGATTTTTATACTTACTCATACATGTTGAGACATCTATCATGTTATAATTAGAATATATAACCTTCAAATTTTTTACTTTTGCATTTTTTTAATCAATTACATTTATTTGTGGCCTTATTATTGGATTTCCTTATGTATGGCATGTTTAGGTGACTTCATAAAATTGGAACATAATAACTATTCCTTCTGTACAAAACTATTCCATTCTTTGAAAACTGCAGTTCTATTCCTACAATTGGCATGTAATTCTGAAATCTTTACCTTTTCACATTATAAATTTTTCATTTGTTACATTTACTTATGGTGTTACTATTATATTTCCTCAATTTTTCACCACACACAATTTTTTTTTTCCATGTTATACACTTGTTTATAGTGTCATTAGTTTTTCGTTGTGTTTGTCATCGATTATTTTCTAATAAGTTCATCATCCACTAAAACAGTTTTCAATACCAAAGCAACAACTTCTGCATATTCCTACTTCTTCATTTGAAGGATGAACGCAGAGGCCAATGAACGAATTGATCCATTATCATATGCCTTGTTATTAAAATTTTTTCCTACTGCCATTGTGTTCTCATTTGGAAATATATAAACGTGTGTGTATATGTGTGTATATATATATATAAGATGCGGGCACATAGCAGCTCAGATCTCTTAAATGCTGTAACTACTCGACACTACTACACATAAAAACGGATCCAATTCCACATCCCTTGATAGTTTCCCATCCATGCCCTCGTCAATCACATGCTACTGTGTAAGAAAAATAATCCACTGCCACCACTTTTTTGCTTTTACACTCATACATGCATGATGTGATTACAGTGTACGTGATATGAAACTCTATCCAAACCCAATAATATACAGAACTTCCAACCTGTAGTCTAAAACCCTAGAATTTCCATACAATTCCAGTGCCACAATAAACAATCACAGCCGCATGAAGCATAATAAATAAATAAATAACATAAAATAATCAACTAAAGAAAGAAAGAGACTCCTAAAGTGACTGAAAGTAATAGTGTACCTGGACGCATTAACGGAATCGGCAGTCCTTTTAGTTCCAGAAATAGCATTAACATTATTGCTACTACTTCTGCTAATCGTGCACGAAGAAGACGAGGACGACAACGACGACGACGATGAAGACGAAAGCGACGAATTAAAGTCCTTGGCGGTCAAAATCCTAGGGCAGAGAACTCTCTGGCGGCCGTAGTCGCGATCGGCGGCGGTGCGTCCGATTCCGATTCCGAGTCCGAGTCGGAGTGATAAGCCGCCGAGGCCTTGCGGTTCATCTGGTATAGGACTACAAGAGTCTTCGGATTCAGAGACGGAACCACCTGTCATCGCCAGTTGTTTTCGTTCAATTTTTCAGGGATTTGAGAAGGTGTTTTCTGGTGGATGGGATTGATGATGTTTATTATGGTTTTGGGGGAGATACGTGGAGTAGACGTTCTTCCTTTCTTTCTGTTGTTGCTGTTTGGTGGTGGTTTTTATTGGTTCGGTGGAAGAACGAGCAGGAGCAGGAGAAGGAGAAGGAGAAGGAGAAAAAACGTCCAATGGAAAAAGAAATATGAGAGTGACTTTGTATTATAATAGGGGTGGGATGGGCCCATCTTGTCTGCTTCGTGCGCTTCCCATAGATTTCTTTATGGCATTTGTTTATTTGTGTCTTTATCTTCTATCTTGGCAAACCGGTAAACCATTAGATTCAAAATACAATTACAACTTCTAAATTTCAAAATAATTTTTTACATTCTCAACATGGTTAAGGGTTAACTTTCACGCCACCTTACCACTACTAATACTAAAATTAAATCGATTATAAAATACAAATACAAAAAAATTAATGACTTCGATCATTATTAGAATAAATCTTGATTATTTATTAATATGACTAACCAGTCTCGTGATGATCCTGTTGCAATTGCCATGTGACAATAAAATTTTTATCTTCTAACTCTAACTCTCTACCTTTCTCTTTTTTATTCTCTTCAAATCTATATATATTTTTGTAAATTGGAAATTAACAATTGGTTCCATTTAGCCTACCATTTAAATATATGACTGTCATTCTCATCATGTTTGTAGGGTTTTATAGATTTGAAGTTGGAAATTAAGCAAATGATAATCAATATTCAACCACACTACTATTTTTCATATTTTGTTAAATTCTCATCACATTTGAGATACGCTTAGAATTAGATTAATCTGACTAGCACTTTTACATTGGTTTATAAAATATTATTTACAATTAATAGTAAATCTCAAAACATAAAAAAAGAATGAGTTAAAAGTAAGAAAACATATAAAGATTGCATAAAACACAAATTTGATAAGTATAGGAATTTAAGTTACCTTCCAAACAAGACTATGACAGTCCGAATTGAGTTGTATGGGTATCTTATTCACACCTTCCTATAGCTACTGGTTGGATTATAGGGTTATCATTCGACATTTGACCTTATATTGCCTAGATAGAGCTTCAAGGCATTACGTGGATAATACTATTCAAAATATCTCCAACTACTATCCAAATGGGAAATGAAGAACTACTTTCGTTTAGCCTACCATCAAGATGGAGTATGATTGCCATTTAGATGATGTTTGTAGTGTTTTACAAACCTAAAGTGAAAATTAACAACTCACTCAAGCTACTTCTAGCTCCAGCTTCAAGGGCTTCTAACTCCAATTGAAACATACTGAAACATCTTAATGTCTAAAAGTAAATGATGAACAAAATTTAGAACTCATCAAGCAAATAGAGTTAAAAGTAACATAATAATTTGTAAATTAAGTTGGATATGTTGTTCTCCCTTAAGCAAGTGATTTGACCAATAGTTAAAGAATTCCCATTAGGCGAAGTACACGAATTTGCTTAGCGTAAAACATAGCTATCTTAGATGGATGAGGTATGCAAGTTGTTTGGACAAATCAACAACTACAATGGAGGTAGATTGAGAAATTAGGTGGAGGAATTTGTATCTGGTTTGACACCATCCTAACCACTTGAATGAAAGGTGTCATGGATTAACTATCGATGCCTATAAAATGTCAATAAATTTAAGGTATTTAAGAATGGGTATTGCTAATGCAAAAGATCAACCACTAATGGTTGTATGGCGTGAAGAAATAATTGGAATGACTTATGATATTATCGTCGAGGTTCCTTTTGGGATAGGTAGATCATTAACTGACAACAAATATGCTAAAAAATCTAAGAAAATTGATACACCAAGGTAACCATTTAAAATACGTCTAAAAAGTGAATCAATTTTCAATGGTTGGAGGGTCATGCCTAATGCAACAACAGAATCTCAATTAAAGTCAGTATTTATTACAGACAGTTTCAACTTTTAGGTTTTGAAACGCCAACATTAATGATAGGCCCTAGCTTTTATTTTTAGCATTAATTGTCGGTTACACAATTTATTTGCATTTATTATGTATTTATTATTTACTTTTAGGATTTTGTCTTTTAGAATTCCCCAAGTAATAGTATAAATAAGTATTTAGGCTTGTCTTTGTAATTAAGAACATTTGATATATTTTTTAAATCCTATTAAGAGAGTTTTCTCTATGAAATTGTAATTGTTTAGCAATTGTGTGATTAAGTTCATGTTTTGAAGCAAGGTAAGTTCCTGCAAAAATGGCAATTAACGTCAGTGTTTACGGCAGTCAAGTCTTTGACAGTGTTCGAGATGTGGAAGTCCTAAGAGCCAAATCCTTGGGTCGAAGGGCAGTATTAGGTAGCATGGATTAGAGATTCAGATGTTATGAGCAGCGCTTTGATGATCTGATCGAGCGATCTAATACCAACAGGAACAGGAATGGTCATGGGAGACAGGCAAGGGCAGAGTATGCTCACGCGCAATCCTGTTGTCAGACCTGTTGCAGCGAGTCGTAGGGGTCAATATAGAGGTAAGTGTCGTAATTTTTATGATTATTACGAATATAATTCTGATGAGGAAGATGAATTGATGGAGGAAGAGGAACAACCACGTAGACAGGGTGGTGGTAGCAGATTTGAAAAAGGTAAGACCTATGGACGATGTAATTTTGATAATTATAACAGATGTAGGAATGAATATGGAATGAATGATTTCAAGTTAAATGTAGAAATTCCATATTTTAGAGGAGAATTAGGGATTGAGGAGTTCATTGATTGGATTGTTGAGATTAAGTGAATATTTGATTATATGGAGGTGTCGAAGGAGAAAAGGGTAAGGTTGGTAGCATGTACTCTCAAGGACTATGCATCTGTATGGTAGGAGAGATTACAGAAAAGAGAAATTTAAGGAAAAGCACCTATTAGAACATGGTTGAGGATGAAGCAATTATTAGGAGATAATTGTATTCTTCTTAATTATGAGGAAACCATGTTTCAACAGGACCACCAATTTCATCAAAAACAGGAAGTGATACATGAATATCCTACAGAGTTTAAGATATCGGTGCAAAGTAATGATTGGAAGGAGGTATAATATGTTCCTACTCCAAAGAAAGTGGAAAACACATTAAAAAGACTCCTCAAGAGACCCCATCAGAAATTTCAGTAGCTAACACTCCTAAGGTAGAAGGAAGATCTACGGTTGAGAAAACCGAACATCGACCGGTTATTTCCATTGAGCCTGATAAAAGGGGACTTGTTCTTGATGTATTGTCTAAAATTACCATGAAAGATAAGACGCCTGAAGTTCTTGAAAGTAAATCTATGGAAACACTGGTTCAGGAGAGAGAAAGAATCAATTGCTGTTGAGCCAAAGGAAAAGCTAATTGAAGAAGTTGAAGATAAAGAAGAGAAAAGTAGATAAGTGGTTGAAAAGGAAGCAAAGGAGGAGCCTAAAAGTAAACAAGTTGAGATTGGCAACAAGAAAAAAATAGATGAGGTGGCGACTTTAAATGCTGAGATTGTAGAGTTCGAGCCATTAAAATAATTATATGAAGTTGATGCAGGTGTCAAAGAGATTTGGATTGATATATTTCCTTTCTACCCTGATAACTCACTATTATATTTAGATGACAACTCGGGATCGAGTTCTTTGCAGGTGGGAGAGAATAATGTAGTAGCAGAATCTCAATTAAAGTCAATATTTATTACTGACAGTTTCAACTTTTGGATTTTGAAACCACCAACATTAACGATACCGCTAGCTTTTATTTTCAGCATTAATTGTCGGTTACATAATTTATTTATATTTATTATTTACTTTTTAGGACTTTGTCTTTTAGAATTCATCAGGTGATAGTATAAATAAACCCTTATGCTTGTCTTTGTAATTAAGAACATTTGATATATTTTTTAAATCTTATTGAGAGAGTTTTCTTTGTGAAATTATAATTTTTTAGCAATTGTGTGATTAAGTTCACGTTTTGAAATCATGTTGAATTGGTTTCTCTTATTTAACGCTTTCACGCTACGTCAATGCCCTAGGAACAATTAAGGAAAAAGGTACAGGTTGTGTAACCAACTACTACTTAAGAATAATATCGTTATATTAACTAGTGGAAACCATAGATGTTAGATCAAGCTAAATCAACAAAACAAGCATGTTTATAAACAAATCCAAATGGGACTACCCCATTTATTAATCATATAAAGTTTTACTTACCCAAATCTGTTTACAATCATATTATCTTATGTATGGATAAACATATCTTATGCTAAATTGCCAACTCGAGACAATACTGTCCATTTTAGCTTACATTCTTATCCCACTAAGAGCTCTTTTGCACTAATAATGACTCTTTGCTCATACCAATCAACACATTGAGTGATTGAGTTAGGCTTTTGCGACTATACCTTTCTACAAATTCTTTTCGCCTATGTGTGAAGTAAAATGATGCTATTTAAAAGTTGCACTTTTTCTTTCATAACCACCAATAAAGACAATATTCTCCATTTTAAATTGACATTTATAGTGAAACCAAAATGTAAATTCTTAGAGCAAGGTAAGTTATAGGGCTTAAATCCTCACACATCCACGAGAAATTTACACTTAACCAACTTTGCTATACTCTAATAATCAATAATATTTTACATAATGAGATAAAACGTTATAAGTCATTGCAATCTTTGCAGCAAGGTTCAAACATATGCAATATATGTCTCTTCTCATCAAATGGAAGTCAACCAACCTAAGAATAATCTATTATAGAGATTATTATATCGCTAAATTTTGAGATTGTTGATGTAATTGAGTCACAAATTTACGAGATCTTAGATGATGTGATTAAGTTGGCTCTCAATGTGGAAAGATAGGTAAAAGGGAAGAGTTCAACTACAGTGGTCTTCACTTAAAAAGGAGGATCATTATGATAATAGGGATGAGGAAAAAAAAAACCTAGAGTCAAGTGGCAACAAAAAGATGTGGAGTTTTAATTGAGATGACATTAGAAACATGTTCAAAGCGATGGTGGCAAGCAAAGAATGCTAGAGGTAAAGTGAAGGCAATCTAAGGAGGAGATAAATGACATAAAATGTTTAAATGTTTAGGTTGTAAGGTACTTAACTACAGAGTATCCAAATAGGCATGCCATGGTTATCAAGGGAGGCATTCCAAAACTTAAGGTATAAAGTAAGGAAAAGGAGATTAAGGATCAAACGATGGATACCGAAGAGCATATGAAGGCCTCTGATGATGTAGAACTAAGGATTAAGATCATGGTAAAACCATGCCTTTAGTACTCTAATTTGGATATTAAACCACCATTTGAAAATGCACTAAGTAAAACTTACTATATACCAAACACATAATAAAGGGAAAGACATGTTCTTTAAATATCAATAACAATAATGTGTCTACAACTTTTGCTCGTGATTGGGGTTGAAACTGAAACACACTGAGCTATATGGTCTATTTTGGTTAAGAGAAAACGTTACGATCCATATTAGTGAGCAAGTAAAAATTTCATTAACTATGGGTGAGTATGTGGATGAAATTATTTGGTGTGGTTCCTATAAATGTTGTGCTTATTGTTTTAGAAAGGTTGTGGCAATACAACAAGAAGGTGTTATATGATGGATATAAGAATATATATACTATATGCCTTCAGGAAGGAAGAAAACGAATTACACTTCTACTCATGTACAAGTCGAAGTTAAGAAGAATAGGGCTGCTAGTGGTAAATTAAAGTAAGGTATGAAGAGTCTATTTGCTTGGAAGATTCAATATCCTCATCCTAAGTCAAAAGAGAAGTTAGATTTAGAGCGAATTTCCTTGACCTAAGGGTGATGATGCAAACTAAGGCTTTAAAATTCCATTAATGAGCTGAAGATTAACCTAAGACCGAGTTAAGGTCCATTAGACAACTCATTGCGAAAAATGCAAGACTCAAGTGGACCCATTCGAACAATCTAAAAAATGAAACCCAAACGGTTCAAGTAGAATCAAGCTCCATCCAGTGGCTCCAAGATCCATCCAATCAGTTCATTAATTTTCAAGGACACCATTCAATTAGTTTGACATTTCCATTAGACCAAAAGATATGTTGAAGCGTTTTATCTGAATGGGTCTATTGATGGTCAAATATGGATAGTGGGCCTCTCAAGTCCAATTGACCTATTACTTTTCTAAGTCAAATATTAAGCCTAGTCCCAAACTGCTCCAACTCATTTTCAAGCCATACAAGAATCCCAACTCCTCAACTTGATAAACAAACCCACCGAATATCATAGCCAGGCGATAACCTAAGATAAGGGCATTGGACACATTCCTCCTAACCACTATCCCTCACACAAGGGCACGACTAAACGTGGATCAATGCTTTGCCTTACGTCACCGATAACCATCGCCACCATTCACTATCCCATCTTCCCACAACATGCATAATCGTCTGGGATCTACCTATTATGTATATGTCTAATGTGCATTGGCAAGGTAATATCGCTTTAACACTCTTATACTTTTCTTGACTTCTACGCCTTTAGGATGCAAAATAATTTAAGTATTGGAATAGCCACACTAACCAACCTTTGGCAGTCTACTAATATGTTATGTTTTGCAGGTCCAAATTACTAGTTCAAGCTAAATAGCCATATTCATCTTTACCATATTTGAATAAGCGATAGATGGATTCTTTCCATACAAACAAACAACATATTATTCATCTCAATTCCTTTATTCATTTCTATAAATTGCGAGACATACTGTTAGTAGTGTTTTAATGCCTAGTTCACTTATTGCTTAGAATTTCTAATTAATGATTCTTCATACCATTTAATTTTTTAGGTTAATTACATTAGAAGGTCAAACGTTTAAAAATAAGTTTCTTTGATATCCTAATGGCTCAAAAAAATTTAATATTACCACATGTTAACAGAAGAAATATTTAATTAAAATTCAGAAAAGCAATCACATGGTGAAAGATGTCAATAGAAATCTTAATTAATCCACTTTTTCAAGTGTTGAAATTTTTTTTGAATCATTTAAAATGTTAGGACCTTCCAGTATAAATTATCTTTTATTTTTATGCTCCATTAACACAAGACCCATGATGAAATGGGAAAAGGAAATTAATATTACTTTTTAAAAAAAAATTACAAAAATGCCATAGGATAAAAATAATCCAAAAATAGGCAAGTTGAACTCGTCACTTCAAGAGACGAGTTCAACTTGCCTATTTTTGGGATTATTTTTTCATTCATGGATTTGTGTAATTTTTTTTAGAAAGATAGTTATTTTTTTCCTTAATCCCATGAAATCCATTTTTCTCTTATTTAAATATTATCTATATAGACCATGAGCACATAAGAATAGCGAATCAACGTTAGAATATAGGATAAGTTTCATATGAGACAGGTTATCACAATTAAAACCACGTTCTGAGGTGCATTACATGTGTCCCATCAATTTGTCTGGTTAAAATTCTAAATTCAACCCTAAGCATAATTCACAAATTAAATGGGCCACCAAATTGGAAGGGATCTTTGAATTAAATAACAAGCTACGGGGAGTACATTGGATAGACCAACCGCCTATGTTTTCTCACCCCAACAACCCAACATTATGTCCCCACGATTCACCCCCATTCCTTTTACACACAATCAGAAGAAACCCAAAACAACGTACGTATGGCTCTATTCCCGTTAATCACGTGCTTCTTCCACGTGTAAGGACCATCTAATTTATTACGATTCCAAGTTTTATCATCCCGTGGAAATTATCGACCCCGCTCAGCAAATTTTTTTCTAAAACCAAGAAATTTCTCTGCATGATATCAGGACATTGACCGTTTTGGGTTGTCAATGTTTCCTTCTTCCTTCCCGATAAAAGAAGAAAAGAATATAAAATTATGTCCTGATTAATAAGTGAAAATCATCTTGAGTAGAACCGCCATTCCATTTCTGACTCAATTCTTAATTTTATGTTTGGATTTTAAAAGTCGGTTTTTTTTAATCTTTTATACATTTATTATCTGCATATATTATTTTAATCCATTTTATTTCGAATGCCAAATGTGACAGATTTTAAAAAAACTAGATGATTAATTCATGTAAAGTAGGGTATAGATGGGTTAAAAATTGGTATAAATATTGATTTTGTAAATATTTGATCTAATCGAGTTTGAGTTCATACTACTTAAGAATATTTAGTTTAACTAATTTATAATTAAATATTAATTAAATTGAGTTGAGTTTTAATTTAGTATTATTTTAATTCAAAGGAAAACAATTTATGAGGCAAATCAAGTCTCAACCCACTTATTTAAATTAAATTTAAGATTGTTGAATCATGAGTATTGCTTTGAGTTATGATCAAATTAAAATTCTAAGATCTAAGTTTAGTACTATATTATCTCTTCTTGTCCAGTGTCCATTCATCTTATTTAAAACCTGATAAAATTTTAATGCTTGTCTAGAAATAGAGTTTAAAATCTTATCCTAAATAAAACCTGATTATCTTCTAAGATGAATATTGGCGGACAGAGAATATAATAATATCGTAACAATAACATCTGATTATATTTAAGGTGTTTTTAGGACAAGTGGGATAGCTTTGTCCGTCCCCTTCTCTCTGAACCCACACACACTCACATATATATGCGAACACTGGTTATATGATTACAGAGAATGGGGAATTTTTATTGTTTTCCTAGGACTTTACCATCATTAATATTATATTTTAATTATTTATAAAAAATTTAACGGCTTCGATCATGGATAGAATAGATTTTGATGATTGATAATATGACGAGACCGATTCCATTATAACCACCACGAGACCATAGAATTTTTCGATATAATATTTGATTGACATATGTAGCTAGGAAAAGCATTGATTTCCTTTTTATGGGAGTTAGAAGGAGATAATTGAATAATTTTTTGTTAATAAATATTATATTTAATATTTGAATTTCATCAATTTATATAGTTAATTTCTAGAATCTTGAAATTATTATTATTATTATTATTATTTTCATTTATGATACCTAGTTAAGATAATCAATTGTAAAAAAATAACAAAGTTTAGCTTGCTAATTGCAAAATTTCACAAAATTCATTTAGTTTAGTACAAAATGCATAGAATTAAAATACTAAATTGATTTTTCTAAAGTCTAAGTAATTACATTTAAAAATGAGTAAAATTAAAGAAGCCAATAGTGACCGGAAAAAAATGACAATTATCTGTCTTTCTAATAACTTTTTTCATTCAATTATCACACAAATTCTAGCTAAATGAAAAGGTTAAGAACTTTGAAATTCAAAGTTCTTAAGCGTCACGTCGACATAGCAAGAATTTTTCTTATAAAATTCCTTTACTTTATGGAGGGTCCTTAGTTTAGATCATCTGGTGTTATATTATCTGTTTCACCATTCTTTCATTAATTTATTAGGACATTGGTTAATAATAATCACAGCAACATAAAAGCTATATTTTAAGTTATAATAACTTCTCTCGGTTGGGAAAAAGAAAATAATATTTATTTTTAAAAAAGTTACGAAATTACCACTTAGATCAAAATAATCCTAATTTTAGGCAATTAGACCTCGTCTCTTCAAGGAATGAGGTTCTCATAATACAGAGTCGAGGTCATTAACATGGAAATACTTCTTCTCTTAAAGAGACGAGGTCACACACTAATGACCTCGTCTCTTCAAGAGACAAGGTTAACAAGCATATTTTTGCCCGTCATCTTCATCCTCTTCCTCATTCTGCCATTGTTTAAAAAAAAAAAAAAACTGAAAATCTTCTCACAAACCCTAACCCTAATTCCTCCATTATAGCGTATTTGAAGCTTCAAATTGACATGTGATATTGGGAAGTTTCGATCAACAGGCGTCATAGAGTCATCCTTTAGAGTAAAAATCAACTGTTTGGAGCATCCCAGTTCAATAATCAACACACACCAAACTCGCATGTATTCCCTCTTTTGACTGGAAATGTTTGTGGATTCAGTTATAAGTAGAATTGATTCATCTAATTGTCTAAAATGTAATCCCAGTTGCTTGTACAACTCTAATTTCTTTGTATTTGGTCATATGAGTAGAATCTATAGTTTCTATCTCAACAAAGTGAAATATGGTAATTAATTAAAATCAAAAATGAAAAAGAAAAAGAAAAGGAATTGTTTGCACCGATTTCTGTGGCCTAATTCAAGATAGCTAAATTTTAATTATTAAGTTTATTGCATTCTTTTAATTAGATTTATTGACAGTAGAACAGTAGCAACTTTTTAAACTTTTACAATTTGTTCCATTTAATTATATGATTAGTTTCTTAACTCATTAACTTTTTGCATTAACTCTATAATAATTTCAATGGTAGGATAATACATTGGACAGTTTTAGTAGGTTCAAAAGTTCTCACAATGGATTTATAGAAATTTCCGTATTTATAGTGGTTGTAAAGATATACTAGAGATAGATGCAAAAATAAAACTTTGATAGGGAATTTGTTTTCTTAGTATCCATCTTGAAAGATTTAGCATTTGAGTGTATATGTCTATTTCACCAGCGACAAAGTAAGCAGCACTTTTTTATATATGTGGTAGAAGGCTAATTTCGTAGATATCCTTACAACGATTGAAAGTTGCATACAATTGAGCCTTGCTTCTTATAGTAAAGATTCATAAGTCATGATTACATTTCATGCATTCAACCTATGTTTTATGAGCTGGCATGATAGGTAGGGAAATGGATAACGCCAAGTTCATATTGTATGCTTGTGGCAACATTATGGAAGGGAACGAAGGTTTTGGTTATGATACGCAGCTAGTTGCTATGGTCAGTGTTTGTAGGAACTCAACTTATGAGCAAATACTAAACACCATTTGCAGTAGACTTAAAGTGAATAGGTTTATACATCGGATTGAGCTATATCATAGGGTAGCTATTGGAGATATGACGCTACGTTATGATATTATTTCAGTAACCGATGATGATGTTGTACAAAAGATATTGGTGTATACAGAAAGGTCAGTAGCTGTATACGTCCAGATATTTAAAAAGGAATTGCAATAGGCTTGAGAGCGCCATGGGCATTGATGAAAATGTTGGCAACTAAAGGTTGGGAGATTCAGACTCCACTCCAAATTAGAAAATAGTAGGCTCACAGGTTCAAATGAGTAACTTTGAAATAGGTGCGCCTAAATGGAGTTATGGTAATGATACCGATGAGATGCAAGACTCATTTAGTAAGTGAATCCAGTGACGACTATGATGATGATAGAAATAATTATGTGTCTGGTTTGTCCTAGTAAGTTATTGCCACTAATATACAACCTAAAGGAAATGACTGGCATTGTTTTGTGGCTCTTAGAAATGTTGATGCAGTAGGGAGCTTAGCGCCAGTACCCTTTTTCACTACTGATGTAGGTAATGCAAGTTGAGATGTGGTTTGAGACTAAAGATCATCGTATACGGGCAATTAACATATGACACATATCAAACCATTATAATTTTAAGGTAGTGGACTCGAACCCAAGGTCATGGGCAATTAAGTGCCTTGATACCCACAACATATGTTGTAAGTGGAGACTAAGAAGCAGCTACAAAAAACATGGTGGATGGTTTCATATCACCAAATATGAAGGACCCCACACGTGTTTAGATGAAATCACTAAACATGATTATTCTCAGTTGGACTCTACTTGCATGTCCAAGTGCATTATAATGGAGATTCATAATTTCCAGACATGAGGGAAAAATACCTTCAATTGACTATCTTAAAAGAGTTTAGGTATAATATTTATATCTAGAGAATTTGTGAGGTGAAGCGAAAAGCTATTGAACAGGTGTATGAAAGTTGGAAAAATTCATATGCGAAGCTACCGCATCTACTAAATGCAATATTAGAGGCAAATTTAGGAACAAAGTTTGAATAGAGAAGTGTTGAGTCAAATACTGCAAGACATGTTTCCTTGACAAGCTATTTTAGGCATTTGCTCTATGCATTGAAGTGTTCCAGCACTGCATGTATGCTATTGACACATGATTGAATTTAGTTATAAAAGCTTATTAATAGTGAACTAATTTATATATGCTAATTCTATATATACCCGTGATCACAAATGATAGTACATTCTTATATAGCAAGTACAAGCACAAACTACTCAGTGCAATGGCAGTAGATAGGGCAAATCATATCTTTTTACTGGCATATGCTATCGTGGATGAAGAGAAAGAGGACACATGGAGTTGTTTCCTTACAAAATTGCTAAAACACGTTATCAAAGATCACACAAACTTTTGGTTGATATCTGACCGGCATGTCAATATTAAAAATACAATTGAAGGTGAGAATGATGCGTGGCCTAAAGGCTAGCTTTGGCACTGGTGTATCTAGCATGTTGTCAGCAATTTCAACTCGAAGGCAAAAAGTAAAAAATGTAAGAAATTAGTTAAAAGACCAACATACCATACCCAGTGAGAAAGTTCCAAGCTTACTTCGCAACAACCAATCAAAGTAGTCCATGGCCGTCACAATATTTTCTTGAGTTGCCTCTATATATGGACTTTATCTCATGATGAAGGTGTAAGTTTAGAATTGGTACAATAAACATGGCTGAACGTAGCAATTCTGCTCTTGAGGATGTTCGGTCCTTGCTCGTGGCAACATAAGTGAAAAAGCCCTTTTACAATTGCAACTCAATCTTCAACAGACAAAGGTAGGAGGGGAGTGAAGCAATGAATTTGGGCAAGGTGCTGACAGCTTATGCTGAAAGAAGTTTGAGAGTTGGAACAATGTGTCAAGTACCCATTGTGTAACATGCTTAAACTATCAGGAACGTATGTTTGAGGTTCTAACTATACATCATCCTACAATGTATGGTCAAAAGAGAGATCATATAAAAAGTCCAGTTAAGATAAAACAAATGTACATGCAATAAGTGGTAGACCTATAAAATTCCATACTTACGCGCAATGGCAGTAATGGTATTCTGTGTATGGATTATGTTGCTCAAGCGAGGCAATGATACAAGTGGGAGAATCAGCTAAGGGTATATAGGCATTCATTCATACCTACAGCAAATAAGGCGAATTAGACTTGTATTGACATTCCTACATGGCACCCTTTCCCAAGACTTATTAAAAAAGGGGGCAAGCCTAGGAAAAAACACTTCTAGAATGAGATGGACATTTGAGAATGCCCACAGGGTTACTCATGCAATTCGTGTAGGCAGATAAGGTGTAACATTAGAAGTTGTCTAAGGAGGCAAATGGCTAGTAGGACATCTACGAATTAGTCAAGTCGTAGTGGTATTATATTGTTTATATGATTTGTTCTACTGCATTGAAATTGCCTTTTTTATTTGTTGTTTGCTCCCTTTGTCACTTATGACAATTGATGACACTATTTATTACCTTTTCTTACATATGGATCCTAGACCTATAGATGACTCACTACTTATTGGACATGTTGTTCATAGATTGAGGCATGCATGGGAGGGATAGGTAAGATCTTTTCCTGTCCTATTAATTTAAAACATTTATATTTTATTTCTCATCGCATTATTTTCAAACATAGGAGTATATTGTATTACATTATCGTCGGAGAGAGGCGATGCTTAGACTGCAGGGTAGTGTGCCTACATATCTAACAATTAGCTTGTTCCTTATCTATCATAGGCAGGCTTAATAGGTGCTACACAT
The DNA here is from genome assembly GCA_024138025.1 of Combretum micranthum. NCBI lineage: Eukaryota > Viridiplantae > Streptophyta > Magnoliopsida > Myrtales > Combretaceae > Combretum > Combretum micranthum. Next base: position 2,121,094 of record JAMXBD010000045.1, read on the forward strand.
ATAGCATTTATCCAGTTAAATTGACACCTCATTACCGCATTAGTTAAGAGATGGCATCTAGAGACACATGCATTTCACATGCCTATGGGGAAGTAGATTGTAACATTGTAAGATGTTGCAGTACTAGTCAATCTTCTCGTCAATGGTCATGCAGTGACTGCATAGTACGGATGGATTAGCTAGATTTATGCACCCGTTTACTTTGCATTAAACCCATATCTAGCACTGATGTTGATGGTAGGCACTTGAAGATGTCGTGGATGGATGGACACTTTGTAGTACTACCTCATGATGCAGACAACATTATTATTCAACGCCATGCTTGGGCTTATATTCTATTGCTACTTGGGGGATTCATTGTTGGGGACAAATCGTCCAACCTAGTTTATGTCATGTACCTATAGCTACTTGAGGACTTTGAGATAGCAGGACATTATGCATGGGGAGTAGCTTGCTTGGCATGGCTCTATAGGTAGCTATGCATAGCATCGCATATTGAGATGACTCACATTGCAGGACCCTTTGTTATTCTGCAAATCTAGGCCCGGGAGCACTTCCCATACATTGCCCCCTTATAGCGATAGATCACAATAGTGACTGCGGGACGCCCTCTCATAAGTTACTAGGGCACCACTTTTGATGTCACACGATACCCCACGCATATATTGTTTGAGTATAAGGGCCACTTAAATCAACAAATCCCCAGCTAAGTACCATTCCATATGCCCTATGTAATCTTATGTGCATAATTGCATTATTTTTGCTTATGTGAAGCTTACTTTTTTCATGAACAAATTGTTTAGGAGTCATACTCTGTTTTTCTGGGTTCCTTTCACGAGTACTGCCAGTCTGGCATGGATGTCTGACGATCACAGAGTCCCCTAGTATGCTTTCATGTAGTGGAGCACTACTATCTAGATAGGGTGCCCAGACAATAAACTCCCTCAACTAATCTGAGAGCTATACATGAGCTCAACTTACGATGGCATTCCAAGTGGAACGAGGTAGCAGAGCACATTAGGTGGGTCGTAAAGTGGGATGATAGAAGCAATCATGTTGTCGACTTGCTGGACATCCTGAACAATACATTTGTAGATTATTTTGCTTAGTATCATGCGACCATAAGATGTTGAATCAGTCGTACCAATGCCATTATACAATTTATGGTAATTTCAACAATTACATAAGGTAGACATGTATGTATACTGTGTTAGTTATTTCCCGATCTACATATTTGCTGTTGATTACAGATAGATTTCATTTACCAAGTCTTGGACATGGCCCTTGAGAATGCTCTTGCCACAACACAAGATGTCATTTGTGTTATGGATGAGTTCACGAAACTTAATATAAATGATCCAATACCAACACCAGCGCCAGCACCAATACTAGATGACCTATAGCCTCACCCAATACAGAGACAGCAGCCGCAAAGAGATAGGCATGTGTGGATGAGATTAGAATTGAAGGCAAGGTTGAGCTGTAGATATTAGGGAAGCTGAGCCTGAGCCTTCGCCCTCACATGTACATGTAACTGATGAGCTTGCCCTTCACATTTTCATCATGACGAGTCTAGTCCATCATCATCATCATATGCTCATCTACGGATACCCCAATTCCAGACATCTTATACACAGAGTTTACACCTTTACTCTACAAACGAGTCGACTGTCCTCGCTACCTGATATAGAGGAGGGACTCACTTAGGTGGATTCGACCTTGTCCCATTTCACCTGTAAGCTCCTAGATTTTAAGCTACAGTTTATACTTAAACCCTAAACCGGAAGTCAACCGGAAACCCTAAAGGTCAACAAATCTATATCGAACACTAGTAGATTTAAATTTGGCAATCCCATGCTCTTAACTCTTAAACAACAAAATTAAGATAATTGTGTAAAATAGTTTATAATAATATAAGAAAGCTTAAAAATATCATATTCGTTAATTTTTAGTGTGTTTTGGATCCGAATGGATCAATTTTTGAAAACCATGCCTTAGTACACCTGACGGTAAAAATATTCCGATAATACCATTAGATTCCTTAAAATGCAAGGATTTCAAAAATATTATTTTTATAATTTTTCGGTATCTAAAAATATCGAATATAGCTTAATTACGTGTATATTCTTTACTACCTGTATTAATTTGTCTTATCTACTATTTATAGTATTCTATATTATTCATCTATCTCTACTTTTTCTACACCTTCTTATACTTTACCATACATATTTCCTACCTTTTACTTTTTTCATATATCTTTAATCACATCACACCTTATAAATTATTACTTTTAATTAACGAAAAATACAAAACAAAATCAAAACACCCTCTCTCTCCCTCCTCTCTTCACGTCGGCCACAACCCATACACACATTTATTTTTTAAAATTTTTTATTTTATTTAATTCACACAAATTACCCTCCACAAAACTCTATAAATACCCGCTATCCCTCCATTTCTTTCGCATACTCATTTACCATAACAAAATTCTCTCAAAATCACTCCACAAATCCTCTCTCCAAAAATCTCTTTTCACTTTTCCTTACTACCCATATTTCTTCTACACACATACTATAAAAAAAAAAAAAAAAACACTCTTTAACTACCAAACTAAATTTCTACCTTAGGTAAATTCCTTACCTATATTTTCTTACCATGTCATGGAACTTAATATGACCATGGTATATGTTTCTTAAACATTTAAATGTTATAAAGGCAATACTATCTTCATGTTTTGTTCTTATTCATGAATAATTTTCATTTTATAGTTATATTGTTTTATTATTGTTATTATGTTACATGTTATTATTGTTCTAACATAACTTCTATATTATATTATCTATATATTTTCTTAGAGCATGTAAGCTCACTAATATAACCATTCTTTATTTATTATGCTTTGCAATTTTTTATTACATGCTTTAATATTAAGACTAGTCTTTCTAGTCTTAGATTTGTCCTTATCAAGCTAAAATGGTTTTCTTATTTTTTTTGTTTTTCTTTTTAGACTTGCCCATAACTAAATCCGGAAGTCTTGAAATCAAACTAAGACTTCCAATACTTGATATTTATTTTTTTCTCATTCTTATATTTTTTTCCATTCTTATTATTATTTTTGTTGCGTTACTAGCTACATACTCACTATTCATGCATGATCATATTGACTGTTGTCATAATAGGAATAAAAATTTCTTTCTTAAAATAAAAGGAAACAAGCTCAACTTACTTTAAAAGTGTAGTTTTACCACTTAAGAAAAAGTTTCATTAAGATTTAGAATTTATTTCAACCAATTACTTTACGAAGGATTTTTGACAAAAATCACCATAGATTCTAGCATTGTTAACATACAAATCTTTTAAAAAAAAGAACTAAGGAACTCTTTATTTTCTTTTCAAACTACCACTAAAGACCTTAAAGTTAATAAATACTTTTCTATAATAAGTTTTCTTAAAACTTGATTATAAAATCCTTGCCAACATTTTTAGTAAGTACAAAGGCCAACACAAGTTTCCAAAATAAGTTGAAAATCAACTCACCAAGTAAAATATATTTAGGAAATACAATTTGAAGAATAGCTTAGAAAGACTAAAGTTTTTGAATAAAAAATTATCTTTTAGGAATTAAGGAAAACAAAACTTTATCACATATTTAATAACTTAAAAATCCTTAGCTTTATTTCTAAACAATTTAAAATAATTTTGTCAAGCTTCACTTTTTCTTTTCAACTACCAAGACAAGATTATTTTATGAAAAATCATTGGTTAAGACAATATTATTAGAATAATGTGTATGATATGAGTTGCATATGTATTAAAAGGATTTTTCAACTATATATATGTATATGTTTGTTATGGGATTTTTGGTTGAGACAAAGTTAGAAAAACCATATTTTAAAGGTTGGGATTTTCGTATTGATTCTGTACCATATCTTTTAGAGACAATGACCTTTTATGAATGAAATAACCTTAGTAAAGGATAGATCTTTTGAGTAGGTAGAAAACGATGTATAATATGTGAAATTCCGAGTTAAAATGAGCAAGTTATAGCCTTTTAAGTTGAAATTTTACTCTACATGAATTTTTGACAAACTTAGTCAAAATAGAATTACAAGTATAAGTAAAACTTTCAAGAAATACTCATTTTGAGTATTTCTCTTCTTTAGGTGACGTGGAGTCCGAGCTTCCCTACCCATAAGATTATTTTGACTAGAAGCTATCTGCTGCCATGGCTGAGCAAGTTTAAATTCTTACATTTCTGTACTTATGTTTTTGTTTGTAGTTTAGCGACACTAGAATTAGGGAAAGATAGAAACATGATAGTGCATGTGTCTTACTTATATGATTGAAATTATGTTAAGTATATCGAAGGAGGAATTGTTAACTAATCATTGTATGATTTAGTATAGGAATGATTGTCTGCGAATTCTATTATCACTTTTAAAATATCTAATATCATGCTATGACTACTTAAATAAAACGATTCATGCATGACACGTAGTGAGTCATATTGCATTCATTACTATTCCCTTGATAGGATAAGGATATAGTAGTGAGGCCCGTAGAACCTGAAATTCTCCCCTATAGCAATTGATCGCCCGTAATAAAATGATGGGTGGACACCCGGACTAACTACAATTTAGCGGCTAGTAGTGATTTTTATAAAAACTACAAAAACTTCATTTGCGAATTATGGCCTTGTTGCTCGAAACATCTAACCTCGAATAGAAAGGTAAATCCATTCAACATATGATTTCTGGAAAATTGCATGTATTATTTGTTCATGTGTTTGATTGCATCTCATATACTTATTTAAATAACTTGTTCGAATATTGAATGTCTGAGTACTTTATTTGTGGAATTAATTCTCATTAAGCAAGAAGCTTACTCCCTTATAGACATCTCTTGCAATACCCATATCTATGGTTGACGTCCCAGGGATATTTTTCTTAGGTACTACCTTTTTGGACTAAAGAGTTTTTGGAAGAAGTCAAAGACTAGTTGTAGACTTAGACTTCTAAGTAAATCCCCAATGTATTATTTTGAATCAACTTCGATAGACTTTATCTTTTAATGGGGAAATGCCCCTTTAATATTTTGTAAGACCTTTATATTTCCATATTTAAGATGTTTATGTTATGATTTCCATTCTTAATTACCACATGAATGTCTTCTTAAACAACTTGTTTCAAAGTTGGTCCTCTATGATTGTGAAGGTACACCTTACACCCAGTATCGAAGCTTTTGGGATGACTAAGGTTGTCATACTTAAGTTTTAATATCGAGTGTGGTAAACTGTCACATTTAGGGTACCCTTTGGGGTATGACATCACCCGTACAGTACTGGTGGTAGAGATGGGGATGCCACACTCATACGGGTTGATCTATTATAGAGTATCCCCATCAGGATGTGCATCAGCGTACACCATTCCCTCGTACTCTTGTCAGGCGGGGATGAGGGACGTGGCGCACCTAGTATTAGATGCTAGATTTTATCTATTCTTATGTTTTGTGATTATTGTATGTAGAATTTAATATACATTTAATGTAATTAATTGAACAGTAATGCAACTATGTCATATTATGTTTATGAGTTTTTTATTACGTTAGCGGTGAAAGGTTTGACAACACTATTGTGGTTGGATGGATTGGGTTTAAGAATTCTACTGTGATTGGATTATGTAGTTTGGAAGTTATTTACCCATGGTAGATGGCTAATAAATGATTTATATACATGATTTTAACAGGTTACAATAACTAATGTAATGAGGAGTTATATAAGAGGGGTATGTATGTGTTTAGGGTGGGGGGTGTATGGTATATATTTGTACTGACCTCCTCTCTTGAAGAGACGAGGTCTTATAAAGGCTAGGTGTCTTGTATTGACCTCATCTCTTATCTCATCTCTTCAAGAAACGAAGTTAAGTTGCCTAAAGCTGGGATTATTTTAATCTTAGTGGCAATTTCGTAACTTTTTTAAACGTTAAAAAAATTAATATTATTTTCATTTTCCCTCTATCAATTGACTTGAAAGAAGTAGTTTATCATAATAATATCATTTGTATACTACTTCTTTATCGCTATTCACTCTATCTACTAACATAAAAGAGACAACTTATCAATGAATTTTTACTTCTTATGCTAACATTGTTTAGTACTAATAAAATGTTTTTTTTTTCACATCAAGACAGTGTTAGTAGGGTTACTAAGGTAGTAAATACTAGTTATGAAAACTTTATTTAAGTATTAAATTGAATTGTTGGAAAATTTTAGGTATCAAATTCAACGATTTTCCAATAATAAATTGAGCAAAATTTATATGCTAAGTGTAATATTAACACAATATTTTTATAATCTCTATTTTCTAGGGAAAAAAGAGTGTTCCACACTCTTGAATGATATGTTTAAAAATTAGTAACCTATGAATTTATAATCTCGAATGACCATGGAAAGTAAAGTTATACCATAAAAGTCATTTCGATTGATTAAGGTTTTGTTTGTTTCATTTTTTTTCTGGTAGTTTTAGCATTTTATTTTTTTATTATTTTTCAAACAGATATTTGTCAATAGATAAATATAGATGAAAAATAGATATTTTTACTCATAAATAGATCAAATAGTTTAAATACAGATATATATAGATGCAGATAAAATACAAATGAAAATAAAATAATTCATATTTATATTAAGAAAAAAATTAATCAACAATAATTATAGATTACTAAGACAACCCTTAAAACTCATACAGAAGTAACATTTGAATTCAAGTTCAAATAGGAGATAAAAAAAGGTTAGTAGTATAAATAAAAATGAATGTTATCAAAAGTCCCACAAAACTACAAATAGATGTTAGATGTTTTTAGTGTCGTAAGTAGCTTAATTACCATACTAGTGAGTTATAATATATATCACTTATTTGGATTATCTTATTATTTAATGATAAAAATGGTATCTGAACTTTTATAAAATATTTAATTAGGTATCTGAAGTTTCGTTTTAAATACTTTGGTATTTGAACAATTTTTTCATAGCTAAAATTTGGTTTTGATGATTTTGGTATCTAAATAAAGTTTTTGCGGACTTTTTCCCCCAAATACTTTGTTCAAGTACCAAAATTGTCAAAACCAAAATTTAGGTATGAAAAAAATCCACAAAAACAAACTTCAGGTACCGAATTGAACTTTTTGCGAAAATTCAGATACTATTTTTGACATTATCCCTATTTTATTTGATATATCAAAATTTGGTGTTTTTTTTTTTTTTGAAAACATAAAAGGTCTCACTAGTATTTAATCTCCTCCCGTCTTTAGTGAAGGATTTAGTAGCAGCTTCTGATTTTCTTTTTTTATTTTGCAAGCAAACTCTTTTGAGACTTAATGTGTGAACTATATTGTGGTTTGAATGATATATGCAGTGTAACACCCTAACTTAAAGGCATTACAACCCGCCACATGTCCTCACCTTTTGAAGAACATGCTAAGGCTATTAAATATCTAAAAACCACAATATACCATCACAAAACTCTAAAACTCACATGAAGGAATACTTAATATAAAAAATCAAGAAACATGACTCCTAAAATATCCATGTTGGTATAAACCAAATCAAATAAGAAAGATTTCATAAGAATCTTAAAACTAATGATTCATAAAGTTTTTACAACTGGAAGTCTAAAGGAAATTTAATAAACTAATCATTATCAATCTAACTCTAATCCAGCCATCTACATATTAGTTGGGTAGTTTGTTCCATTATCGTCCTCCCCAGGCTATATGAAAACATCAAAGCCGGACAAGTCATACACAATCTAGTCTTCACCTGTACCTGAAAAATAAAAAGGTATGAGCACAAAAGCCCAATAAATCCAAACCAAAAACACAGGCACATGATCATACATCAAATAATTCACATATGACCTAATATCTAATGCAGCAAGCACCAATTATTATCTTTTTATTTATCCAGCATACAACACAATTTAAGATCATCTACGAGTAATCCTAAACTTGGAGCAACTTAGACTCCTTAAAAACAAGCAGTATAAGAAAATAGGTAATATAATACACATATGGTGTTAGGACTCTCCCACACACCCAGGTGCCATACTCGTACTACTCCTAAACTACCGGAATCATCTCAATGGACAAGTTCACTCGGGACAACCTCACACAAAGATCATTAGGTTACCAGCGTTGTATCACACTCTGCGTGGTCTTTACTAACCGCAGCCAAACACATACAACACACTCTTAATTTAGGTCGAATAGAATTACATAAGTTTTAATCATCTAATCCTACGAGCATAAACAATCAATCATGGTAAGGATATACTTGTTTCAGCTTAAGGAATAGAAACCCTACTCTCAATAAGACACCTTAACAAAGAATCATCCGTCCACAAATCAATTTACAACCTTGATAACAACATAAGCAATATAAACCCTAAACCCTAATTCATTAAACTAAAATTCACCAACACACCTTTCTCCTGTGAAATTCCTTGAATCACCAAATCTCCAAATAAATACCAACAAAATAGAGAAACCCTAATTCACAAGAATACCTATTCACCATTGTTTATGTATTCAAAAATCATCCACGACAACATATATGATTTACTTTTCCTTAAAACTTAATATTTATGAATTATAGTTCCAGATTGATTCTTACCTTCCTTCAATTGATCATAGAACTGCAATTCCCCAATTTCCACACTTAGGGTTTCCTTCAACTTCCACCAATGATCAACCTCCTTCATCAACAACAACGAAAATCTTAGAAAGAATCATTCTAAAACGAACTAAAGAAATATGAGAGATCACTTACTCAATTCCTTGAAGAAATCCACCTTGGAGAGTGTCTGTTAGGGTTTCTAAAAGTTTAAGAGAGGTTATGAGAGATAAGACTGACGGTAGGATATATATATAGAGTTGTTTCTCGTAGGGATATAGGCTGGACAAGAAGGAAACAAAGCTAGCAACTTAGAACCTTCGAGAGACAATAAACTTCAAGGCCGCACTTTAGGCCGGCGACCTTCTTGGGTACGTCGACGGCCTATATGTCGGCATAGGGCCACAAGCTATAATTCACAAAATTTCCTCCGAGGCTCCAAGCTGGAGTTTAGGCCATCATCCATTGTATTTAGGCCGACAACTTAGGATTAAATTATGGCGGCTTAAATATCGGCCTACTCCAAAATCGTTCGATCATTCACACATGACTTCCTTGTTCAAGTTTATCTATTCAAAGACAAAAATACCCTTTTAAATAATACTTTATTATGATTCTACCATTCATTATAAAATTGATTATCTGTATCTTACACGCAATTACTATTGGAAAAAAAATGGTATACACTATGTCATATTATTATTAATATCTTAATCTATTTTATTTTACAGAAATTTGCATACTTTTAAGAGAGATTTTAAAAATGTATCTTATGTATTAAAAAATGAAATTTTTATTAGTACTTTAAAAAAATGTATAAAGTAAATTATTGACAACTCCACTTTTGTAAAGTTAACTACTTAGATTTATAAGAGGAACTTACATATATTACATTTTTCATCTTTTGGTGTTTTTTTTTTTTTTGCATATACAATATTTAAACAAAACAAAAAAACTATATTTTATTAAGTTAATTAAATTTAAGAGAAAAGTACATCTTTAGTTCTCAATATTTTATTATTTTTCTATTTGAGTCCTTAACCTTTGCAAAAACTTGCAAACAGGGACTTTCTTTGTAGTTAGTTTTTCCGTTAAGTTTTGACACCTGACACATTTTCATTTGCTAAAAATATTAAGTCAAATTAATAAAATAATTAAATTAAGATAAATTTAACAAAATAACTAAAAATTAAATATTTAATTTAAAATTGTAAAAATTAAAATGAAAAAAAAAATAACAAGAAGATTATGATATATTATATGATTTCAATAATTATTATCTTGCTCTTTATTATTTATATCATTTAAAATATAAATTGGAAACGCATGCTATAGTACGATTCTTTAGATATAAACATAAGTATGGATCAATTCCAAATTGGGAACCGAACTGGAACCGTTATCGGTGGTTTTAGAACTGAACCAATGAGCCCGTTTTGGAACCGGCTAAGGAATCATAGGTTTTTTTGTTTCCAAGCAGTTCTATGGTCTAAAACCGGGTGAAACTGCTGGTTCTAATTGATTCCACTGAAAAAAAATAAAATAAAATAATTATATTAAATATATAGTTATTAATGCTTACACTAGTAGTAAATTTTATTTCCTATTTATAATATTTAATATGTTATTATTAATAACATAAATAAATATAATTAAAAATCATGTATAATTTAGTCTATATAAACTTCTCCTAAAACAAAATTCATTTCTTTAATAGCACAAGACTATTTTTTGTATTATAATTTTCTTTTTATCATTTTGAGTATTTTGTAATCTCATACTACTAACTACAATTGATACTACTGTGTTTGTATATAAATAAATATGCATTCTAAATAGATTTTAAAAATTTTTGGTTAAATAATTTAACACAATTAAACTCAATAATTAATTATTTTGAGTTTAAAATTTATTTTATTAACAACTAAAATCCATTTATCTTTTGTTTTATTTGTAAAAAAAGGCGGTTCCATGAATCCAAAATGGGAACCGTTGGTTTTCTAAAATTAGACTAGAATCGTGGGACACAGTTCCAGTTTCGATTCCTTATTTTTAAGACTCAGAACTAGTGGTTTTGCTTTCAGTTCGATTTAGTTCTAGAAATCGTGCCTATATTTACTTTAAAAGAATAGATAAACTTGAATGATATATTACCTCCGGGTTTGGTGTTGTCAATCTATTCTATTTTTATAAGCCATAAATCTCTTCTGTGATCCGTCTATGTTCCTAACCAGAGTTTATGTACTTTTTTTTTCCCTTTCCATTACAAAAATTCTATCTCTTTTTACTAAGATAAGAAAAAAAATAATATTTTAATAGAAATTATAAAAAAAGGTACCATCAAATTATAAATAATATTAAAAATAGCTAGTTTAAACTTATCTCTTCAACCTGTCTTGTGTTGAAAGAGACAGCTTCTTCAATTACCAGCTTCATTATTGATATTTCTAGGCTTTAAAACTATGAGAGGCCTTTTTCTTTTTCTTTTTTAATAAGCCGTTTTGTTTAGGACAAATAATGTATTTTTTTTTGCCTTCGAATGGACATGTGTTGAACTGCACAAAGAATTATCAAATGCCAGGTTAATTTCACTTATTTACCTGAACTTTTTCAACCATAACATAAATATACCTAAACAAAATTTCGTTTCAAGAAAATATCTTAACTTTTTAAATTATTCACCCATGGTATCTATGAATGGATCATGTCCATTTTTCTGTTCATTTGTTGATGTGGTAAGCGGACCCAATTAAAATATTGTGTTCTTGTCCATGTCAGCAGGTTTTTTTTTTTCAATTTTCATTTCACTTTCTCTTCTGTCTCTCCTCTCTCTTTCCTTCTTCTTCTACTTCTTCCTTACGCCTCTTCCTCCTCCTCCTCCTCCTCGTCCTTCTTCTTCTTTTTATTCTTTTTACCTTAAACCCCTAATAAAAAAAAAATCCTTGAAAAATTTTTATAAAACCAAAAAATCAATATTACTTTTTATAAAAATATTTTTTTTCTTCTTGTGCTCCCTAGGATAGAAAAAATAAAAATAGCAATACTGTTTGTTTTTTTTCTTCCTTTTTATGACTTCTTCATCTAATAAAATAAATAAATGAAATACTGACCTCATAATAATCATCCAAATTGATATTAAAAAACTATAAAGTTGGAAACTTTGTAACTTACCGAATCAATTTTGTTAAAAAGCATGAAATAACCATAAAATAAAATTAAGTGTGTAGGTTCACAAAAATTTATTTAGGATTTTTAGTTATTTATTTATTTTTCTTATTTAGAGGTTTGGGTTGGAAGAGGAAGAAAAAGAAGGAGAAGGAGGATGCAGAGGAGAGAGAGGGAAAGAATGAAAGTGAACAAAAATAAATAAAAAGAAGAAAAGTGTAAAAGAGGGAGAGAGAGGAAGGTGGCTTGTGATATATGGGGACATATTGATGGAGAAAGGAGGTGGCTTTAGGAGTTTCAGAAAACATAGAAGTTTTTTTGGGTAGTAGGTTAAGTTGATATGTGGTGGTTGTGACTGAAAGTTAAAGAGAGAGTGAAAGGTTCTGGACCTCCATTACAGAGAGAAAGCTTGGTTTTCATGTTAAAGGTGGTGGTGCATGGTGGCTTTCATGGCTGTTGGCTTTGTTTGTGAAGGAGGTGGGTGAAGAGTGGTTGGTCAAGAGATAAACTGTGGTAAAGTTAAGTGGTGGTTGGCAGTTAGATGACTATGGATGGGTTTTGGTGGTATATGTGACGATGAAGATGGAGAATGAAAGAGAAGGAAGTAAAAAAAAAAAAACTAATAATAATTAAAAAAATTGCCTATGTGGACCAAAAAATAATATTTGAATCTTTTTAATGGGTCGTATGAAGAAAAGATCTAATTTTTCATATAAAATTTAAATCTTTTTAATTTAAATTGAATCTCCATTAATGCCGTCTGAAGAAGGAGGAGGATAAGAGAGAACAAAACAAGAAAAAAATATTAAAAACCTAAAAAAATTATCTATGCGGTCCGAAAAATAATATTTTAATCAAATTAACCTAACATATCAGCAAATTGACAAAATCCATACATTGGGTGAAATATTTAAAAAGTTTAGATATTCTTGTAATGAAATTTTGTTTAGATATATTTCTATTATGATTAAAAACGTTCAGATTTCGGGAGTAAAATTAACCCTCAAATGCCTCATGAAAGATTTTGCTACAATTGTCTCATAGAAATGCATTGCACGTGCAAAATTTTTTCATATAATTTAGACAAAGAATCTAAAATTATACAAAGTAGGTTAATAGTTTCCAAAATCATACAACATAACAAAATTTTCTATATTTTACTTTTATAGTTTTAAATTATTTTTTGAATTTTTAGTTTTTTTAATTATTTTGTTAAATTTATGTTAGTTCAGTTATTTTATTAATTTGAATTAATAATTTCCAATGAATAAAAATATGTAAAGTGTCAAAACTTAATAGAAATAACTAAAGACATCAAGAAAACCCATGTTTGCAAGCTTTTATAAAGATTAAGGAATCAAATAGAAAAAATAAGAGATTTAGGATTCAAATATAAAAATAGTAAAATGTTGAAAATTAAAAACGCACTTTTCCTTTAAATAAATTAATCACAAGTTGACATAAGTTAAATTGCACGAATTTTCCAACGATTTGACATAATCTTTTTCTATAAAGCTAGGAAAAAACCCATAGACTTAAATAAGAGAATAATTAAATAAATAAAATTGATAATTAAATATATACTTACTCGCTTAAATTCAATCCAACAAGGAAGAGGCCATTACAATTTAACAACGAAACGTAAATGTTACATAGAATTATATCTTGCTTGCAAGACTTAAAGGGGTGTGAAAACCAAAGTATCACATGCAAGTGAGCACCCTGCTTCTCTGCTGTGAAAGGTAATCTGTCATCTCCACTATGAAAGGTTACATCAAGCAAAAGATGAGGATAATGATAATCATAACCTGTTGTTTTTCTCGTTTGTCCCTATTGGACCTTCTTCTTTATATAGCTCGATTGGAAATTTGTTAATAATGCTATTCACTGGGTTTTGAAAACTGACAAGCAAAGCAATCCAAGGAAACACCCAAACCCTAACCTAACACTACTAATCATAACACTAGTAAACGTAATAAAACCTGACTCACAAATATCGAAGAAACACTAAGAAACAAAACAAAAAATCGAAACTTTACATTAAAGTAACAAAAAGAAAAGCAAAAGAGTCAAATGCTTACAATAGAATAGCAAGTATTGAGTTCATCTAGTTTCAGCACCTTTAATGAGCAAGACAATCTAAAGAAACTAACAAAACAATCTAAGGAACCTAACAATAATAATCATAACAATACCTAACTCACAAACATAAAGAAACCCTAAGAACCAAACGAAAAATCAAAACTTTACACCAAAATGACAAAAAGAAAGAGTGAAATAGTGAAAGAGTTAAATACTTATAGAAAGAAAGTGAGTAATAACAAAAAGAGAGAGAGAAATAGTGAAAGAGTTAAATACTTATAGCAAGAAAGTGAGTATTGAATCTTTTCTTCATCTTGTTCTACGATGGCATGGAAGTTAAAAATGAAAACCCTAGAATGATTAAAAAAAGTAAAAAAAAAATCTTCTTTTTTGTGCCCTTACAAAGATCTACCAACACTCTTAAAACGTAATCAAGTAAACTGATCATAATCGTACAATATTATCATAATGAAATAAAAAAATTATCAAAACACAACATATCTACCACATATCAAAATCAGACGAAGTTACCATAATATAATGATAAATGTGATACATAAATATTATGAACAGTATATACTTACGACAATGCAACAAACTTATGAAAAGCTAACAAATTTACCATTTAGCACTAACAAACAAATCATTGTGATGCAATGAACTTATTAGAATATAACAAATCTACTACATACCAAATTAAATAAATTTACCACAATGCGACAAAGTTACCAAAATCCGATAAAAAATAGCATATCACAATTGGATAAACTTACTAATCTAACGAACTTACAACTTCCAAAAGTTTGCATAGAATCGACCTATCAAAATACGATAAACTTATCATAATAAGACAAATTTACTACTTACACTAACGGATAAACTACAAAAATGTAACAAACTTACCAGCGTATGACAAATCTACCACTTAGTACTAAAAGACAAAACTATCAAACAAACTACTATAATACCACAAACGTACCAGGGTATGATAAATCTACCACTTAGTACTAAAAGACAAAACTATCAGACAAACTACTAAAAAACCACAAACGTATCAGGATATGACAGATTTACCGCTTAGTACTAAAAGATAAACATCAGAGAAACTATTAAATGAGTAAACTTACTAAAATACGATAAATCTACCACTTAGTACTAAAAGACAAATTACCAGACAAACTTACCATAGTATGACAAATCTACCAAGAGACAAAACTACAAGAATACGATGAACATACAAAAATATGACCAATTACCGCATACCAAAATCAGACAAAATTACCACAATGCGATAATTAATCAAAATTTAACAAAAATAACACATACACAATCGGACGAACTTACAGAATACAACGAACTTACAAATTCCAAAAGTTTGTGTAAAATCAATTTACCGAAATAGGACAAACTTACCACAATCAGACAAAACTACCACTTAGTATTAAAAGATAAAACTAGTAAATAAACTACCAGAATGCAACAAATTTACCATAATCCGATCCACAATCGAACAAACTTACCAAAATGCAACGAAATTGCTATCCAATTAAAATTTTGTTTTTAATCATTTTTAATTAGATGACATGACGTAATTATGTTAATCCAATGGTCCATATTTTGTCCCAAAATTAGGGTATAACTTGGTGACTTAAGCTAAGACGATCTTGAGAGAGCGAAGAGATGTGTAACTTACAAAAAAGAGAAGGAGGGAGGGGAGAGTTCTTAATTTTAGGTTTTCTTCTTTTTAAATCTTAAAAAAAATATTTTTAAGTGGATAGCCATGATTAAATTTTGTGATCCAACGGTCCAAAGCAACGTCCTAAAATTAGGACACAACTTGGCAACTTAAGTCAAGTTTTTCCTATATATATATATATATATATATACATACACTTGTTATATGATGTTACATATTATGATATTTGATTGACATGTGTAGCCTAGGAAAAGCATCGATTTCCCTTTTATGGGAAATAGGAGGACATAATTGAATAATGTTTTGTTAGTAAATATTATATTTGGTATTCGAATTGTATCGATTCATACAATTAATTACTAAAAGCTTGAAATTTTATTTTTGTCATTTATGATACCAATTAAGGTAATCAATTGCAAAATAACAAAAGATAGCTAGCTAAGTGCAAATTTTCAAAATTCATATCGTTGATTGAAAAAATGCACAAAATTATTGTACTAAATTCCCATTTTTAAAGTTCAAATAATTAATTATGAAAATAAGCAAAGTTAAAGTAGCAAATATAATAATTACGATTCACCGAAGAAAAAAATATGACAATTACTTTTTGTTAATAACTTTTTCATTCGATTATGACACAAATTCTAGCTAAATGAAAAGGTTAAGAACTCTGCTCCAATTTCTTAAGCGTCAGGTCGACATTGCAGAATTTTTTTCACAAAATTTTTCACTTTATGAAGAGTCCTTAGTTTAGAGTATCTAGTGTTATATTATTGGGTTCGCCATTCTTTCATTAATTTATTATGGCATTAGTTAATAACAACAACAACATAATAGCTATATTTTATATATATAAAAAAAAAAAAAAATCAATTACATGAAAGAGGTAGTCTATCACCAAAGTATCATTTGTATACTACTTCTTTACCACTATTAACTTTGTCTATTAGCGTAAAAAAGACAGCTTATTATTAAATTTTTACTATTTATTCTACATTGTTTAGCACTAATAAGTTGTTTTTTTTCATGTCAACAAACAAAATAAAAGATGTTAGTAAAATAGTAAAACTAGTTATGAAAACTTAATTAGATTAGATATTAAAGTAAAAACTTCAAAGTTCAACACAAACGATGTTATTAAGATAGTAAAACTAGTTACAAAAATTTTATTTAGATATTAAATTAAACACTTAAAAATTCAAGCACCAAATTAAATTGTTTGGACAGGTTAGATACCAAATTTAACAATTTTTCCAAGTATAAAACGAGCAAAATTTATATTACCGAATGCAATATTAAGCCATTATATTGTAGCCATTTTTGAGGGAAAAAAGTTGTTCCCCACTCTCCAATGATATGTTTAAAAATTAGTAACCCATGATTTTAGAATTTTAGATTAAGACCGTGGAAAGCAAAGTTATACCATCAAAGTCATTTCGATTGATTAAGGTTTCCTCTTCTTTTTAATTGTTTCCACATCTTATTTTTATCGTTTTCAAACAAATATTTGTCAAAGACGAATACAGATTAAAAACAAATTTTTTACTTATAATTAGATCAAATAAATCAAATAAAATATAATATAAATTAAGATACAAATAAAAATCAAACAATTCGTAATTATATTAAAAAAAAATCAGCAACAATTATGAATTACTAAGACAGTCCTTAAAACTGATGGAGTAGTAACATTTGAATTCAAGTTCAAATAGGAGATAAAAAATGTTAGTAGTGTAAATAAAAATAAATGTTTTCAAAAGTCGTACAAATAGATGTTACATTGGTTAAGTTACCATACCAGTGAGATATAATGAATATCACTTATTTGGATTATCTTTTTGATATGTATCGAAATTTGGCGTTTGATAAACTATATCATATTATTATTAGTATCTTAATCTGTTTTTATTTTATAATTATGATGAAGAGAATGATTGAGATATAGAAATTTGCATACTTTTAAGAGAGTGTTAAAAAACATATCTTATGTATTAAAAATGAAAAAATTAATTGGTACTTTAAAAAAATGTATATAAAGTAAATTATCGATAACCCCACTTTTATAAAGTTAGTTGCTTAAATTTATAAGAGGAACTTACATTTTTCTATTTCCATCTTTTGGTGTCTTATTTTTTGCATATGCAATATTTAAACACCCACGAAAAAGACAGGGAAAACAATGAAACAAACAAACTATATTTTATTAAAGTAATTAAATTAAATTAATCACAAGCCAAATTGAACGAATTTTCCAACGATTTGATAGAATCTTCTTCAATAAAGTTGGAGAAAAGCCATGGATTCAAATAAAAGAATAATTAAATAAATAAAATTGATAAATAAATATATATATATATATATATTTACTCGCTTAAATTCAATCCAACAAGTAAGAGGTCATTACAAGTTAACAATGGAATGCAAATGCTACATAGAATTCTCTATAGCTTGCAAAGACTCAAAGGTGTGTGTGAAAACTAGAGTATCACATGCAAGTGAGCACTGTCTCTCTCACACCAGAGGCCCTAAAATTTGCTCTATAGTAAAGAAAACAGCTCACTTGGTGGCGATATATCTACATAACCAAGATGTTACAAATTCCTAGGAATGATCACCTAATCATGGGATGGTAGGAGGACAAGGACACGACCTAATTAATGTAGGATCCTCATTAAGAATAACCGGCTTAGACAGATTTTGATAAGCATCCTCCTATCTTACAATTCAACTAACAAGAATGGCTGTGTACCAAAATTATGCAATGTGGATGAGTATAGTTTAGCATAATACAGTAATCTATCATCTCCACTGTGAAAGTTAACATCAAGCAAATGATGAGGATGATGATAATCCTAACCTCTTTCATCTCCAAACCAGTTGTTTTTCTCCTTTGGCCCTGTTGGACCTTCTTCTTTATATAGCTCAATTGGAAGCTTGTTAATAATGCTCTTCACCGGGTTTTGAAGCCTGACAGGTAGAAGATTCGTTATCTTATCCAACTCATTCCTGGATCTATAAATAATGGTTGGACCCCATTCTCTCATGTATTGCAGCCAGCATGGCTCATTAATAACCCCGTCTCCAAGATACTCAGCAGCAACAATCTCATAGTTGATGCTCGAATCAACATATAAATTGCTACGAGCACAATCATTCCTTATCCGACTCCTAGTTTTGTGGAACCTTGGAGGTAGCATCCAGGATGAGGGAAGCTTGCATGTCCACTCCTTGATGAATAAACAATAGCCTTGTTTCTCTCAATAAATTCCAGGTCATATGCATCTACCCACTGCCCACCGCTATGTTGCGAGAAGTAGATGCTCCAAAGCTCTCCTGTAAAGTTGCTTATCCGAAGGGTATAATGTTCCCAGTCACCAACATGCTGTCCAATACTACCAAGAGGAAAATTCAAAACTCCTATTTTAAGAATTACTGGCCCGTTGAAGGGGCAAAAACCCACATTGCAATGTCCGTAAATGTTCCTCCTAAAGCAGGCTTCACATGGACATAAAGTTTAGCAGTGTCAAGGTTTCCATACTTCACATGCCCTTTTTGATCATCATTGGGCAAGTCAATCCAATACTTTCCATCATTGCTCCCACCGCTAGGTAAGTTTGAGCCATTGGCATTAATTACCTCGCCTACAGAATCTCCAGCCCTATACAATAAGGATCCGCTTTGAAAAAACCACAAAACGGAAGATGGCAAGAATTTCTCGTCAGGATGAAAGAATACAGTGGGCCCGTAATGGTTGATGAGAGTGTGGACCTGGTCAAGGTTTGGCATGGCATGTAGAGCAGAATTGAAGTTCTTTAAGCATCCAATGGCATATATCCTCGCCAAAGATCCAGTCACAACTGCAGAAAAAAGTACCAACAGACACACCTCTAGCCATAGAATTCCTCGGTGACTGGGTCTGGTAGTCCATACTCTAAACGATAATCCTGACAATTTAGAATCAAGACTGATTATCAGACGGTGGCTTTCACATGCATCTGTTAAGTCTGAGCGCACTACTCTCACATCATCAAAATCAGGCTTAGTAGGATTATTAGTGACCAAAAATCCCAAAGGTTTATATCCTTCAGGTGCTTTGGGTAGCCAGAAATAACCACATTCCTTATCAAAATCTTCTGTGCCATCATCTGAACCCCAAACTAGCGTGTAATCAATGGGCTTCTGGAGGGCCGGTAATCTATCAGATTGGCACCCAGCTGTTGATTCTATCCCAGAAGAAACCACTTGCCTGGCAACCAGCATGAATCCCCTTAAATGCCGATCATTAAGTTGGCAGTAATGACCAAGGCAGGAAAAACCAGCAGGTAACCCAAGGGGTTTGTAGAAAGAAACAGCTTTCTCCTTGTCCCATGATGGATTAGAGCTCCATATAAGCTCAAATCTGTCAACTTGACTGACTTCAATCTCACCAAGATTTATTCTTTTGCCAGCAAATCCTGTGCCTATGATCACACAAATATATTGATGAAGTCATGCCATTAAATGGAAAATTTTGATTTCTAATTGTCAGAGAATATACAAAGAAGATTAGCAATTGTACTCAGAATGAAACATTAATGACCAAACACAGCTTTTAGCATCTTTTATTCTTAGAAGTCAGCAGGCTGCGCAATACCAGTAGAACCCTATCTCCAACTTAAAAAACTAAACCTGAGGCAATCATTGACTGTATATTGGACTGGAAGTAGAAGTATAGTACCGTATGAAATCTAATACTAATGAGTCCAGTAAAACAAATATCAAAGCAAGAAATAAAAAATCCACATCCCCAGAGAATTAGGAAAAATAAATTGGCCATCAGATGGGACGCTGTGTTATATGAAGACAATTTATTAGTGTTGTCAATGGTCAGAATATTGATATGCACTGATAATGTGAACAAACTTTAGGAAGCAGAAGCATAAACAGATTGGAAAAATACTCATTTTAACATTATAAAAGTAATCAAGCAAAATAAGGATGTCTATAACATCGAGGCGAGTAAAGGAAAAGAAAAAGAGTATGAAAACTAAGCCAGAATTACATTTGCAGATAAAACAGGAGATGAAAGGTGAAGAACGAGGAAGAAAGAGCAGTGCCATATCTTCCCAGCTTTATTCTGTGATAACTTAGGACCCATGTTGAAAATATGGGCCACTTATGCAAGACAAAGACAAAGAATACAAATCAGTCTCCAGGAAAACAAAGTTCACATGGCTGCTTCTGAAGAATAAGCATTTTCCAAGCAAAATCCTACAGAATGCTAACAAGCAAGGATAGGAACAGATTGAACAAAGGACAGCTTTGGACTCAGTATTGCAAATTTCATCTAGATTCAAGTAAATACATTTTATAAGAGATGCAGCAAACAACGTCTTCTGACGACTCGACGTGGTAACCTAAAAATACATTAACATCACGACAATAACCATAAACTAATAGATTGTGCAGGTTATCATTATTTAAATCGCTCTAGCAGCAAAATATAAACAATGAAATCTCTAGTCTTTTTTTGTTTTTTTCCCTTAATTTTTACAAGAATTAAGAGAGGGCATCGAAACTCTTTGATCACAATAGGAATGCATTGTCTAGAACATATGAGCTACAAGTAGGCAGTTAAAAAATCAAGACGATACAATACCAAACCTAGACTCAACTTGAATAAAAAAACTTGAACTTGATCAAGCTTTAATGTTTAAATTAGAACTCAACTCAAATTGATACACGATAAACTCGAGCTCAACCCGGTTATGCTCAATTATTCCTATAAAAATTAATTAGATTAAAAAATAAGTTAGTTTGGGAATAGAATATAGTTTTAGTTGATCTGTTTTAAATATAATAAATACAAACCATTAGATATGGGATAAAAAAAAAAAAAAAAGAAATGAAAATAGGCAGTAGAAAAAGGGAAAAAAACACATTTTTATAAAAGAAAAGAATCTAGAAAGCCAATTAGACTTGTGAGCTACTAGAGCCAAGCTCGATAGCTACTAGAATAGCTCGAAACTTCAGCTGGACTCAATTGCAGTCAAAACCAATTCGAGCTAGTAGCTTGCGAGTAAGCTCAACTCGCTTACAACCCTAGCTACAATCATCTGGGTCGACGTCTTGAATGTATTAAGCGAAATTGTATTACACATAATCACCATAACAGCAACTGAACCGCGTCTGCAAATTTTACTTCATAGATCATCTTTATCCTTTAAGAAACTCTACAGGTCCTTTAAGCGATAAATCAGCACCTTAAAAAACGCTTATCTCTAAGAACATCTCCACTTTATTCACGAGTTTCTTAAGAAGAATTCTTAACAGTAACTATTTTCATACATATATAAGCAAATTTAATGACTTGTCGAATAAGTAATTGACATGACATCACGGAAATTTCATCCAAAAAATTAGTAACTTTAATTTTAGTTACCGTAATTAAGTCAGGAAATTTACATGAAGCAAAAGAGGATCGATCCTGCTTCTGATCAAGCCATAAGTAATCAATGCATTATAAACATTCCGTACACTATCACACAATAACGTAACACTGCACGTACGCTCTGCGATACACGTGCTATAGGTAAATCGACGAGAGAGAGAGAGAGAGAGAGACCTGGAGGCCAATCCGGGAGGGGCCGGAAGAGAGAAGGAACGAGGCTCCGTCGGAGATAAGTCGGTTATGTTTTTGTTCCAAGAGAAGCATTTGCAACCAAACATCTGCAAATGCTTTGATTGATGGAAATCGGAAGAATCAAGACGGATGGAATATCGTTATTGTGAAGAAGAATGTGATTGATCAATATCAACTTTTGATCTACAGCTTGGAGTCTCTGAATCAGATTCCAACCATCTTTAATCCTTCATCACCAACATAAAGTATATGATAACCACTTTTTTTATTTTTTATTTTATATATAAAACAACTCTCATACGAAAAATGCAACACGAGACGGTAGTCATGGTAAATGCCAACTTTGTTGCTGCACTTTGATCACCAGATCAATTAAGTAGGTGAATTTTTGAAATGTCCAATTTTATATTTTAATTGGATTTTTTAGAAAATGACACATATCAAATAATAATTGGATGAAATAGTATTTAGAGTATAAAAAATTTAATTGAAGTATTGAAATAACCATGAAATTTCCCTATCATATTTTATATGTATGTTATAGAATTTAAACATGCTTTTGATATGTATTGAATATGATTTGTGTTCATGATGAATTATGTGTTTTATTATTGTGTTAAATATTCAAATACTCTAGAATTTATTAAATGTTTAGTTCATAAAATTTAAATTGCATTAACATGTAATAATTATTTTTGGAATGCATTAAAATGAGTAAACAGATCCCTGCACATAAGCCCCATCATAACCTAATTCTTTTATCTTAAAGGGAGCTTAAACCCCTCATTAATTAACCTAAAGACAAGTTCATTAATTAGCCATTAATAAGCCATTAATTTCCCTTAATCTCTTATGCCTCAAAAGTCAAACCTTAAGATAATATCAATTTTAATATAGCAAAATTCGTGCACAAATTTCAGACCTCCAAAACAAGCCTTCTAAAGTTTCAAAACCCCATTTTCTTCTTCCCAAAGCTCCCTCATTGATCTATATAGATAAGCCTCTCATTTTCTACATTTTCCACCATCAAAAGCATGCTAGAGGATCACAAAATCAAGGTCTAAAGTTCTATTGGTAAGTATGTGTCTCATGTCTTCAAATGTGCAAGTTTATTGTTTTTTTTTTTTTAGCAATAGACTTTAAGCTTAAATTGTGTTTGATGACTTATATACCGTTGGTTGTATGAGGAGTGTTATGTTGCTATAGAAGTTAGTGGTATGTAATATAAGGGATTGGAAGTGTTGAAAAATGCATATGGTTGATGACTAAGTGTTGGGTGTAGTAGGTTGGGGGTTGAAGTGTAATTTGTGAATGATGATTTGGGGTGGAGAGTTTGATGTTGTGAGTTGGAGTTTATGTTGTTTGAATAATGTAATGATCATATAACAAGCTTTAGAAAGTTTGGATTAAGTTTGGGAATTTTTTGGAAATGAACAAGTTGTAATAAAACAGAGGAAAATAAAAATCATTTTCGTATAGGTTAGATTTTGAACGTACGCCGGCATCTAGGGTTTCTACGCCGCCAGCCTAGAGACGGTGTTGAAAGCCCACAGAATCAAATTTCTTAAGGCTGACCGAACGCCGCTGGTTTTCGCTGGAAAAGTCAGCCGGCGTTCATCCTTTTACATTGTACGCCGGCTACTGAATCAAAGCCACCGGCGTATATGAGAGGCCGCCAGCGTATCTGTGTAAGCGGACGGCTTGCACCTCTTGGACGTTTGAAAAATTTTGGGTTTTGGATCCTATGCCGGCTCAAAGCTGCCGGCGTAGATGAAAGGCAGTCGCGTACTCTTAAGCGCTGCCAGCATTGGCAGTGTTAATTTTCATAGTATTGAACACTGGCTCAAAGCCGCCGACTTTGGCTGCCGGCGTATCCCCTGTGCTTTTGAATTTTTAAAACTTTCTTTAAAATTTTTTCGAAGTTTGATATATGATCAATTACGTATTTGTTAAGTGATCTAGGATATAATGGGATGCTTAAATGCTTTATTATGACTTTGTATTAATTTATTTGGATTTCTTTGATTTATTTATATTTTCAATTAGTTAATTAGTGTTTGAACTAAGTGTGAGTTTGTAATTACTTCTTTACAGTGAGTGATCCCCTTCGGTTATTTCCATTGATTCTCGAGCTAAGTACAGGTACGCAGTGACTTGCTTGTATGCTTTTAGGATAGGCATACTTAAATTTGATATAAGTTTTTAAATGACTTAAGTATTGCTTGAATTGTTTGTTGTTCATCGTTGAATCGGTCCGAGGAGCGGTAACTTATCATGATGCAATGATATGTTAGTATAGGCGCTTAGGCCAATAGTCATGATGCAATGACTAGGCTCGCGGATAATCGATAGGAATGTAGTAACTGACAACATTTACTTATTCTTGAAAAGAAAATAGTATAATTTAATTCAATGTTCATGGAGCATGTGAATTTAATTTATATTATGGATTGAGTTAAGTGAAGTTGGTAACTATATACCTATATGAGATTATTATTTTCAGTATAACGTTATCTAGGAGATATGATATCGGGCTAGATCTATATCAACCCCCTGAGCGTCGTGAGCATTACTCAGATCCCAGAACCCCATGGCTTGTTCCGGAGTTTGAATACTCCAATGATGATTTGATCACTGATTTCTAATGAAATTAAATAAAACATTGTGTTGCATTGCATATTCTAGGTATGATTGCCACTACGCTTTTGAGTGTTGTTGCTGTGTACGGGGTCTTTGGCTCATTGTTGCTATATTTCAGGTGATGACGATTGTTATGATGATATGGGCTATGGGTCGGATTGGGAGAAGTTTATGGATGAGTGGGGCGAGTAGGATTGAGTGCAAGATGACAAGGAAGGAAAATTTTTTATCAAGTCGTTGGTTTAAATATTGTATTTTGTATTTTGATTAGAGGCTTGTTAGTTAAGCTTTGTTTGTATATAAAGACTTAAAGTCTATTTTTGTTGTTTTGTAAAACTCATGTAAGTTTTGTTGTGTCACATGTTTGACACAAGATTGTAAATTATTTCTTTAAAAGTTCTATATGAATAGATTACTCAAACGAGTAATCCATGTGTAAAAGTCTTTATATCAAGTTATAGTAGGATTAAACAAACAATTCACATAAATTGTTAGATTTAGGACAACCTTTTATATAATATGAAAATATTATATGTGGTTGGGGACTTGACTTGCTAAATCTTAAGGATTGGTGGATCGGGTCTTTACAAATTAAAATTAAATATTTTAAAAGTTAAGCTACCTAATTAATATGTTGATCAAAGTTATTATTATTATTATATTATTATTATTATATTATTATATCTACACTTTCATCTTTATCATGTTTTGTAAGGTACAATGTTGGATTTAATAGCTTCATCTTCGTTGGAATGGAATTAAGTCTGATTTATTATTATGAAATAGTTATCCTTTCATTTTATTTATAAAAAATATTATTAAAAAAAATTATATAATATAGAATAGATAAGAAATTTTTTTCTTCATCACAGTAATTCAAGATAAAATGTAATTTTTTTTTTTTCAAAATATACCCTCCATCATAAAATAAAAAATCACTATTATATTCCAACCTTAACTATTTCAACAAATCAAATTTAACGAGGTTTTGACTCCATATTTTATCATCTTTAAATTATACAAATAACCTTTAATACTATTAAAATTTTTATACTAACTAATAAATATTTATTGAAGGATTTCTTTATAATTTAGCTCACAAACGCAACTTCTTACAATTTTTTATGCAATATCCATTTCCTTCAATAAATACTAATAAAATATTATTAGTGATTATAATAAGATATAAAATACCAATATTTATTTTTTTGATGTGCTTCTTTGATAAAATCATATAATATATTTAACATTTTTTTTCTAATTTAACATCTAAATTCATAATGTACCATTGCAAATGTATGTTTCTTCTTTTCGTTAAATAATTTAACACGATTGTTATAAAAAAAAATTATATAATATAAAATAGATAAGCAGTTTTTTTCTTCATCACAGTAATTCAACATCAAACGTAATTTTTTTTTTCAAAAAATACCCCCAATCATAAAATAAAAAATCAATATAATTTACAACCTTAACTATTTCAACAAATCAAATGTAACAAGCTTTTGACTCCAAATTTTATCATCTTTAAAATTATACAAATAACCTTTAATACTATATTAAAATTTTTTATCTAACTAATAAATATCTTATTGAAGGATTTCTTTACAATTTAGCTCACACACGCAACTTCTTGCAATTTTTTATGCAATATCCATTTCTCCCAATAAATAGTAATAAAATATTATGAGTGATTATAATAAGATACAGAAATACCAATTTCATTGTTTTGATGTACACATATTGCTTCTTTGATAAAATAATATAATATATTTAACATTTTTTTTTTCTAATTTAACATCTACATTCATAATGTATCATTGCAATTTTGTTTCTTCTTTTCTTTAAATAATTTAACACCATTGTTTTAGTTTTTTTTTTTTTTCCATATCATTCGTTGTGTGTAATTTTAATTCAATAATTGGTTTATATTTTAAATTTTCTTGTACCTTTGTATTTAATTTTGTGTACAAATCAAGAATGCATGCCTGCCTATATTAATATTGATTAGAGACGCATACTAGTTTATAATTGGTTCGTGATAATTAAATTAATAAAATATATTATTAATTATATTAATTTAATAATAAAAATAAGTAGAAATTTTTTTATTTCCTAGAAGCTTATATATGATACTCCTAAAGAGCAGCACTACTACTTACTAAATAATAACTTGTGACATTATCTGTTGCAATTAAATTGTTCTCTTTTTCTTCATTCATTAGTTCTCTTGCAAAGCAACGTTGCATCGAATTCTTGATGGAGAAAAGTTTAGCGCATACTTGAGCTTTTATTTTGAAATCCAAATGCACTACACTCGTGATTGGTTGTGAGAACAAGGACGATCGAGAAAAGTTTTAGCTCATAAATGAGCTTTTATTGTGCAATTCAAATACACTATGCTTGTGGTTGTGGAGCCTAGATAGACAAACATGACACCAAATCTCACGTTTAAAATCAAGTGTTTCTCATTCTCCTCCTATAATCTTTCACTTTAAGCACATTTTATTTTGTTTATATTCATTTCTTCTCTTTTATTATCAATGCATTAAATTTAAAAAAAAAATGTATAATCTATAATCTCAACAATTATAACAAAACCATTCCATCGTATCGTTAAACGATTCAAATTTATTCCACTCATGATCTAAACCCTTAAATTTGTATAATCATTTTAATTATAATATTAGTGACAACTCAGCCGATGGCAGGACAAGAAAGTCCATTTAATTTGTTAATTTTCTGTAAAATGAATTAAAACCAGATCGCCCCCCTTTCTATTTGAGTTCTTCATCGAACGTGGATAAAAGAACATGGAACCAGAATGGTAAGGTGTCGCGTCAAAGTGAAGTGGAGGTTTTAGTAGCTGGAAGGCCCCATAAATTGTCGTTTTTCGTCGTTTGGATTTTGGATTGCGCGGCCTTCCTCATGGTTATTGTATCAAAGGATAGAGATTAAAAAGGACCATTAATCAAGTACTAGCCAGAGCAAAGAGCAGGCGTCACATTCGATTAAAGCGAACACGCAAATAGCCTATAAAAGAAGGAATAAATAAGGTCTCCGCATAAGTAAACCAAACCAGCAGTACATTGCAACTCTAGTTTTCATCACTTGGTGCATTTAGAAACTAACTAGAGATCAATATTTCTATTCTAGCTTGATCAAGGCGTTTTCAACAAAAGCTTAACTAGTTCATTAAAATAATCGTTTCAGATCATTATAAATGAGGGCATCCTCATTGGAACTGCATACTTTCGTACGTGCCCCTTGCAACGCACCCCACACTGAAGAAAAATACAACAATGGTCAATTTAAAGTACGCGCACCAATTGACCATCTACACAAGTTTGAGCAACATCAACAAAGACACCAATCAGCACAGGAAAGCAAGTCATCTTCTCGCAAGAATGCAAACAAAAAAAGCCTGAAGATACTGAAAACATACGAAAAAACTGACGACTAAAACAAAACCAAGAAATAACAGTTGGAAGCAAAGACAATTTATTACAAATTGGAGCAAATCCATCAACAACATTGGAAAATAAGCCTCCAGCTTGAACAAGCACACAGTAGATAACACTAGTAATGTAAGATTCAATGCAATTACAATAAACATACTGTTTCAGTGAAAAAATATTTCTTCATCCTAATTAGAAGGTCCCTCTTATAATCTTCCTATATCATCTGAAAGCACTTCGTAGAAAATATGAGACAAATATACGCAAGCAACTACTATAAATTATAGCAGATCAACAAGCAGCGGTGTAAAATTTGTACAACTTAAAACAAAGAACATATAACTGGCTACATCACAACCACAACTGCAGACTCAACCCACATCCCTCATTAGGCTCACAGTGCTAAAACAGCCACCTCCTTTGAATTGCATTTTGAAAACCAATCAAAGGGAAGGCTTGCCAGAAAGAGGTAAAAATCATCTCAATCATCTGATGAAGCAGCAAAATATAACACCTTAAAGAAGCACATAGTGGTTTCTCGAGAACAATTGAGAAAAATATTAACTCAAAAAGGGAATCCCAAAGAGCCTAGGCTACCGCCATGGATAGTGCTTCCCATCAATGGTTCCCCTTTAGAGTATCAGTAACAATGATCTGCCTCATTGTGAACCACGTGAATAAGAGCCATTGCCCCTCAAACGGCTGTAGTCACCATCTCCTCTGCCCAAATACTGAGCACCAAAACGTCCCCTTCCCATGTCTGCTTGG
Source organism: Combretum micranthum (assembly GCA_024138025.1). NCBI lineage: Eukaryota > Viridiplantae > Streptophyta > Magnoliopsida > Myrtales > Combretaceae > Combretum > Combretum micranthum. Next base: position 2,150,192 of record JAMXBD010000045.1, read on the forward strand.
TAGCTGCCTCTACCCCTTCCCCGTCCTGACATTCATTGAATAGTGAAGGAATCAATAAACTAAGCAAACTTAGCCATTTACTGCAGACAGTAACAATGAACCATGCACTGAAAAGTGAAAAGAGAGAAAGAATAAGCCTATATTTTTTGGTTAATTAGAATAAGCCTATATTTGATACCCAATCATGTGAAAAAATGAAAGAAAAGCACAGAACCTCAACATTTACTAACTGACGTAACACAAAAAAATCATGCCTTCTCGATTTGGGGGGTTTAGATGTCGGTGTTAGGAAGGCAGCTGGGGATGGGGTGATCAGTAACAGATAGGACACTTTTTATGCCCAGAGGTAGTTTGTCCAATCAGGGTCAAGCCCTTTCATCAGAAAGAAAAGGAAAAAGCAAAGACTGCAATATTAAAATCAAAAGAAAATAGCATATTAGATCTGAAGAACACTATAAATAGCTGTAGTTTCTAGCAGTTAGAGGAAACCCTATAGAACTACAAGCAAATGTCAAGCACACTAAAGCAGCTGGAAAGCATAGTACAAAGGAACAGATGCTCCCCACCAATAATATGCAAAGCAACACAAGTTTCACAACTGAAAAGGAAATCCTAATGAACATAGCAAATATGAAACCAGTAGAGAGAGTTAAATGAAGGCCAACAGAAGCACATACTTCCTCCTCGAGAACTATTGCTGCTGTTTGCTCTCCTCTCCTCAATGTACACTGGCCGTCCAGCCAACTGAACAGGAGAAGCCTGCACATAGGAAAAATGTTTATTATGCTTAAAACAAAATGATGCACATCGATGTTGAGAGAAAATTGTCTTAAATATTTGATATTGCTCCATCAAGTCAAACCCAACACAATTTCTAAAAAGAATTTTGCATTTAGAAATTGGGAAAAAAAAAAAGTTAACAGTAACACAGAATAGAGTTGTACCATCAAAAATTTTTCTTTAGCTAAAGACATTATTAGGAACTAATGGCCAGTACCCTATAGAAGACTGATGGCTAGCATCATAAGCAAAGGACCGTTCAAAATCAGAAAAAAATGGGAAAGAGAGATGTAGGATCACAAAAAAAAAGCCTACCTTTAGTGCATTGTGGACACCAAGCATATCTTCAAATTCAACAAAGGCGTAGCAAATACCAATTTCCTGTATGTGAATACATTAGTGTCACACAAATCAAAAGAGAAATAACGCCAAGCGATTACCTTTCGAAATTTAATGGCAACCCCATCAGGCCTTATGCTGCCAAAGTTCTTAAAAACCTCCTCAATATCAGCATTAGTAACAGTCGACGGCAAATTCCGCACATAAACGGATTTTGATAGACCTGATTAAGTCAATCATGAAAATTCAATAAATAGCTCAATGATTCCAAAAAGACCAATTCATTTGCATGAATGAATCAAGAAAATGACCTTCATCTTCAATCAAACCATCTTCTGCAACTTCAGCACCTAAATCAGTTCATAATAAGAGGCCGAACTTGGCTGCTGAGCAGCTGGCTGTTGGTTGTAGCTCCAATCTGATGTAACTGGAGCAGTCCGGCTGAAAGATTGCTGATTAGGAACCGCTGATACTGAATGTCCTTGGGCAGCTCGCAACTGGAACACAGTGAGAAAAGGGGGGAGAAAAGAAAGAGAATGGAATCATGAGGAACCTTCAAATATCATCAGATGGGTGAAAACTCATGGAAAAGCCATATTCCTTCAAAATATATCACTCAACAGTGCTATGACCTTCTTGCCTCTTTCAAGAATGAACTATTGACAACTAATCTTATATCCAAGCAGGGAGCTTGGCCCCAAATAAATTCTTACCAGGGAAATAGGTAATAAAAATATGATTAAGAAGAAAAACAACCCAGAAGCAAATGAAATTTGATTTTGATTGGCATATCGATACTAGAGATAGAAAAACATGACAGAACAAGTTATTTAATTGTAGACTCCAGAAGCAAAGACAAGATAAATTGATTTTAGAGTGTAAACTTAATTTACCTATATGATTTTTTATTTTCCTCAATTCTTTATTAAGAGGCTCTTGGTGACGTGTGGGCCAATAAAAATTTAGCATATGTTTTCCCACATTTTGTTCAGGAAAAGGAAATAAAATGCTCAAAGGCCAATGAAATTCGTGTGAGGGAGAACTGCCCAAGTTTCACTGATATATGATACAAAAACAGCATTTTCAGCATAGTGAGGGGACCCATACTATAGAAGCATATGTCTTCTTCCGTGGCTCTTCCACATGTTCCTCCACTGCAACCTCTGCATCTACCGGCACAGTATTCAACGTTGGATGCGATGATCTTTCCTCCATATAAGCATTTTCCAATTGATGTTCGGGCTCAACTTCTTGATACTGCTGATGGTCTGGAACACTATACTCATCATCCTGAATGTGCTCTATATTCACTGAGTTGATATATTCAGTGGCCTCTTCCTCCAAAACAAAGTCTGGAACTGCCACAACCAAATAAAAGAAAAAATGAGACATAAAGTTTCCCAAAGGCAACAAACTAGCCAAGAGAATGATAAAGACGACAGAAACATTATCTTAACTTGTTAAACTTCTATATGGCATGCAAAAAGAAAACCTTCTTATGACAATTTTACTTCATTCCAGTCCACATCAACTTTGAAATCACAGGGCTTAATATGAATTGAGAACATAGGAAGGTTACCGGGCCCATCACAACACAGCACCAAGCCTTTGATATTTCTTTATTTCTTCTCAAACTAGACTCAGAGGGTAAATACTAGTAAAATGTTTGTGATTTGACCATTACAAGTCATTTATAAAGACCACTTAGAACAGATAACCTCCTCCTTTTCCCTTCTTCCTTGTTAAAGTACCACAAAGTTGATTAAAAAAGATACATTTATATGCTTATCTACAGATCAGGAATTTAGGAGTGCCTTCCAAGTGGTACTCTTATTTTCATTTTCTGCTTTTGATATACCTATAAACAATTTGAAAAATACTATAAAATTTCATCTTTGACATTCTGGATTTAAGGCAAAATAAAACTGTTGGTTAATTTAAGGTAAAATTAAATTTCAGTCCTTTCTTTACCATTTCTCACATCACATGTCCAAAATTTCAGCAATAAGCATGAATATTGAATAAATAAGAAACAGAATTGAAAAAAATAAATCCTAGCTTGTATACATAAATCCTAGCTGCTACTGCTACAGACAGTTGTACACATATTGATATATCCAGCAGATTATTCTACAAGACAGAATGAGAATCACCAAACCAAACTTGTTAACAAACCTACAGGTTTGGACCAACTTCTGCAGGGTTATTTGGCACTGTAAACAATCTTATGTCATAATATACATCCTAATCCTAATATACCTGTAAGGTTTCATAATTCTAGGGCTAAGCATCATCACCACCTCACTAGTGTACATGTGAACAGGCATAAGAAGAAGAAAGAAAGTTTTGTTAACCTACCAGCTGGCCAGCTTATCTGCCAGCTAGATGACAGCTAGCAAAGCCACCTTATTGCCAGCTAATTGACAGATAGTTAATTAAGCCTAGAGACTAGTGATGTACTAAAGTTGTAACAGTTAGTCTCATTCTGCTAGTTGGTTAAATATCACACATTGTGAACAGGGAAAGGACCTGTAAACTCTGGAGTGCTTCCATAGCAGGAATATTGTACATTTATCCCTATTTTTAATCAATAAAACTGCCTATTTGTCCCTGGACACAACCATGCCAAGTAATGATGAAAACCTGGCCCATCCAAGTATTATTCCAAAGCAGGCCAGCCAGTCTACAAATTTCAAAAGATAAGAAGAGGGTGGCAGAGGCAGGGGCCGGAGGTTGTCATCACTTATGGTCCCACACCAGGCACTTTTTACTTTATTTGATTATAAGTATTATCTCAACTTAGCACTAAAATGTGTATTGTATTACCAGGTGGCTCAGGCATAGGGCTAGACACCTCTAGCTGTGCATCAACTTTGTTTTCGGATATTGTCGGCGCAGGATGTTGACATAGTATCTCCTCATCGAAGAAGTGGAAGATATCATTAAGAACGAAATAACCCTGATCCTGAGGTGCAAGGAAAAAAGTTTGCACAAACTTCCTCCTGCCAGGAAAATCTTTTGTTTTCACCAAACCTGAAACCATCACCACAATTCCTCCCTTCCATGACTGCAGGAATTGATCGTCTTGACCTCAATTGCAGCTAGATTTATTGACAGAAGTAGGTTGTGGATTTGCTGCACAGAAAAAACAGTAAATGTGAAAAAATAAATATTAAATCAAGAAATGTTGAAAAGGCTAGAAACCTATATAAGAATATGTGTATAACAGAAACATACTAAATTAGCTTGGTTTCAATTTCTCCATTTGAATTCAAATGGACTGAACTGATTTGATGAAATATATGACTAAGATTAGCTCACAGCAAAGTGGACAGTCAAGATTATGGTAAGTCATCAATTGAGTGATCAACTCCAATATTTATTATTAACTCATGATTGCTATGTCATGAGATGACACCACATTTTTTGTTTTTCGCAACTAGTCTCAGCCATTAAATATCTCAAATGCACTAATCCAGTGTTATGGTCATCACTTTTTTAGCTTGTGTCTACAGTGTTTAGAGGGAGTATTGATTAAGACAGGATGGATCTTTTAAACTTAGATAGACTACAGCTTTCTTTTATTCACACAGCATTACTACAATACCAATCATACGAACGAATTCATAAAAATAAAACACAAGCACCAGCTTTTGAAAAGGAGAAAAAACAAACAACAGAACTTTAATTCAACATGATCAATCTAAAAAGCATAATGGCCTCCAAGCCATGTCATGATGACCCTTCGTTGTTTCAGCAGCTAATTTCAGCCGTTAAACATCTCAAAGGCACTCAGTCCCTTTCTCTTTTCGTTACTATTCCCACCCACCCATACCCCCAACCCCACCCCCCCCCCCCCCAAAAAAAAAAAAAAAAAAAAAAAAAAAATCCAAATTTGTTCCATTTAAGCAACAAATCACCAGATATTTAGAGGAAATATCCAGAGATAAGGCTACATCCTTCAAACTCACATCACATAGAATTCCCACTCTCAAACACGACTATTGCAAGACTAATCATTAACGCCCACATTCACACACATATAACAGTAAACAGTTCACATGCACCAAATCTATTGAAAAAAAAGTTTTCCACCTAGTAAGCGTCTAATGGAATGCCTAATTGACTACTTCCTGCTCCTTTTAATAACATTTCTCGGGCATGATCCTATCTCATAAAAACTAATGGCATTACATGATTCGCAAGAACATTGATTTCTCTAAGAATCCACCCTTTACTCTCGAAATATTTCTATAATCTGCATCAACTATACAAAGCCCTAACAATCTCGAACTCTTCGAGCGAAATAATAATAGACATAAAAAATAAATAAATAACTAAAACGCCATAAATAGTAATGAAGAATCAATGATATCAACGAAATAAGTAGTACAAGCATTGTGGAAGCCTCATCGGTAACATCGCCGTCGACTCGGACCATGGTGCTTGACTCGCTATAAAACTGATGAGTCAACTCAGGATGTTCTCGAAGAACCTTATAGTAGCGTCCGACGAAATACGAACCAACCTGAAACGCAACGCAAACGCATTTCAATCTTTCAGTTACTAATTCGATCAACTTAGAGAGAGAGTACAAGAAAAAACAAACCAAATCGTGTCTAGGCACCTGAGTCGCCGTGACAGAACCTGGAAACGACTGGCGGACATGTTTGGATCGATGAGAAGAGAAGATAGGACTTATAGATTAGAGAAGATGCATGAAAAGGAGAAGATGAAAGTAGCAGTGTATGAGAAGATAAGATGGTTTCGTCTGCAGATCGATAAAAGGAGCTTTCCTTTCGATTCCTAAAACCCTAAAAATCCCAGACTCGAACTTGGACTCGGAGTAGGGCTTTTAAATGAGTAACGAGTGGACTCACTCTTTAAGACTGAGTATGGAGTAATGAGTTACTTATTTCTAAAAATATATATAACTTTTTGTGGGAAAAAAAAAAATCTAATAATACCTGGGAGACGCCAAAGGATTAGGAAAAAAAAAATAGTAATACTTTTAAAAAAAGTTATACAAATACGGCAGGAGGAAGAGTAATTTCAAAAGTAGATAAGTTAACATAATCAGTAGAGTTACTGACTTTACCTTATATATTCAGTTTTCATGTTTAATAATTTTTTATCTGTCTTTAACGTTTTCTAATTTTTTTTAAATAAAAATTAGGATCTTTATCAACTCCATTGAAATTTTTGCCCTCCTCAACATGCCTCACTATGATAATAATTTAATGAAATAATAAAATGATGCATTTAATTATGTAATAAATTAAACGGGTCGAGTTCGGGTTGGGTCGGATTCTTGGATACCCAATTTATAATTGGGTCGGGTTTGGGACAGGATGACCCGACCCGTTTACATCCCTAGTGGGGTTGGCTCATCTGTTGAAGAAGCGAGGTCGTAAGTGATCGGTTTTATTTTTGGGATTATTTTTTGCCTAATAGGAATTGTATAATTTTTTAAAAAATTATTATTATTTTTTTCTTAATCCCAATGCCAAATTAGTGGTAATATAGAAAATTTATAATAAAATAAATATATATGTATTAGACATATGTTTGTTTACCAATCTGTATAAATATTGATATAAGATTATTGTTTATCATGCGATATTACCTTCCTCACACATATTGCATGTCTTGCCTATAATTTTTGTAATTTTACAAACATGTATAAACTTTTTAGCAGTAGTGAATCACATATTAAAGATTTAACTTTCTATTTCTAATAAATCATATATTTAACATGCAATCTTATAATGTACTATAGTTAACAAAGACATTCGATTTATTTGTAAAAAATAGAATCTCGTCCTCTAAAATAAGAATTTGCATTGATATTTATTTAAAGTAAATTACACCGGAATGTCTCAATATTTAGGATTATGTTCATTTGAGCTCCTAAAGTATCGAAAAGTTTAAAAGAACGTTACAATGTTGTAGAAATTGATTAATTAAGATAGCAACATTTAGAGAAGTAGATCGAATGAGGTTCTCATTAACACGTGTAAAAGGATAAATATTCAATTAAAACTAAAAAAAAACCCTTCTTCTAAAGTATTCATTGACATGTATCAGTAGGAAAAGATATTTAATTAAAACTCAAAAGACACTTTTTTCAAACGTGACCTCTTTTGAATTTTTTGAAACATTGGAATCTTAAATTAACTCACCCACAAATGTTTGGACCTTTTAGGATAATTTACTCTATTTACTTAAATAAAATTGTGATTTGTGTTTAAATAATTTTATTTTGTGCGATTGGTAGACACATGTTATATCAATAAATATACATGGTTGAAAAACTAACGATTCTATAAGTTTACAACCTTATGAGGATCTTTCAAGATGACTCATCTAAAATCCTTTTAAGAAAAGTCTTATAATTTTAACTGAGTCTACAAATAAACTCGGTAAAATCTCATATTTTTAATTGATTTTACAGATTTCATCTATTTAAGTTAAATAGACTAATAAAAAAAGATCTCTCTCTCTCTCTCTCACGCACACACATGCACACATCTTTATTTAGCATTTATAACCTTCATTTGGCTACAAAGTTTATGAGAGAAATTATTTACTTTATTTATTAGTTATATTAGCCTTTAATTTATAACTTTTTTAAAACAAAATAGTAGAAAAATATTTAGTTTCAACTCTTCTTACCTTTTTTCTTTTCATGTTATATTATGAATTAAGAGTGATGAAAAAAGATGACTTATTTTCTTACTTATTTCAAGCTTTTTATGATTGTTGTAAGTATATTTATAGTTTTTTCAAAGTCATTTTATATAAGTTGTAGAAATTCACATTGCAACATTTCAATTTTATGTTTTGATTCTACAAACATTTTACAATTATATATATAGATTCATGAACTTAACAACCTTATGTCTATATAATAACTAATTTTTTTTTATGATAAGAAAGAAAATAAACGGTAACACTTTCTAAATTTAAACAAAAAAAAAAAAGATTAATGCTTTGATTCAATATTGAAAATTAACCTTCAATTTACTTCAAGTAAGAAAAGGAGATTAACATTATGCAGAGGATCATCATGTATTGCAGATGGATGTTATCACAGCTTTATCTTTAACATGCTACATCAGTATATTTTATAATAGTATAAATATATATATTTTTTTTTGCATCATAGATATGTTTAAGAGATTAATCATAGGGTATTTGAAGAATTAATGATTAAAAAATTTAGATAAACCCCTAATCTTAGTATAAGAATTGAGGTTTCATTGATAGATGGATAAAATGTTTACTTACCATGGATATTACTAAACAATAAAGCAAAGATCGATAGGGCACTTGCAAGCAATTAATATTACACACAATAACCCATGCGTGTTCGCACTCGCAGAGCAGGGTGTCAAGAGTAACTACTTTCAAGGAAAGAAATTTTATTCAAACCAATAATAATGAGTTCATGACCAAAAAGAAAGAACTATCTTTAGTAGTCCAAAAGAGAAACAAAATATCAATAAATTACCAAAATACGTCTAAAAAGACCCTACTATAAAAACTTCATGAAATAAATAAAGTAAGAAAAACTATGCATCTTTGTGTTCAACATGACATTCAACACAGGATGTGTTCATCATTTGTGTACTCTAACATGTGAAGAAGAAACGCGCAATTTTGGCTTGTACATGACCTTGATCTAGGTTGTGTACTTCGGTCGTGTTGTGTTCAAAAGGTCTACACGACTGAAAATATGAGTCGTGTACTCTAATTGTGTTCAACATAGTAGTTCCTTTCCTCTTTATGTTCACTTCTGTTCTCAACACAGGCTTCAACACAAGCCATGTTGCCACTCGTGTAGGAATTACAATCTTCTCCTATGCTCAAAACGAAGTAATTCCTTTCAATACAAGTGTGATTATCATGTAAGTTATTGCAATAATTATCTTCACTTATGCCCCAATCTATCTTCAAGTACCCTAAGTGCAAGATTCCACAATCTCTAACTCTTGCACTTGTAATTGGACCTATAATTTGATTCCCATCATCTCCTCAGGTTTGTTGAAAATTCACCCTCAAATTTGGTGGCTCTTCAATGTGGTCCTTATTCTCTAGAGCATATGGAGAAAGATCTGTAATATTAAATGTAGCTTATATGTCATAGTCACTTGGAAGTTTAAGATGATAAGCATTAGTATTAATATTCTCAATGATGCAAAAATTTAGATCTCTTTGTTAGGAAACTGTTCTTTCCCAAGATATATCCAAACCAAATCCCTTGGATTAAATGAATTTAGCTTGTTGCTCTTGTGTCTTCTTAAGACAGTCAAAAGTATTTTCATGAACTTTTGAACCCCTTTAGCTCATTTAACCCCACTAATGCTCTCTTCTTTTACTATTAGTTTGGCTACCAAATCCATAGGTATAGTAGGATTGAAGCCATACAAATATTTCAAAGGAGACTTACTAGTAGAATTATGTGTAAAGCTATTGCAAGAAAACTCAATAATACGAAGACATAAGTCATAATCAATGAGATTTTTGTAAACTATAGCCTTGAGCAAGACTCCTAAAATAGAATTGAAAATTCCATTTGTTCATTTTTTTATGGATGATATAAAGTATAGTACATTGGCCTTTTCTATAAGGTCTTCCAAAAAAAAAAAAAAAAAAACTCAAGAACTTCACAATCTCAATTTGAAAGAACTCCATAGGGCACACTATGCAATGTCACTATTTCTTATAAAAACAAGTTAGCAATATACATAACATCATCTGTTTTATGAAATGGTACAAAGTAAGACATCTTGCTAAAGAGATCAACGACCACCAAAACAACATCTTTTCCTCTCGAGGTCCTTAGTATCCTAATACAAAACCCATACCAATATCGACCTATAGTTGCGTAGGTAATGGCAATAGCATCTATTCTCCCCACGGCTCTTTCTTTTTCTTAGTCTTTTTACATACAACACATCTTTTGAAAACTTTGCAAACATTTTTCATCAAAATTTTCAATAAAAAAGCTCTGTTGATAAATCTGATATTCTTTTCGCCCCATAATGACCATACAATCCTCCCACATGGTCTTCTCACACCAATAATTCTCTAATGAAGCCACTTGGAATACAAAGTTTTCCTCCCTTATATAGAAATTCGTCTACTACACAATACCTAACAAGTGTCTTCCCATCAACACATCATGTCACAATGGGACCAAAGAAATCATCACCGACATATTGAGCCTTCAACCATTCAAATTCCAACATCTTAACTTGAAATGAAGTAATAAAAGCATACCTATAGGACAATGTATCAGCAACTACATTGGTGTTTCCCTTCTTATATTTGATCACATATGCAAGACTTTCAAAAAACTCTACACAATTAACTTATCGCTTCACAAACACATGTTCGCTCTTAAAGTACTTCAATGCTTCGTGATCAATATATATAATAAATTCCTTCAACAATAAAATGTGACCACACTATAAGTGCTCAAATTAAGGAATATGAATTGCTTTTCATAAGCAGAGTAATTTAGTGTAGCATTACTTAACTTTTCATTAAAGTATGCAATCGAATGACTCTCATACATTTGATGCATCACATTTTAATCCAAATGTTTTTCTCAAAATCATGTAGTATAGTTTGGGATATGGTGTTATAGCTAATTTCAACTTATCAACTAGAGCAACAACAACCACATTGGTGCAACTCCCTCCTTCAATGATAAATGCATGTAAATTTCCTTTCACCCTACAGGTATCGTGGAACAAATTTTCCCTCTGCTCTTCTTCAATAAATTGAGAGATGTTAAAAGCTTATCTTAACACATTGATGCTCATGTATTGATCTTCTATCTATTCTTCATAATTCTTAGCATCTACCTCAACATAATAGGTATCCAAGGCTTCTACAAAATTATCTAACTCACCAGATTCATCACATTCACCATCACTAACAATTTCCTTGCAAATACTCATCATCACCCTCTAATTAGGGCATTGAAATGTAATGTGCCTAAACCCTAAACCATGGTTGTTAAACTTGAGAGTCAACTTATACATTTCTACGAGTTTATGAGTTAGTAAGGCTATTTCAATTCAACTTGCAAACAAAATTGTACCTGGAACAATCTCGTTATAGATTTGCAATTCTACATTGTAGAATCGTATGTAGAATTGCTGCAAACTCACTATAAACTCACAATTATGCATAAATAGAGGTATTTTTAGCATAATAATATATGTTTGAATAATGAGTCTATAAATTTCATTTATCAATGAGTTGTAAGTAAAATTGTACTGAATTTCTTTATTTGCGTCATTTATTTTAAAGTTTTATTAGTAAAATTAGTAAATCTACAAATTTTACAAGCAAATTTACATGGTTGCAAAATCTTATAATTTTGCGTTCCAATTCTATGGACACCCTAACAATTAGGATCTTGAGTCCCTAGACACTTGAAAGGTTTAATTGTGTGTGGGTTCCTCACTCGATGTACCTGTTCTATCTGAATCTCCTTCATTGACATCAAAAGTATTCTTACCCTTGTCATTAGTGCTCTTCTCTCCTTTAATAAAACTATTGAAATCTCCTTTATCACTAGACTTGTTAGAAGTCCCTCTATAAGATTTTATACTATGGAATTGTAAGGTTTTTTTAGAATAAGTGTCAAACATACCTATTATTGGATGACTTGTAAAGATAGTTCAACCTGTGCCTCTCTATCTTGAAGGCTAGCTGGATGGCTTTGTCGAGTGTATCATACCTATGGAACTCTGCAATACAAGCAATATCATATTTCAACAATGTAATAAATCTTTTTACCATCTGTTCAAGGGACTTAATAACACCACTTCTGATTATCAAAAACTTAAACTCATATGCATATTCATTTACACTCTTACCCCCTTGCCTCAAAAATTTGAGGCGCATGAAGAATTCATGTCAATAATACTTTGGAATAAACCTTTTCATTAACACTCTCTTCGTCTCTTGCCAAGTTCTAATCTCTTCCCCTCCACGTTTTCTCATAATATTCACCAAATTCTTCACCCATAAAGTGGTACACCCTATAAAAATGAATGGTTGTCGGTCAAACTCATACATTTTCTTCAATATCACAACATATAAACAACCCCTCTACTTTATCTTCCTAATCAAGGTATTCATCAGGCGAACCACTTCTCACAAAGTAAGATATCTTCAAAACATGCTCTAAATGCTTAAGAAGCCTAAATTTCCTAGCTTGTATTTGATTACCAACATTATTCTCTCCTCCTTCTCTTTGAGCATTTTGAGGTGGTGTAGGGTTTTAACCTGATTATTAAAATTGTGTAGTAATTTCTTGAGACATCATAGTAAACTATTGCATATGTTGTCAAGTGCCATCAAGGGGTCATCATTACAAGTCATCATATCTCCACAGGCTTTGCTCATCATCTCCACAATTACCTTACATGCTTTCGTTTAGCATGTTTTCTCTCTCCATAAATAGAAAACCTTATAGAAAACCTTAAATTTGAATTCACATTGCACAAGCCCTAGGTTTCCAATCACACCACACAAACCTTAACCGTGTAAAGACACATAACAATAGCATAGACACTAGCCCTAAGCATGCTATAATATTAATAAATATAATGTGTTTATAAGATAATCACTAGGTATCTGAAGGATTAATAGCTAATTAATCCATATAACCCCCAAACTCAATATAAAAATTAGGGTTCGTTGATAGATAGATAAAACATTTAATTACCTTGCATATTATGGATTAAGAAAGCAAAGACCAATGGGACACTCACAAGAAATTAATATTACACATAATAACCTACGCGTGTCTGTAGTCACCACATTCAATAAGAAGCTTGATTGATAAGAATAGGGTTTCGATAGCTCTCCAAAAAAGTAATTTTATTCAAAGCAATGACATGAGTTCATGACAAAAGAAAATACTATTTATGGTAGTCCAAAAGACTAATAAAATACCAACAAATTACTAAATTACCCCTAATAAAGATCCTACTAAAAAGACTTAGCGAAATAAATAAAATAAGAAAAATTTGGTGTCTTTGTTTTTGCCATCCATGTACTATGATGAGTTAAGAAGAAACGCATGATTTTAGCTTGTAAACAACACCAGACATGGTCGTGTACTTCTTTTGTGTCGTGTTTAGAAGATCTACATGACTGAGAACACGGGTCCTGTACTTTTGTCGTGTTTAGCACAGTAGCTCCTTTCCTCTTTGCATTCCCTTTATTCTCAACATGACCTTCAATACAAGTCATGTTTCCATTCGTGTAGTAAATACAATCTTCTCTCACACTCAAAACAAAATAATTCCTTTTAATACAAGTGTAATCACCATGAAAGCCATTGTAAGAAGTTATCTTCACTTCCTCAAGCTCTAAAATATTTTCAAGTACTCTAAATGCAAGATTCCTAAATTTTCTTACTCTTGCCTTTATAATTGGACATATAGCTTGATTCCCATCAATCATTTTATATGACGCTAGCATTTTTTTTAATCACTTAAATTCGTTATTTAAACTTTTCTAAATGTTTATCCTCTCTAATCAAATTTTCCCTAAAGATATATAATAGCTCTGATCCTTTAATATGGAAAAAGTTTCGGTAGTATTGATACACTCTGTGAATTAAGTAATAGTATATAAATACTATAAACTTATGACATGTACATAGTTTTATGAAAACTAGATGCTATCGTCATTGTTTGCCCAAAAAGTTTTGCTACTTGCATGTTACTCACCTAAACATATTGTATTAGTACGATCATTTTTCCTCAATTAGATGTAGCACTAGTTGAATGTGACGATTATAGTTATTCAAGCTTTGACTTTTGATGGCAGGTAAATATGAGAGGTGAAGTGGTAAGTAATAACCTAAAGGAGACGTGAAGTCCAACAAAAACAAACTAATAGCAAATCGAACCTAACTAAATTATATTTGATATATTTTTTTTTGTTGCAAATTGGTTTAAAATTTTTTCAAGCAAATCCAATTTGTAAATTCGTTATTAGCCTGGAGGAATAAAGCAAACCAATTCACAAAATCAAATCAAATTGTTTAAAAGGAACAAAAAAAAGTAATGTTTAGCTTAAGCTGTATAAGATTCTTTTCATTTATACTCATTATAATATATATATATATATACATATTTATTTAACTCTTATTATTGTAATGTATAAATTATATAAAGATGTTTATTCCAAATATATGGTATATGCTAACTTTTTCAATAAAATTAATATTAATGCATAGTGTTTAGTTGCATAAAAAATTACTTTATTTATCTCTTATATGATTTAATACTTGTTATTATTCAGTGAATTGGGTACCTTTTATATAAAATTCATGCTATGCAAATATGCTTTTTTAAAATTACAAAATATGTTTCAATCTTACATAAAATCAAACCAAACCAAAATTTTATAGTTTAAAAGTATTCATAATACAAACCATACAATTTAAAACCAAACTACATTCTAATGGCTTGATTTGGTTTAAAGAGAAAAGCAAAAACTGTACCCAATCACACACTTCATGGTGGTGATGGTCAATTGTCCTAAAAAATAAAGAAAATAATAAAATCATTTTCCTTAATATATTCCTTAGCTAATAATCAACTTCGTTAATAACTAGCCGATATTATTGTAGAGGGTCTAAAAATATATGTAATTATCATTTATTTAAGCTTAATCGTGGGCAAGCTAATATGTCTAAATAGGTTTGATTCATTTACTAAGATAACTCAGAGAGATTTGGCTTAGTAGACTCGAAATAAGATCATTAGATCAATCCATCTATATACACAAAAGATGGCTACTGGTCTTAGCCCATAGCAAGCTCATTTAAGACAAGCATAAAATGAGCTTACTCCATCTCATCCATCAATTACTAATATGATTTCATGCACATGGTCGTTGAAATTGCAAGTTAACTATACAATTAAGCGGGTTTATGATTCGATAACTTTTTTGGTAATCGAAATGGATATAAAATAGTTTATGCATAGGCTTTAAGATGAATTATGAATTTAGATGTACTATTCTACAAGTTTTACATGTATAATTTTGTACCAATTCTATCAATTTTATATATTCCAGTGAATTGTAAAATTGTGAATTTGATAACCATGCCGATGACCATCATCCCTTCTAAGTAGCTATAAGCATTTTATCACTTCTCTTCGTTTGTAACTTCCAAAGAAAGGGGACACAAACACACACACACACAAATGGAATTCCATTGAGGAAGCTCTGCTCTTAAGAATTAAATTAAGTAAATTCAGCAAGTATCACTCTAATTACTCAAGAACTATAAGATTGTCATGCGAATCTCTCCAAGCTCCTTTGTTTATCACTTCTGCCTTTTAGATGTTAAGATTGCTTGGTACTCTCCATATTATTCTCTCTAAGTTAGCCGACCATGTATCATCTTCTTATCAATAACCTAAAAAATCATGTGTAAAAAATGGGTTCAAGTGGAACACATATGAGCACCACAACCATAACCCCATTTACTATTATAAAACAAGTATATAGACTTTATGATCATTAGAGAATGTGGTTTGATAAATTACTTTTATCCATCCGTTATTTTCTATAATTTTCCTCCAATTTTGAGGAAAAGGAATAGCACTAACAAGAAAATGTTTAAATTTATTTCTTGCGATTTTCTCTTATTTTCACTATTTATGTCACACTTATATAGAAGAGCATCTTAATCTATTGTATATTCATTATGCAGCATTCATACGTAAGGCTCCCTCTTACGTTTTCTAACTTCAAATGCAATTATCCGGTAATTAGAAAAGTAAGGTCCATTAAAACATTATATACTCGTGCACGCCATCAAAACATAATTCACATGCATACTTATAGTTAATTCACATTAAAGCAATCCAATATACTCCTGACACCCATGACTTAAAGTAGCTATGACTCCTCAGTACATACATATACAAATACACAAAGTTAATGCAAATACTCTCCAACGCCATAAAATAAATAAAAAAAGGATCCCATTTGTAAACATTACCATCCCCTCCATTAGTATAGCTTGTCTATTATGACGTTATCTACTTCATTATAGTCTCCTCTTAGTAGACAAAACTTCTTCATTCAGTAGTTAACAACCCATCAACTGGCAATGCATTCACACGTCAATATCAACACCCACTTTATACCATCACATTGAGGAAATCATGTGTTTAATATATATTTTAAAAAATTACATAAAAAAATTTAGAGTAAAATAAATATCATATTACTATTGTTATATTGCATAATGGCCATAGGATATAAGGTTGGTATGTGTTGGCTATGCAATACAAGTATTATATAGTGTATCGTATTACTAAGCGGCGATATATGTGTGGGATTGTATCGCTTACATTAGATGTGATACGTGGGTCACCATATGCCACTTTACAAATTCCACCTTCATTTTGCCCAATTTTTACATGTACCTATAGATTTACTTGTTACATGACATTTATATACATCAGACATCTATTTTTTCATCATCTCATTCCTTACTTCATCTAATTGTCAGTCAACATTTGATCAATTACATCTTGTTTCAATAATCAACTCCACCACTCTGTTCAATTATCAATCAAATTTCAAATTTTCAATAGTATCTCATCATCATTTAATTCAATATAGGTAAACCAACTAAATAATGATAAATAGACAGTATCAAAGCGTCATGAAATACAAAACAAAGTAAATGTATTTACAAGTTATTTATTTACAAATGAATCCTATTCAATTGTCTATGTTTTCTTTCTTTTTGTAATGAAAATTCTCTTAAGTTGTTCTCCTTTGGATCTTTTTGTGCAGATACATCACTTGGTCCTTCTTCATCCATCCTCATAGGATGAGGATTCATCTGCAAAATATATTGTAGTTGTATTAGAAATTATTACATTACGCATTTAACTATATAATGAATCAACATTATTTTTGTTATATCTGTGATACTCCCTCTCCTATGTTTGATGATACTGGACAATCTAGTTTCATAGGAGCCGAAGGAGTGCTCAACTCTGATATTCTCTCAGTAGGTGTCTGAGAGACGTCAAATCAAACGAAGGGGCCTCTATATCAGCTAGAGTCATACTATGAGATGAAGCATCCGTAATAGTCGATGCATCTATATGTAGAGGCTAAATATGATCAAAATGAATAGGAGGATGAGGAGAAGGATCTGCATCAGGGTCTACAGGTGGATATATGGGAACATCTAAAGCATCGTCTACAAGTAGATGTGGATGTGGAACTGGATCAACATGTGGATGCATATCCACATCATCTTCTATCAACTAACCATGATCTCGTGCTCGTCCTCGTCCCTGTCATCGCCCTCTCCCCCTCCCTCTCCCTCTCCCTCTCCCTTGTCATTGTATAGCCTCTTGATTTCGCTCTTGTTGATCTAGGTGCAGTAATCTAACTCCTCCATATCCATGAAATCTATTGATCCCCAGATCTGCTAGAGCATGCATCTTCTCTATATTTATGTATAGGGATGTGTAAAAAATCGAATGTTTAGGATAACCGAACCGAAACCAGAAAACCAATCCGAAAAAACAGTTAACCAATCCATCGGTTTCAGTTTAGGATTAGTATTTTTAATTTTTTCGGTTTTTGGTTTCGTTTGGGTTTTTAGATTCTACAAACCGATAAATTCGGTTAACCGATCCGTAATTATAAATATATATTTTATAATATACCCATATAATATTTTTTTAGTGTTATCAATATGAATTATGTTAAAATGAATGATTCAGATAAGAAGAAACAAATGCATATATGTTTGAAAATTGCA
Organism: Combretum micranthum; assembly: GCA_024138025.1. Lineage (NCBI taxonomy): Eukaryota > Viridiplantae > Streptophyta > Magnoliopsida > Myrtales > Combretaceae > Combretum > Combretum micranthum. The sequence goes on from JAMXBD010000045.1 coordinate 2,168,157, forward strand.
ATGGTGATGTTTGATTGAGATTTTGTATTGAGCTCAATTGATCAAGGTTGATAAGAACATATGAGTAAAAGGCTATTATGATGATTATCTTGATGGAACCTATATATATTGACAACTATTTTACATGTCTTACATTCTTAATTTATAGTTTTTAATATAATTATACAAAAAAATAATTTATTTTTTTATGGACATATTGAAAAATATGATTAACTGCAAATTTGTATAACCATTATGCTAAACGGTTAAAAACCAAAAAAATTAACAAAAAAAACGATTAACCGTTATAGCGATTAACCATTTATAATGGATCTGTTTAGGATCAGGATATTGAAAATCCGATTATTATGGTTAGGATAAAAAAAATAGGGCCACAGACCGGTTAACCGAACCTTGAATACCCCTATTTGTGGATCCCCGGATCCTGGAAAATGTATCTACCTGCACATTTATATGCAATAACAATAAGTTATGATGATATATTAATATTTGGGCATTTATTTTAGATATGAAACTTACAAGTCCAGCCCATAATGTTCCTGAGCAGCTGATATATCTCCTGTGATCCTATGAGACCGGTCTTAGTGGTTAACAGAGACCATGGATGGTAGTGTATCATCATGCTATAGTTGTACGAGTCTCTATCGTTTGTCATCTCATTAGGTGATAAATCTAGCATGTTTTATTCTCCAGTCCTCCCCTGATTTGCCCTTAAGATCCATAATATGTATATTATCTGAATCTGTCTCACAATCTTATGGGATGCTCTGAATATCACTAAATTGTCTCATAACCCTATCTGGTAGGTGCATCTCCATAATGTGGAAGTAAATCATGGGTACTCTGCTTATCCAGATATCACTCCCCTCTCCACAAATATCTGGCAAAGACTGTATCATCTTTGGAGTATAAAGCATCCAACATATCTGTATAGAGATATAAAATCATTTGAGTATATGAAAAATATATTACACATAACTTTTGGAAAATTAAATTTTAAAAGTATGACATACCTATGAGGGGGCTAGAGATCAAGCTCTTCGCGGTACCAATGTAGTACATATGTAGAAGTCTGTGTGACATCAAAGACGTCATCCCATCTAAATGCAAGAGGACGTCTCTGATCCGGTACACACGTGAGGGTCAGACAAGGGGCTATATGAGGGAATTTATCCAATGCCCATATCTGCAAAAGTATAGAAGCACCTCCCATCTCATCGGTACCTGCTCATGCAGCTCTACATAGATATTTGTATAAAAAAGCCAAGCAAGCTGATCCCCAATTGTATGTCCTATATGTCCGGAAATCCTCTGACAGTGGCAAAAACATTAAATACGAGGCTGGATGACGTATCAGGCAATAGGATCCCACCTATTAATAAGAGAATGTATGCCCTCGCATGTCGCTGGATGGCAATCTCATAGGCTTGCTTTAGTAGTCCCCATAATAGTATCTCTTTAAACTATGTCATTTTCAACCTCTGACCACTAAACATATTACTATCTGGTCTGACTCTAGTAAGTGCTTACACTGATCATGCCATATATGTGCAGGAGTCCTTGTCACTTCCTGCCCATCTATAAGCAATCCAAACTGGATACAATGTCCTGTAAAGTCAGCCCAACCTCTCCATGTGGCATATGGAAGGTGTGGGTCTCTGGTCTCCATCTCTTTACCAGTATAGTAATCAAAGTTCAATCTAGCATGATAAATGGTAGACGGGCTATACCAGAAAATCTAGCCTACTCAAGATAGAGGCCTATGCGAGGATCATATGCAGCTCTCATCCCCTCTAGATTCTTCAATGATGCCTCACCTCATCTGCATATCACGATTCTATGCTTCTACAAAAATTAAATAAATTATAAATATATTGATAAAATGAATAGATCAATTATACAAATATTTTAGCCTTGTTTTATACCTCTCCATCCCATACAATCCGTGACCCATATGTCTGCTATTGGGTCAACAATGATCTATCAACTAGTCCTGGATCCATCTGTACAAAGTAAAGTAAAGACTTGTTAGTTTCCTTGACAAAAATTATCTTAATATAGAGTAGTCAATCAAATAATATAATTATATCATAACAATTTAAAAAAAAAAAAACATTATGAATTTGTTATTCTTAATTTTTACCTAATTGTTTGGACAAGTTCTTTTATTGTGTCCTTTTTTTTCTACATTTTCCACAAGTATTATTGGTAGGTTTCTCCTTTAAGTCCATTTCATTGTGGAATCTGCTTGTTTTTTGTCTTCCTTTTTCTTTAGGATTTTCATAGTGTGGATGTATACATGGCATATCTTCCACATCTACACATGTTCACCTATCTCCTAGAGGCTGAAAATTGCTCGAGTAACAAGCTAGTTGATTCTCCAATGAAATCATCTTTCAATTTTTTACATGGGGTCCATTTTCACGTGTGTCATGGCTACAAAGGTATGGGAGCAGGGTATTTTGAATGTTTGCCACTTATTGAGAATATTCATCATATGATAATGGCCATACTTTTTTCCATAATTTGTAAAATAGACCCCTGTTTGCACCTCAAAAGTGCCAGTCGTTCTGCTAAATGTAAGGATCTTATTTCAAATAGCTGCTCCTCTCCATCTTTCTATCTTAGTTCTAACTCATTTAAGGTGAGTTTTTCCTTTACTTATAGCCTTGTGGGCTTCATTATGCCTTTTTATCAAAATAACCAACATAATTGTAGAAAATTTTCATAATCAAGGTTGATACAGGCAATGATCTTGCACCTTTCAATACTGCGTTGCAACTTTCACTGAAGTTTGTTGTCATTTGACCATACCTAAAACCCCCATCATACACTCTTGTTCACTGTTCAAGTGGTAAGCTTTCAAAGTAGTTTGGAGCTGTTTTGTGTCTCTTCCTTATCTCTTCCATATAGAATTGATATTTTCTTTCTTGTGTTTGAAATCCCACTACTGTTATTAGCTTCTTCAAATATTGATTTTTGTATTTTGTATTGAAATTGCCAGTAACATGTCTTATGCATATCCTCTATTGTGCAAATGGGGGTTGCCATCCAACATTCTTATCATTCAATGCTTTTATTATGCCCTTGTATCGGTCTAATATAAGACACAATATGTGATCATCATTGCGCGCTCCTTTAAGGTATCTTTTTAGCTTTTTCAGGAACCATGACCATGTGTCACTTGATTCCTTATCCACCAATGCAAATGCCAATGGAATAATATGATTTGTTCCATCTACACAATATGCAATCAATAAATTATGTGGATATTTGCCATACAAAAATGTCCCATCAACACTAACTATGGGCTTGCAATGTCTAAAGGCTTCTATGCAAGGTCCAAATGCCTAAAACAATGTAGCAAATACCACATCACTATCACTTTCTGTTGATTATGCTTTCCATGCAATACGCGTAGGTAGGTTTGTTCTTTTGATAGCAGCCATCAGTTATGGCAATTCATCGTATGATCCATCCTAATTTCCATACATTTCTTCAATCGCTATCCTTTTCACCCCCTAATTTTCATCCTAAACTTTCCTTGTCGATATTACATACCCATAAGCGTCCTCAATCTGTTGCCTAAGAGTTGAGATATTAACATTAAGGTTATTCTTCACTTGCCCCATGAAACATCGAATCATGAATGTTTGATCAAGAGTGGATGATCCTATCTAAAGCTCCTATTTGTGCATGTGTATAGACCATCAACAATGGTAATCACAAAGTCGACATCCCAATGTTTTTAGCGTGCACGAAGTCGCCATTCACAATTACAAGTCGTCTTGGCTTCACAAAAAACATCACATATATTCTTATTTGATTCTATCACAATGAAGTTATAGTGATTCTTTATGTGTCACATTTTCACTACATAGACTAAATCGGCTTTAGTTTTAAACCTCATTCCAGCATTAAATTCATTACCTAAAGACAGGTCTTTAGATTTAAGAAATTCTTCCTCATAAGATGCGTAGCCGTCACCAACATCCATATTACTTAGGAATAGAATAGGATCTTGGAAAGATGAACTTTCACTAGTTTGTTGGTCTACTTGAACACTTTCTACAACAATGTCTTCTTAAAGAAGTTCATTTTTCTTTGGAGATTCATGTTTGTCACTCGATGTATCAATCTCAAATGGCATCTCATTCTTCTCATCTTGATTCTCTTGAAATATTACTTCGTATTCTAAATCAGTTTCTTGTAGGGTCTCAATGTCATTTGCAATGTAAACATTTTATTCAACTTTTGACATTAAACTATTGCTCCTTTCTATATTTGTTTGGACATTTGTAGGCTCTTGTGTCACTAGTCTTTTTGGTATAGCTAGTTGATCTACTACATTTTTCTCCACAAGCATGGTTAATATATTTTTAACTTCAACGTACAGTTGTTGAAGGCCTGTCGTAGCAAATGCCTTTGCAATTTCAATTAAAGCTTCAACATCCATATCAGTACTAATATCTTTCAGCATGACTTCTTTGTAAGTTGGACTATAGATCGATACTTGCTTGTGGTACATTTCAGCTTTGCTTCTTCTAGTATCCATTCCCAACAGTTCACATACCATGTTCAAGAGATCGATGTAATTAGTATCCATCCTTACTTTCATATTCCTCAGCGGTCCCTTATCATAATATGGTCCATCCTGACCTTACAAAATCTTGCCATTATCAAAAAAAGAAATTATGACATAATCTACCATTGCTATTGTTCATATAGACATACAATAGCATAAGATAGATCAGTCATGTTAGTTGTGTAATATTAGATAATCAAAGTGCATATATGATATGCATGATTATTCATTACTTTGTAATTTCCAATTGCTATTGTCCATTATTCAATATAATTCCTATGATCAAATCAGGCTTATAATGCGTTCACTAGTGTTCCAATCCTTTCCTAAGCCAATCCAACTCTATTACAAATGTAGTGCTTTTCAAAACTTAAAACAAATTAAATAGTACATCATGGTCTAAGAAGTTCTAATTTTTACTCATACTTGACAGCAAACAATTAAGTAACAAAATTCACATGCTTTATTCCTTAATTATGACAACAAACAGTCATGATCATCAAGCTCATCAACCATAATTCATAATTAAACATATCATGGGAATTCAAACCTGAGGTTGTGTGATATGATTTTTTAGTGATAAGCCTAGGTTTCAAGTGAATGTAATAGTCCCTGTTAAGAAGAACAGTAAGCACAGCTCAAATACATTTCATCAAACACATTGAATTCCCTTAATCAAAAGAGGAAAATTTCCATAAACAAAGGAAATTTTCAAACCTAAGGTCAAGTAGTAGTTGTTATAGTGCTTTTTCACCTCAAGAACCTTCTTTAATCTTCCTATTGGTGCTGCTCGACAGTGAGAAAAAAAAAAGATTATGGTAAAAAAGGTATGATCATGAAAATTAAATCTAAAAACATAATGAAGCTTAGGCAATAATCACTACATGACATTAAAACCTTATTCTTGCCATGAAAACTAAACAAACAAGAAAACAGATTGTGGAATTTCATCGAACAATTGGTGGATGTAAACATTTTGTTTGAAATTTAAGAAAATAAAAGTATAATAAGGTTGATGAATTACCAAATGATTGCAGGAGACACGGCCTTTGATTTGCAACAAAGAAATTGGCAACAAATTAGAATCCTAATTCGTCAAATTTAGCACGTGTAGAAACCCAATCCTTGTCCTCATCAAATTATGAAATATCGGATATTTCACCTACACTTTGTGAAGAAAAAAGTAAAAAATGAAAATTTAAACAAATAAACAAGTGGAATTACGTGTGGATTGCTTATATCTCAAGCATGAATGGGGTTTGGATTCCTTGGAAATCAACGGAATCGAGCTTGAAAAAAAGAATTTGGGTCGACAATGTTTTTTGAATGTGAATGTAAGATCTCTTGTGCGAATGGGGTTTGAATTGCTTAGAAATCAATGGAATCGAGCTTGAAAAAAAAATTTTGATCGAGAGAGTTTTTTAAACATGAATGTAATCTCGAGCACAAATGAAGAAGAAGAAGTAGAACGGCGATAATAAGGGAGGATGTATCACGTATGGAATAAGCGATACATAGCCTAAACACAACATTTGATTTAAAGGCATTATATCATGTATAGAATAAGCGATACACATGTGTATCGCCTAGCTTATACGCGATACAAAAGTGTATCACCTCTCTTATATGCAATACACATGTCACCACACTTGTTGCTAGAAAACATTGTATTGCCTAAGCTCTATGCGATACATTGTATTGACATCCTCAAATGCAATACAAGAACTTCCCCAAACTTTGGATGAGTAGGTCGCTGTATCGCTTCTACCATATGCGATACAAGTGAAATCCTTGGTATCTCTGGTCCTTTATGTGATGTAGCAACCCTAATTTTGTATTTATTTTTATATAAGTTGTATTTGTGTATTATTTTTTTTGAAAAAAATTAGACACGTGCTTCACCCCCATCACATCATTCTATCATTACCAGTTGGAAAACAAAACTAGATATGGCTTAAATCATAACTTGCTATATGGTACGAGCAAGGGATTTAGATTTAGGTCTAAAAATATAAAATTGTATTTTTATGGGATTTTATGTAGACCTGTTAATAGAAAATAAAAGTGCTATGAATGATTATATGAATTGGATATAGTGTATTAATTCAAGAAACAAATTAAAATTGTCGAATCTTAATATTAAGATAACACCAAATCCTAAAAATAATCTATTGTCAGATGGATTTGATATGATGTTGGTCTCAAAAGAGGTCGCTAAACATATATTAACATAACACACAAGATCTAAATAATAGGGCAGAATTGTAAAAAAAGTTGATAAGATTGAAACTAAAATATTAAACTTAGTAATTTTCTATCGAAAAAAAATAAGTATTTTATTGATGAATTGTTTCCTATACCTAATTATTAGAAAAATAAACAAACCCTAACTAATTAAAAAAAAAGTAGAAAAATATATTAGTATGGAATAATATAAAACAAAGAGTATGAAAGGAAATATACAAACAAAAAAAACTATGGGTCAATGATTAATTGAGGCATATGAGTGGTTTATCACAATAAAGGAGGTGGTTGATTGCGCTTGAGGTTAGATGATTATAAGTTATAACATATGGTAATTGATGACGCATAGAGAACGATTGACCCTCCTTATCTGTCTCCACCTTTTCTTAGTTGGTCTTCTCCTAGCCTTTATTCATGATTTTAGAACATAAGATAAATCATAGTCATAAGTGATGAGTACCGCATCTGTAGATACTCTTAACCTAGACACAGGTACAAGTAATACGACAATTAAGCTCTAGTTAAATTCATTCAAAAAGTTAAATTTACATGCACAATAAACACACAATAGTAACTACTTATATTGTTTGTGTTGAGCTTGAATTTTTTATTTTCTAGTGTGATTTCTTTCAGTTTTGTCTATACCAAACCCTAACCCATTTAATACAGACCCTCGACTAGAAATTAAAAGAAATACTTAATTTTGAAATTGAAGGAGTCACCACCCAATCGAAATCAGGAAAAAAATTATAAATTAGGATCAATTGGTTGGTTAATCCTACCTTAGCCACTATTCTGCGATAAAAAAATTTGATTTAAAAATCGACTTTAAGTAAACCAGAGATATCATAGGTTTGGAGACTATCCCATTAAAACCTTACGATTACCACTTAAAATTCTTAAGTTAAAGTTTCACCTTTTAATGTTCAAAATTTATCAAAGTTTGAAACATTTACAAAGAATATTTACATGTTAAAGTTTACAAAGCAATACAATTATTAATGTTCACAAAATAATAATGTTTACAAAAAATATGGATCAATTTGATATTTACAAAAAGGGAAAAGAAAAACTTTTTTCATTTTTCAAGTTGTTCCGAAGGTGTCTACATACTTGTTAATCGGGATCAGACATCTCGTAGTTCTATTTATAAAATTTTAGTTTGCTAGTTGACTTTAAAACTTTTGAACTCTTTTTGGTTTAAGTTCATTAATTCTTATTAAAAACTTATTTTTTTTAGAATATGATTCTTTATGCTCCTTAATACTTCATTTTATTTTTTACTAAATAACTAAAACTATTCTAGGTGACAAAATTTCATTCAATCTGTATTACTTCTATCATTTTGTAAAATTTTTTAATATTTTTGTTTACAAGAGGAAGTTGACAAGCATACCTTTATTCTGCATTTATTATTTTATTTGTGTTTTTTTTACCTTTTTATTTTTATTTATATATATTTTTTAAATACAACTAAAGTGCCTAAATAATCAATAATTAAAAAAAAAGAACCTTAACTGGATCAAGAAACGCATAGGTTGGAGGGCCGAATGGAGTTGGATATGGGTACGGACTCGGGTCGAACGATCAGTTCGTCTAACCCAACTTATTAAAGGCGGCCGGCAGAAATGAAATCTACCATTTTGGCGGTGTTAGAGAGTACCGATTGCGTCGGACAGGGACAAAGGGAGATGCTAAACACTCCTGTGGTGTTAGTTTCGTTCGAATGGCAGCTCGAGGTAGTGTTTCATGCTCCTTAGTCGTAGTTGGCAATGGCTTCCCTATTTTAAGTCGATTCCAATGACTTCACCGATCAACAAAGCTACCAATTTGTAGCCAAACTCACCTAAAAAACTCCTTTATTAACCAATTAACTCGAATCTTAGCAGAAAACTTCAATTTTGAAATTTTTTATTCAAAAACCCTAGATCCTAAGAACTTCCAATTGAGCTTTTTCATGGTGGTTTTGCCGTGTTTTTTTTTTTTTCCTAACAACATCCTTGAGCTCCTATTTATATTGTTGGAGCTCGAACAAAGTTTGTAAAACCCATTAAAGCCTCTTAATCAAAATTGCGAAAATTAGGGTTTTGAATTCAAATTTTAGTTAATGATAAATTTGTGTTTTTTGACTGAATCTAGATATATTCTTGAGCTTTTTCAGTCAACCATGGTTCTCTAGAAGCTTGATTGAGCTTCAATTTGTTCAAAATCACCATTAACGATTATTGAAAGCTTAACCGTTACAATATTTACCCAATATTTACCCCAATCTTTATGACAATTTTTGACCTATCAAACTATGAATCTAGACCATTTTTTAGTCTTGATTCATAGTATTTCATGCCTACTTCAAGATTTCACCGTCAATTTGGTGAAATCGTGAAGTTATTCGGGTCAAAAATGGCCATAAACATGGTTTTCTAGCTTGGTGCACCATGTATGAAGGAGATGACAACATATGTCATCATGACATCATCTTGGCCAATGGCAGTGTGCCACATGGCACACGATTGGAGATAAAAATAAAAGGCCTACTTCAAGATTTCACCATCAATTTGGTGAAATCATGAAGTTATTCAGGTAAAAAATGGCCATAAACATGGCTTTCTAGCTTGGTGCACATGAATGAAGGAGAAGATGAAGGAAGGAGATGATAACAGACGTCATCATGACATCATCTTAGCTAATGGTAGCGTGCCACATGGCACACAGTTAGAGATAAAAATAAAAGGTTTTATTTACCTTTGTCAAGATTTGAACCCTTGGCCTCCTAGTTACATGCACATGACTTATCCATACAAACTAATAAATCATGCATCAACATAAATTGCACAAGTATATACATTAAAGCTTAATACTTAGGTCCAATTAAATGGAGCAAACCATTATGGGCCATTTAATTTGTCCCAAGACTTATTATGTTAAGCCCATATTATTATTTCATATATTTTTTCATATATAATTTTTTATTTTTCTAAAATGTAATTTATGGGCTTAATACAATATTAATTCTTATTACAAATTAAAACCATAAATGTGCAAAAATGGGGTGTTTACATTTTGTCTGCAACTTCACACATTTTCTTTATTGTACCCTTGAAAGTATTAAAAAGTTCAATGATAAAATTACTAAATTTTACTTAATTTCATTTACTTCATGTAAATTTTTATGCTTATTTTATGTTTCACTCAAATATTTACTCTTATATGCATAATTAGATGATGCTTTATACTTGCTCGATTGACAGATAAAGAATAGTTGCCACCTTTTGACTCCTTACGGTAGACCACCTATCATGTAGGTGGAGCATGGTAGACAAAAGAGAAAGTTTCAGATGTCATCTCGCATTCTATTATAATTTAAAGCCTTCTTTTATTTTAACATGTCATTACAAGTAACAGTAAAACTTTTTTTTAATCATGATTCAATTCAATAGATTTAGAAATTTTTAAACATGGACTAAGAATCAAGTTTTCTATGTTGTAAACAAATGCAATAAGGTTTCATTTTGATTTTAGAAAAACAAAACCAAAGCTTTCATTTTTTAAGAATATGGGTTTGTTATATTGTGAATCAACCAATTAGATTTATTTCATTATCAACTCTTATAATCCATTTATTCTCTTTTTCATGGTCTCTCATCTTAAAAGTAGATCCGTGTGTCATTGCTGTCATATGAAAAATATAATATCACTATCATATTATGTGCCTTAAATTCTTGCAGAGTGCTCCTCATTTTGAGCATTGATATTTGATTGAAAACTACAATAACTATTAGCATATAAACTATACCAATGTGGTTAAAAAAAAAAAAACAAGCTCAACCGAACTAAACTACATTTAAAGTTTTTTGGAATAGAATAGTAGTTGGTTCATCTTTAATTTGGACCATTTCAAATAAAACTTGATCTGATTCATTCTTTAGAATGAACCAAATGGAATCTCGTGTAAAGGTGAAGAATAGGTGATTGTTTACATTTGGCATAATTAACATGAAAATACACTAATAAAGTATTTACAACTCACATTACACAAAGGGATAATGATTTCATAAGGTTTATATTCATAAAACTATAGATAGAGTTCTTACATGATTGCACCACTTTATATAGTATTTATAGTACTCATACTCAAATATACAGATCCAATTAACCCTATTTTGCTAACTAGGAAACAATTTAAATTAATAAAAAAATTTAACAAATTCACGTTGTTTATTTTAAACACACTTAACATGATCAAAGAAGAATGTCATAACAAACAACAAGCGGTTGTAAAGTTACATATAAGATAGTAGTTTTTTACTTCTTTGATATAATTATTTTTACGAACACCGAATGAAAAAGAATAAAACTAACAATAATTGTAATGAAATTATATAAAATTTTGTACAATTCGTTTTATCCTCTTTCTAACTTTGGAGGGGAAATAACTAAGACAAGACAATTATTTGAGGCCACTCCCTTCTACATTTTATGTTATAAAGAAAATCTAATATTGTCTTTAGTTTAATTAACAAATATACCACGTGAACCGATCAATAATAGATAACAATAAACCTATCATACACTAGTTTGATATAATTACTTATAAAATAACACTTTCTTCTGGATAAGTTTCATATATACTTAATTGATGGCTTAACTCACGTTGCATTTGGATCCACTAGAAAGTTGTAAAAACTAACCAAAAACAATGGAAATGGGGAAAAAAATGGTGTTTGGTAATTTAAGTTGAGATAGAAAGGTATAAAAAGGAAGAGAAATGAGTTGAAAGTTTTCCACTTTTTAACCCACTTTTTTTCTCTTCAATTTTGGAGAGAAATAGGTAGAAAGTGGTATAAAACAAAGACATTACAAAATTGGCCCCTCACTATTATTTCATTCTCATAAATATGATATAGAGATGATTTTGTCAATCAATAACTCCATGTCTCTTTTTCTTTCATTTCCTTCATAAATTGGAAAAATATAAACCAAAGATTCCACTATTTTCTTTCTGCTCAATCCTATTAATCTCTACTTTTGAGAAAGTTGCCAAACACAATGTCAATCACATGTTGTGAGCATGTTTGAATTATCTTCTTTTCATTCATATGTAATTTGTATCTATTTAAAGTCGAGCATTGGAAAATTATCTTATCCTTCTTTTATTTGTTTATATTTCATAATTATGAAGAAGTAGAGATGAGAATGTAAGAATTAGGATATGAAAATTCAAGTGCTTTCAAGAAAAATTAAAAAATATTTTATACACTCAAGCTTTATAAGGATTTATAACATATTTAATTTTAAAATAACAACTTATATGTACATTTCTTTTTATCAATTTGTCATTTATTTCTTGACAAACACTTCTATTTAAATAATATCAAAGAAAAAAAAAATAAGATGAACCAAACAAACTGCAATAATAAATAAAATTCATCCATCATGTATGATAATATAATTGGCTATGACATAAATGCGAACAAACCAACTGAAAATTTACTAAAACTATTATGGCAGCATGCTTGGTACATAGGAATCGGTCCAGAAGGGAACCAAGATTTTTTATTCCATCTAATTTCCCATGTTTGAAAGCACTAGTAAAAGGCAGAATCATGATTCATTAAAAGTCAAGGATTCCAACTTTAAAGGGGAATTGGATTCCTCCATCTTAAAGACAGTATAACACTTGCATTATTTGCATTAAATACTAATGTCACATTTGGTACACAAAAATGAGGGAAAAGGAAAATAATATATTGGTTTTTTTAAAAAATTACTACTAAGATCAAAATAATCCCAGTTTTAAGCAAGTTAACCTCATCTTTTGGAGAAACAAGGTCATAAGTGTTTGACCTTGTCTTTTTAAGATACGAGATAACAAGAACGGAGCTACCTCAACTCTTGAAGAGATAAGATCAATAGCTTATGACCTTGTCTCTTAAAGAGAGGAGGTTGACAGGCTTATTTTTTGCCATCGTCTTCTTCTTCCTCATTTGAACAGTAGCCAAAAATTAGAAAACCCCCGATTCTGTCCATAATCCCTAACCTTAATTCATTAATTGTAGCTTAGATTTTCATCGATTTTTCGAGTTATCTTGGTTAATTCAATCAACAAGTGTTATAAACACATCAATTGGTAAAAAAAATCAAGCAATTCAAGCAAAAAATGCTCCAAATGCACCAAATTTTGTAAGTGACATTGTTAAGACTTTTGCTTAATCTTTCATGATTATTAACGTTGCATTGTAGATTTTGGGTGTTGTTTATGCTGGTGGAGGTTTTTTTTTTTTCAATGTTTAAGCACATTGTATTTTATTGTCACATGAGTTGCATTGTAGAGTGGTTTTGCAAATTTCGTTATATGTTTGTGTTTTTGATGCTGTGTTGTGGATATTGTATGATGTAATTTTGATGTTATTGTATCCTTTTAGAATTCAGGAATCAAATTAGGAAATCATATATTATTATACGTCTTCCAGCTTGATCATGTTTGATGATGTTAGAACCCACATCAATGAAATATTGTGATAAGGCTGAGATGAATATACTAGCAATCAGTAAACAAGATCAATAATGGGGGAGTGGCTTTCATAAGTCATGATCACATTTCATGCATTCAACCTATGTTTTATGAGCTATAAGGTAGTTGAAGAAATGGATAAGGCAAAGTTTATTTTGTGTGCTCATGGCAACATTGTGGAAGGGAATGGTGATTTGGTTATGATAAGCAACCAGTTTTTATGGTCAGTGTTAGTAGGAACTCAACTTATGAGCAAATACTAAACACCATTTGTAGTAGATTTAAAGTGAATAGGTCTACATTGGGTTGAGCTGTATCATAGGGTAGCTATTGGAGATAAGATGCTACATTATGATATTATTCTAATGACCGATGATGATGCTACAAAAGAGATGTTGGTATGCATAAAAGGGTCAATGGCTGTATATGTCTAGATATTTGAAAAGGAATTGCAACAGGCTCCTGAAGGCACCACAGGCATTGATGGAAATGTTGGCAGCTAAGGGTTGGGAGATTTGAACCTCACTTTAAATCAGACAACAGTAGACCTACAGGTTCAAATGAGTAACTTTGAAATGGGTGCACCTAAATGAAGTTGTGACCATGATACTAATGCAATGCAAAACTCATCAATAATGAATCGAGTGATGGCTATGATAATGATAGAAATGATTTTGTGCCAGGTTTGTTCCAGCAGGTTATTGCTACTGATATACAACCTATGAGAAATGATTGGTACCATTTTATGGCTCCTACAGATGTTAATGCAGTAGAGAGCTCAGTGTTAGTATCCTTTTTCACTGCTGACGTAGGTAATACAATGCTGCATTTGATGATGAGCAGGAAATGAGTGTTGGAAATCAGAGTTTCAGTGATGAGTGTTAGGATGCAATTTGAGACTAAAGATCATCTCATACGGATAGTTAAAATGTGACACATATCGAATCATTAATTTTAAGGTGGTGGACTCTAACCCAAGTTTATGGGCTATTAAGTGCTAAAACCACAATAGAGGTTGTAGGTGAAGACTAAGAAGCAGCTACAAGAAACATGATGGGCGGTTTCACATCACCAAATATGACAGACCCTACGCATATTTGGATGAAATCACTAGACAGGATCATTCTATGTTGGACTCCACCAGCATTCTAGGTGCATTATAATGGCGATTTATAATTCTCCAAATGTGAGGGTAAAGGACCTCCAATTGACTATCTTAAAAGAGTTTAAGTATAATGTTCATATTAAGAGAATACGTAAGGCGAAGCAAAAAGCTATTGAGCATGTGTATGGAAATCATATGCGAAGCTACCGCACTACTTAATGCGATAGCAGAGGCAAATCCAAGAACAAAGTTTAAAAAAAGAAGTGTTGAATCAGATACCATAGGACATGTCTTCTTTGATAAGCTGTTTTAGGCATTTGCTCTATGCATTCATACGTTCTAGCACTGTAGGTATATTTTTTACACATGATTGAATTTAGTTATAAAAGCTTGTTAGCAATGAACTAATTTATATTTGTTAATTTTTTATAGACCGTGATCACAATTGTTGGTACCTTCTTATATGGCAAGTACAAGCATAAATTGCTCATCACTGTGGCAGTGAACGGCGTAAATCATATCGCTCCACTAGCGTATGCTCTTGTAGATGAAGAGAAATAGGACATATGGAATTGGTTCCTTGCAAAATTGCTTGAACACGTTATCATGGATTGCTCCAATATTTGCTTGTTATCCAACCGGCTTGCTAGAATTAAGAGTGCAGTTGAAGGTGAGCATGTTGTGTGGCCAAGAGGCTGGCCTTTTCACTGGTGTATTTGACATGTTCCAGTAATTTCAACCCTGGGGCGAAAAGTAAAGAATGTAAGGAATTAATTAAAAGAGCAGCATACCAAACCCAGTTGAGAAAGTTCCAAGCTTACTTTGCAGTAGCCAATCAAAATAGTCCATGGACATCACGATATTTTTCACGAGTTACCTCCATATATGTGTTCTTTATCTCATGATAAAGGCATAAGGTTTGGAATTAGTATAACAAACATGGCTGAAAGTTACAATTATGCTCTTAAAGATGCTCAGTCCTTGCCCGTGGCAGCATTAGTGAAAAAAATTTGGATAATGTGCTGACAGCTTATGCTGCAAAGAAGTTTGAGAGGTGGAACAACATATCAAGTGTCCATCGTGTAACATGTTTCGACTATCTGGAATGTGTGTTTGAGGTTCTAACTTCACTGCGTCCTACAATGTATGGTCAAAATGGAGACACAAAAAAAAAGTCTAGTTGAGATCAAGTAGATGTACATGTAATAAGTGACAGACCTATAAAATTCCATGTTAACACACAATGGCAGTAATAGGTACTCTGCATATGGATTATGTTGCTCAAGTGGGGCACTAGTACAAGTGAGAGAATCAACTAAGTGTATATGGGCATTCATTCATACCTGCAGCAGATAAGATGAATTGGACTCTTATTGACAATCTAACTTGGCACCCTTTCTAAGACTTATTAAAAAGAGCGGCAGGCCTAAGGAAAAACACTTCCAAAATGAGATGGACATTCGAGAATGCCCATGGAGTTACTCATGCAATTCGTGTAGGAAGAAAGGGCACAACATTAGAATTTGTTTGAGTAGGTGAGTAGCTAGTAGGACATCTACGAATCAGTCAAGTCATGTGGTATTATATTGTTTATGTGATTTGTTCTACTGCACTGAAATTGCCTATTTTATTTGCTTTGCTCCCTTTTGTCACTTATCACAATTGATGATACCAATTATTACATTTTTTTTTCTTTACAAATGGATCTGAGACCTGTAATGACTCACTACTTACTAAACAGCCATTCATAGATCGAGGCTTGCATGGGAGGGACA
Organism: Combretum micranthum; assembly: GCA_024138025.1. Lineage (NCBI taxonomy): Eukaryota > Viridiplantae > Streptophyta > Magnoliopsida > Myrtales > Combretaceae > Combretum > Combretum micranthum. The sequence goes on from JAMXBD010000045.1 coordinate 2,184,377, forward strand.
GGTAAGATCTTATCATATCCTATTAAGTTAAAACATTTAGGTATTACCTCTCATAGAATTGTTTTCAAACATAGTAGCACATCATATTACATTATCACCGAGGAAAGGTGAGGCTAAGATGGTAGGATGATGTGCCTGCATAACTAGACGAGCGACTTATTCCTTATCTGACACAGGCAGGCTTCATAGGTGTTGCACATATACCAATTATCTAGTTAGATTGGCACCTGATTACCGCCTTAGTCAAGAGATCACATACATTTCACATGCTATAGGGGAGTGGACTGTGACATTACATGATGTTGTAGTACTAGTCAGTCTTCTTGTCAATGGTCATGCAATTACTGGCACAACACTGATGGACTAGCTAGAGTTATGTGCCCATTTACTTCGTGTTAGACCCTTGTCTAACGTTGATATTGATGGTGGTCACTTGAAGATGTCATGGTTGGATGGACACTTCACAACACTACCTCATGATGCAGACGATATTACTATTCAATGCCATGTCAGGGCTTATATTCTATTGCTGCTAGGAGAATTCATTGTTGGGGACAAAATCGTTTGACCTAATTCGTGTCATGTACCTGCAGCTACTCGAAGACTTTGAGATAACAAGACATTATGTATAGGGAGCAACTTGCTTGGCATGGCTATACAAGCAAATATGCATGGCATCACATATTGAGACAAGTGACATTACAGGACCCCTTGTTGTTCTACAGATGTGGGCCTAGGAGCACTTCCCACACATCGCCCCCTTACGGCAATAGATTACACAATGATTGCGAGGCTCCCTCTCATTAGTTACTGGGGCACCACTTTTGATGTCACTCGATGCCTACACATACGTTGTTTGAGTATAGGGGCTTCTTAGACAATAGATCCCCAGCCAAGTACCATTTTATATGTCTTATGTAATCTTATATGTACAATTTCATTATTTTTGCTTATGTAAAGCTTACTTTTTTCATGAACAGGTTGTTTGGGAGCCATACTCTATTATTATGGGTTTCCTACCCAAGTACTATTGTGTGGCACTGATGTCTGGCAATCACGAATTCCCTTAGTATTATTTCATGTAGTCGAACACTACTATCTAGATAGGATGCTCAAATAGTTTGGTGGATCCAGAAGATCCCAAACCTCCCAGCTGATATGAGTCTTATACAAGCTCGACTTATGAGGTTGCTTGGAGTGGAACTGGGCGACAGAGCATGCTAGGTAGATCATAGAGTGGGATGATAGGCCCAATCACATCGTCGACTTGCCAGACATCCCTGACAATACATCCATGAATTACTTTAATCGGTATCATGTAATAACCAAGAGTTGGATTAGTCATACTGGCACCATTATACGCTTTATGGTAAGTTCAATGATTAGATAAGGTATATATGGATGTATATTGTATTCATTATTTCCTAATCTACATGTTTGTTGTTGCTTATAGGCAAATTTCATTTACAAAGTCCTGGATATGTCACCAAAGAACACTCCTGCCACTACATGAGATGTCATTCGTGTATTAGATGAGTTCATGGGACTTTATATAAATGATCCAGCGCCAGCACCAGCACCAGCACCTGATGACCTACAGCCTCAGTCAGTACAGAGACAATGGCCAAATGGCCACAAAGAGAGAGGCATCGGTGGGGATGGGATCAGGAGCGAGGGCGATGTCGAGCTGCAATACCAGATATGAGCTTTCGCCCTTGCATGTACATATACTTGATGAGCCTGGCCCTCCACAATTTCATCATGATGAGTCTAGTCCATCATCATCATCACATGCTAATCTGGTGGAGTCCTCGATGCCAGACATCTCATACATAGAGTTCTACACACCTTGCTCTACAAAAGAGGACTATCATTACCACATGATATGGGGGAAGGGCTCTTACCTAGGTGGATCCAAACTCTGTCCCATTTAACCGTATAGTGATGGTGGTGGAGATGAGGATGCTACACTCACACAATTGATCATCTATGGAGCATCCCATCAGATGTGCATTGACGTACACCATTCCCTCGTACTTTTGTCAGGAAGGGACAAAGGAGATGGGGCATGTTGGGTTTCCATAGGGTTTTAGGATTTATAAAGATCAAATCTTTTGTAGCTGAATTAAAAAATAAAACCCTAACCTAATATCCATGTGTCTTGATTAGATTAGATTAAAACAAAACAAATAGTTCAAATTTATACCTTAAATTGAAGATTGAATCAATTAGCAGATCAGATATGTAGGTACCGCGAATTCGCAATCCCCTCTATGGTATCCACATGAATGACACTCCTTCAAAAGAGATCATTCACGTGCTAGCGTTATCTAGAATTCTTCTAGATCTGATTAGGAAAATTTTCTCACGACTCTCGTGTTCCTCTCTTTTAGGGTTTAATAAATTTCTCTACATATCTAATGTTGACAACGCATGTCATTCACCCTAAAAGAAACCTCTTATGTCTTAGTTAAAATAATATCAATATGAATAATGACATTAGTGCCCATAATCTTATTAAGGATAAATTAATTTATTAACATTAGAATTCCTAGTCCAATTAGGAATTATTATTGTTCTTAACAAATTATACTTATTTATTATCCTTAACAAATTAAGATTAATAATAAATAAATTTATTATTCCTACTGGACTTATTTAAATTTAGTCCATGATCTTTTTGTTCATTCTTTGTGTGTGATCCTATAGGTTCACTTAATGTTAGCAATTGACCCAAAAACCATTTTGGTCGACAAAACATAGCAGCCTGTAGCAAGATATTATGTTTATCGAAATTAAGTGAAGATCGGTGATCCGATTTCACCTTATTCATAACTTATGTCATTATCATTTTGTTACATGATATCTAAATTGAACATGTATGGATAGTGTCATCCTTATATTGTTCAATCTTATCATTTTAGATCTCCAAGCAAACTGACAAAATAAATAAAATTGATCACACTATTAATTCATTTGAGCATGGCCATGTATTTCTCAGTTTGACTTATCGAAGGGTCAGAGATATCTCTCTCATAGTGAGAGAGACAAATCCAATCATAATCACTAACTTCCTCTATATGATTCACATTACGCTCAATCTCAACCTTTATAATTATTCGGTTAAAGACAATGTTTGATTGAGTTGAATCATAATAATCCTCATGTTGGAACCTATGGTGATTTCGGGTCTAAGGATATGCTGACATCGTTATTATGAGAATCACTTATGACATTAATCCATGTAGTGATCTTATAGCGGGTCTGTCAGTACATAATCCTCTAATATGTACCATGAGTTTGATTTGTATCCCCATACAAATAGACATCTCATGACTATCAATCAAAAACTCATATAGATTTAATTCATTATCATTCCCACAATAATGAGCATCTAGAGACTTTTAGAATAATTAATTTATTTATGAATCCTATTATAAAGTAAACATGCAAATAATATAATAGAAATGCCTCTATATATATATATATATATATATATAATGACAATATCCAGTAATTGGCCTAGGGCACAATCACTAACGGAGTACCCAGGAGTGGAGATTATATTTCATCTATTATTATGTTTTATGATTGTTGTATATAGAATTTTCATATACTTTTAATGTAATTAATTAAACAGTAATGCAATCATTTCATATTATGTTTTATGAGTTTTTATTACATTGACGGTGAAAGGTTTGAGAATGATGTGTGGTTGGATGGATTGGGTTTGGGAATACTATTATGGTTGAACTATGTAGTCTATAAGTTATTTATTGATGATAGATGGTTAATGAATGATTTATATAGCTGATTGTATATAATTTTAATAGGTTGTCATAACTAATGTAAAAATGAGCGATATATGAAATTTGTTTTAGGGGGACAAAATTTGTGCTTACCTCAAAAATGCAAGGTCGGTGTGGTATGCTAACCTCGTCTCTTCAAGAGATAACATACCTCCAAATATGAAAATCTCATCTCTTGAAGAGACGATGTCAACTTACCTAAAACTGGGATTATTTTTCATCCAATGGTAATTTTGTGATTTAAAAAAAAAACTTAAATATTATTTCCTTTTCCCGAAAGTTGTTCAAAATAAAATGAATTAGGAAGATTGAAATAAATTTCAGAATGATAAATTCGTTCCTCTATTTGGAAGTTTACATGGGATAGAATGGCTATAAAATGTATTTATCATTAATACTCCTAACAATACATGTAAACTATATATAAGTGATAAATAAGAAGGTAATCAAATTACAGATTATTAATGGGTGAACAACATGTCCACAATAGCTAAAAAAATTACTAAAATATAGTTCACTGAAAAATAATTACTTAAATCCACTGAAATCCATAGCCATTAATTGTAATTTTACGAAAAAATCACGAAAAAATCACATCCACAATTCGTGATTTTATATTTTTATACCCTACCTATATCGCATTTCAACTGCAATATTTGTATCACAATCTAGTATTGCAATATTAGTATCACTATATGGTACCATAGTTCTTTGTTGAACATATTTCACAATTAACCCAACTCTTTTTAATGCATGAAACCTAACTTTGTCTCTCTCTTCCCCTACGTTCTTCTACTTCACATTCTCTCTCTCCCTCTCTCATGCCAAAATCGCATGTTACTAATGCAATGTACAAATCACATATCCTCCCTACTTCCCTATATCATGTTTTAAATATGCAATTGTACAATTGTAATTTGGTAATTATTTTTAGTTAAACCTCATTTAAGTAATTATTTTCAATAGATAACTTAAATAGACATAAAAAAAACCCTATGATTAACGAAGTTGAAATGGAAGCATAATTTCGCATTTGAGAAGGCAAAATTGAATGGTGCTTTAAAGATGGAATTGCGAACCCAACTTTAAGTATATCCCAACATAAAAAACGTATATGGACCCCAAAAAGCACAATCTTACTCCAATGACATAAGGGTTTTTTATAGTATTATAGTACATTCCATCCTATTTTATTGTGTAAATATTTTTAAATATAAGAACGGATTTGTCAATTTGGAAGTCATTCGATCCCAATAAAGTCCATCTCATCTTAACCCATTCCATTGCAAGATTCATGCTTACCAAATTTGACGTTATAATATGGTATAAAGATTGGTTTCCAACAAAATGGCTAGGTTTAATTCTCTCAAAACTGTAATATATATTGAGGGGAAAAAAAATAGTCGTTTGGGAAACTCATCCCGTAAAACATTGCAATACCAAAGGTATGCTCAAACAACTTAACTCTGATATATCACAACTTAATTTTACTTTTAGCCTTCAACCGTGAGTGGAATAGTAGATCAGTACAATCTTCAAAGTCCCTACTATGTTTTCCTTCCCCCCATAGCCATGAGTTACTAAGGCTCAAAGGCTCGAGTATCTTAAAAAATCATAGTCTTTAAACGCCCATCTAATATTGGAAATAAATAATACAACCATAATGCTTAATTTAATGTGCATGAACCATCACCTTTCGTTTTGGCCAAGACAATAAATCGAGTTCAAATGCCAAAGGTTCACTAAATCACACCATAATATGGGAAGGCTTGCTGCATGACGAACAATTATCGAGAAAAGAAAGCCAGTATCCAATGAGACCAATAGTCTAAAGAGAAAGAAATACAGGCCCTAATGTTTTCCATGGTTTTTAAGATTAGTGAATGTTGTTAGAACCAAACTGGAATTTGATCCTGACATATCAAGGAGTCAAGGGTCGATGGGTTGAACTGGAAGTCAAACCAAGGTCAATAAAAAATTAAATATTAGGCACATTTTAATTATATTAAATTATACACATATTCAAATTAATTAAAATTTCAAGTATAATAAGATGCATTACCACTTATATGATTTTTAAATTGTAATGTATAAATTTAAAGTGCGGATTCTATTTTGTCAAAAAAAAAAAGAAGTGTAAATTGTGTTTGAATCAATTGAAATTTTAAGTATTTACTAAATTAAATAAATTACATATATCGCTATATATATCATTTTTAAATGGTAAGATATAAATTTAACCCGTGCATTTGGGCACGTAGGAACGAAAACTTAATACATATAATTTTACTTTGTGCTGGGAGGAACATATGTTTTATTACTTTGAACGAGTTTATAATTTTTTATTGGGAAGTTTACTTGATGCAGTAAATGAATAATATCATAATCCTCAAAATATTAAGCAACCATATTCCCACTTTTTTGTTTAAATAAAAAATTTCCTCAATCCCTCCAAAATTCCAAGTCTCTACAAGTGTCTTGGGACTCCTTACCAAGAGGAAATCCAATAAGTCTATTAAATTATGCCTTAAATATTGTAAATAAAGCAAACTCAACATAAAGGGAAAAAAGAAAAAAGAAAAAGAATTTCAAACTCGAGTATATTAGGGAAAAGGAAAAAAATATTATTAAAATTAAAAAAAATTACGAAAATGCCACTGGGACGAATTTAATCCCAGAAATAGGCAACACGGCCTCGTTTCTTCAAGAGACGAGGTCGTTAGTGTCTGACCTCGTCTCTTCAAGAGACGAGGCCAATGAAAGAGCGGCCTCGTCTCTTCAAGAGACGAGGCCAGGCCAAAATCCCCACCATCCTATTTTCTTTCATGAAAAAGAAAAAATTTTACATTAAAAACCTGTCAAATACAAATATAAACAGCGATAAAAGCCATTAACGTCCTCCAACATGGCCAAAAAAACTAACAAACTACAGTGTTTCGAAGCCCAATCGAAACTCACATTCCCAATCCCAATCATAGACAGTGCAATGAAAATATGAGTATTCGTAGAGTCATAATACATAGTAGGAAATGAAATAGAATGAAATGTACAGTGATTGTTCTAATAGAATGAATAGGAGAAAATGAGTACGATCTATACATACAAGAATAATACAATGAAATAAGAAAAAGCTACATACAAAATGAAAATAAAAAGAAAAATCTATCTGTCGTCCACTACTCCTCCTGCTGATGTGTGGCCCTGCTCGCTCTTCCTCGGCCTCTACCCCGCCTCACGTATGTCCTCGGGAATGGGGTACGCTGATGATGAGGATGCAGAGAATATGGGCGAGTCTCTGTAACTGGAGCGGGCTCCTCTCCCGTAGCAGCACTGAACTGGTGGAATGGGACAGGGTCTGACTCGACCTGTGTAAGGCCCTCCCCCATATCATGAGATGGCGATGGTCGCCTCTTCTGTGGAGCCAGGGGAGTGTGGAAGTCACTGGATGACGGGTCTGGCATGGGGGTGTCCCCCATATCGTAAGAAGTGGAAGATGGGCCAGCCCCGTCATGAATGACCTGGGAAGGACCAAAGTCATCGAATGGAAGTAGGTCGGACGGCTCAGGCTCATCTCTGATCTGTATACCTGGAGCCCGAGCTCGGCCCCGACCCCGTCCCCGTCCCCGCCCACGCCTCTCTCTAGATGGATGTCGTCTCTGTAAGGTATGAGGCTGTGGGTCACCCTGTCCTGCTGCTGCTGGTGGAGCTAGTGGCACTGGATCATTGAAGTTCAGCCCCATAAACTCATCCACTACACGACAGACATCTCGTGCAGTGGATGCAGTAAGATCCGGGGGCATGTCAGGGACGCTAGAAATGAAATCAGCCTGCGAGTAATAGCAAATATTTATATCAGTGAATAGCTTATAAGTCAGTACAAGTATATATAAAGCTTACAGAGACAGCGACCGTACCATGTATCGCATGATAGCTCCCGTGCGACCGATCCAGCGTCGGGTGATGGCATAATACCACTGGAAGTAATCGTCAGATGTCCCAACCGGCAAATCTGGCATCTGTACAATGCAATCACGTCGAGCATCCACTCAGCAATCCATCTAGCGTGCTCGGACTGCCAGTTCACTCGGAACGTCCCCTCATGTCAATCTCATGGAGGGGTCTCATATCAGCAGGGGGGGCTGGTATCTCCTGGAAACCACCAAACTGTCTGAGCACTCTGTCGGATAGTAGTGCTCGACAAGGTAGAAGCATACCACTGGCACCCGGGCACGCCATACGTCATTGCCTACCAGGCAGTACGGTGGCAGGGCGGGCAGGATGGAGCTCTACGTAAGACGACTCCCAACTACCGTACACCTGCTCAATTGCCTTTCTCTTTGCCTCACGAATTCTCTTTATGTGAACGTTATATCCGAACTCCTTTAATATATTCGTTTGGAGATCCTTCGCCCTCACATCTGGAGAATTGCGGATCTCCAATATTATGGCCCTAGACAAGCTGGTGGAGTCCAACTGAGAGTGATCCTGTCCAGTCATTTCATCCAAGCAGGTATGAGGCCCATCAAATTTAGTGATATGAAACCAGCCACCGTGTTTCTTATAACTGCCTCTCAGTCTCCACTTACAACCTCTGTTGTGGATATCGGTACATTTCACAGCCCATGACCTTGGATCCGAATCCACCACCTTGAAGTTATAGTGGTTCTTTACGTGCCACATTTTAACAGCCCGGATGAGATGATCTTTGGTTTCAAACCGCATCCCAACCTTAAATTCATCACTGAAGCTCCAATTCCCAGCACTCATTTCCTGCTCATCATCGTATGCTGCATAAGTACTACCAACTTCAGCATTGAAAAACGGGACTGCCACTGAGTTCCCTATTGCATCAACATCAGTAGGAGCAATGAAACGGTCCCAGCTATTTTCCCTTCTTTGCACATCAGGCAAAGCATATTGTTGTGGAAAAACTTCCACATTATCGTTTTCATCATCATCATAGTCGTCACTGGATTCACTTACTGATGAGTCTTGCACAGCCTCCATATCATCACCACCTATCGAAGTACCGCCACAAAATTCAAAGTTACCTATTTCCAGTTGTGCACTGCCTATTGTCTGAGCTGGGGTTGAGTTTGAGTCTACCAGCCCCTGGCTCCCAATATTTCTATCAATGCCCCTATCCCCTGCGGGTACCTGTGACAATTCATTTTCAAATATCTGCACATAAACAGCCACTGATCCCTCTGTGTACACCAACATCTCATGCGCCGCATCATCATCGGTCACTGGAATTATATCATAACGTAGCGTCCTATCTCCAATAGCTACCCTATGATATAGCTCCACCCGATGTGTACACCTATTTACCTTTAATCTATTGCAAATAATCTCCACTATCTGCTCATATGTTGAATTCCTACTGATACTGACCATAGCAACCGGCCGCTTATCATAACAAAAACCATCATCCTCTTGTACAATATTACCATGAGCATACAGTATGAACTTTGCCTTATCCATTTCCTCAACAATCCTGCCATCTCATCAAAATTAGCTTCAATGCATCAAATTCGCAAAATCACACTTATGAGTTTCATTCCTCATAATATTCAATCAAATTCCAAATGCAACATTTCCAAAGTTTTTTTTTTTCCTAAGACACTCTGATTTCCTACAAACATTATCTTTTTTCATCGCACATTTCCATGATAAACCAACACTACAGTACCGAATACCCCCTTCACGACATTACAAGTTATTTTTTTATTTCTTTCCCAACTATATTTCCTAAAATAATTTTCCAACAACCAATAACTATATTAATTTTTTTCCCCCAATGTACAAATATATATATATATATGTATCCAAATAATTAGAAAATTTTCTACCGTATTGGAATCGCTCAACAATACCCGTTGCCGACATTACAAGTTATTTTAAATTATTTTCCAACTGCACTTCCTAAAAAAATTAATCCAACACTAATCACAATATTATATTTTTTTCCCAATAATTTCATATATGTATACGTATGTAATCTATATAACATACAACAACCGGATTAAATCCTTTCACTTACTAATTGCACAATTAAATGATTCTAACAGCACATACTATCACCATTGAACAATGTAGCAACATTCATTAGCAAAAAAAAACGAAAATCACGAAAATCATACCTCAAATTTCGCCGGCGGATTTCGGTGATTTATCGCGCGTATCGCTCCTCCAACCACAAATTGCAATGTAGACACCGTCTGGGGGCTCTAAGATTGCCCAATCACAAAAAAAACCTAAGAAAGCGTGGAGAATCTACCAATGCCGATTGAGAGAATTGGGATTTAGGGTTCTTCTTTTTTCAAATTTGGGGGAAATGGGGAAAGAGGCGCGCGGCTGCAGTTTAAGCGCGCAGACCTCGTCTCTTGAAGAGACGAGGTCACTAACTAATGACCTCGTCTCTTCAAGAGACGAGGTCACACACGGAGCAACCTCGTCTCTTGAAGAGACGAGGCGTGTTGCCTATTTCTGGGATGATTAAATTCGTCCCAGTGGCATTTTCGTAATTTTTTTTTAATTTAATAATATTTTTTTCCTTTTCCCAGTATATTAACCCGAAACACCTTTCGACATGAAAATTAAGACTTGGGCAGAAGGGTCTTTTCAGAACCCAAAATGCCTCCAACTTATCTTAGACAGGACTTCATGGATCAACAGCAAAAGCGGGCTCATAACATGACTTTGGAGTTTGAGGTGCTAATCGAGCTTTGAACTGGGTTGCTTCGAGAAGAAGAAGCTATTTGGCTTTTTGTTTGTAATGTTGCAAGAAACGGGTTTTAAGGAATTGGTTTTCTTGTGGGGAAATAGGAACTCCCATATCTCGAAGAGAAGCCTAGTTTCTTATTACACACACTCTTTCATCATCATCCAATCTGGGATATGGGAAAATCTAGAGTTGCTGTCAATGACACGGTTAAAAATAAAGCAAGGCAATTAAACCCATTGCCCCTCCAGCCTATTTCTAGTTCCTTTTTTTCTTTTTTTTTTTTTTTTTGTTTGGTCACCAGTGGTGCATTTAGACCTGTTTGACCCATTCGGGTCTGAGTCACTGGCCGGGTCTTCCAGGTCTATCTGGCTCAACTCAAAAAGGGGTCTTAGCCATAGACCAGCCCGTTTCCAAAGGCCAGTTTCAAATGAACCGGATTGAACCAGCCAAGCCAGTCCGGGTTTGACTACATTGGGATTAAATATTTGATTTATGTGTGGTCATCCACGTAGTGATTAACAACAATGACAAGATTGAAAACCCATAGAAGCAAAGCACAAGAAACAATTACTCCCTCAGAGAAGCACTAGAAAATTCTCAGAATAAAAGTCGAGATAAACAAGGAACGTTATGCTCTCGGTTTCTTGTACACAACAAGTATGCTGCTACTACCAATGTCAAATCCGCACCCTGGGATGGATGCATAAGTTGCACGATGACTTCAACAAGAAATTTAAAAAAAAAAAAAAAAGATAAGAGAGAACCTGATTCCTATATCCTAACCTGCAAGACTAGCCATTTTTTCCCCTGGTCAAGGACATATCTTATGGGTGGAATACCAAAAACTGTTCTAAGGTACTATAAATACAAAATGATGATACTGAGAGATTCCAAACCATCGTGGCAACAAATCACCTTTGCCTGAGATGTGTCATTGACCTTTTATACCCATGCCCCAAAATCCAGGGGTACAAGTAGGAGTGCAAGGCTCATAATGAGACGGCACAAAATGAGCATGAGCGACAGCAATCATGCATCTTCAACATTTCAATAGTAACTTCCATAATATGCCTGAGGCACTGTGGATGCTTGCTGAGAAGGTGTTAATGTTGCTGCTGCGGGCTGCACATATGTCTGTTGGGGAGCAGTCTGCAGACATATATAGGGGGAAAAAATTGACATCACTAAGAAAACAACTGAAAGATAAAAAGCAACAATTCCACACGCTAGCTAGCCATGTCCTACGCTAACAGATAAATAATAATAATAATAATAAATACATGAAGAAATAAAGGTTGAGGGAAATGGATATGGACAAAAACATCAACCATGCCTAGTGCACCGGAAATACTGGTACTGCAAGTTCTTTAGCAGTACAAATGTAACATTTGAGCTAGGCGCAGTCTAGGGGCAGCATGAAAATGAACATTAAGATGATCCTATAAAAGAAAGATTTGCAGACAACCATGAAAAATCCAGCCCCGCTGACCACCAGAGCTAACAATTAATGAAAGTGTTTTTTATCCAAAACAAAAATAAATAACGAAGCCTATGTGATCAAGCAAGTTGAATGAGTGACAACATTCGGGAAAATGATATATGCTTTTGAAACTCTCAATTTTTAAAGCATAAATGTCTCTGGAAAGTAACTTGAAGAAATGTTTTACCTGAACAGGGTATGTAGAAGAATATGTGCCATACGCAGCACTTTGTGGAACAGATGCAGGTACTTGTTGAGGAGGATAGCCCGCCCCATATCCACTGTAAGCAGCAGCCTAAGACAAAAAGGAAATACGTTAAGCAAATCCAATAATTGCCAATACAAATAACTACAGCATTAACAAAAAAGTAGTAGCACCAATTATTCCACTCCCTTTCCCAATAAAGATCAGACCATACAGCCTAGCAACAAATCAAGAGATTGAATCGAACAGGAATTGCAGTCATTATAAACATCAATACTATGCAGTTGCTTCTCCAGTCCAGTCAAATTATCCCAACAAAAGCAAAATCAGCATGCGCATAGTTACACAATTGATCAATATCCTCTAAAGTTGTTTCAAGAGACCCAACAGTTACTATTGATGACAATCAATAAATCATAGAGGCAGTCAACTATGAACAGTAACACCACTACATGAACCAGCATAACTATACAAAAGAAAAAAGAGTACTTGTTAAGGATACAAAACATAAACTATACACATGGTACAAGGACCTCTTGGATGTGCATCTTCTTCCTTTTCTTTTTTTGACATATCAGAAGAGCAAGGCTGTAATTGGACATGCTACCTCCATTTTCAGATGTGCATCTTACCAAATTAATTTAAGTTCAACTAACTAAACAAGATTTCTCAGCATCATGAAGCTATAACCTCAACAATAAAGCCCTCAAAACATGAAAAGCAACCATGAATAAGGACACTATCCTGTTATCATGTAGAGCAGATTATTTAAGAATAGCATATACGAATTCAAGTAATTAACCCCACCAGCAGAAATGTAATTTCAAATATGAAACCATGTAAGACCTTGACATGCAAACTAGGATAAACAACAAAAAAAGAGCATTGATACCGTTGGATGGCATAGCCAGGGTTCCATTGCTGCAATGGAGCTTGGGCAGCCTGTGGCCAGGCTTGAGGTTGTACACCATAATTAGCAGCTGTCCACTGGTTTTGAGCACCAGGATAAGAGCCCATCAAAGATTGAGCAGATACCGGTACTGTTGGATCAGCTTTTGCTAACTTAGATCTGTCAGAGGAAAGAAATTCCTCAGCATGGCGCTTCTTAGATAGTGAGGAACTCCTTTTATGTAGGAAGAGCTTCAGATGTCTATCGTGAGCTTTCTTAACAATACTTGCATCCCCAACTAAATCCAGGAACTGCAATAAAGCAATTATGAAGAAATATAAAGTTCAGGTGAAACTGAATACATAAACAACGCAATGAGTCCCTCAATCCATGACGCTTTTAAACACCAAGGCGTTATTAAGTGATAACACTGCATAGTACAAAAAAAAATCTGGAGAATAGCACCAGAACATAACCAAAATTACCACAGCATAACGAACATATAGAAAATTAAAACCTAACAGCTTAAAATGTACCACAAAAGTAAAGTTTTTTGCAGTACTATAAATGGCCTCACTTTGAAAGTGAACATTAAATTACTACCACAAATGATAGCAGCAGCTTCGATATACAGCATGAGACCCTTGACGACACTGCCTATCTTGGGTTAAAGTAGCTTAAAAGTCATAGTTCTCCTCATGGTTATCCAAAATCAATCCATATATCAAAAGCTTTATAAATCAGTGAAAACAATTGGTCATTATGTCTTTCATTCAAAAGTATTTTAGCATATATACAGAAATCAGTTGATGTCCTCACATTTTAGGAACAAAGTTTGCTGTTATGTAAATAACATTCCAGCCATTTGTTAAGTGATCAATAACATCAAATATCAACACGGGTTAATGTCCCCTCCATTAATATAAAAAGAGACAGTACCCTCATACAAATACCAGAGAGACCTAACTTATCAAATTAAATACCAAAAGAACAAGAGGTTTTTAAAACAATAATTTGGTGTGTAAGCACAAGACACAAAGTAAGGCTTTACATAATATACAAAGCAAATTTTCCAAGCTAAAGAATCAAAGTTGGGAGCAGCTCCCAAACTTCTCTCATTTCATTCTTTCAAAAGATAATAGACAAAAACTGGTGTAAACTTCCTCCACTGCAGACTAGAGAAAACTTTGAATGCTTCCAAAGCCCAACCAAAGAGTTTGCTCTGGAAAACTGAAGGAAACCCCTAAAAAAAGCTGCTGTATCTTTCTCCAAATATTGAGAGTGGGAAGGAGCAATTGAAGAAATAAATTTTCTTTTTACAATGGAAGGAATAATCTGACCAAATACCCAATCTTTGAAAAAATAAATTGTGATGCATTAAAATTTATCTTCAACCATGGCTAAGATCATGACAGCAATGATTATGTTCCTCCTATGATCATGGGCATTACAAATAAACTCACCTCCAAAAAGACGCTAGATAATTCTTCTCTCTCAACTATACTTGCACTGCTGTGGCTATCAGAACTAGATGCAATAAACCTCTCAACCAATGCATCCAAATATTCAATTCGTTTTGGTAAAGGTGACATTGTCTCGATGCAAATTACAGTCTGCATATACATAAACAAGAAATACTGATCAGCAACAATTAATTTGTACAAAAAGTTTATTTGCCAAGAAAAAACTAAAACTGTAGGAAGAGATCATTAAGTGGTGAAATTTAGTGAAAGTTATCACCAGTAACAGCAAAAAGTAGGGAATCTAGGAAGAGGACAGACCTCCAGGAATGGTTTTGAACACTGTACACTCTCTGGTGCTTCAACTAAAATTTCATGTGCTTTTTCTGCTTTGCCAGGAACCTAGCAGATAATGTTAATTGTAAGTGGTCAGAATATGTCGACAAGGGCAAACTGTCATTTTCATCATCTCAAATAGCAGCGTTAATGAAAACCCAGCGCAACCCAATCTGGAACAGCAGTACAGAGATCAGACTTAAATAACACCTCACCTACCCACTAAGAGCTTGTTCTAGTGGTTAAGGCTCGATATACTCTCATGACAATTTCCATGAGGTCCTGGCTTCAAAACCCAGGATATTTCTTGGGGTTACCAATATAGTGCAAGCTATTTAAAATTGGTACCTGGGTCTTACAAGAAGGTTGACATGACTAGAGGTTGGCCATTACCCTCCGTCACTCCATTCAGTTATAGGAAGTAAAGACATGGCCTTCTAAATTCTAATTAATTAATATTTTTCCCCTTCTTTTTATATAACAGCATCGCTTGGATTGTGTAGCATAAGCATTTAAAAGACCTAATGTAGGCCATAAATAGTTAAACATGCATATACAGGGCTCTGTTTTAGATAGATAAACTTCCCTCCACTTCAGAATCCTCCCACAGACCTTCCACCTTTAACAGTTATTTCACGACAATAAGGTCATCAGCCCATTGCTTACAGAGAATGGTTGTCTGCCATCCTCACTATAACGATTTCAGTTTTACAAACGACAGCTGTTTCAACACATCCAAAACCAAGGTAATAATTTGAACCATATAGAAGAGCAGCAAAACACACCCCTCCAAACATAAAAATTGCTAAACAAGAATCACGATAGGTAATACTTATTGCTCCACTAATAACCCCAGATGAAATGGGACCAACATTTTCCAACGTTTTGATAGAAACTGTCAAATAAAACAAGCTTAAGAGAAAACCCATACCAAGTGTAGAAACCGAGCATATTGAGCAAACAACACAGGAAGTGTCTGTGATTGTTCTTTCCCTTTTTCAATGGCAATTGCTTGTTCATATACAGACAAAGCATCATCCAAATTCCCCTGAAACATGGAAAAGATGTCAATCTGAGAATCTAGATTCAAGCCAAAGGAATGTAAAGCAGGGGGTACCACAACTTCTATAGTTTATCAATTAAACTCTCACTTTCTCCCATTCTCTTTTTCTATAAAATCACCATCGACCACCCTTCCTCCTCCTTTTTGACTAAAATCACCATTGGCCATTATAAGTGTACGGAAATTTCCCTATTAACTGCTCATTATTTTCCTGAACGTACTCACAAATGAGATATAAAGATGGTGATGCCTTCACCCCTAATTAGCATTCCAACCAACTTGCAATCCAACATCTGATGTCAAGTGGATGATGTGTAATTCCCTAATAAGCCAGCATGTAATCTCAAGCAGAAGTCAAGCTTCCAGACATTTAAAAGGAATATAAACTTAGTTCATCTAACGGCAGCATGCATTTCCACATCTGTCAGCTTAAATGGCTGGAATGACACATCATTCATTTTACATCAGATTTGCAAATGCTAATATTGATCAGAATCCTCACTCACCATCTTGAAACCTCAGCAATCAATAGTGCCAAAATAGCGGTTGAGTTGTTAGTAACAAATCTTTAAATTTTTTTATAAACTGTGGACTTAAGCGATCTGTTTCTGCTGGGTAAAAACTTAGTTGATAACATTCTTTTTTCATTTTTCGTCCATGTGGACTGGTTAGATGGCATGTATTAGCCAGGAAGAAAAAGCTAGAGAAGTAGCTACTAAAAGTACCAGTCGACGTTCCATGTTTGCATGCTTGATAATGGCTTCAAGTAGACCTGGTGCAAGTTCTGTATGAACTAGTTGGTATGCAGCTTGAGCACCCAGAACATCCCCATTGTGTTCCTTGAACCAAGCAGCAAAAAGGTGGATCTCTGGTTGTCTCTGAATATTAAATTAGAAGGATAAGTCATTTCCAAATGGACAAATTCAAGAGGAGGAGGTTGGGGGGGAAGCTCATGTAGAAACAGTTAGAAATAACTCTAAATCTTTAAAACCACGGATGGCAATAGAAACCAAGAAACTTTCATGCCAGCAATCAGATATCTAGTGAACTGGAAATTTAATTGTTGCAAATATTCCTGCCAGACAACCTCTTTAATGCACAACATATGTGAGGGGAATTCATAATCAGACATGAAATACAAGAAACTATCCATAAATAAAAAAGGCATTTTCTAATAGCAGGAGAGAGGTAGACAACAGAGATAAAAAAAACATTTAACAACGGAAAATATTCCAAATGCTATCTGTAGGATGGAAAAGTATCATCGACAGCTTACAACTGCCAACAGATCTAGATTAAAGCACTAGACTTGGCCACCAACAGCCTCTGCCATCTCTAGATGAAACAATTCAACAATTCCAATCCAATTATCAACTAAATTTTTCAGAGCTAAGCAGAGAGGAAAAAACTACTGACATTGCATATCATACCTTGACAAAAACTTGAGTAGCACGGATAAGTGCATTTTCTGCAAGATCCATACTTCCACGTGCTTCCATGCATTTAATATATCTTATCCAATACTCAGGATAATTGGCGCATGCTATAAGACATCTTTCATACAACTTGACCACCTGACCACAGCATAACCTCAGGTAAATTCCAATATCATGATGCTGCTGAAAAATAAATAAATAATAAATAAAAGAAGGGATAGAGCCCAAAGCACAAAGGAGATATGCATAAGAAATACTCCGTTGTGGAACAGAGAGGCCCCTCATTCAGGAAATGGGGGGCCCTCCTAGCCTGATAGACAGACGGTTAGGAAGATAAGAAGACACCTGCAGTCATAACATTGGAACTTTAAGAGTAGCATTTACCACAGTAGACAAACACAAACCTAACATCCACTAACAAAATGAAGGTTTGAAATACTTAGCCTTAAAGAAACCAAATCGAGGCCCATGCTCTACTCTCAGTTCAATTTCCCGTTTTAAAAGTAGCTTCAGCCAACAGTTTAGCCAAAAAAGCATAAGGTGCAGCAAACATTACTAACTGCAAGTCACGGAAATTATCTGAAGAATACCTGAATCTACAAATCACATTAACACTGAAATGCAAAGATCCATATACCTTACTGAAGTCATCTTCACTTTCCATAAAATTGAGATAGTTATGCCAATTTTCAAGTTCTGCAATATTGAGAGGCTTGACATGAAAGTATGGCCTTGCAATAGCAGTTTCAAAACCAACTATCTTAGAATCGAACTCTTTAGCTTTTTTATACATGTCTTCTCTAATGGCGATATACTTCTCCAGCTCCTCTGCCTCTGTTAAGCCAGCACTTACAGGTTCAGTGGACTGAGCAGCATCAGGAGGAATTTCTCTTTCATCAGCTTGGCCAGCATTATCAGGCACCAAAGTTGCCATTGTTGCACCTTCCTGAGCAGATCTCAACTCTGATAAAGGCCGGTTTGCAGCTAGCTCCTTGAATCTGTAAGATCATTCCCATAATAAGTGAACCAAAGTCATTCAACTTATGCAAATGCCCAGGCATAAACATAAGGGTACCTTAAGACTTGCAGGCATCACATAATATAACCAGACAGATGCAACTGCACCCAAGTTAAAAAAACTCTCAAGACAATATGCCACAAAAATCTAAACCCACAACGTCAGACAATATCCCACAGAAAAGGAAAATGTTTGGGCAGTTTGGCAATTTCTATTTTTCCATTCCGTTGTCTTATTTTTATCCCCTCCCCTCTTTTTTCATCCCATGTGTTAGCCAAAATAACATATGAAAAAGATACTTGATAAGAATAAGAATAGATTAGATACAAACAAGACAATCCAAATGCACCATTAAGACACAAATAAGTTATGAATCAGATCTAGATAGAAAAGAGACAAACACCACACAAATAAGAAAAAAAATAGGACACAGATAAGACATATAAAATTGAGATAAAAAAAAACATTCCAAATGGTTTTTATTGTTATTATCAATATTTTTTTTATTTCACATCACCTGAAAACATTTAGAACTTGACCTCAAAGAAGACACTCCAACCACAGCACATAGGATCCATTCAACATAACCCTTCAGACATAATCCAGCACAAAATTCATCACAGGAGAAAACCAAACCCCAGCCCCCCCCCCCCCCCAAAAAAAAAAAAAAAAAAAAAAATCTTACTGACATAATTTTAGTCAGGCATTAATGATATGCAGATCCATCCATGTTGGAATTTGCAAAAGAAGAACTAAAAGTATTTTAAAGCAGCTATTTTCCCCCTTTTTTATTGGTACCTAATAAACTTTACTCAATAAGAAAAAGAAGAACTTTCTGGCCAGGATATCTTATTTTGATAATAACAAAGAGATAAACTTTAAGAGTCAGCACCCCAACAAGAATGCTAGTGATTAAATGACACCAATTATCTCTTTTCGAATGCATACAATAGAATCTACTTGTCCTTAAATCAAGGACCGGAATATTTGAGCAAGCATGCCCCATTAACTAAGTGGCCAACAGTCCAATACCAAGATTCTGTTTCAATACAATCTGCAGATACTAGAGGAATGAACAAAAACCAGAAGAGGGGAAAAGAAATCTTGGCCTATTAAAAGCTGTAAAATTTCTCGCTTATTTTTCGCAAGTAAGGCATATCTTACTATATGACTCTCGTCACAGGTTGTTCATCATAAAAGGGTGATCATCATGCATTGGAGGAACTATATATTTCCCTTTTTAAGGTGCAAAAGCATACACATGTGAAGATAAGCCATAAAACAGATAACACAAAATGCCACCAAAAAAGAAACACTAATGACAAACGCAACAAATTATTTTGTCAAGCTAGAGAATCATGTCCCCTATCCCTGGAGGAACTAAGTTGAATTTTTAATGATTAAATGATTGCAGCCTCGACAATAGCCAACATAGCCAAAATGACTAGAAGTAAAATCAGCAAAACACTGAACTAACCCGTTGTAATACTTATCAAGGTACAAAATTGGATTCTCAAGAATCTTTGTATAAATCATTGCAATGCGACCCCAGTCCTGCTGTTTATACTCGTACTCTATATATTCATCCCAAAAGGTAAAAGACAAGTAATCTGCTCCAACATAAGCCAACCCCCGTTCAAACAACCTGCAATGGAACACAAAACACATAGTGACACAAGTTAAAATCTAGTTAGCTTCTTGAAAAATCAAATGGTTGACCATAGCACTAAGGCTGAAGGAGGAGAACAATTCATTGTAACAGCAGATGACACTTCCGATTGCTTCATTTACCTTCCTCATATAAACCATACAAAGTCCGTGAAATCGAGGAGAGATAAGGACATCTTAGCTCTTAACTGGATGATTCTTCCCCGCAGCAATTTGCATAATGATGCACCTCAGGGTATCAAACTTAAATACAGCAATATGGATACTATTTGTCTATTGCATCCTTCAGAAGAAGGGTATCAATAATGCATGGGGATAGAGAGAGGCAATACATTAATCATCCTAAATGATAGACAAAATAAAGGACCCTTAATCCCATCAAACCTTTCCGCCATACATGTAAGGATCACTGTTCAGGGATATTGAGATATTGTTAGAAAAAAAGAAAATAAGATGTCAGTGGGAGTGAGAAACCAGGAGTGACGCACTTCCACTATTTTAGCAGAATAACAAGAAACAAATAGCTGTTACCTTCTTATGACATCTGGATCTTCATATTTGCTTTTAGCAAATCTGCAATAGTGCAACCAGATATCAACCGAATATGTCACTGCCTGTACTGCTCGTTCATAAACTTCCACAGCTTTCTCAGTAGAGTTATGAGCCTCATGATCTGCATATTTCTTCCAATAACCATAGCACAGAGGAAATTCTGCCAAAAAGGCATCATACACTCTCCGAATTTTAAGAATGTTGCCCTGCCAATAAAGAGACTAGTACATCATTCATGCTTGAAATGACCAGAACAAAATGCATCAAAAAAGGCAATAAAGCCAGCATGTATCTAAAAGAGGAGGGGAAAACATTCTTACAAATATTATTAATGAACTATATCAGCCCACATCTTATATTTCCTTTTATATCTTCAATTTATCCCCCATACAATGGAGAGAATGAAACCACACTCAAAATTTTCCCTCATAAATATGCTCCTAAATTAAACCAACCATGATAGGAGAGCAGAATATGAGAGCTTAAGTCTAGACAAATTAAAGATCATTACCATCAAGTAAACTCCTCATGAATATGAGCACCTTTATGAAATTTTCCAATACACATCTTTCTATTTTGTATAAACTCAGTAGATTTCAGTGCACATCTTTGACTTCATGTATTTGCAAATTCAATCACTAAATTTCTCTTTCCATTCGTCAATTATCTTTTTGGGCTTATTACAAAGGTAATGTGGGTTTCTAACCTTATCGTGTCCTATATAGAACAAAGGAAATTGGGAATCCCATCTATAATTATCCATGGCTGAATTATCTGGAACCACCACCCCGCCAAAAACAAAACCCCGCTCGGAGTGGCCACATGGGGGGAAAAGATATTACAAGGGTTGCAAGAACAGGTACCAGATTGTGCACATGTTCTAACCCTCACACTTGCAACCTATGATGCCCAAAGAAATAAACAAAAGGAGAAACAAACAAAAGTTGCATAGAAGAATAAACCGCAGCAACTGTTCTTCTAGCTAAATGACAACCCACACAACCGTTCCAACAAATCCTCCTTTCATCCACAAAGATAATGAATGGCTACAAAAGCCAATTTCCATCTTTGAAAAAACAGCTTCAATCTATTAAAGGTGCTAAACCCAATAAAATCCTAACCCAATAATCAAAAGAAGTCGGACTATGCATCCCTTGTAAAACCCTTCACCACACTTCACTTGAATAATCACACTGGGAGAGCAAACAGTCATTTGACACTTCCTTTTCGGATAAGGTGGCTCTCTTTTTGCTTCTTCCTCCTATTCCATTTATTTCATTTATGATAATCAAAAGCATTTGACTCTTCTTTATTATAGAGATAGCAAGAGTTTGATGAGGCAAGAGACAAAGAAGTTTATCCCTAGTAAGGAGTTAGTTTTCAACTGAAAACATTGTAGGATGAAAGTGCTGATCCATAGAAGTTTATCTTTAGTTAGGAGTTTGCTTTCGACTGCAAACTTTATAAAATGAAAGTGTCAAGGTATGTGTTTCTTTGGGCAAACAAACTTGTTCTTATAACCCTAAAATTTAATTTACAAAAGCGGTATAGCACAAGCAGGCAAAAAAATTCCTTGGCCTTCATCTTCCACACCAAATTATCCTATGTATTAGGTCTAAGCATCATGACTTAAGAGACACTTTTCTACTTATAGTAATCCAAAACTATCCTCTTAGCCTCTCTTACCCATTCTAACTAAAGAACAAAGTTAGTGGGTGGGCAACAACTTCCATTCATAGTTTTGTAGCTAATGCTCTCATTTACCAGTCTTAAAGGCTATACATTGTCAACCCATATCAAGATGAGATTGCCATCCCCTAGATTTCCAATTAAAGAGTGATTAGACTTCACTTTTTTCAAGGATAAAATTTTCCTCTAAGCCCAAGAACATTCAAGAGGAGCTTTTGCATCCCAAAACACTTGCCCCTATGAGTGTAGATCAAATCCAAGTTGCCTAACAATTCTCTCAATAGTGTTTGTATAGACCCTAAATGTGTTTAAGCTGCAGAGCACGATTCCATGTAAAAATATTTGCCGTCCCCACTCAAATCACCTTCCTGCTCTTGGGAACAAATCCAATCTTTTTGCGAGAATGTAGTCTGCTAGAGATCAATAAAGGGCAAGTTCAGAATTGTGACTTGTGAGTACACCATCCGCAATACACAAAAGCGACTATAGTTAAGCTCTGAGAGCATATCTGAGCAATAGAAGAGAACAAAAGCGATTAGGCCAATTGCGCCTCCATTTTAAGTGTAGCATGAACTTGGACATCTAAGTTCTCACAAAGCCGTAATCAAAAATTGGGCGCTGAAGTTGCATTTGAAAAATAAATGAAAATGATCTTTGGCTCCTTGTGTGCACAAATGACAAGCAATGGATGTGGTTAACCCCCATGCAAGCACCTTGTCAAAAGTTTGCAATTTCCCTTCATGCTAACCAAATGAAAAATGTGTACAGGGATGGCATTTTTGCTCCACATCGTCTAGCCCACGAAACGCGTAGGGAACATGGTGTTAGGAATCCGTACCCATTTTTTATAGAGTAAGACCCTAATAAGGCATGAGTCCACTTGATTACATCTAATTATCACAAGCTAAAGAAATAAAACTAGAGACGCCACTCATCATCCTCCATAATAAAGCAAAATCGTGATAATAGGAACATGAAAAATTAAAATCTGAAATGCACTATAAATCAGGTCTAGGGAAGTTGCCGAGAGCCAAAAATCTGACCACAGAGATACAGACCCCATTATTTACCTCCCAGCTAAAAGCTCCATGTATAAGACCACACAACCTGAGAAGTTTCTTCTAGTTCTTAGAGCAACTAGCTGGGGCTCCAGCAAACAAGAAGCTATAGCCTTCAAAATAGGCTATGTGTATCAACCTAAAGTGCTCTTCAACTCCCTTCACAGAAAAGATTCCAAGCACGTTTGGTCAAATTCTGTCTTCACAGCGAGTCATTTTTCGTGGGGTCGCTTTATCCATTGCTACAATCTAGGAATTCCAATACCTCCACTCTCTCTCAGGTTGCTAATAACATCCCATTTAACTTAGCTTTCATGAAGATATTTGGCTTCCCACTACAAAGGAGATTCCTCGTTTTTTTGTGCAATTTGCATGATCATTAACTTGGGTGGCAAAAAAACTGATGCTCAATATAGCTGCATAGAGAAGGAACCAATCTCAACGATTGTAGGCAGCCAGCACACAATAGATACTTGGATATCCACAAGATGATACCCACTGTGACTTTCTCTTAAATTACTTCAAAGTGTTTTCCTCATAATAAAAGTCAAGAATCATGCTAACCATTAAGGGAAAATGCCCAATAGATTTTGTATGCACCCTGCAATTATCTGCACATTAGCATTACTTATTATCCCACAAAAATCAATTAGTTTGATGTGATTTGACATTGGACAAATCTATTCTCAAACTTCAATTTTTTGCCAGGACAAGTATCCAATTATCATATAATAAAGCTGAAAGACTAACTGAATTATTCCATCCCTTGTGTCCCACGGCAATTTTTATACTGCAAATATAACCAAACTTGAAGATTGTAATATTGTGTGCCAGTTCTTGGCCTGCAATTCCCCTTTCGTCCATATAGCTTAAACTGCACTTCTAGCTAGCTAGGATGGTAAATGCTAAATACATATTGAATCGTCAATAAAAATAGAGCCATATATATCAACATGACAGTTTTGACAAACAAATACTGTGATGTAACAATTTCATTCTGCACCAACTGATCATGTAATTGGTTCATTAAATATGAGACAGCACACGTTTTTTATTCCAGAGACAATGAAATTCCTATTGGGACAAGGTGCCTAGCATGTCATAATAGCTTATGAATGTAGAAACCAATTGCCAGTTCTTCCTCAAAAAAAGTCATGTGACCATTGCTGATAAACAATCAAACAAACTAAAACATTCATACCTCAGCTGTTCTCTCTGTCTCCTCAATCAAAGCAACCCAAGCATCAAAGTCCAAAGAATTGGCCCTCACAATGCTCCACAAACGATCTTCCTCGGCAGATACAGGTGGCACTGCAAGTAAAAAAATTTATATACACATTGCAAACCAAACCCATTAAAGTTTTAAAGAGAAAAAACTGAGGACGCAGGGAAGATTATTAAATGGACATATGAGCTTTTTCAAGCAAGACTTCTGTTTGCAATGTTCAAACCACACATGAAGTCCCCAGAAGATGCCGTATTCATTTATATGCTTTTCTTTGGGATAAGCATTAATATTTCACGCCGTTACTAGCATCATAATAAAAAGAATGCCACAATGGCCATATACTGCCCAGGTAAGATACAGGGCGTTGATGCTAAATCAATAGCCAGGTGAGAGAGTACCATCATATAACTATCCTTCTTTTTCCATTGACAGATATTTATTAGGCCACCTTACCTTAGACAGCACGGAAAGAAATATACGTTTTATTAACCTCTAGCCTGACAATGCATGACACAAGTGAGAAGACAAAGTAGACATACAAACCATCCACTCATGGAAAAAGAAACACTAACGAGAAGAAACCATGACCTTGAGATATCAACATTAACAGGGACTTGTTAAGCTAAGGATTATTCCTCCAATGAAAGTGCAGGTTGCAGATGCTAAAGTCGTGCAGTAGAAAGTAATTATACTCAATGACACTTTCAAGGTTATCATATCCCTAATACTGTCACATTCCTAATATATTCGGCCTTTTAGATGTATTTCAACTACTTTTATCACAAGAAAAAATTCGGAGGAAAAGAACAACACGAAATAGAACTCACAAGCCATATGTCGGCAAAAAGAAAACACGCATACCAGAACCATCCTCAACAATTTGTGCCGCAGCAGCTCCACCAGCATCATGAGAAGCAATCCCATTCTCGGCTAAGGGAGCATTAACCACTTGATCAACAGCACTACCATTAGTAAACGAATTGTAGCCCGAAGCTAAATTCTCAAGGTTAACAGTATCTTGCCCGACAATAGACGAATCACCAGCAGCTTTAACCTCATCATTCTCATTAACATAAGTTCCTTGCTTCATCAAATTCGAATCCATCCTAACATTGTTTCCTTCTCTCGAAACCTCACCGACTCCACCACTAGCTTCCTCAGCCCCATCAGTATAACCACTGGAACCGTAAAGACCGGTTGCACCCGAAGTTTGTGTAATCACTGCTTCGCTATCTCCCATACGTACTACCGCTAAACTAAATAACACAACCTGTGAATAGCAAAACAAAATACTTCAGGTGTAATTAGCAATCGAAATTGTCGACTAAAATACGACGTTTTTCAGCAATAAAACTAATCCGACAACCCACATCACAAACCAACCCTAGAAACTGGAAACTTAACAGCTGTCTCTACGTCGTCAAAAAAAAAAAAAAGAAAAGAAAAAAGGTAAACACGAGACTTAGAGGCAAAATACTGCATATTCCGAGGTTAGAAAAACCTTAGAGTTTAGATAGAGACCTAAAGGTGAAGAAAATAAAAACTAAAGGAAGTACCTCAGATATTATGGATAGAAGAGAAGTTTGGATTGGGGGTAGATTAAATTAGGGTTAGGGTTAGGGTTTTTGCTGTTCGGTACAAGAATCTTCAGTTGGCGACACGGACTCAAAGATTTACAGAATTACAGTGCAAAGTACTCAAAGTCGGCCTCAATATCAAATATGGTGTATATATAGCCTATACATATGATATATAAATGGCTTTTCATATGCCGTCTATTGTTTCAATTGGAGTTCTAAATTTAGGTAAATTAAAATTTTCATAAAGCTCTGTGAGTTGCATAACAGTGGTTTCATCAAAAGTTAATGCTTATGCTATACCTTGTAAAGCAGACGTGTGAATAATATATACACATTAGTTATGCAGTATTAACGTATTATTTTATATAATATATTTAACTGAAAAATTCAAAGAATATTTAATATTTATTTGTAAAAAGCCGATGATAGAAGAAAAAGCAAATAAAGAAAAAAAAAATTTTAAAGGTTTATACTATTGTGATCCACCCGTCTACTGCTTAATCAAGTAGAGTCTAAATGAGTATTGAGAGCCACATGTTAAGGTACAAATATTATTTTGTTGGAACTTTCACAATGTGGGGTATAGATATAAGATCTTCATATCTAATACCTACCCTATAACTTATACAATAGAGTATAGAGATTCTAAAATACACTATACCTATCTCGAACATGTACCCTATTAAAAATAATTGTAATGTAAAATGAATACATAATAATACTTTATATTTCATTTTACAATCACCTGTTGTTAAGATTATAATCCGTAAACTCCTTTTAATAAATTTTATTTAGAAAATACTTATACTAATTTATTATGGAAATAGGAGTATTTCGATGGCATGTACTTGATTATTAATCTTTTAAGACTAATTATGTGAAACCCTACAAAATTTCATAAGCAGCCTAAGAAAAACTACGATGTATTATCATCTAATTAAGTGACTTCTAATTTTTCTATTAACAGAACTCTGGTATGGAACATACAATTTAATGAAAAATAAAAATTATATGTTCGATGAATATATCAACAGTGTATCTCTTGAAACTTGTATTACATAGGACCTTAAAAATTCATTGTTGAGGCCCACTTGTTTCTATCAAAGTAACCCAACCCACGTTCAACACACTTAACCCTAAAGAACACTCTCACTTGCCTCTTCTCCTTTAGATCTAGGGTTTCATTCTCTCCTCTTTATCTCTCTGTTTGAGTACTCGCTAGTTATTGTGCTAATACTACTGTAATTCTTGCAACAGGTTTGTAAATGAGAGGAAGTGGACTTTTCGAGCAAGTATAAGCTTCTAAAGCTCTTATTTTGTTTTAGCAGGGGTAATCTACCCTTTTCTGTTATTCTTTTATTTATAAATTCCAACTAAACAAGTAGTTTGGCATAGATACAAAGATCCATCACACATTCCGTACTGTGATTGGTTACTAGAGATGTGTTTGTAACTATCTTACTGCCTACACCATACATCTTATTGTCTACTGCATGTATTTACCACATTATCCTTTTTGCTAAACTACTATCTAGGTATTAAGGAACATGATCCCTCGTCTAGCCTAGTATAAGCTGGCATCCAGACGCGCACGCGAAGATTAAGATAAATTTGGTCATAAAGAATTTGCCACATCAGAGAATAAAATCGTCATAATTTCCATGCTTAATCCTATATAAATAAATGTGCATATGCATGTGATATGTACCAGTTTTAGTACCATATGTAACAAATTTTTAACATGGAATAAAGAGAGAATTCTTAAACAAAATAATTGTTTATTCTTATTAAGAAATCTCCAAGTTTCATAAGTAAACTCAATGTAAACCCGACATTTGTTTTTGCAAAACTCCATGCTTAAGTTGTAATTTCATCTTTAATTTCATTTTTTTTTTCAGAATTTGTGCTTAATGTCTGCATCAATGGAGAAATAATCATTTAACTTGGGGTTTGTAAATCCAATACTTAATTCATATGATTTCAATGTGTTTTAATGAATATCGATTGAATATATGTAATTAGTAGCTAAAACTTAGTTTCGTCGGTCTAAATGAGTGGTTCACCTTTTATATTCATGTTCAATTTCAATTTATTAGATTAAGATATCATTTTTTTGAATATATCTAGGCTACTAATGTAGTTTCTTATAATTACCTCGAGAGAGGAATGGTGAAACTTTCTATTTCTTCTTTTTAAAATTTATTAGGTTGGTTTTAAAACAAACGATTCTTAAACTTTATGCTAATATAGATTGGTGATAATCTGTGAAAAGATTTCAGTGGTTTAGTTTAGATCTAGAATTACTAACGCTAAAAAATGATTTAACTTACCCTAGTGAATCTGATGATACAAATATACTAGTAAACAACTATATGATTTTGTTAAGAAATCACATGATAAGGACTTGGTAAAGCAATCCCTAAGGCTTTCTCTTGCATTGACAAGTTAATCTTACGAATTTGCCCTAAAAACATGTATATATACATTAACTCTAGTATAACTTCTGTTTTTATTATGTTTTACTAAATTTTCTTTGGCTAGACAATAGATGAAAAATGAGTACGATAGATGCCAACGATCCCTTTGAATACGACCTAATATTTTTATGTTATTTTACTAGGTGTGCTTACTTAATGTTGGTAGTTATGAATGAAGTAAAATAGAACTTATTAGCATATTTTACAAATTTTTAAAAATCGACTTCATGTTCTTTAGTGTTTATTAATCAATCCAAACTAACCTTAATCATCTATCATAAATCAAAGCAAGCTTCTTGAAGTTAGAACTCGAGATTCAATGAGTTAATCTAGGAATTCGACTATCTTAAGAATTTAGAAGAACCTTTGAGCTTGCAAAAAAAAAAAAAAAAAATCGAGTGAGGGTGCTATTGTGTTTCTTGTTTTGTATGCTGATATCCTTCCTATTGGAAATGATAACCTACCCTTGAGTCTACTAGGGATTGATTGTGTATGTGCTTTTCCATAAAAGGCCTCGAAGAAGCAATCTATATCTTATGAATTAAGATATACATGGATGGAAACGAGAGGTTGCTTGAGCTAAGTTAAAGAACGCACATTAACAAATAATAGCTTTAGTATGGAAAAAAATAAAAACTATGAGAGAGGGTTTTTACCTGTATTACGTGGTATACATCTTTCCATGGCAATGTCATATAACACAAGCAAAGAGGGATAAAGTCAATGGTGTTTTGTATGCTTTGGCAACTAGGTGCATTATGTATGTAATGATATCAAGCTGACCTACATGAAAGTCATTAGGTTGTAATCAAAACCATTCTCAAGTATCCTAGAATAACAAAGGATTTGTTATTGGTTTACGAAGGAGATAAGGAACTAGTTGTCTTAGAACATACTAATGCTAGTTTCCAAATAGAGCACAATGATCCCGGATTGCAATAAGGTAATGTGTTTGGCTTAAATAGTAAAGCTTGTTGTTAAAGGAGTTATAGACAAGAGATGGGGACAGATTCTACAGCAAGGTTCAAGTACATTACAGCTTTCAAAGTGGTTAAGGAAACCATGTGGGTCATAAATTTTTCTTTAGGTTAGGAGTTATTTTGAGCACTGTTGATCCACTTGCAATGTATTGTAATGACAGTACAGTTACATGTTAAGCTAAGGAACCAACATCTTACTAGATGTTCAAACATGTGATCTAGAAGTTTTATGTCCTTAAAGAGATTATTCAAAAAGGTAATGTGTTGTTTAGAGTGACAACAGATGAAAATGTTGCAAACCATTCACAAAGCCTTACCTTAATGGATAAATGATACCTATGTGAAGAGCTTAAGATTTAAGAGTTAATGGTGCTTGATGATAGTGCAAGTGAGAGTGTTGTAATTGTGCATAATGTGCTAAGAAACTTTCATGTGTTTGTAAGTATTATTGATAAAATAAAAGTATTTACCATGTATGTTTGCTTTTCTACTTGTATGTATTATATAATAAAGTTTTATGTATTATTAGAGAATGCCCGAAATAATGATTGTGTATATTATTAAGGAGAATCTCATGACATTATATTATATAAAATTTTCCTTGGTCAAATAATTATTTAAAAAGGGACATAAATTTTTAGAATAATACGTTTTATGACTTTGGTCATTCTCATTAGACTAAGAGAAAGATATCCAAAGTCATGCACATGTTTAATGTTAGTATTCACTGTTTTACGTATACAGGCATTAATAATCCCTAGACCTAACACTTTCATATATCTTATACATGGAATGCCATGATTTGTTGTGGTTAAACACGGCCTTAAAACAACACAATCTTAATATTGGTTATAAATAATATAGTTGTTGGATGCGATGGGATTCGTTACTCTCTTAAGCTAGAGGCACAATATCCACGGGCCTTTGGTTAGATAAGACTTAAGAGTAACGTACAACTGTTGGTCATGGTATATATTAAAACCATGTCAATAAGATAATTACATGAAAAGAACATTGATTAGAGATTTTAATTTATATTAAAATCATGTTAATAATTATTTCATGACTATAACTAATTTATTTTGCAATACAGTAAATCCTCTAAAAGATAATACTGTTGAGATGAATAAAAAATATTATTTTATAGGGGTAAATTACATCACAAAGTATCAATATTTTATGGTAAGTTTATTTGAGGTATAAACATTTTGTAAAGTTCATTTAATGTATCAATATTTAAAGATATGTTAATTTAAGGTATTAAGTTTTAAGTAATTAAAAAAGGAGTCGCATTTCGAAAAATGAGTCAAATAAAGTATCAATAATTAAAAATCTATGAAAATTAAAGAAACTTAATTAAAAACCAATCCAAACATCGATACCTTAAATGAACTTCACAAAACGTTGATGTCTCATTTGGTTCATCTTGTGAAACGTTGATTCCTCTTTTTAACCATTTGAAATGTTAATACCTTAAGTGAATTTACCCCAAATGTTAATATTTTATAGTGTAATTTACCATATTTTTTATATAGATTTTATATTTATCGATAAATGAATAATTTATTAATCTACAAATATTTTTTTATATTTTTTCACAAATTTTATATATTACTTATCAATGAAAAGAAAAAATAAATTTGGACAAAATGTATATAGTGTGTGTGTGTATGAAAAATTTTAAAAGTTATAATGCACAAATATAAAACGAAACAATAAATTTTACAATACAAAAAACTATAACATGTGGTAAATTTTGAAAATTAGAACGAATGGGTACATAAGAAAAAGAGTTTTTCAAAGTCAATGTTTTAGAAGATGAAAAGTTACAAAATTTACATACAAAGAAGAATCAAATGATTTTAGATGTATGTTTTAGCAAAAAATAAAATTTTAAAAGAACATAAATAATTTGGAAAAACTTTATTATAAACTTTATATGTATATGATGAATTGTTAATTTATATTTTCATTGGATCTTAAGGATTTTTTTATAAATTAATATATTATGCATTTAGCAATATTATTGATTCAGTGTGTTGGCTCAAGTTGGAACCAAAAGAAATTGTTATCTAATCAAGATTATTAATTAGTCGAATATTCATCTATTGAGGTTTTACCGTAATGGATTTTCTTTTTATGAAAGTATTATCTCTTTGGTTAACAATAAGTAGCAAAGAAATATATATATATATATGTATGTATGTATGTATGTATGTATGTAGGTGGTTACTTTACTATTAGTGGGGCTACATTTAAAGTCCATTTTTGCAAAGGCACATATGTCTCGAATCTCTCATTTGGAGAAGATTATATTAATGTTATAAGAAAAGGTATTTTTCTTATAATTATATATATCCAATTTTCTTTTTTTTTTTATCATCACATGGATTCCGTTATAGATTTGTAGAAATTTTTATTTTATGCTACAATGGCCTGATATACAAAACACAACATAATCAGCATAAAAAAAAGGCAAATCATTAGAGTTCAAAAGATAGTAACCAAACGACAAAGATATCTCCCTCTAGTCGGATTAGTCTAACCAGGCTTACTACATAATTGCATTTTTACAACATTCTTTGGAGATATAATATTTAACAAATTTGTTACTTTAGCAAAAGTAAGGTCGATTTTTTATTTTTTCACAAGAAAGTCGATTGTGAAACTTATCCATCTAATGGAGAAAGGAACGAGGATCTTGCTCTTCCTTTTATATGCATGAAATAATAGCAAAAGGTAAAGCCAATTCATCCTCAACTTGAGAATTCAGCACTTGGATAGTACAATAAGAGTTCAATAATAATATCATCATATCTTTTTTTTAGCTATCTTAAAATCTCAAATACACTTCATGTCTTTAAGCAGTGATGCTCTAGCTCATCTTTTTTTTTTTTTAAGTACTTACAAGCAACATGTCTTTTATCGCTTCTAGAGATTCCTCCTACTTATTTTATTCTTTTATCGCTTTGAGTAACTACTTCATCACAATTAAAGTCAATGAAAATACTGCAGTGTTATTAGTCTTTATAAAGAGTATCATGTAAATTAGAACACGAATATATTCAAGTAAAATAAAAAGTGGGGTACTTTTACTTTGTTAAAAATACACGTAAGCTTATTATATCAAAAGTGTGGCATGAAAGAGAAATCTAACCTTGTGTGTGTGTGTGTGTTTTAATAAATTATTATCTTATATTATCTAATTATTTTCTTCTAGCATTTTTTTTTATGAATTTTTCGCTGCCATGTTAGTAATGAAAAGAGTAAATTATACCAAAAAGCCACAATGTTTACGGATAAGTTTGTTCGAGGTCTTCGTGTTTCGAAAGATTTAAAAGAGGTCACAACATTTGGAGAAAATGGGTCAATTGAGTTACCAACGTTTTTTAGTAGTTCAAAAAGATGTCCCAACATTAGAAGAAGCGAGTCGATTGAAGTCTCAATTGACATGTGTTACAAGAAATATATTTAATTGAAATTCAAAAAAACCCTTCTTTTAAGGTTTTTGATTGACATGTATCAACAAGACTCAAAAGACACTTTTCCAAATATTATGATCTTTTTTTTTTTAGCCTTTCGAAAAGTTAAGACCTTAAATGGACTTGCCCCCAAACATTGGGACATTCTAGTGTAATTTACCTATAAATGAAATTATCACATCCCACTTTAATATCCTCAATGAGCAGGGTTCATAATTTATATATATTATACTACATTTTATTTGTTAACTTGGTAATATATATGTTTTTCTAATTTTATATACATAGTATCACAATAACATGTACGTTAGTAAGAATTCATGGTCTATCTATTTAATCATATTCTGGTCATTTTAATATTATATTTTTGTTATTTTCAAAAATGTATTTATTAATAAACATATACCAATGAAAAAGCTGATAGTTTTAATCATAAACTAACTAGACAGATACTATATAGGTATAATACAATTAAGTTACAAATTAAAATCTAACAATCCAAATAGACTCTTAATAATAATATTTGTGTTTGTTCGAATCTGGTAAAATTGATTGTCGTCGTTGGATTTGAGTTATAAGCTAGGTTTGCAAAACAAGATATGGTTAGTGGTATGCCAAGAGTTAGTCTGCATTCCCTTAACTATAAGTAAAAATATATATAATGTTACATTTCATACACATGAATCATTTCCAATGGAATATACTGGAATGAAATGGATTGGATTGGAATGGAATCAATTCTTGAATGACAAATTTATTCCTGTGCTTGGATGGCTACATGGAATGGCTATAAAAGTATCTTTATCAAAATTAGCCTTAGTAATAAATGCAAAAAGCAAACATGTGATAAGATAAAAAGGTAATCATACCTTGTACGGCACAGTTAATGAGACTGGAATGGAATTGCGATTCCACTTTTGAGAAGGTAGAATCAAATTATGCTTTGAAGTTAGAATCATTGATTTTAAAGAATCACGATTCCGGATTCTAAAATGCATCCAAACGTAATGAATGCAATGGAAATCGGAATCGTGATTCGATTCCGAATCCATTTTAGTGTACCAAACAAAACATAAAGATATCCAAACTTTCTAATGGTGTTAAATGAGATATTTATGGTAGGCTGGTTTATAATGGTTACGTGTGTAGTAAGATTATAATAGTAAGAAGTGGACGATGGTTACTAGAGACGTGAGCTGGACCTACTAATCCATGTCTATCTACATCCACTTTCATATTGTGGAAAAGAATTTATGGAGTAGCTTTGGGTTAGAGCTTGTTTAATGGTTAAATTATACCACTGGATCACAATATCTGGGGGTAAGTTTATTTTTTATCACAACGTATGGAGTGATTAAAAAGAGGTTAAAACATTTGCTGGTAAGTTCATTTTGAACCACAACTTTTGGCAAAGTAATTCAATTCAAGTCTCTGTGGACATGTGTCATATTCTCCTATCGACACGTGTCACCTCATCTTGACACATGACAACTTCTCCTGTTGACATATGTCGATAAAAACCTGAATTGAATTGCTTTTTCAAACATTGTGGCTTAAAATAAATTTATTCTCAAACGTTGTGTTCTCTTTTTAACCACTTCAAACATTATGTCAAAAAATGTATTTATCCTCAAACGTTGTGTTCCCTTTTTAACCATTTCAAATGCTGTATCAAAAAATAAACTACTCCCAAACGTTGTGACCCACTGGTATAATTTATCCATTGTCAAATTGTAGCATTAGCATTGGATAGGTCAGGTTCTTAGGCAAGGAGAGCAATAAGAATAAATTTGATAGCAGGTGGGAAAGAAAGGACGAGAGAGAAGAAGATTGTTGTAATTACTTTCTGGCTTTTTATTGAATAATAACTTGACTGTTTATAATAGTCTGACAACTGGAACGTAACAAATTCTGCTAAAATCTCGGAACACTAAAGCCACTACTTCTAGCATAACTACTAACAAAATAAAATGCTGAAGACTAGTTCTAATTAGCATAACAAATACTACTATAATTTAGGAACACTAAAGCCAGTACACTTGGCACAACAACTAACAAACAACATGCTGAAGACTGGTAAGAGGTGCTGCCTTTGAGGCAGGCAAAAGCCTCAGGTCGTGGGTTTGAATCCTAGAGGCTGCAGACTGGGTTTAACTCTGCCTAAGGGTAATAATACCTATAGTGCTCGTGGTACCCTTTGGGACCTGCGTTGGTTGGGGTCGCCATGATGCAATGGTGGTGCCGGCCATTATCACTAGGGGGCCAATGGTGGGTTTGTCTGCCCTGGCATTGCATCGCCGTCTCCTGCGGGCAGCTTAACTGGTAAGAGGTGCTGCCTTTGGGGCAGACAAAAGCCTCAGGTCATGATTTCGAATCCTAGAGGCTGCAGACTGGGTTCAACTCTGCCTAAGGGTAACAATACCTATGGTGCCCGTGGTACCCTTTGGGGTATACATTGGTTGGGGTCACCATGATGCAATGGTGGTGTCGGCCATTATCACTAAGGGGCCAGTGGTGGGTTTGTCTGCCCTGGCATCGCATCACCATCGCTTGCGGAGGCGGGGTGTGACACCATGAATTCGTAATGTCCCTCATGCGTCCTTAAAGCCGTTTTTGGAATATCATCCTCATAAACTCGAATTTGATGGTACCCCGCTGTTAAGTCTAACTCGGAGAAGAATTTTGCCCCATGAAGTTCATAAAGGAGTTCATCAATTACTGGAATCGGATATTTGTCCTTTAGTATGATGAGATTCAAGGCGCGGTAGTCAACACAAAATCTCCAGCTGCAATCCACTTTTTTCACTAATAGAACCGGTGATAAGAATGGACTATGACTAAGCCTTACCAAACCGGTTTGCAATAATTCTCTCACCATCTTCTCAATTTCGATAGTAAAAATAACGGCATGGTCTAACGCTGACAAGCTTAGTGTTTGGTTGTAAGGGAATGAGGTGGTCATGGGGTCTTTTGGGAGGTAAGCCAGTGGGCGTATCAAATACAGTTGAGAGTTAGATAGGATATGAGATATATCTAGTGGGAGGGAATTCACCAGATAAGTGTCAATAGAGAGTGAGATTTGAAAAAGAAATCCATCACCTTATATACAATTTGACTCCTTATCAAATAAGGCTTCTAGAGTAGCTTGCTTGAGACTTTGGAATGTGTTCGACTCTCCTCCCATTTTAAAGGACACAGTTAATTGCTTGTAGTCCATCTCTATTGGCCCAATAGTCTGCAACCATTGTACTCCTAAAACCAGTTGACAAGTTGCTACAGGAAGCACGTAGTAGTAAGCAATAATAGGCTTACCTTGGATGCAGATAGTGAGTGCTTGACATAGGCCCATGCATTCAATCTGGTCTCCATTGGCAATAGTGACGTGAAACTTCTTATTGTGCACGATTGGTAAACCAAACCTCGTTACAAGGGCATGATCAATGAAATTATGAGTGATGCCACTATCTATAAGTACTATCACATACCTGTTTCCTAATTTGCCTAGGATTTGGATTGTACGGGGGTGACTAGCACCTGAAATAGCATGGAACGAGATCTCAGGTATGGGTTCTTAGAAATTCGGGTCAGCTTCAACTTGTTCATCTTTGTCGACGCTTAGTTGATTGCAATATTCTATCATGAATAATTGCCGTCGTTGACACCGATGACCAGGAGCAAACTTCTCATCGCAATAATAACATAATCCTTTTTCCCGTCATTCTCTAGCCTCTTGATTAGTGATTCTTCGAAAAGCAGTTGTGTTAAGGCCCGGATTTCCACGAGGAACTGGTAGAGGACCCAGTTTGCCAGTGATGAGTTCGAATTCACCTTTGAAGCTACTAATGCTGGTTGGCATCGGATGGAATTAGTTGGCTTCTTCTCTAGTTGATTTCGTTCTTCAATCAACCGTGTAACCCCTACAGCATCCACCAAAGTCCTGGGTTGTTTAATTCTCACATCTAAACGGATGTCATCTCGAAGACCTGCAATAAAACAACCAGCAAGAAAGACCTTAGGTAGGCCATCAACTCGATGGGAAAGTTTTTCAAATGTTTCTTGATAGGCTGCTACAGTAGTAGTTTGAAGAAGACAAGTGAGAGCTTCTGAAGGATCCTTGTAGCTTGTTGGACCAAAACGAGTGAGGATTACCTTGGTGAACTTGTTCCAGCTCTGGGGTCCACAAAATTTCATGAACCATCAATGCCATTGTAAAGCAATGCCTTCTAAATGGAAAGATGCTAGTTGGACTTGCTGGTCAGGACTGATGTTTAGAAACTCGAAGTACTGTTCAACCTTGTATATCCTGCCACTGGGTCCTTCATAAGTGTCCAAAGATCCGAATTGTTGGTGCTATATTGGGCATATTTTATATGCTATTTGTTTAAATATTGAGGAAAAGGATCTTTATTGAGTTAATCTTTTGTTTCAGGGACAATCATCAAACAATCGAGCTTCTCAAGGGATTATCAAGGAAAGAAGCCAAGCTTTGGAGATTTTTGGAGCTTTTGCGGAGTTGCCACCCACACACTAGTGACATTCACACCATTAGTGTACTTTTGGATGAGCGTTTTTTGAAGAAATTTTGAAGATTTAGCCAAGAATCAAGGGTACACGACCTCTCATACACTAGTTATGTACATTAGGTCGTGTACATGTGCCAACAAAGGAAAAAGATGCTACTTTAATGAGTACATGACCCCGATGTACACGGGTCGTGTAGGGGTCGTATAGGCATTAATGTATATATATACATGCATTCTTGCAAAATTTATTCATTCATTGAATAGAGAACTTTATCCCAGAACCTTAGGGACGCCTTTGGAGAGCTCTTGAAGGGAGAAAATCGTGCTTCCACTTGAAGATTCTCAACTACACATCTACAAGGGTTTTATCTTGATGATTTCTCCTTTTTCTTCTTTCATTATGCTTATTATTTGTGTTGTTATCTTTTCTATGAAAGAGTAGTTGTGTAACCCTAGGTTTTGAGAAACCCTAGCCTTCATGTAAAGACTTGTTAATCACTTGAATGTAAATTGATTTTGGATTTGCTTCATGATATATAATGATGTTTGCGACAATTTTAGGTCAAAGTTTTTAAAAACTCGATTCTTGTTAATTTGAAAGAAGATTTCGATTAATGAGTATGATCTCTCATGAGCAAAAGGGTTAAGTAATCCACCTAGAAATAGGGTTTTTTTTCTAACTTTCTATCGATTAAGGTTCATAAGCTTTAAGCGATTCTAAATTGACCTTTGTGACGGAAGAAATTCCCACTTTTGCAATTTAGGGTTAGGGTTTAATTAACTCGAAGAGAGTAATTAATCTATTTAAGTAACCCGATAGTTCAAAATCAAAGTTCATTCAAGTGAATCCACTTTTAGAGACGAAGGAGGCTAGGGTTGATCAAAACCAAGGGTTTTGTTGTGAATCGTTTATCTTCATTTAATTGTGCATATCTTGAGTTAGTGTTCTTGGGTTTATCTTAGATTAGAATTAGTGATTAGTTAGTATAAAATTCACTCTTGACTTGGCTAGATAATAGTTAAAGGGTAATTACTAGTAGCTGCACATTGATCCCTAGGACGATATCCGAGTTAAATTCTATACTACACAATAGGTGCACTGCTTTGTGTGGATCTAGAATTTACAAGATTATAAATTTTAAAACTTAAAGATTCGACACATTAGTCCTCCCCATTAAAATTCGGGAAATGTAGCTTAAGGTGGTGGTCAGTTGGTGGGGTATGGGAATTTATAGTAGTTGTAGGATTAGAGGTGTCTCCCCGGAAAAAAGGGTTGATTTTGGATTGGTGGGCAGGTTAGGTGATTGTTGTTCGTGAGGCCTGTAACTTAGTTAATATTGTTTGCAGGGTAGTGTTGATTTGATTGAAGTTGGATTCATGTCGAGCTAAAGCTTCATTGACATCATTGCGAAATTCGGCATTGGTTTTACCATGGGTATCCATCGTCAGAACCTGGCTCTGATACCAATGATAACAATAAATTTGACAGCAGGTAGGAAAGAAAGGATGAGAGAGAAGAAGATTGTTGTAATTACTTGCTAGCTTTTTATTGAATAATAAATTGACTATTTATAATAGTCTGACAATTGGAACATAACCAATTCTGCTAAAATCTCGGAACACTAAAGCTAGTACTCTTGGCACAACTATTGACAAAATAAAATGCTGAAGACTAGTTCTAATTAGCATAACAAATGCTGCTATAATTTATGAACACTAAAGCTAGTAGACTTGGCATAACAATTAACAAACAACATGCTGAAGACCAGTTCTAATTAGTTATTATCAGCCCACGTATCAGAGTAGGGATGCAACTAGGGCGGGTTTGGGACAGGTTTTTTTGAAACCCGAACCCGACCTGAGTCCTTAATGGATATCCCAGAACCAGAGAAAAACCCTATCGGGTTTTTTTTGTCATTACCAAAACCTGAACCGCTAGGATTTAAGGAACCCATAACCCGACCCGACCCAATTCGAAGATTTTTAATTTTTTCTTAAAAAAAAGCAAAAGAAAGAATTTTGTTTTAAGTTATTAATGATACAAACCCTTTTATTGAAAAAAATGAATTTTAGACAATAATATCATATAAAATGATGCAAACACTTCATTTCTACTTACTTTTACATACATATAATATAAATAGGATCCTTACTTTAATAACTTAATATTTTTAATTTTTTAATATATTGAATTTATGTCGGGTCGGGTATTCTCAACGAGTTACAAAATAAATCCAAAACCCGACCTGATAACTTATTGGTTTTTTTTTTAATCTCAAAACCCATTCCAAAACCCTATAGAGTTTTTAATGGATTGAGCGATTGGGTACTCTACAACGATCCGCCCTACTTGCAACCTTATATTTGAGAGCTAGGGCACATACGGATTCCTAGGAGACTTGGAATGGAGTGGACTTGGCCTGATGAACCGGCCCGGACAAACGATGGATTAGACCGAGCATATTCAACATTATCACTACGATAATCGTAAAATTATCACTATCGTTGTAGTTGTTAAATCGAATCGTGGTTGGGCCGAGCCGACAGACGCATACAAGAAAACCCTTACGGGCCGCGTCCAGTGACTCCAGTCCGGCAGTCCCCGCTCTCTCTCTCTCCCTCCCCATACCGGACCCTTCGCGACTCGACCGCGGCACTCGGAGACGGTCGAAGCCGTCCTTTCTCCACTACTCCATGGCGTCCGAACCTCGTAGAGGCGGAATATCCTTACCAGAGAGGCGAAACCCTAAGACCGGAGCATCCTCCAACTCCAACTCCTCTATAATCTCGATTCTATCTGAGTCGAAGATCGTTTCTACAGGAAAACATGCGGCTTACAACACCGCATTCGTGGCCAAGAAGCTGTTTAAGAGCACCGGAAAGGCCGCTTGGATCGCCGGAACCACTTTCCTAGTACTTGTTGTTCCTCTTATCATCGAAATGGACCGGGAGCAACAGCTCAACGATCTCGAACTCCAGCAAGCTAGCCTTCTCGGCACTCCTACTTCTACTTCTCCCAAGTGAAACCGGTAATTTTGATTTTTCTGAATTTTTTTCTATCATCTCCATGCGTACTTCCATTATCTTGCAAGTCCTTTTTTTTTTTTTGCACTAATTTGTTAAAGGTATTGTTTGGTTCTGATAATAAAGTTAGAATATTCTTTTGGTTGATTCGGATTTGGGTTTATTCTATATTTTTTATGATAAAGAGATGACGTTAGATGTGAGGACGGTTCTATATTTACTCAAGTCCAGTTTGAATTACGTTTAAGTTGGATTGGAGTTAAGTCTTGGCATCAATATTATTTTAGTTAGAAGAAGGTATCTATAACTTCAAATGAGACCAAGCTAGCGCTAGCCTGATTGAGCTTGAACTTGAAATAATCGAGCTCAGATTCTTGAATTGGATCGGTTTGAGCTTTAAATTTCATAATCTTGAGCTCAAGTAATTATGATCTTTGACTTGACTTGTTTACACCCCCTAGTCGTGGGTTGGATCTGTAATGCGTGTTTAACAAGATAAAGGCAAGAATTTTAGTGGAATATCTATGTTTTAAAGATATGGAGCATACTTGAGCAGAGGAGGGTTTTCAGATTCTTGACCAACTAAGGGTCTGTCTAGATGGGCCGTTTTTCATCGGTATTTATATTGTTAA
Source organism: Combretum micranthum (assembly GCA_024138025.1). Taxonomy (NCBI): domain Eukaryota; kingdom Viridiplantae; phylum Streptophyta; class Magnoliopsida; order Myrtales; family Combretaceae; genus Combretum; species Combretum micranthum. The sequence goes on from JAMXBD010000045.1 coordinate 2,225,693, forward strand.
TTATATTATATTGTTTCATATCAGTATCTGATCTGTTTGATTGGAATATGATAAATAATTTATTTGAAAACGTTGAACGACAAAAGTATGAAATCAAAATGACAGAAAGATAATGAAATAAACGAACCCTAGAACTTGCTAACGCCCGGAACATATTAAATCCTCCTGCTTTTTGTGTCATTTGAAACTGTATATGTCACTTACATTTACTTACACACTTCCACACAGAGATTCTTGCTCATTAATATCTAACTATCATCATCACTAACGTTCACCACCTACATACTGTTTTTAAACACTAGCCCAAAACACTAACTAGGTACATACCCACTTCACCTTCATACTTGGGTTTAATGTTGATGATTATTGCAAGTATTTAGGAAATTAATGAATAGTATCCCCTCTCTCTGGCCAATCCTATTTCTTAACTCTTGCCTAGTTTATTTTTATTGTTGATTCATTGTTAATCATGCTGTTTTTGTTGGGTGTTCATATGAACATGGGTTCTAGGTGCAAAAACCACCACTTCGCAAAATGCAAGAGTAAGTTTGCTTGTTCTCTGTCCTTACATAGCACTAGTTGGGAGCAGTTTGTTTCCCAGGTTATCTATGAATAAGTGGTGCTCGTTTGACTATGTTGCAACATCTCTATAATCCATGCTTGCATATTGATTCTTTTTTTAAGCTATCATAAGGGTTGAACGCTAGAAATATTGCCAAAAGTATGAGCACTCTATTGCCATACTACATGGTTAAAACAGAACTCACTTGCGTCATCTTGCTTTATTTAATAAGAAACATGATTCAAAAACATTCTCACTTTTCTTAGATTGACTTTATACATCTATTAAGGTTTCCCGCTCGGGAATTTTACACCACATTTACCTTTTGGTAATGGAAGGATACAGTCATAATGTGCGACCGGCTACCTCTGGGCACATGGGCTACTGTACAAATTCTCATGTAAGTTGTTATGAAGGTGTCATAGGTTTTGACCATTAGCAGTGACATAAACTACCCTTTTCAATGGCAAACCTCCATAACCATTATAGAGGTGATGCCATCCCAAATTTTGGATACCCGAACCTTAAATCAAAGATAATGAACTTCCATTAGCAAAAAGAACTGATTTAAAATTTGCTGTTTTTGTCTATTTTGGGTTATTGGCATGCTTGACCAATTTGTTGCTTCATCAATGAGTGAAGTGGGATAAGTAACTTTCTATATATATCACATATTTATTTTATTTGATTAATAATTTAAAGCAAGCAAAAGCAATTGTCCATCACTATTTAATTGTTTTATTCATCTGCCTTCTGTCCCTAGTAGGGTGGAGTCTTCTGTGCATGCACTGTTGGGTCCCTCCAATCAGCTAATGACCTAATGGAGGTTGCATTTGCTGCATTTGTTGACTAAATATGGAGAGAGAAATTATATCCCCTTTGGACTTGAATTGAATTTTTCAGTTAGCTTATTTGTTTAGAGGTCCCCCTTCTTTGGCTTTGCATAGTACATTCTTAGCTATTTACATAGATTTTGCCAATTTAATATATTACATGCTTGGAAACATTGCAAGCATGAATGTACTTGTCCATAGCCCCTTGGATGGGTGTAGAGTCATGTTCTTTGTGTCAAATTGGTTGTATACATCTTGTAGCAAGAACAAATGAACTATAAAGAAAAGAAAGGAGAACCACTCCCCTTAATTAAGTTAAAGAAATTACTTATTTAATAGGTTATATTAGAGAATATTGATGTTTGAGGTTTGTTTATTTAAGGTATTAGTGTTTTGAGTTGTTAAAAGAAGAATAAATGATTCGTATGGTGTGTGATACTATACCGAGAGTTCATAGACCTTTACTTAAGGTCTATAAAAGAAGATTGAGCCGTGAGGATTAGAGGCGTAATATTAGTAGTATAGTAGCAATGTAGTAGTTATAGTGTGTAAGTGTAGTTTGTGATGTGTGCGTGGCGTTTGTGTTGTTATGCTGAGTTGGCAAGTTTGTTAGTTTGTTAGAGTCTGTTAGCTGTCAAGTTTGTTAGGGGAATATAGATTGTATAAATAGAAAGAATAAGAAGGAGGAGGACACGGAAGAAAATGAGTTGAGAGTATATACATACGTGGAGAGATTGTCGAAGCTGAAGGAACCTTCATTGGTGAGCTTCAATCTCTTTGATCCTTGTTGGATTCTATTGTGAGTTGTGTTTTCCATTGATTGCTTGTATCAATTGGCGCCGTCTGTGGGAAACTCACAATAGGATAGAGTATGACTAGGATGGAAACACGAGTGGAGAGCTTGGAGAGAGAAGTTCGTGAGATCGGAGAGGAATTGAAAGGAAGTGTGTCGGAAATCCAACATCAATTTGGTGATGTTAATAAGAGGATGAATTCTCTTGATTCAAAGATGAGTAACGTTGATTCGGCTATTACTAGTATGCAAGCGCTGTTGCAAGAAGTGTTGAAAGATAATCGAAGAAAGGAGTCGATGAAATTCGTATGAATCGACTTCAATCAGAGATTCGGAAGGGAAGAGGAAGGATAATCATGTCGGGAGTAATGTGGAGGACGAGATTTTTAAGGATGAAGATTACCGTAGGAATGCGGAAAATGTGTTTATTCCGGAATTTGATGGAGTTGAACCGATGCATTGGATCACATTAGCCGAGCAATATTTTGAGATCCATAAGACGAAAGAAGATAGGAAAGTACCTTTGGCTGCGATGTATATGAGAGGTAGATCTGTCTACTGGTATAAAATGTTGAAAAGAAGGCTGCCTTACCTAAACTGGACTGAATTGAAGCAGGAATTATTGTTGCGATACGGAGGAGCTAGTAATCCGTATGAAAGTCTTTCCACATTGAGGCAAGTGAGTTCTATTGCTAATTACATTGAGGATTTTGAGGCAATCACGTCTCAAGCTCCTGAAATGACGGAACTTCAGTTGTTAGGATATTATCTTGGTGGATTGAGGGAAGATATTTTGATGCGTGTTAAGATTTTCAAACCTCTTTCACTGGCGGAGGCTATGGAGTTATCGGTGAATATTGAAAAGGAACTTGAGTTTGATTCTGGTTCCTTCAATGTTCAGCGGGGGTTCGAGACAGGGAAGCAGTTGCGCCACGATATTTCCCAGGGTAAGGGAGTGTCTGCTGGATTGAGTAGAGGATTTTCAGTGCCGGTTTCGTCTGTGAAACCTACTTCAAACTCTCATACGACAAATTCGTGGCGTATGAGTAATAGCGGACAGAGGAGTGGGACGTGGAGTGAAAGAAAGTTTCCAGGCGTGACAACAACTAACACAGTTCCTAATTCGGATGTAGGTTCTACTTCGGGTGGGAATAATCTTGGAGGATCTCGTGAATTGTCAGGTAAGAATACGAGACAATTTTCATATTCTGAGTATTTGGATAGAAAAAAAAAAGGACTGTGTTTTCATTGTGATCAGACTTATAGTCCTAATCACAAATGTCCAAATAAGACATTACGGGTGGTTATTTTGGAGGATGGTCGAGATGCGGTGGCAGATGGTTGGGTGGAAGTCCATGCGGATGCTCCTGAGAGGCATGGTCAGATGATTGATACTGTGGAATTGTCTTTGTTGGCATTGAATGGGTTTAATGGTCCAAAAACCATGAAATTTCGTGGTCGGTTGTTGGATCAGGAGGTGGTAATTTTGGTTGATAGTGGAGCCAGTCATAATTTTGTTTCTTGCGGATTGGTCCAGCGTTTGGAGTTACAAGTAAGTGCCACTACTACTTTTTCTGTTGTGCTTGGGGATGGTCAGACCATTAAATCTAGTGGAATTTGTTATGGCTTAAATTTGTGTATTGGTGATTTGTTGATGGAGGTCTCTTGTTATGTACTGGAGTTGGGTGGAATTGATATAATTTTAGGAGTGGCGTGGTTACAAACATTGGGTGAGATCAAAGTAGATTGGAAGGAGTTGACAATGAAAATTCCTTATCAGGGAAGGGAGTGTGTTTTGATTGGGGATCCTACTTTGCATAAAGCAAGTGTTTCACGGAAGTCACTTTCTCATTTAGGTGAGGGAGATGAATGTCGTTTGATATGGCTGCGGGGAATGGATGTTCAGCGTGTTGAGGAGGTTAAGGTGGATGCGAGAATTCAGGACATATTACATGAATTCTCTGAGGTGTTTGATAGTAACAATAGGTTACCACCATTGAGGCATACAGATCATAAGATTCCTTTGAAGTCGGGAGTGAGTGCAATAAATGTTAGACCATACAGATATGCACAGGTTCAAAAAAATGAGATTGAAAGATTAGTAAAAGAGATGTTGGCAGCGGGAATTATTCGAGATAGTTCGTCACCTTTCTCAAGTCCGGTTATATTAGTTAAAAAAAAAGATGGCTCATGGCGATTTTGTGTGGATTATAGAGCTTTAAATGATGCTACAATTCCGGTGATAGAGGAGTTATTGGACGAGTTATATGGGGCAACAATATTTTCGAAAATTGATTTAAAAGCGGGATATCATCAAATTCGAGTTTGTCCAAGTGATATTCCTAAAACCGCTTTTAGAACACACCAAGGGCATTATGAATTTTTAGTAATGCCTTTTGGCCTAACGAATGCTCCGGCTACTTTTCAAGCTACCATGAATGATCTGTTTCGTCCGTATTTGAGAGAGTTTGTTTTGGTTTTTTTTGACGATATTTTGGTGTATAGTGGTGATTTGGATACACATATGTCTCATTTAAGGATTGTCTTACAGCTGTTGCGGGAGCATCAATTTTGTGCTAATAGGAAGAAATGTGTTTTTGGTCAATCTTCCTTGGAATATTTGGGACATATTATTTCAGCTGAGGGAGTGTCCATGGATTCATCAAAAGTTTCTAGTGTTTTAAATTGGCCAATTCCTACAAATTTGAAGTCGGTTCGTGGATTTCTTGGTTTATCAGGCTATTACCGTCGGTTTATTCGTGATTATGGGAAAATAGCTCGACCTTTGACAAATTTGTTAAGAAAGGATGCGTTTGAGTGGAGTGAATTGGCTATGGAGTCCTTCCGCACTTTGCAGCAAGCTTTAGTTTCCGCTCCAGTACTTGCGATGCCTAACTTTGATCAACCATTTGTTATTGAATGTGACGCCTCTGGAACGGGGTTAGGCGCTGTACTTATGCAAAATCAGCGTCCAATAGCCTATTTTAGCAAAGCTTTATCGGATAGAAATCTGGCCAAATCAACATATGAGAAGGAATTGATGGCTTTGGTATTGTCCATCAATCATTGGAGACCATATCTTCTTGGTCGGAAGTTTGTGGTACGCACTGACCAAAAAAGTTTGCGTTATTTGCTTAGCCAGCGAATTACAACTCCAAATCAGCAACATTGGTTGGCGAAACTTTTGGGATATGAGTTTGATATTCAATATAAGGTTGGAGGGGAAAACAGGGCTGCTGATGCTCTATCCCGTCAATTTGAGGATGGGGAGTTCAGGGGAATTTCTGGTCCCATTTGGACTGATATGGATGAAATTAGGAAGGATGTTTTGTTGGATCCGGTGCTGTCAGCCAAGATGCAATTGTTGAAAGATGGTAAAGACGCTGGAAAGGGTTATCACTTAGTGGAAGATACGTTATATTATCATAATAGGTTGGTTCTTCCAGCTAAGTCTCAATGGATTCCACTGTTTTTACATGAATTTCATTCTTCTGTGATTGGAGGCCATGCTGGATATGTTAAAACTTATAGACGTTTGGCTGCTCATTTATACTGGATTGGTATGAAGGGTGATATCACTCAGTTTGTGCTTACTTGTGCTGTGTGTCAACGAAATAAAGTTCAAAATTTAGCTCCAGCTGGTTTTTTGAGTCCACTTCCGATTCCTAAGGCAATATGGGAGGATATTTCCATGGATTTCTTATCGGGTTTGCCTAAGTCGAATGGATATGATGTGATTTTTGTGTTGTAGACAGATTGTCAAAGTATGGGCATTTTCTGTTATTGAAACATCCTTACAATGCTAAGGTTGTGGCAGAGGTGTTTATGAAGGAAATAGTTCGTCTACATGGGTTTCCTCGCACTATAGTGAGTGATCGGGATCCTTTGTTTGTTAGTGGCTTTTGGAGGGAACTCTTTGCTTTGCAAGGCACTCGCTTGCATTTTAGTTCAGCTTACCATCCGGAGACGGATGGCCAAACAGAAGTCTTAAATCGGTGTTTGGAATGTTATCTTCGTTGTTTTGCATCGGAAGTTCCTCGTACTTGGTCTTCTTGGATTTGTTGGGCAGAATTTTCGTATAATACTTCATTCCATTCTTCTGCTGGAATGACCCCTTTTGAAGTGGTGTATGGGCGTCCTCCGCCATCATTCCCTTTATATGTTGCTCGGGAAATTTCCAATCCGACTTTGCGTCAGGCTCTTGGTAATAGGGATGATGTTTTATTGAAATTACGGGCCAATTTGGAGAGAGCTCAGTTGCGGAATGTGAGGATGGCTAATCGACGGCGTCGTGATATTCAATATACAGTAGGAGATTGGGTATTCTTGAAATTAAGATCTCCTTTACAAGCTAGGTTGGGTGTTCGGTCCAGTTCAAAGTTATCTCCACGGTTTTATGGTCCTTTTCAGATCGTGGCTCGGGTGGGAACAGTGGCCTATCGCTTGCAATTACCTTCTCATTGTAAGCTTCACCCTGTTTTTCATGTATCGTTACTAAAGAAGTCACATGGGACTTTTTCAGTGCTAAGCGAACTTCCTACCGATTTATCGGTGGAATGTGTTGAGGAGGAGAGCTATCCTATTCGGATTTTGGGGCGACGGTTTGAGGTTCGCGATCAATTGGAAATTCCTCAGTGGTTGATTCAGTGGTCAGGGTCGTCTACAGAGGAGGCTACGTGGGAAGATGTGGCTTCTATTAAAGTTCGTTTTCCAGATTTTGTCCTTGAGGCCAAGGACTTTCTTCAAGGGGACGGTATTGATACTATACCGAGAGTTCATAGACCTTTACTTAAGGTCTATAAAAGAAGATTGAGCCGTGAGGATTAGAGGCGTAATATTAGTAGTATAGTAGCAATGTAGTAGTTATAGTGTGTAAGTGTAGTTTGTGATGTGTGCGTGGCGTTTGTGTTGTTATGCTGAGTTGGCAAGTTTGTTAGTTTGTTAGAGTCTGTTAGCTGTCAAGTTTGTTAGGGGAATATAGATTGTATAAATAGAAAGAATAAGAAGGAGGAGGACATGGAAGAAAATGAGTTGAGAGTATATACATACGTGGAGAGATTGTCGAAGCTGAAGGAACCTTCATTGGTGAGCTTCAATCTCTTTGATCCTTGTTGGATTCTATTGTGAGTTGTGTTTTCCATTGATTGCTGTATCAGTGTGTCAAGTAAGAAATCGATGTTTCGCAAAATTCATTTAAGGTATTAGCATTTGTATAATTTTTGATTAACTTTCCTCAACGTTTATCACGAATAGCTCATTTGATTCATCTTATGAAACGTTTATTCTTCTTTTTAAGTAATCGTGACGTTGATGCGTTAAGTGAATTTACTCCAATGTTGATACTTTTCAATATAATTCACCTATTATTTAATATTGGTTATTATTGGCTATTTAAATATTTGGCATGGTCGCATTGGCATTCTTGTCTTAGTTGCTAAATAGACTAGATTACAAATTATGACTTAATTATAAGCATGTGTACACTTATTTTGTTTCATTTAAAATGTGGAGCAAGCAGGAAAGAAAACGTTTTGTATCCGTATTTTATGGTATTGCAAAGTGTAACTAGTGGGATTTATGGTTTTCACTTTATGGCAACTTTGGACTTGAGAAGTTTGAATCTTTTTGATGCTACAGATGGTTGACATAAGACAACTCGTATATCTGATAGCTTAAACATTTAGATGCGTTAGTTGTATTGTTGAATTTTACATGGTGAAAATGTGGTCCAATGCATTGAACTATGAATCCACTAGGATCCTGGAGTCTCTAAACATACTAACAATTAGCACCACACACTGATATTGGCTGACTTCTTCACTGTGATGCTATGAGTACTTCACCTAGACTTTTCGCTACTACTATTGCTAATAAGTAATATTTATGGTCTATCTTTGTTACATTACTGAGCCTAAACCAGTTGTTGTATTTTAGAATCTCGAAATTGTGCTCTAGTTTTATCTCAAAATTTATTAGTGATGACCTCATGAGAAGCTATGAATGAAGCGGGGTTTTTGTATGGATCTGCATTAGTCTTTGAAACTTAATCTTGAAATAGGTCATCTCTAAAACTTATTCATAAAATGGGTTATTGAAGACGTAGCTCTACCTACATTTCACTGTTGCAAAGTTTTTAAGAAGAAAGTGTGATAAAATAGTGAATTATAGTCATATTGAGGGCATAGGCTCTACTTGCACCTTCTTTGTTCACTCCACAACAACCAAATGACCAAACTTTTCATCTTCAATTACTTCAATCCATGGGCAAAAAAGTTTATATTATTATTCTTTTTTAATTTTAATTTTAATTTTTTGCATTTATGGACCTTTGAAAATCTCATAAGCCAAACTTCATGTTCTAATTTCGCTGGAGATGGAATAATCTGTAGAGAGGATTGTGGGTTTTGTTTTTGTGTGAAGAGAGAAAGTGTTCTATTAAGATGAAGCTTGCGCCTTAAGTGTTATTATAAATTACTATTGAAGGCATATGCTCTACATACGTTGCCTTCTTAAAAATTTGCTGCAGTGAAGTTACATGTAGAGCCTGTACCTTCACTAAGGACATTATAAATATATTTTAAAGGAAGCTTATTTCGAGATTAAATTTTAATAGCCAACCCAGATTTGTGCAAAAACCAATAAAGTAGGATGGGGGCTTGGGTGAGAGCTCTGAGCTTATGAAAGTAATTGAGAATCCTGATAGTAAATTTTATGTATGTTTATTTCATTGCACAAGGGTTTATTTGTTCAAGCATAGGATTCATTAGTTTTCTGGAGTACTTGATTCTTTACAGGAATGAGCGACCGTAGTATGCAATTGTATTTAATTTTACGCTTGTCTCAATGAAGACTTTATAATAGCTGCCTACCGTTAAGTTATTGCTATTTTTTTTTTCTCCTTGCAACATTTAGATTTATGTCTTCCTCCCATGGCTGTCAAACTCGCAAGTCAACCTGTATGCTTCTATGAGTTTACCACTGTGTTTGGTAAGGCAGAAAGCAAGAGAAAGTTGGTGTTTGGATTTCTAAAATGGAAGAGAAAAGAAGAGAAATGGCAAGAAATATGATACCCATTTCTCTCTCTTTGTTTTTGGCTAGAAATGGAGAGAAACCAACATAAAGTGACATAAATATCCAAAAAAAAAAAGTAAAGTTAAATGGGACTGAATATTTTAGTCTATTTATATCAATGTTTTATCTCATTTTTATACTAACAATCCAAACAAAAAATATAAACTTCATTCCTTTTCATCTGTTTTCCTTTTTTTTCTTTTCAACCCATTTTTGTTTCTTTCCATTGATTTTCATGATGAAATGGATTGCCAAACAGTGTATGAGTTGATGATGAGATTTCGATTTAACTTGCATACAAAATTGTTTTTTGAGTAAACTTGTGTAGACTCTCAATTTTACACATTAGATTTGGTAGTAGAATTGTAAAGTTGTAATTTTACACTCCCCTCCCATTTGAATTTTAAAAATGCAATCAATTTAATATGTTTAAATTTAGGATTTTGAGGTTAGTTCTTGATGTTTATTCTAATCTAGCTAATTTTTGTTTTTTTTTTTTAATTTTTTTTCCTTCTATTATCTTTTTTTTTTTTTTGTGTATTTTTTAGAGAGTTATTTTCTTTTAGATTATATACTCTAATATATGTTGAATGATTTGAATGAAAATTAAACAATATATATAGTGCTATATTTTTTCCCCTTTTTAATAATTTTCTATGTGTAATTTATTTGTCATAAATGCAACTCTTTTTTGTACCAATATATAGTGAACATGAAAATGTTCATTACTATGCAAAACTAGCTACTCACACAGGATGATTTAAATGATTGCAATACATCTTAATAATTATAGATTGCAAATTATCATTAAGTAAAAATAATTATTTTAATTATCAAAATTGCATAAGAGAGTATGAATTGGTAAAACTTAAATTTTGGTTGTCTGTAACTAATTTAATTAAATTCTTTATTCTCATCATTTATTTAAAGTTTTATTAGTATAGTGAGTAAATCTATGATTTTTTAAACAAATTTACATTAGATGTAGAATCTTACGATTTTACGTTTTGATTCTATTGACTTCCAGCGATTCTAGGTAGAAACTCGAGTTTGACAACCATGCTTCCTATTGCTTGACGAGGAAAGTATAATTTATACACGTATAGGAGATGCTTGTAAAATGTTTGACATCTTCATTATCTGGTAGAAATTCTTTGTTCATTTGCTTTTTCTTTCTATTTTCCATAAATAATTTTTCGCTATAAGTAACTAAGAGAGATGATTGGTTGCATGCCAACACAAAGCTTATTTACTCTATTATTCTTTAATTTCAACTTATGAGTGAAAGATCCAAGTTTGATTCCAGCAATCATCATTTCTTACACGTAAAATTTCATGTCACCTGTATATTTACTAGTTTAAGTGTTAATATGCACATTATTGTGGTCAAATGGCTACATGTAGTGTGTTCTGCTCCTTTTTTGCTGTGTTCAAAACTGATAAGTGGTTGTTCATATGTGGTGTGTAATTTTTGTTGGATTGGGAACGAATACTTGAGAGTTTGATTGGACCTTGTGTTTTACTTGTATGAGGGGAAAGAAATGATTTTACTAACTTTAAATCATTTTACAGATCTGAAGACATAGAAAGCATGGGTGTTGGGACAATATCAGAGCAACAGAGGAAGATTTATATTCATCTTAAAATCCAGAGGTTTTTAATTGATTATGGGTAGGATATGTTTCGTGTTTTGGTTTATTTTTGGTACATTTATACTTGAGACTGTAATTTATCGAGAATTTATGTAAAACCACCTGCCTTAATATTTCTGAGGTGATTTGTGGTTGTTTTATTAAGCACATACTGATGCTGCTGTACTCTGTAAAAATTTTAGAACCACCATCACCACCATTAAAGCAGCAATATCCGATAATAATAAAAAGGCCTCGCATTTAATGTGCACGAGTTTATCAGAGGGAGCATTGTTTAGCCATTATGGCGATCTCTGTCTCTGTAGGAGCGAATTTTTTTTTTTCATTCAGTTCTTTGTATTTGCTTGATGCTGCAGTAGCATTCCATGCCTATGCCAAACAGTCAAGTTTTTGTATAACCCATCTATCTTTCCCTTGTATAGATATGTTATGCATCGTTGCTTCTTTGCCATCTTGCACTGCTCTCTTCAGCTTGCTTCCAGTAGTACTTGCATTGTATGATGTTCCAATCTTTTCTTTATTTTATTTTTAATGCATTGCTAACTTCTACAATGAGTGATTTCATTATGCTGTGTTTCACATCTGAAATCCTAACCCTAAATTCTACCAGAGATCAATATATAATTGTGTGTACTCAATTGGTTGATTTATACAGTACTTCTAAATACAATTGCATTTAAGTGGATCTTTTGGCTGGTATTTCGTAACTTGCCAATGGTTAAGAAGCCTTTAAGCTATTAAGGGAGTAGCAAAATAGTTCTAAGGTCTGCAATTTCTTCGAACGTACGAGGATAAGCATGCTCATTTTATTGTCATTTTATGCCATGGATGACTTTGTCCTTTCTCTGTGTCCTTGATCCATTGTTGAATTGCAAGAGAACGAAGAGAACTTAACTACAAATTTTGGCTGTCTTCTGATTCTATTTCATTTGTTCCAGACACGTTTGAAATTTCTCCTCATCATCTGTGTTACCAGTGCGATGGTTCATTGTTCTCTCATGACCTAACAAGGATTGGCTTCAAATGTTCAATGTTGGAAAAATAGCATTGGAAGTGTGTGTACTTTATAATTTTGGCAAATTAATATCTGAATTTTCATTCTTTATAGTTGTAGTGTCTTTAGTTTTATTTTTTTGGTCATATTAGTATCTCTATATACATGAAAAATATAAAAAATAAAAGTTTAGATACTATTTTTGCTTAAAATGCAAAATAAAGGCATTTTGAATGCTCCTTTTTTTTTCTCCCCGTTCAATGTTGGATTTAAATGCTCATTCCAAGGTGAGAGCTATGCAACTCATGTTAAATGCTCAATCAAAACTACTCTCTGCCATTGTTGTTTGCAGCTCTGCGTGAAATGTAGTTTCTGCCCTGTTCTGTTTACGCTTGATGATTGATTCTTCAGTGTCATTTAATAACTTCTACTTTTGAATTTTGACCGGCCGGATCTCACCGTTTAGATAGTTTGATCAGGCAAATGTGTTTTGCCCCGTGTAACATCAAAATTAAAATACATAATGAAAGCGGTGGTGTGTCATGTAGTTGACTTCTATGGACGGATCAGCACGTCATACAGAGGCGGTGCATTTTCCAGAAGCAATCCATTCTCTGGCAATTGGCTATTGGCTACTGCTAAGGATAGCGACCTCAGTTCATTACCACTTATCCGAATGGTAACCCTGATTTCGCCTTGGGTTGGTGAGATCAATTTCTTAAATGGTTCTCGATTACTTAGTGAGTTCTAAGCATTTGTTGAAGAGAATTTACAAAAAAGAAAAAGAAAAAGAAATTTATGCCTTTGGATATTAACAGTTCCTCTCCCTTTAACGGATTGCATTGAGACACAAAATGTTTTTCTCTTTTAATTAAGCTGGAGCTAGTAACATCTAAAATGTATTGTGAATTTTATTTTCACTATATCGATAAATAGACACTACACAAAATGTTTTAATTGTCCATTTTATGAGCAAATGAAAATCTTCCAAATAGTTTTGTTGATTAAACTTAAAAAGTATTTTTTAAGGCTTTTCTTCCTTTATTTTTAGGAAAAATGTGAAATTTAGTATTCAAACTTTGTATACTTGAATCTTAAAACGGTTAAATTTATACTCAATTAAAATTTTTATGGTTATCTTTATGATCACATTAACATGTTTTTTCATATGGAAAAAATAACTTAGCAGTATTAGATGATATTAAGAGCATTATTAAAAATTCATTAATATATTGTCTCTTTTTACGTTCACAAACCATGGTAAATAATGTTAAAGATGTTGTAAAAATAGTAATAAAAAGTGTGAATATATATTAATTTGAACTCTTTAAAGTTTAAGTTTGTAAATTGAATTTTCACGCTAAGTTTAAGTATTAAATTTAGTGTTTATCCTATTTATTTTTATTTTTTTCCTTTTCCTATATATACACCGATTATGACCTAATGTGACCGTTTGAATATCTCTCGTGAAAAGAAAAAAATACATATATCTGTTCTCGGTTCATATAAATCCTTTTAATGCAAGATACTAATACAATTATTGGTGATTCGGGCACCTTAGACTCTAACCCAGAAGGTTCCATTACCTGTGCTAAAAGCACTTCAATCATGTTACTTTTCTTTTTCATCTCCCAAATGGGAACTTCTTTTCAGGTAGAAGATCAGTTCCTTACAGGTTAAGGTAAGTCCAAATCGCTTTACGTAATCCTTTATTCACTTATAGGTTCAATGTTTGTAATTTTGTATCAATAATTTGTTTTTCCTTAAAAATATAAATAAATAAGCAGACGATGTATCCGCAATACGTATACAAATAAAATAATTCAACATATATAAATTAAATAAATATATTGTTTTGATAAGTTGAAAGAGGACAACCTTAATTAATCCTAAAAATTAGAAAATTAATTACAAATCATAATTACAATTGTATTTTCCACAGCTAATTTCTCCATGTTGAGTAATTATCATGAATAAATATGGTATCAGAAGTTTAGATTGATATATAAAGATACATGCTTAGGCTAAAAAAGAAAAAGATTATATCCATTCAATCCCTATTTAATTTCATGATTTCAAAAATACCAAAAATTTTATGCTCATATGATAAAAAAAGAAAATGCTGTCTATTCAACCTCTATTTAATTCTATTCAAATCCTATTTAATTTCATGATTTTAGGAATATCAAATATTTTACGTGAAAAATATTATGTCTCTTCAACTCCTATTTAATTATACTTAAACCTTATTTAATTTCATGATTTCAAAGATACCAAAATATTTTATGCTGCTAAAAAAGGAAAAGACTATATCTATTCAACTCTTATTTAGTTATAGTCAGACCTTCTTTAATTTTTATGATTTTAGGGATATGAAAAATATTTTATACCCGTATGCTAAAAATATTATATTAACAACATTTATACTAAAAAATATTTACACTAAAAATATCAAAGTGGATGGTTTTACTTTAATAATATAAATAAAAAATTTATTGTATAAATGCTATCACTTCGTTTGGTCATAGGTATAAGTATTAATTTGCACAAATAATTTAATGATACTGACCATTTATAGCCAAATAAGCATAAGTTTAGAATAAAATAGCAGTCTCTTTCAACCTATTAAATGAATGTTTCTTTTCCTCAAATTTTATGAATTTATTCCCTTGTTGCATGAAATTATCAGCTGAAATTATGAAGTGGAAAATAATAACCCCATGAAGAATTCACAAAACTACTTTAAAGTACAGGCAATATTAACTATTAATTTAAAAATCAATAAAGATTGAAAGGACAAGGATACAAAATTCCAAAATGTGTATGTAAGATAATTCTACAGTATTATGCAAACGATGGATTCGCCTAATATTTAAACAAATCAAATTGCAGTAAACCTGTGCAGTCAAAGATCTTTAGCAGAGAATCAGAATATCAGATCAGAATTAAATTTTTTTTTTTTTCAGTTTTACCCACTTTTGCCTACTAAAGCAAACTCTCTTTTTTAACCTTATTAATATTATTATCTACTAATAATTCTACATTAGGCCCCCATGCACCAAATTATTGTTAGAGCAACAACATTTGTTATAGATCTTATCTTATTTATGTATATTGAAAATCAATTATAAATTACATAAGTAAACCGCAAACATATGAAAATGTAGAAAGTGTGGGAAGCGTTTTACTTTTTTATTATAAGAATAATCCTAAGAAAATTTTCATTGAGTTCTAATGGAGCATCGATGTCCTAAACTCTTAATACGGATTTTTAGGTAATATGAAGAGTTCTTTCAACTTTATCAATCATCTCTTAAGAACTTTAAAAAGTGAGTTTCTTTATAATAATAACAATAATAATATATAAAAATAAGGTTACTATATAAAATAATTATGATCCATAAAAATATATAAATAAATTAATTAATTAATGTAAAAAATCTTATAAATAAAGCGATGAAAGCTTTTTAATAAGAGAGTTTTATAAATGCTGATGTAACACTTTCGGAAGTGAAGGAATTATCGATAAAATGTTAAAGGGCATACCAAATCATCCTCAAAACCTTATGTGACAAGCAGAAGAAAAATATCCACATCACTCCTAGACAAACCGGCTAAATAACCTGAACCTCCAGTATACAACCTATTTTATATATACAGAAAAAATTAGTTGTCAAAATTTTTACCATTTTTCCATTTAAATTATTTATATATATATGTATGTATTTATGTATATAGTCCTTAAGGTTTTGCAGATTTCCCAGTTTAAGCGATACTTGCCTTCTCCTAATGGCTCTTTGTGATTAAATCTATTTAACAAATCAAATTATACAAAATATGAAAAAAAAAAAAAGATAAGATAATTTTAATTGTGGATAGCACGGCCGGGGTGGCTTATAACGGTGGGTCAGAAGTTATGACTCACCACTGTACTATCTACAAAAGTTGGTGGGTAGTACGGGGAATTCAAGATAGTGAATCAGCATCCATGACCCCAAGGAGGAAAGAGAGAGAAAAACAAAGGGAAAATGAAGTTTTGGCCCTACGAAAGAAACTTGAATTTCTTTTTTCAAACTAACGGATCACAATCCAAATTCCAAACTCTAACCGCTCTACCCATTTACAATCATTGATGGGTTGTGCAATTGGCTTATAACCAATCGAATTTTATGTGACATGCTAGCTATTACGACGTTTGGGGCACCATATTTTTATTTAAGTTTTCAATCTTTGTTTTCTTTTATTCAAAACATTTTTTATTCTATTTGAGCCTTCATATTATATATATATATATATATATTTTAGGTCACATGGCTATTTCAACGTAATCATATAAGCCTATTATAATGCTAATATAAAAAATCAAATATAATACCTTAACGATAAGAACCTAGATCGGATGCTACTAGATTACAAAACCATTGACGAATTTTCATATTTTAATTTATATGGATTTAGTACCTTTTCAAGATAACTAGAAAAGGCCCATTAATCACATCCATTAATAATAAAACTCCATTCTAAGAAAGACAAATTTGTTTTAGACAAGCATTTTATGTTAATAAAAATCAACATACAAAAAATTATCATAACAAAATTTTTAGCAATGTGATGGAAAAGACTTTATTGATCATTATACAACAATTCAGATTCAAAATAGAAAAATAGTAAAAGAAAAATTAGAAATAGTAGGGAAAAAATAAAAAGAGAAAAGAAAAAGTAACTTAATCATCTCCATCAGGAACACAAAGTGACCATTGCAAACAATAATAGTAAAGGTCAAAAAGTTTGTGTGAAGTGTGAACTCCAACTCTTGTCGCTCATCATTGTGTGGATATGTGTATGCATCTCTAGTGAGAGTTCAAGTTCCTAATCAAAAACTTGAAACCCACTTCATTTCACTTCATTTCGATCCCTATCCCATCATCATCATTTATTAAAAACCAACATTATTTTTATTCTTATTAATCTCACTCCACATGGATATGCCTATGCATATACCCACCAACCACATCACTTTCCTCTTACTTTCTCTCCTTTCCTTCATAAACCCTTCTTCTTCACCTTCACCATCATCTCATCTTCATCTTCATCTTCATCAGATTACACCAATTTAGTGTACAAAGGTTGTGCAGACCAAAAATTCCAAGACCCATCTGGGACATCCTCACAAAACCTTAAAACACTCCTCTCTTCTCTAGTATCCGACTCTTCGACCAAGACTTTCGACAATATCTCATCTGGGCAAGGCCAGGATGCGATCACAGGTCTATACCAATGCCGGGGAGACCTATCTCCAACCGACTGCAACAACTGCATTAGCAGGACAGCCGAGATGGTATCGAAGCTCTGCGGCGGTGGTGATGATGCGGTTGTTGCTGCTAGGATTCAGTTGAGTGGGTGCTGTTTGAGGTACGAGGTTGCCGGGTTTAAGCAGGTTCCGGATACGGAGTTGTTGTACAAGGTTTGTGGGAGTAAGAGGAGTAGTTTTGAGGATAAAAGGGAGACTGCTTTTGGGATGTTGGAGAAAGGTTTGGTTGGAGGGTTTTATACAGGGAGCTATGAGAATGTGTATGTGTTGGGACAGTGTGAAGGGGATTTAGGGGATAGTGATTGTGGAGAGTGTGTGAAGAGTGGTGTTGAGAAAGTGAAAGTTGAGTGTGGAGATTCCATTTCTGGACAAGTTTATCTCAACAAGTGTTATGTTAGTTACAGTTATTACCCTAAGGGAGTCCCTAGCTTATCTGCCTCCTCTTCCTCATCCTCAGGTAAAAATTTCACTTAAATTGGAATCCGGTGTATGTCTGTTTTTGTGGGAAAACATTCGTTTTGGTTATATTGTTAATGTTACGTTCGGGTAGATAGGAATGGAATTAATTAATGTTAAAAATTTCTATTGCGAAATAGATAAATAATTTTCTTAGTTTCTTAGAAGAATTAACTCCTCATAAAAAGCATCTTAATTTTTAAAAGTATTCTCTAGTGTTTGTTTTTTGGGTTGTCATATTTTTATTGGTATTGGATCAACATCTGTAATTCATCGGTATCATATTTATATTGGTTCGATTTGACTAAATTATGAGTAAAATTATCAATTTTTTATCTATATCATATCGACATCAATTCAGTTTGAAAATAATATTAAATGATACCAGTGTACTCAAATGAAGAAAAAAAAAAAAACAAGTCTGAGAATTGTCTAATTATTGTTATAATAATAATATTAGGATGTTGCAAGTTAATGTGATTCGAAGTGATGATATGAGATAATCATTGTGTTTTGTGGTTAATAAGTATGGAAATTACATAATTGTGAGGATGATTTTTAATGCTAATAGACATGGAGAATGATCACTAATGCCTTTCACTTGCCATTAAAAATCAGTACCTAAACATTTGTAAATCTTCCACCATAACAAATTTTGGAATTGGAAAACATTTTTCATAATACAAACAAGCTATAAAGCCCACCTTCTTTCTCTTTTTTTTTTTTTTGGGGCAAATGTTAACTTTTAGTACATCAATTTTACATAAAAATTTAATTTGGTATTTAAACTTAGTTAATTTAATATCAATATGATTTAAATACTATAACTACTTTTAAAAATGTTGGTCATAAATATGATCTTGAGATTTTTTTTTTAATTTTCGATTTCAAAATTGGAAGTTATAAATGCGATTTTTTATTTTTTTAAATATTATATTGGAAATGCAATTTAATAAATTTGTAATTAATTTTCTATAAGTCGCATTTTGATTTTTTCTTTTTTCTTTTTTTTAATGAGATTGGTAGACGTGTTATATCTTTGGGTATATGTAGGCTTGAAATAACAAATATATTCTGCTTATTTGCATAAATATGATGGCTTATATGAACAATATACAATACAACTAGTCATACACCATCATGTGTGTGTAATAGATAAATAATAGACAATATAATGAAAACGGAATTTGGAATCTCTTAATTGGGAATTAATGAAAATTGAGAAAATAAAAATATACAAGTTTCATTTACAATAAGATTCTTTGTCAATTAGTATGTTATGTGTAGTTGTTGGCTTTGAATGGAAAGTGGTGGTGATGTAATGTCTACTTTAACTTTTGTTCTTCATTAGTAAGATATCATATGTTGCTTTTTGTAATGGTTTGTTTGATCTTTGGGTTTTCCCTTCTAAAAGTCTCTTGGGTATTTCAATTGAGTTTTTGGCTGTGTCTGTTTATTTTTTCTGATCGTTTTGTCATTTTATGTTTATCGTTTTTTAACAAATATTTATCAATAAATAAAATAAAAATACATATATTTTCACTTATAAATAGATATAAAATATAGATTAAAACTGGACAATCCTAACAGACCATTATGTTCAATTATTGCATTTTCTTTTTCCCTTATTAAGTAGCAATGATGCCATACATCATGTGAGCAAAGTATATAAAGATAAACTAAATTTTGATTAAAAGTAAATAATTTTGAGAATTCTGAAAGTTCATTGAATAGATTTTGGCAACGTTTTATGCTCCAATATTGCTGGATTAAAAGTTCTAAGATCCAAAGAAATTCTAAAATTTGTATAATTCTGGGTGCTTTTTTTTTTTTTAATGTGATGTTAATAGTTGAGGAGAGAGGACACAGGAGCAACACCCAGAAGACGGTGGCGGTGGTGGTGGGTGGTGTAGCCGCCGTGGGTTTTGGCATCGTGTGTTTGCTGTTCGTTAGATCGGCGTCTAAAAGACGGGACATCAAGTATGAAGGCTAGGTAGTGGAAGATTTAATTGGGTTTAAATTTTATTGTATAGTTAATTATCTGTTATTTGTTGAATTAGCTTTATTTGGATTTTTTTTTTGGCCCAACTTTATTTGAATTTATCTCATATATATATTTATTTATTTTATAGAGGTTTTCTTTGTTAGGCAGATTTTGGTATCTTTATCTAATATACTTTTTCTTTTTCTTTTTAAAAGACATGTTGAGGTGGACATTAACATTATAGTAGTGCAGTGGAAGTATATTTAGCTGGATATTTTTTTTACTTTTTCCTTTCAATATAAAAGATATCAAATTTTCATTTTGTGATATTTATTTATTTAGTTGATAGATATCAAACCATGAAGAAAAAAGCAATCATTTTCTTCCCTCTATTGCTTCCTTGAATAAGTTGTTGGGAAGCTGGATTTGTATTTACTTTGTAAAGTATAATATTTATTAGGTGGGTCTAGACATGGTAATCATCTCCTTAATATTCAATTAATTTCATGAACTTTTATTTAATCAATTTATTATCTAATTGTAATTTTCGCGTCATAAATGCTATCTTAGTTATCTTCTTGTAACTTTGTTTGTAATACCAATACTAATCACCTATCTTTACATGACATGCGTCGTGGCTCACTTTAACTACAAGCCATCTAGATTAATCCCAAAATACAAAGATAATATCAAATATCAAACCATGGTTAGACAAAAAATAAAGATAACAACATGAGCCCCATCTTCTTTCGAGAGGAAAAAAATAAAAAAACTTAAGACTTCGTCTTCTACCTTTGAGCTGTCTCCCTCTCTAGTATCTTTCTCTAAGCTTCCCTTAACTTAGTAAAGTCAAACCACCCTTCCTCACTGAAATTCATGAACTCCACCATCTTTTTCATTGTAGCCCAAGTCACTAAGCCAAACTCTTGGCTAACCCTAATCACTCCATCAATAACCATGACTATTGATCTATCACCATCAATAGCCCCGAGACCTTCACTACTACTCCATCCTCATGTCAAACCAAGACTACAACTATGATGAGACGCCGAAGCTTCACACAAACAAACCCACTTCCTCAAACATAGAATCAACTCAACACTAAGCAAATCTCTGACTAAATTCCGTCAGATCAGATACTTGCGATGTATAGAAACCAAGTATCATCATAGTGAGTCACTTAAACATTGATGTCTCCTTAGTTCTGGTTGGGTCCAAGTCCATAAAATTAAGACTCGAAACTGCCCCATCAATAGGTACCGTGGACCCACCGGTTTAGAGGGTGGGTCCCTACGGTTTTGAACTGTTCCAAAAAAAGAAAAATTCCCTTGATTGCAAAATGAAAAAAAAAATGAATATGTAAAACGGAAAAAAGAACTTATCTTCGTATAAATATTCCTATTAAAGCCTATACGAAATAAATACATGGTTCTAATAATTTTGTCGAGGCTAAACCCTTTTACAGTAAAAATTTTACCTATCAAGTATCAAACACTATAGTCTATTGGGTAATTTTATTGGGTATATATTAGTGATAGGTTTTAATATGCCACTTGACTTAACTAGTTAATTGATGAATATTTTAATAAAAACCATGTAGTGCAAAATGAAATATCTTATAGTACCCAATACGGATTATTGTTATTTATATACAAGCATATTACAATTAAGTTGAAATATTATCAATGTCGGACTAGAATAGTTCTAAAAGAGCAGAATTTATAAAAGAAAAAATGTCTCATATTATTTAGATGTGAGATTCATCTCTAAGTAAAACTCTATATAAACATATGATATGATGGTTTTAAATTATTTATTATATGTGTTGTTATTAACAATGCATTAAATATCGTGAATAAATAATTAATATTTCTATTTTCATGGAAAATGGTTTAAACATTAATTGTTTTTCACTTTATTTAACTTTTCTATTATTTTAACTTTGATATATTATTTTTTATCTTATATTTGTTTTTATTTATTTTATTTTTTATTGAAGGACCCTTAAGGACCCACCTGGTCCACGGGTTCTTAACGGTCCAAACGGGTTCTTAACAGTCCAAGCTGGGTCTAGTGGACGGGTTGGACTTACCCCAATGGGAGATCCAATGTGGCCAAGGCGGGGCGGGTCCGATTCAAACCCGACCCTAAGAGACGTCCACTTAAACCCTTGTCTAGTAGCCTTGAATCATAGGGAGGAGGAAGGAGATGTGACACACTAGCATAGGACATACCTTTGTTGTACCTAGGTCGCTATCAAGACATCTTCCATTTCACCAACAAATGTCATAGATTGGGGTTTATCTATTCAAATTTGAGATTTTCTAGACTAAATTTCCAATATTCCCTTTGAAGCTCCGATTAGGGTATTCAAATCCACCTTGTTTGTGAGTTCTTCAAGGACTAGGGATTTTATTTTTATTTGAACTTATCATGCAAATTTGACTTAACCAGCGTTCACTTTTATGTCTTTTACATTACCATGTAAAATATCGATGTGGATTATTGTTTTAGTAGGCAAGGTACACAAAGGTGCTAGCTACACAAATAGTGGTAGCGGGATCGAATTAGGTAGTAAGTTTGCATATGAAAAATTGAGCGAGGTAGTAAATTGACTAAATTAAAGTTGAGATGGTTAATTAAATATTTAAGTAAAGTTTAAATACCATTCGTGACATTAATCCTATTTTGTAATATAGTTTTTAGTCATCATTTTTTTTCATATATACAAATTACACATAAATTATTTATAGCATAGCATTTATTTTAAACAAGAGAAAAAACGCAAATTTGAAGAATGAAAATCTTATTTATACATCTTTTAAAATTGCAACTATTCTATTGTTAAGCAAAACTATCCATATTAAGCTTCTAATTTTGACGAACAAAAAACACAGCTTCTAATTTTTTTTTTTTTAATTACCACATTGCAAACTCTTCAACAAAGAAAAATAGTAACTTCTCGTGATTGAGATTGATATCTTATTCCGATGATAGCCAACAAAAAATCATCATACGGGAAACTAGCTTAATAGTATTATCAAATATAAACAATTTATAGCAATTTCCAAGGGTGGTCAAGCTCAACTTGGATAATCGAGACCAAGCTCGAAATATTTATTCATATGCTCATCAAGAGTTCCTTGAATCCATTTAATCTTACATCATTTGAGTGGGAAATAAATGATCCCATACATCCCATAGATGTTTGAATTCAAACTAATCTCAAATGCATAAAACAAACACGCGTGTATATATATGAAAGTTGGAATCAAGATGTCTTACAATTTAAATAAAATTATAAACACAATCGGTTCTATACATCTGGTCTCCACTTACATGACTAGTATTTCATTCCCGACATCCCCCCTCATAGATTCTTTCATCGTACCGTGAGCAAAACTTATCTAATAATTTCAACCACAATGCAGTCTACAAAGTGCAGAAAGCAGGTAATAAGTAACAAGCCAAAAGTACACAACTTTAGACAGTTACTGTCCATTGCTCATGCTGCCTCTGTCGCGATGAGAAGGCAAACACGGGGCAAACATAGGACAGCACTTCAGGGCAAGGAAGGGCCACATAGCATCCCCCACCTATTGATATAATAATTAGCCTCGGGATATGAATTTTCAATATCTATCCACAACCCATACTGAAACATCATCTCATCATTAACCCTCAAGATAAACACCAAGAGCAACCATATTGATGATCCTTAACATATCTAGGTGAACAACTTCACTTTTAAAGTCCTTACAGATGTGAAGAGTTTCTTCAATTTTTTGAAATCCTCTACGAAAGATCCCAAAAACTTAGTTCATTTGGAATATTTTATTATTATTTTATACATATGAAACTCATAAAAATATAAAAAGAAATAAATAAACTTATATGAATAACCTTACGGATAAAATGATGAGGTTCTTCGATTCTTCGGATGAAATTTTTTTTTAGATATTGGCATAGAATTTTAAGGACCTTACGAAAGACCTGATAAACGTGGATGCTTTAAGACAACTACAGCTTGCTATCCTTCACAGCAATTGAGGATTGAGATCTACAGTCACATCAACAAGTAGAACTAAAGGCTGTAAGCCCTTCACAGATTGGTAGAAAGACGAGGATTTACTGCAAAATCATCAAAGTAATATTTTTTTTCTTTTTTTTGGGTTAATTGAAATCATCAAACATGTTACAAGGTGCCAACCATTCGGCCTGAATCTGCTCCAGTAATAAAAACGTTAAGACCATCGGAATAAGGTCACAATCCAACAAATTATAGTACATATACGCATTCAAAATTTAGCGCTCTGGTTCAGCAAAAGAATATCTTCTAGTAATCATCTAATCTGAACGGCTTATAAATTTCGTGAATGCCACGCTCTCTTGGACTCCTGAACTGCCAAATTATTGCTGTATACTTAAATTCCAAAATTCAAGCATGGTCTCAACTTTTATGTGTTTTTCCATGATAACAGGATGAGTACCCAAAAATTCTTCACCTGGATCACTTCCTTCCTCTGTTAAGCCTCTGCAAGTGATAATTAATGCTTCCCAAGCCTTCCTATTGTTGCTTGACTGCAACAGATAATTTCTCAATCAACTAAAGATACCGCAGATTTCTAATCACATACATACAAGCATGAGTATATTCAAGCGATATATGCATGCAGAAGCAGGCAATGCTTACTGTATTTAAAAAATTAAAATGTCGAAGTTGAGCCCATAAGAGAATTAAAAATTCAACCTGAGAATCCATGCATGCATTCAGTAAGTCCTTTTGCCGAACACACTTCTCATCATCATTTTTGTGGAGTGCCAAGCAATTAAGAAATGTTAACATCTCCTTCATACAAGGTTTCGTAATAGCACCAAATTTTTTTGGATTGATATATATTGAACCACTTTTCCTTCCCATTGCTCCTCAATATTCAATCTGCAGGACTGGAACAAGACATCATGAAAAGACCATTCTTTAATGATTTATTGATTTCAAAGACTGGTCAATAACTAGACACCAAAATCCATGATATGATCAGATCCCCTAATAACAAAGACCAATCAGAAGCATCACAAAACTTGTGGTATCCAGCAATAGTACATCTCCAAACATTAGTACAGCAATTTATGTCTGGCAAGTTGTTCTCATGTTGTTTCCTGACAGGATGCTTGTATTCAATTAGACAGGTTCAACAAACATGGAAACAATCAAGGTGTTTGACCAAGAATCAAATACATCCACTGCACCTCTCAAAGTTATAAATCACACTCGGTATATGGGTTGCTAGATTGATACAGATAACTGTTAACTCCCTCAAACCCATATTTGGTCAAAGATCTAAATAGCAGAAACAGTCCATATGCATGATAATAATCATTGGCAAGTGCTACAATGATATTGCTTCAACATAACTAAGATAAGAAGTTGAACATCAAAACTGGGCAAGCTTCTAGCTAAGACTCCAAGGTATTGGATCTGAAAGACCCTTCACACCAAACCAAAATATCTGATGTGCAAAACTACCAAAATAAGCAGCAACAGTTACATGAGGGGACAATTTCACCCTTTTACATATTCTGTTAAATTTTGTCCCCAGAAATTCCTGATTCACACGGTTAAGCCAATAATAACAGCTAAGCCATTAGCATAGCCATCACAAGATGTTTGGGTTGAAATAAAATAAATAAACTAAAAGAATGAACTAGACTTAATGGTGAGTCCAATTAACTCACAAGCTACACAAACTCAGCTTAATATCTGCTCAAAATTGATATAAATACAACAGAATTGAGCCAAATTCAAACACTAGCTTCTTAAGTAGTTATCAAGTTTGAGCTCTAGCTTAATCAGGCTATTACCATTTTAACCATCCTTTTTTTTTTTTATGCTTAGTAAAGAAGTAATATACCACTTTAACCCCAACTCTCTCAACTGTTTTATATTGCTCTATTTCAGAGTCATGCACACCCCCCAATAAGAAAAGCTATTCTCTTCTTCCTGGTCTCGTCTACAAAGAAAACTACACCTTCATTGTTCTAGTGCACATCAACATAAGCCTCCATATTCTCTTATCCATGATGGTGGCAGAGGGTGCTGGAAGCTTTGCTGTCGGCACTTGCACTATTATGACAATTGACATTTACTCCAGATTCTCTTTTTTAAGGTGATGGCAACATTGTACAGCAGTAAAAGCCAACCCAGGCTTGTGAGTCCTTGACATCATATCTCTTCATCACCAGCTGCTCTTTTGTGCCACATCTCTAGCAGCAAGACAACATGGCACCCAAGCCTGATCATATCTATTCTCTATGGTAAAGGCGGGCATTGAATCGGGACAATGAAATTCAAGCTGATGCAAGAAGAAGCTTGTCGTTGATTGCTGATGTATGATTGCAGAAGAGATTTTAAATTCTATCGGTGCCTATTGATTTACCTTTGTTGACTACATTGTCACGGCACGTTCAGTTTATCACTATTACTTTAGTTTCTTGAGATAACGTTTGCTGATTTGTGTTATACAGCACTCATAGCAATGGTGTGCTGACTCTCAAGAGATTTCCTTCATGAACGTTCATTTATATATTTGGTCACAAGAAGCTTGGATTTCTTTGATAAAATCGTCTTAATGTTAAAAGATTTCTTCTTTATTATTATTCACAGCCCAAAGAGCCGTTTCTCTTTATAACATTCTAGATCAAGGGAATCAGACATCAGAACTTTCATCCCTCCCACCAGGAAGGAAAGATTTAGATCCCCGTTCTGTAAAATATATAGCTGGCCGATTTCTTTAGTAAAACTTCTCCCAACGATTCTCTTCTAACCACGTTTTATTCCCAATTGGAAACCTAAATTCAAAAACACAAAAAAGGTCTCATCGAGCCAAACTCAAATTCAAGCCCAGTACTGTACGGTCTCTAATCGACTCTGCCAACCCTGATTAATACATTTCGCCTAAAAACTTTACTCAAAGTTCCATGATTCCAAACAATTCATGAACATGCCAAAATATATATATATATACTCAATGGTTCTGAAAAAATCATAACACAATAAGATAAACAATCATTCATAAGATTCACAAGACAACAAAAGTAAGTTCAACCAATTCCTAACAACTTTTAGCTATCAGCAGCTTAATTCTCGCAGATGTATACTCAAGCCTCATAAGTGAATCGGCGGCATGAACTTGACAAAAAAGAAAATGCTTAACGTTTGAATTCCATATATAACCCTGGGTACCTGAACTTGGTTACCAAGAGCACGGAGAGAGAAGCTCGCGGACAGTCGTCGTCGAGCTTGCCGCTGCCGGACCGCCGTGAAATGAGTGATAAGAAGCGTTTTTCGTTGAGCGTACTGGGAAGCAAGAAGTGGGCAAATTTACGTGGCTAGGGTTTTAAGTTAGTTTACTGTTCTACCCTTTTTATAGAATTTCGATATTTACAAAGTTAAGATAGAAAATGAAAAACAATGGAAAAAGGAAAAAATATTACTATTTTTAAAAGAAATTATGGAAATATTACTAGAAAGAAAATATTTTTAGTTTTAGGTAACTTGGCATTGCTTCTTAAATAGACAAGGTTATTAGTGTCTGACCTCGTCTCTAGAAGATACGATATCAATGTACCGCATAAATCTCGTCTCTTGAGACGATGTCAAGCCGAGTAAGACAAGAGACAAGGTCAATGTCCCGCATAAACCTAGTCTCTTCAAGAGACCAAGTTCATTTTAAGTAATAACTTTGTCTCTTGGAGAGACTAGGTCAGGTCAAGTAAGACATCGTCTCTTCAAGAGACGATGTCAGGTTTACCATCAAGCAAATTCGTTGAAAATCATAAATTATCTCCTGATTATATATTAATTGTTATAATATGTCAAAATCATGCAGAATAAGCATATAATCATTCATTAGCCATCATCCACCATGGCTAAACAACTTGAAGACTTCATAAGCCAACCATAAAAGTATTCCCAAACCCAATCTATCGAAAAACTTAGTGTCAAATCCAATTCATTCTATCATAGCAGAATTGAAAAATCATTCACAACAAACATAAGAAAAAAAAAAAACTTAGAATATGGAAGAGTGGAAGGAATGATGTGTTAAGTACATGAATGTTATGTTAACTACAAACACCAATGAGAGAAAAGAAGAATCTATATACAAGAATTATAAAAGATTAAAATCTATACAACAGCTACTGCTAGGTGCCCCGCCTCCTTCGTCCTCACCCGACAAAAGTCCAGGGGAATGGTGTATGCTGGTGGACGTCCTGATGAGGAAGCTCTATGGTCGGATCTACTTGAGCGAGTATGGCATCCCTGTCTCCACCACTAACACCATAAGGATGAAATGAGATTGGGACTGGCTCTACCTAGGTGAGCCCCTCCCCCATATCATGTGACGGTAAGGTTGCCTCTTCTATGGAGTGAAGGGGGTATGCAACTCGGTATATGTTTTATCTGTCATACGGGTCTCATGTAGATGAGCATATGATGAAGATGATGGACCAGGCTTGGAATGAAGAAAATGTGGAAGGCCTGGCTCATCAGATGCGTGCTCATGCGAGGGTGAAACCTCGTCTCTGATATGTATACCTCGGGCTTGCCTTCGCTCTTGACCCCGACCTTATCCCTGCCCACGCCTCTCTCTAGCTAGCCATCATCTTCGTACAGGCATAGGCTATGGGTCTTCAGTCCTGATACTGGTGCCGATGCTGATCTTGGCGCTAGTGGTAGATTATTCAAATTAAGTCTCATAAACTCATCCACTACACAAATGACATATCGTGTAGTGGATGGAGTGTCATCTGATGACATGTCTGGGACTCTATAGATGAAATCTGCCTACAAGTGATGAGAAACAAGTAGATCAGTTAATAACAAACACAATTTAAATCCATATATAGTTTATGTAGTCAGTGAACTTACCATATACCAAATAACGGCACCTATATGACGGATCCAACGCCTAGTGATCTCATAGTACAGTCAAAATAATCTATAGATGTGCCAGTGGAAATATCTGGTACCTCGACAATGTGATCTTGCTTGCCATCCCACTTAGCTATCTATCCGACGTGCTCCGATGCCTAGTTCCACTCGGAATGCCCTCATAAGTCTATCTCATGTAAGGCTCTCATATCAACTAGATGGCCGGGAATCCCCTAGAAAACCACTAAACTGTTTGAATACCCTATATAAGTGGTAGTGCTCGACAATGTGAAAGTAAACCAGGGGGTAGGGGTGTTCACTGTTCGGTTAATCGTTTCGCGACCTTATTTTTTGATCCGATCTATAATGTTCGGTTTTTGAAATCTTGATCTGAAACCGATTTATTATTAACGGTTAACCATTTTTTTCAGTTTTAACTGTCTAACATAATAGTTAACCAATAAAAAATCTCAAACAAACACCATCATTCCAATTATCAAACATACATGCATTTGTTTCTTCTCATCTCAACGATACATTTCAACATAATTCATATTGATAACACCATCAAACATAGAATAACAAAAAGGACTCCAAGAGCACAACTATTATCAAATTAAAACATGAATGCTCCGATTAACACATGTTCGAAATTACAATAGTAGAATAACTTGAAGGTAAACACTTTCTTGTGAACCCCATCTCTTTCTTGTATTCCATAAATAGTCCAGCTAAAAAAAATAATGATAGTAAATACATTTGAGTTAAATATTAAGAACATTTACATTTTCTAAATGCACAAACACTCAATTGACAGATTTAGCCATTAGAAAGTTCACATACATGTAGACATTTACAAGAGGATGACTTACATGCTCTTACATTATTCTCTCAATCATCAATTGTGCAAAGAGGATAACTCTCCGTAATGCAAGATGTTTCTACAAAAAACAAAACAAAGTGGAAAAAAAAAGAATTTCAACAATTTCAATATAGAAGTAAAAGATATATGAAAAGCAGAAATAGTTTTACCTATGGATACCGACTCAAGCTGTTCCAAGATAGGCTCAAGATATATTGGTTGACTTGAATTCCTCAACCAATTTTGTCCACAAATTAGAGCTTCCACAAGTCTAGGTGTAAGAGCACTGCGAAATAAATCAAGTACTCGGCCTGTAGTGCTAAAAGCATATTCATTAGCAACTGTAGACACAGGAATACTAGCACATCCCTTGCCATCAAAGAAATTGTTGTACTTAGATGCATTTGTTTTCCACTAACCCAATATATCAAAAGAAGGTACCTTCTTCTCATAATCACCATGTAAATATTTTTCCAACTCATTTTTAGAATCCTCACCTCCTTCATCCCCACCATGTTTCATGTATTTATCATCTAGATATTGGCCTACATCTTGATATTCATCAACTACTATAGATGAGTCCACTTCTAGTTGTTCTTCTCTTGTATGGACAGTAGATGTAAGTGTGGAAACACCATAAGATTCAAACAAAGAGTCCAAACACAAGCCTCACCTTTTCTTTTAGCTTGCTTGCAGTACCCACATCATAAAATTCACCAACCATATAGTCAACATATTTCAATTTGCATCTAGGATCAAGAACTAATGCAATGAATAACAAAATATTGATATTATCAATATTTGCCTAATACCTGCATAGTTTTTCTTCATCCTAAGAGCCATTGCTTTTAAACTAGGATCTTTACCTTTTTCAATCATATCAGAAATCATCATGTCAATACCATAAATCTTCTTTGTATATTCATTACTAGTGACATGAAGTGTACCAGATAAGCTCAAAGTCGTGTCATAAAAAATCACAAGGAAAAGCAGCAATGATCTAGCATATTCCCAATCCTCAAAAGTAGGAGTCCCTTTCGTCATAGTGAGTTCCATTGAATACCTACTATCAGTGAGCTTAACAAATCAAAAGCCTTTTGAAATTTCAAGGCTGCCTCCAACATCAGGTCTGTTGAGTTCCATCTAGTCACTACATCTAAGCACAATAGACTCTTACTATCAATTTTCTCTTTTTCTATATAATTTTTAAACTTTTGGCTCGTGGAAGGAGAGTATTTTACATACTTCACTACATGTCTAATTCTCACAATAGAGTCATTTGTTTTACACAAACCATCGTTTACAACTAAATTCAAAATATGTGCAGCACATCTCACGTGCAAGTGCTCCTTCCCCCCCAAGACACTTCCCTTCCAACTATTTAGTCTTCTTTTCAAATACTATAAGCCCAAATCATTTGAGGACGCATTGTCAACGGTTGCAGTAAATACTTTATCAATTCCCCAATTAAACAAACACCTCTCAATAGCCATACCAATTCCCTCTCCATAATACTAGCAATAGGACAAAAAGAAATAATCCTTTTGTGTGTTTTCCAATCATCATCAATGAAGTACGTAGTGAGACACATATAAGACAAATTCTGAATAGATGTCCATGTGTCAGTAGTCACACAAATTCTTGAAGACATTTTCTTAAAATACTTTCTTCAATTTTCTCATTTCCTCTGTATAAATATTATAGCAATCTCTTCCTATAGTTGTTCATGAAGGGACTTGAAAACGTGATTGCATCACTTGACAAAAACCATAAAACCCCTCATGTACCACAAAATTAAAAGACAACTCATCAACAATGATCATCTTAGCAAGATATTTGCTACATTCTTCTTGATCAAACTTCCAATTAGCAAGCCAATTTGCACAAATCCCCTCATCAGATTTGGGTTTAGGTTTAAACGTCAGAGTTGCTTGGCTCTTGTCAACATTATAGGGGTACTTTTTACACCTACTTAGATGATTACCCAGACAACGAGTACCATTAGTAGATGAACATGTAAGAGATTTGGTGTAACATTTACATGTCACTCTAGGATCATTAAGATCGTTATTCCTATCAAAGTGTTCCAAACCAAGACTTTCTTTTACGCACCTTTGAATTAGCAAGTTCAAGAGGTGGAGATTTTGCTGCATTCCCATCATCACTTGAAGGTTGGGGAACAACATTTGAAGTAGAGTTGGTAGTTTTTTCATTATTCCCAGTACTAGACATCTACAAAATATTAAAAAAAATACATATACATTAGATAATAAAGATAAATATATGGGGAAAAAATGCCAATGAATAAAAAATCATCTTATTGAAGTATGGATAGTGTTAAACTGAAGATAGGAAAAGCATCTTAAAGCAAAAAATATAATCGACTCCCTCTAACTTAATTTTCCATTAAGGAAAAGTAATTATCATATTGTTAGGAAAAAAAATCTTGTCAAATACAACATAAGTCTAGCTAATTTAGCTGGATGTTATGATCTTGATTACATGAATTAAGCTAGGAAGAATCTGTAAAGTATAGTTGATTACAAATTGAATCAATTAAATTTAACAAAGATCCAGGTTTATCAAGATCAAATGATATTGGAATAATGCCATAAAAGTTCTTTGAAATCACCCCAATAAACAGTATCCAATCACTGAATGAAAGCAAGCATTATCATATTGCTTGTATCTACACCCAGGTTTGTCATGATACTCAAAAGCCAAAACACATCAGAAAAATGTATGCAAGTATATATCCAAAAACTAGTCTAAGGCAAGACTTGACAACATTTGTATGCATTTACTCTGTAACATTTCATTGGTATGACCATATAATAGTCATTATTTTAATTGGTCAGATGACAAACCATACTGAGTAATTGCTTTTTTTATTTAATTTTAATGTATCCTTTCAAAATTATTTAAAAACTCTCGTAATTATCTATATTCGATATACTTTTTTCCGTGATAAAATCTAGAATTCCAAAAAACGTAATCATGTATGAAATATAGTTGTATTCTATCATATATTTTTATTTTATGTGACTAGTAGTGGCAAATTAAAAAAAAAAAGAAAGAAAGAAAATAGAATCCAAGCAGGATCGTTATCGTAGCATTATTTAGGGAGGACTTATAGGATTTCACCTTGTTTCTTGACACAAGAAAATACCTTTCAAAACCATCACAATGGCCGTAAATTTAACCTATAAAAAGGTAACGAGTTCTTTTTAAAATTAAATAGAGAGTAAAGCTTGCAACAAATTAAATACGAAATAAAAATTGACCTCCATACCAAAATCAACACAAACAAACTATTTCTAAATAAGGCTACTCCTCCAAAAGTACTTACAGCACTTCCAGACCATTGCAAAAGAGTGAGATCAAAAGTTGACCTTCAGGGTATCTAATGAAAGTGCATTATATATTGGAAAATTCAATTTCTAATTACTATATTTGACATGGTAAAGATTACTTTGACCATTGCTATGAATTAGAAACACATTGCATGCCATCTAGTTAGCAGACCGAAATATAGAAAAACGAGCACAACATCCTTTTTGTTGATCAATTCAAAGACACAAACATCACCTTCCTCGAAGTCATTATATCTTGCGAAGGCGTGCCAGCCTTTTCTTATCAAACCATTATAATCTGAAATGAGTACCAATTTAGCTAGCCAGTGACTAAAAGTGAATATATAAGATTAATTGTGTTGAAAAAAAAATCCTGCAAAATTTATCAAATGTAATAAATAAGATTAACAAGAGGCAAATTCCATTAACAATGCTGAGAGCTTGCATATAAAATGCCGCATGTCTCAAATTCTTTTATTTTCATCCATATATTGCTTTAATTTTTACTGCTAGAGACAAGTAAATATGCATGAATCTAGCATTTCAGAACTGGGTTATCCCTGAGACAAAGTTTATCAAGTACAAGAGAATAGGAATCTTAGTTTGTCCTTCACAGATACTTCAACAATTTCTTCCTCTGTTGCACCATAGCTAAAAGACCTTTATGCCACTTGCACACGTGCAAATCCATAATTTGATTCAAAGAATTTGAAACTCATTTTTATTTTTTTTCTCTCTTCAATCTTTCTGCAGAAGACTTGTTATCTGGATGGAAGTATTTTTCAACTAAATGCTCATTTAGAGGTTGCATCCAATTTGTCTAAAAATTCAAAGTTTCTTTGTTAACGGTAACCTTAACAAACTTCTCATCAACCCTCGATTTTTAACTCGGTCTCCCTTTCGTCCATTTCCCTGACTTAATAAACTTGTTTATTCAACTCATCCAATGAATACCACTCCTCCTCTGGTTGCTTAGGCCGTAAATTCATCTAAATCCTAACAAAGTCCTGTGTTTGAATCAATATCCTAGTGTCGTTATCTTTCGTGTCCCCTGCACCTGTTTCTAATCCTAGCACTTTGTTCAAACAGCATGGCCGCCATCAAACATTCTCTAAAATCCAAATTTTAGAATACAAGAGCTTAATCAATTTAACGAACACAACTGACAATCCAGATGGTAAGAACTCAACTAAACAATTAGAAATATTGGGTATGGAAAATATAAGGATGAGAAATGAAATTAGAAAATTACCAGGGAAAGGTGAAGTCTTCCTTTAATAGGGAGAGTGGCGACAGTCGACGACGAGCCCAGACTTGAGAGAACAAAGGATGAGAGTTGAGAGAGGAAAGGTGAGTGACGACTGACGATCATGAGATGAGAATGGAGAAGGGAGAAGAGAGGCTGGCGGCAAGCGAGTAACGACGATGAGACGACGACAACGACAAGATTATGAAAGGAGAATGGAGGCAGGCAGGTAGCAGCAACAAGAGAGGAAACTGAGAGGAGAGCTGGAGAGGAATAGCCAAATAGGGTAGTTTAGTTTTAGGGTTTTATGATGTTTTAATTTATATTTATTGAAAAATAAATTATATTTATATATATTATATATATTTACAAATAACGGATCGGTTAACCGAAACCATCAATTTTTTAATGTTAAAAACCAAAACTGAAAATAGAAAAATTTAAAATTCTAATCCTAAATTGAAACCAATTGACTGGTTAATCATTTTTTTTGAATTGATTTTTTGGTTTTGGCTCGGTTTTTTGGTTTCACCGATTTTTTTGGCATACCGCTACTAAGGGGACTTGAGCACGCCATATGTCACTACCTGCCCGGTAGTAAACAGGGAGAGAATCCATAATAATGGCATAAGGGGCCCAAACAACCTATAGAAGAAAGAAAAGTATAGTATACATAAGAAAGTAAATACATCATAACTATATACACGTGAACACATTAAATATACAAACCGATACCTAGCTGCAGAGCTGTCTATCGAAACACCCCCTATACTCGAATATCAAATGTGTGGGGAAGCGAGTGAGTGACATTGAAAGTAGCACCCCAATAATTGATCAATGGTCGATCCACGGTAATTGATGTGATCTATTGTTGCAGCGGAGCGATGTGTGGGAAGTGCTCACATGCCCAGATCTAGAAGACTACTAGGGGTCCTGCAATGTGCAGCCGTCTCTACATAAGAAGCCATGCATATTAGCCTGTATAGCCATACTAAGTAAGCTGCTCCCATGCGAACTGCCCTACTCTCTTTAAGTCATCGAGTAGCTGGAGGTACATAATGTGAACCATATTCAACGATTTGTTTGCAACAATGAAGCCCCCTAGTAGTAGTAGAATATATGCTTTGGCATATCACTAAAGAGTAATGTCATCTGCACGATCAGGTAGCTCTCTAAAGTGTGTCTCCAATCATGACATCTTCAGTCGGCCACCATCCATGTGCACGCCGGCCTATGTATAACTCCTTGTAACTAGTGGCATAACTCCGACAATCAATCCGAGATGTGTTGGTAACAGCATGGCCATTGACGGGTAGGCCGGTAAGTGTAGGAACGTCTTGTAATGCACAGTCCACTCTCCTATTGGCATGTGAAACGTGTGTGTCTCTAGACGCCATCTCTCCACCAGAGCTGTAATAAGGTGCCAATGCAACTGCACAAATGGTATTTGAGTAGTACCCATGAAACCAGCATGCGATAGAAGTGGAACAAGTCTCTCATCTAGGTCTACAGGCATGTCATCCTGCCGTATGAGTTTCGCCTCTCTATGGTAACAATATAACACCACATGCTCCTACGTTTGAAAACAAATCCATGACTCGATTTGTGTGTGGATGATATAAGTAATTGGATGATGAAATAATCTTACCTGTCCCTCCCATGCCAGTCTCGATCTGTGAATAGGCTGCCTTGTAAGTATGGAATCATCGAGCGGTCTTGGATCCATCTGCAATGAAGAAAGTAAGGAATAGTGTTAGTAGAAACATATGTAAAAAAAGAAGCAATAATACATGAAGTATAGGACGTAAATGTAGCAAAAGAAATGACATGAATCAAACAAATACGACCATGACTCGACTGCCCCATAATGGTGTTACTAGCCGCTCGCTTACTAGGACGACTGCTGATGTTGTGGCCTGTTTACCCACATGAATCGCATGAATAACCTCGTGGGCCATCTAGAATATCCATCTCATTTTAGAACCGTTTTTCTTTAGGCTTACTCCTTTTCCTAATAAGTCCTGGGATGGGGTGCCACTTTAGAATGTCGAGAGGAGTCCAATTAGCTTTATCTACTACAGGTATGAAGGATTGCCTATACACCCGCAGTTGATTATCTCATTTGTGCCATTGTCCTACTTGGCCGACACAATCCATGTGCAGAGTTCCTATTACTGTCATTGCATGGGAGCATGGGATTCTATACGTCTGCCACTTATTGCATGTGCATCTACATGCTCACAACTCTACTTTGTGAATGATCTCCTTTTTGGCCATACATTATAGGGCGCACAGCTGTTACAACCTCAAGTACTTGTTCGTGGTAGTCGAAACATGTTACTCAATGGGCACTTGCAACATTGTTTCACCTTTCAAACTTCGTTGCAGCATATGGTATAAGCAACATATCCGAACTCATTACTTCATTAGCCTTCCATTTTTGCCTATTGAATATGGAGTTGCAATTCTAGAAGGCTTTCTTTACTAATGCTGCCACGGGTAAGCACCAAGCATCTTTTAGAACGGAATTGTAACTTTCAACCATGTTTGTTATACGATTCCGAATCTTACGCCTTCATCATAAGATAAAGTCCACCTACATGGATGCAACTCGCGAAAATATCTCGACATCCATGGATTATTTTGTTTTGCTACATTGAAGTAGCCATGAAACCTTCTCATATGCGTTTGGTATGTTGTTCTCTTAACTAATTGCTTATATTCCTTGCTTTTTTTCTTCGAGTTGAAGTTGTTAGCAACATGCCTGATACACCACCATGATGGCCATCCTCTAGGCCACATAACATGCTCACCTTCAATTGCACTCTTAATTCCGGTATACTGATAAGATATTAAGCAGATGTTTGAACGGCCCTTAATAACATATTTTAGCAATTTTGTAAGGAACCAACTTCATGAGTCCTTTTTCTTCTCATCAACAAGACAACATGCTAATGAAACTATATGATTTGCCCCATCTACTGCTACTGAGATAAGCAGTTTGTGCTTGTACTTGTCATACAAAAAGGTCCCATCAACCGTCACTACGGGTATATAAACAATTAACAGATACAATTTATTTCATCAATATCAATCATCTGTAAATAAATATAAACATATATCCAAAACATACCTATAGTACTATAACGCTTCAATGCAATGGGCAAATGCCCATAGAGTTTGTCAAGGAATACATGTCTTGCTGTGTCTAAATCCACTATTCTCCACTCTTTTGGATTTGCCTCAGTTATTGCATTAAGTATATGCGGGAGCTCAACATATCATTGTTCTTAACTTTCCATACAGCTATTCAACAGCTTTTCACTTCGCCTCGCGAATCATTTTCATATGAACATTGTACCCAAACTCTTTCAAGATGGTTAATTGCAGGTCTTTCATCGTTACATCTGGAGAATTACGAATCTCCAGTATAATACACCTAGAAATGTTAGTAGAGTCTAACTGAGAGTAGTCATGTCTACTGATTTCATCAAAGCAGGTGCAAGGTCATTCTTATTTAGTGATGTGAACCACCCACCATGCTTCTTGTAACTACCTTTATGTCTCCACTTGCAACCGCTATTACAAACATCAGTACAGTTGATTGCCTATGACCTTGGGTCTGAGTCCACAACCTTGAAGTTATAATGATCCGATATATGCCACATTTTAATTGCTCGTATGAGATGATCTTTAGTCTCAAATCGCATCCCAACCTTGAATTCATCGCTGAAACTTCGATTGCTAGTACTCATTTCTACTCAACATCAAATGCAGCATAACTAATGCCAACGTCAGCAGTGAAAAAAGGTACTGGCATCGAGCTCCCAATTACACAACGTCTGTAGGAGCCATAAAATGGTGCAAGTCATTCATATTACGTTGTACGCCGGTTACATCATCTGCGTGGAGAAAAGCTACCCAATTATCATTTCCATCATCATCATAGTCATCACTAGATTCACTTGCCGAAGAGTCTTACATTACATCAGTATCCTGATCACATGTTTAATCCATTGTAGTATTTTCAAAGTTACCTATATGTACCTGTGCGTTACCTATTGTCTAGATTGGAGTTGAGTTTAAGTCTACCAAACCTTGGCTGGCAACATTTCCATCAATACCCACTTTCCATGTAGGTGCCCGAGGCAGATCGTTCTCAAATATTTGCATATACACAGGCATTGACTCCTCGGTATGCACCAACATCTCATGTACAACCTCATCATCAGTCACTGAAATAACATCATAGCGTAGCAGCCTATCTTCAATAACTACGCTATGATATAGCTTAACCCGATGTGTAGACCTATTTACTTTAAGTCTATTACAAATTATACCAACTATTTCCTCATGTATTGAATTTCTACTAACATTGATTGTTGCAACTGACTGCTTATCATAACCAAAACCATCATTCCCCTCCACAATGTTATCGTGAGCTTATAGTACAAACTTTGCGTTATTCATTTCCTCTGCTCACCTACTCTGTTATCTCATCAAACATGAGGTGAATACATAAATTTGCACCATCACTTATCTATCGCACTCATGTAATATTTAATCATATTTACTAATGCTACTATATTCACCTCAATCTTCTAATAGTATATTTATCAATGTGTATAATGTATACAGTATATGATTTTTTTTTATGATTTGGTTCCTAATTTCAAAAACTAAATATTATAATCACAATTACATCATAATTTCATCAATTATACAGAGAAAACTACAACACAAAAAAAGGGAGAGAAAAACAAAAAAATATATAAAAAATTGGTCCTTCGGTCCAAAACGAAGGAAGAACACAATACGGACAAAAAAAAAAAAAAAAAAAAACAAAGCAACATGCCAAGCTTGTTTCCTAAACTTATATCACAATGCAGCAATGCTAATAGTAAACGTAGGATTCCAACATCTAATGCAACATCGCAAATAGCGAAAATTCATGCGAAAATTAAAAATAAAATTACTTATCGATTTTGGCATGATTTCGGGTTTTTTCACACAAAATTCTTCAGCTCCGCATGATCTTATCACTTCCTCATCACCTAACAATCGATCTAACTCCAAAAGATGCCTCGATTTTACGTCAATCACAATTGAAAAATTAGAGGCTAGGGTTTTGATTTGGGAATTGGGGATTTTGAGAGTTTTTTTTCGCGCGCCAAATGAAGAAGATGAAGTGGTGTTGTGATTTTAATCCTCGCCAACTTCGTCTGTTGAAGAGACGATATTGTGTACTAAGGCCTCGTCTCTTCAATAAACGAGGTCCTAAGTGGAGGATCTCGCTCTCTAAGAGACGATGTTTATGAGGAATATTGACCTCGTCTCTTCTAGAGACGACGATGTCAAGTTGTCTAAAACTGGGAATATTTTCTTCTTAGTGGCATTTTCGTAATTTTTTAGAAAATAGTAATATTTTTTTCCTTTTCCCAAAATCAATGGTCTTAATATAATATCTATTTATTAAAAAAAATTAGAATGGTAATAGACCCGACTAATTATGATATTATTCTTAATTATAAAAATTTATTTAATTAATAGACCGGAATGGAAAAAAAATTCTAATCTTTTAAAAAACAAGGTAATGTACTATATGCGGTTATATAATTATGAAATCATAACAATAAAGAGATATAAAAACAAATAATTAAGAAATAATAATAAAAATTGAGTTAAAGCTTTTATAGATCTAGCAAAGAAATCAATTTTATGGGTTTAATTTTGTTCAATTTCAATTGAACAAAAGGAATTTTTAAAAGAAACTTCTGAGACCGTGTACTAATTTTGAGAAAAAGATTAGATTTTTTATCAAATTGACCAAGGACTACTTTTGATTGGGTGTGCCTTGAACATTTAAGACCACTTTATCAATAAAAGCCTGGTTTAATTTGTGGATAGAGGTTAAAGATTAATAGGAATTAATGCCACGTTTGGTACATGATTCGTTTCCTAAAGAATAGATTGGAATGGAATGAGTTTAATTTATTCCTATGTTTGAATGGCTACATGGAATTAAATAACATGGAATAGCTTGAAAATATATTTATCAAATTTATTCCAAGTAATAAATCCAAATATAAATATGTGATAGAATAAAATGGTAATAATACTTTACACAATTAATGAAGTTGGAATGGAATCATGATTCTTCCATTGAGAAGACAGAATCGAATTCCCTTTGAAGTCAGAATCGTCGATTATAAGGAATCACGATTCCTGCTTTTAAAAATGCATCCAAACGTAAAAAATGACATGAAAGTCAAAATCACATTTCCATTCCGAGTCATTCCTGTGTACCAAATATATCATAACACTTTTTTCTCATACTTTTTTGAATTTTGGAAAATTCTATGCTATCGTCACTGGTATTAATTGGACCAGTCTTGTCGGCTATCCAACCACTCACATCATATTTAACGTGATCGCTACAATAAAATAATTAATATTTTAATTATTATATTTAAATTAACGATTAGATGATTTACTAGATTGTCATATCCAGGAGACTATAGAAACAAAGTTAATGAATTTTGACTAGAATTAAAACTTTAGTGTGATTCATTCATCAATTTTAATTGATTGCCCATAATATTGCAAACCACACCAATTGATTGGTTAGATGGAGTGGCCACAAATCCACTTAGATTTTTTATTTTTTATTTTCTAAAAATTAATATTATTACATAGTGATAATAAAATATATTTTTAATTTTTAATTAAAAATAAAAACTTTTATTTGCATACTTATTTTACATTTAAATATATAATCTAGATGATAAAATATTAAAAACCAGGTACCCATCAATTAATCTGGCCCTTTCTTTTGGCCAACCAAATAATAAAATCATATATCAAAGGAGGCAATACTTGTACCATAACAGAAGATTAATCATGCGCATGTCAGTTCAAGCATTGTTTTCGAGACATTAAAGAAAGATCTTTCAGATGTACATATGGAATAAAACATGTCTCTGGACATTATATCGTATTTTGTGCATCCTTTGATAGGACATAGAAGTATGGAATATCAAACAAAACTTAAAACCGTTTATTTTAACAATCTAATATTCCAACATATTAATTAATAGCGCAAGATCATGTTACCGATTATTGGCTGAGTACAACACAGATCCAACAGACATTATGCGGCAAGTAAATTTAAGGTTACCTATAAGCTATTCGAACTCGATTCACTTCGAGTTTAAATTGTAAACGAGTTGAGCTTGAGTCTAAGATAAAATTTGATTATTTAAATGAATTAAACTTGAATTTTGATTCAGACTCGCGAACCGGCTCATGAATAGACTTATGGACGGACTCACAAGTATAGGCTTGTTCACAAACTTATTACTAAACTTGTTATGTTACTTTTGGTATACTAAAATCACTCGGAATTGAATGGATTTGATTAAACAAGAGAATGACAAATTCATTCCTATATTATGTTTGGATACATTCACGAAATGGAATGATTATTTAATAAGAGTCTCTCCATATTAAATGTATATGTGCTCGATAAAAATGTAATTGAAAAAACAACTATATATATAGAGAGAGAGAGAGATGGAATAAATCACAATTATGTCTTTAAAAAACGCTTCCAAACACTGGGAAAGGGAATGGAAGCCAGAATTGCGATTCTGTTCCAACCCATTCCTACGTACTAAACGCACCATTAGTAAATTTATAAGTTCTATATTTATGATATATTAATATATAATTAAAACAACAAAACAAATTTCTCGTTATTACATATATAACAATTCTTATATATTATTTTTAGGTTTAAAAAAAATAGAAACAGGCCTATCTAAACAAGCCAAGCTCGATTTTTAATTTTAGACTTAATAAAAGCTCATTAGGCTTGATGAAAAATTCGACTTGACTCGAGCTCAATTCGTAAATGAGCTAAGCTCGAGCTTGAAATAAGCTCGTTTAACTAAATGAGCCAAATTCAAATCTAGATTTTAGGCTCGATAAAAAGCTCGGCTTGAGCTCTGTAATTTTTAAACAAGCTAAACCGAGTTGTAAAAAGTCTAGCTCAACACGTTTGCAGGCTTAAGTAAAGTGTAGAAAAATTATGAAAGAAAAAATCAAAATGTTTATGGTCACAACTTATGTCATGAAATTTAAAGCTTAGATTTGCATTTGCGAACAAGTGAATTACTCTATTTGTAGAATATCTATTTATTGTTTTGAAAAATTAAAACGCTTCTATTTTATTGGATGGAATTTCAATTAATTAAATTAGATTCACATCAACTATGAATTCTTAGTTTTTCAATGCAAGGAAAGCTTTTTGGTTTTGGGCAGGACCATTTATATGTCGTTAAACTTAAACACACATTAACTTTATACTGGATAGCACATAACATCAACTAGGCATCTTAAATATGTAAGCTTTTTCGTAATTGTTGTAGAAACTCTAATTTCTATGATGATTCGGGGATTATAATTGATAATTTAAATAGTAATCACACAGATTTCGTACTTAATAGGTTAATTTGCCAATTTAAGGTAATATAGAACTCATCATGGAGGAAAAAAAATGAATTCAACAAGAAAAATGACAAACATGAGGGATTTCAGAACCAAATGGGACTGTATGAAGAGCTATATCAATTTTGAAGAAAAATCAGTAAACCAGACACCCCCTTAAACAGGCTGTACAAAAGACTGTTTGGTTCTAAGAAGAGAAACAGAAAACTGAACATCCCTCCAAATGGGCTGTTTCCAGGGCCATTTCAATCCAGTGTCTTTGAACAGAAAGTCAAATGCCCCTCCAAATGGGCCGTTTGAACTTCTGCAACTTTTTTATTATTCTTATCTTCAAAGCTTTTGGGGTTCATATAAATACTTCTTTTAGAGAAAGCCAAGACATGAAAATTTTCTAGAAAGACATTAAAGAGAACCCAAAAAGCATCCATAGGAGAACAAGTCAAAAGTTTTTTTATTGAAGACATTGCAAGATTACATATTTTAAAAGGTTGTATCAATGAATTTTTCTTATTCCTTTGGGTATTGTTTTCATTGTAAAATCTATAGAGGAGTAAACCTTAGACTTAAATCTTATTCAAAAACCATTTTGTCATGTGATAAAGATTTATTTTTAATGAAATATTAATGTTTTTTTTATGTTCAATTGCATGTTTTGTTATTGTTTTTTAGATTCATATATCCGGAGTAGGAATTTATGTATGATATCATCTAAGTTAATTGAGAAATTACTTTTACGATTATATCTATGCAATTGATGATGTTTACTTGTGATTCTAGAGATAGGATAACAAAAGCCTGGTATTTTTATCATTGAATTGTTGAAGAGTTCATGTTATTCATGCAATTCTAGGTTGCTATTGATTGATGAGAGATCTTCATTGATAAATATATCATTATAAAAGTTAATAGACTCAAGAAAGTTATTAGCTTTATGTGTAGAACTCTACCGCTTAAGAACTTAGTAATGGTAATCTTTGGATTCTAATTGTTGATGATAAAATATAGCCCTAGGCTCACTCGCTCTTTTGGAGAGCTAGGAACCTTTGCCCTTAGGGCCTATGGAAAAAACAGTTCAGTTCATCACGAAAAACATAACACCTCAGCTATACGAGCTAGTATGGGACTCGACCTCGAGCCCACACCTCATCACACTTCTTCGAGCTCATCAGGTCGCTCGGTCAATCAGCTCGTCTTCGACCTAGCTTGACCTCATATTCTCATCTTACGACCTAGTCACATCTCGTGGCTGGGAGGACACCAACAGCTCGGCCACGCTCCACGACACCAAGCCCTCCTATCCAAGTACCACTTCCATACCTAGTATAAAGCCTTGTACTAGCCATTCTGGTATGATCTTCAAATCCTATAAATTCCCCCTCCCCC
Organism: Combretum micranthum; assembly: GCA_024138025.1. NCBI lineage: Eukaryota > Viridiplantae > Streptophyta > Magnoliopsida > Myrtales > Combretaceae > Combretum > Combretum micranthum. The sequence goes on from JAMXBD010000045.1 coordinate 2,269,636, forward strand.
TTTTCGGCAAGAGGACAAGAGGAATAGAGAGTGAACATGAAAAATAGCATAGAGTATGGAAAAAAAAAAAAAACAACATATCTAACATTTTGTTTGCACCACCCTTATCCTTACCCACAACTGACTTGAGCATCAAGTGACTGCCAGACAACCCTCCTCACCCCTTAAATTGTCTTTTGATGTTTATAGAAGCAATCTCTACTGGCTTAGACTTGGTTCGTGCAGTATTTTGGCGCGTTTGTAGGAAAACAACCCTAAACATTGATAAAACCGCCCTTTCACAATGCCTAAGGCCCAACGGAATTGGAACCAAGGTGATTATGCTCTTTTGCCACCCATCTCTCGTACAGTCAATGGCACCTTTCCCAACCATTGTCACAGATGCTGGCCCCATCAACGAAGTCCGCATTTTGGAACTGGAACATCTGTGCAGGCACTTAGTGCATCAAAATGTGGAAAATGAGCAGTTAAATGCTATCTTACAGGCCTGGATAAAGAAGCTGGAGGTGCTGGAGGATCTACACCTAGAGGAGCACACCTCTAGCACGCACAAAAGTGTCTCCCCAACTCAATCATCACTCAAATGAGGAGAGCACCAACTGATGTCCTCGCGAGGGTGTTGTGGACTCCCACAAGGCCAGAATCTCCCATGGGGAGCGTTCATATAGTCCAGATCATTAAATATAATAAATATAATAAAAGAAACTCTTATATAGTTGTTGTTGCCCTCTCCCATAGAAACACCTTAATAACTCCATCGAATACTATATCATAGGTTTTAGTGTAATTGTTGAGTTACATGTAAATGATGAATAATTTGATCCTATGATGGTTAAGTATGCTAAAGGAAGAAATGTAGTTGGCTCCTATATGCACGAGTGGTTCTATTTAGAAGAGGCAGATTGTGTATACTTAGATGTTTTGCAAGGAATTATTAGTAAGGAAGGCCCGTGTGCTAGAGGGTTGTTAAGCCATTTTAAAGTGAATGGGACTCCTAGTGTCTTGGGTTGACACTTTTATTGCCACAAGACGAAGGTGATGCTTATATTATCATGGAGTGTTATCTACCTGCAAGTATCATAAGAGTCAAAAAGAGCCTATTATAATGTATTTACCATTACTAAGTCCCCATAACCATGGGTAGATGTGTCAATGGAATCTATGCTAAGATTTCCAAAAACTATGAGGGGGAATGATAGTATTACGATAATAATGAATAGGTTCAACAAAATGGTACAATTTATGTGTTGTCATTGCAGTAATGATGCCTTTTTTATCCCTAGCCTTTTTATGTATGATATTGTACGGCTTTATGGCATCCTCATAACATCGTCTTCGATCAAGATGTTAGATTTCTTAGTGTTTATGGGAAACATTATAAAGGAGGCTTAAAACCAAATTACTTTTTAGCACCGCCTCTTACCCTCAAACCAATGACTAGACAAAAGTTGTTAACTAGAAATTTTAGGCTTTGTTTGAGTTGCATCGCAAAGAGTTAAGACACGATGACTTATGCCTTCTTAATGTAAAGTTTGCTTACAATGAGACCATACATAAAAACTACCATCCAAACGCCTTTGGAAGTTATGTGTGGGTATAACCTGACCATTTCGCTGGTATGCCACACATATCAACTTACTAAGGTTGGAAGTTTGAATAGAGTGGTAGTCTTAAAAGATCGAGAAGTAATAAGTGACAAAACAAATTCAAAAGAAGGTGGTGAAACAAAAGGAGAGGGGTGGCTCGGAAATGAGTTGTTCTTAGCAGCCGACCATGCAAATTTGCATCAAGAGTCAATGGACTAATATAGTACTCGAACATGTCAATGACAATTCTTATAGCTATAATTACTAAGCAATTATGGAGTTTCAGCTACATTTAACATTGCAAGTCTCATGCTCTACGTACTAGACAATAAAACCTCAATTTAAGGTCATTTTCAATAACCCCCAATGATGATAGGAATCAACCACAAGGTCCCACCACAAGAGCATGGAGTAAAGGAACCTAGGGACTAATCAAGAGGATCTTCACTAATACATTAACTACAAAGGGAGTTCGTTTTGATGATAACACACTACAAACATAAGATTGAATTTAATTACATGCTATATTGATGTCAATAACCATAATAATACTGAATATATTGTAATGAGTAGGAAGGAGAGGGAAATTCAGTAGAGAATAGGTTATAAAACCTCCCGACGAGCTAGTCTAACCTTATGTTGTGAGCTAATGCAGCTCTAGTAAGCCACGTAATGCCATCTTACATTGGTAATTCAATTTGCTAGCTAGTTTAATTGTTACATAGTTATTAATCCGTTGAACAACCTTGAAGGCTGGCTTATTGGTTCCATCAACAGTTTGTAGTGTACCTTTACTTTATTTTATCAATAATCATGTCATTTTAAATTTAAAAAAACATGAGAAAATATAAATTCCCCGCTTTTGTAAAATAACATTTTTATCAATTGAACATTATTCTATAATTCTTAAGATCCAATCCTAAAGTACTGTAAATTAACAATTATAGTGAAGAACCACTAATTTCCAGTGATGCATCATATCATTAAGCTATTAATGTAATCCAAACTAAATTAGTACTTAATATATACTTTAGTATTGACCAAATTGTAAATTCTTAATTGTTCTCACTTTACTATAATAATAATTCATTATAATCATGTTCCTTATGAGGATCTATTACGGGATCTAGTTAATCATAATAACAATTCCATAAGGAATTTATAATACAAAAAATATTTAATAGTCATTCATTATTTAAATATATGAACAAGCTTTCTTCGTGGATGCACAGACCACCCTAGTAAGGTAAGGATCAAGATGCGGCCATGATTGATAATTCCCTTTATACGCTTAGAGTCTGGACCGGTCCATGAGGAAAGGAGTTAAACACATTAGTTTTTCTAAGGAGGAAGTTGAATTGCTTTACCTCCCATGGACTCAGGCGTTCATAGTTAAGGTGGTTGGTCCAAACTTGGGATATAAAATCCCATCTACAAGATTATCACAATAAGGCATGATGCCGGAAGTTTTACAATGGTTAGTGCAGGACATGGTTTTCTAGATCTTCATGGAGCGCAATATGTTATGAAAAATGGTCTATGGTTTGTGAATGGTTTTTTCCTCGCCCAATGGAAATGGGGACTAAATTTTAATCCTGCTTTGGAAACATTTGGTTCTATTGCTGTATGAGCATGTATTAATGTTTTACCCCTAGAATAATACTCATAAGTTAGACTCAAAAAATTTGAGTGCTGTTAGGAAAGGTCCTTCTATTTGAGACCTTCACTCAAAGGGCCGATCATGGTAAATTTTCGCGACTTTGTGTTCAAGTTGATTTTGTTACACCGCTCACCTACATAGTAATCGTAGGCATGTGTAGGTACATAGCTTCCCTCCACACTTTTTGCTTTCTACTATTTATGCTAGTCTTAGGATAGCAAATATAAAGCTTCTTTAGGAATCTTTGCCAAAATCAACAAAACAGTTTGTGGGTTCCTAGGTTAATGAGGTTCTGTTTGATTGGGAAAAGTGGGGCAAAGTAGAAGTTGATCAGTACCATGTTTGCATGGATGAATGTGGTTTTACTAGATATGGGTTATGAGGGGTTGGCTTTCACCTGGACTAACATGAGGAAGGATATATCACAACTAATAAAAACTATAATCGACAGGGCTTGGGCCAATAAGAACTGGTTAACGTTATTCATTGAATCTAAGGTCTTCCACCTTATATTTTCTGAGTTTGACCATTGCCCTTTATTATCGGATACATGGCCTAAATTGCCTCATGGTGGTCTAGGCCATCACCCTTTTTGTTTTTAACCAATGTGGATACAACACCCTCCTTTAAATCTTTCATGAAACATACCTACACCTGTCCTAATAATTTCACCTCAAACGTAGTAGATTTCACTAATCGCTTAAAGTGTTGGAACCACGACATCTTTCATTTCATCCATACTCGCAAAGATGCCATTTCCAAATGAATTGAATGGCTCGAGCATTACTTAGAGGTGTAACATCTCAGATGCACTTAAATGAACTTAAATTTATGCGAAAGGATTTTAAACATATTCTTCGACATGATGAACTTATTTGGTCAGCAAAGCCCTACCTAAAAAGGGATTATACACGATGAACGGAATGTGAAATTCTTTCACCTGATCACCTTGACCTATCGCTCGCATTAAAAAAATTATTGGTTATTTGATTCAATGGGTCATTGGCTTACGGGTGGAGATTAGTTGATAATACATATAATAACATATTTCTCCTCACTTTTACTACTAGGAAACTACGAATTCCTAAATTTGGCAATTTACTGTGTTTGTGAGGACAAGCTTTGGATGGATAAACGACTGCTGCACTTAATGTGGTAGTTTCGGACATTGAATTCCGAGCTGCTATGTGGAACATATGCCCTATGAAATGCTAAGGGGTAAATGGCTACCATGCTTTGTTCTATCAAGAGACGTGGGATACTGTTAGGTCATTTATGTGCACCCAAGGAAAATCAATTTTTCAGAACTAGATAATGCTATTGAAGATAAACAAGATGCTCCTCATCCTAATTCCAAAGAAGACAAGCACCAACACGTTCAGGATTTTCGACCTATTAGTCTTTGTACTGGTTTATATAAGGTGGTGACTAAGATTTTGGTTACCGACTAAAGACATATTTGAATAGGTTCATTCATCTAACATAAACGGGTTTTATACCACTTGCCTATTAGTGATAGTGCCATTTTACTTAAAGACATCATGCAATCATTCCATTCAAAAAAATGTCGGAAATGATGATGTGGAATCTATATCTTGAAAAAGCTTATTGCTATCTACAATGGGATTTTATCCTCCATACCCTCCTCACTCTCCATTTTTCGAAATGGTAAATTGCTTTCTTTCTTTTTGGTGAAGTTTGATTGCTTTCATTCGCTTTTGTCTGTCTTCTAATACTCCAACGGTATGGTTTAATGGTTGACCAACATCGTTTTCCAACCTTTGAGGGGTATTCGTTAAGGGGACCCCCTCCTCCTACTCATTCATTCTTTCCATGGAGATGAAGAGTAGATAGATTGGCATCTTAATTGACTGTGGATTATGGAAACCTATTCGCTTACGTGGAGCGAATTTTATAGTATCTCACTTATTATTTACAGATGGTATTTTATTCTTTAGAGAAGCAACCATTGAAAGTGCGACTGTTAGGTTAGATCTTTTCCACGACTTTGGTGTAAGGTCAGGACATAATGTTAACAATGGCAAATTAAAAACTATTTTTCTCAAAGAATTTGGCCTAACAAACAAGGAGAACAATCTGCAAGTTTACCCAATTTCATTAAAGCCAACAGCCTAATAAGTACCTAGGATTCTCTATCTTCGATAAAGGCCAACTTACATCCATAAGTTTGTTCTAATTGTTGGATAAAGTGTGGAGTAAATTGGTGGGATGCAAATATTCACACTTAGCATTGCAGGTAGATAAGTTTTGATCAAGTCGGTAACATAGCGATGCTTAGGTTATCACATGCAAGGAACGACCCTACTGGTGGATTTTCTATAAAGAATTGACTTTATTATCTGTGACTTCTTCTAGGGTCTTAACAAGGAAAAGAAACAATTTCATGGGATGCACTGGAGTAAGGTCACTACGCTAAAAGATTTTAGAGGAGTAAGGATTTGGAACCCCGCTTATCGGAAGAAAGTATGTGTGACGTCCTTTTGTTAGAAACTAACTCATACCAAGTTATAATGGTTACAACCAGTGCGAGCAAAGCAACAACGTTTGGCTCTAGGTAAACGCCTTAGTACTTTTAATGAAATATCCCCCCATTGTACATGTCAATTTCTAAATGAAAGATTGGGTTCGTTCCAACTGTGAGATCTAGCCACGAAATGGTACCGCCACCATGTTATGGTCGTCCCTTTGGTGCCGAGGTTTCGATTTGCTCTTAGCTCTACAGTCTAAAGCGGCCACATGACCATCAACTCATACTTAATGACTACTTCACTTTCATTCCACTTTGGTAGGAAGATGTTATTGGATGTCTCATTGATGATGAAATCAAAAGTAGTTGGGGCAATTCTTTCTTTACCTATACAGCACTGCCTCTGAGGTAGTGATTTGGACAGATGGCATCAGTGGTGTTATTGCTTAAGACAGCCTATCATACTCTCTCAATGGAAGAAGTGGGTCCGAACTCGTGTAATGTGCGTGCAGATTGGTTTTAGAAAGCATCATGTAACTCGCATATTCAATACTTTCTATAGTGCCATGTTCATGATGCTATCCCAACGAAAAGCAAGTAATCCCATAGGGGGTGATGGTTGATACTATCCTTTCGTTGTGTGGAAGCCACAGGGAGACACTCACCTATTCATGGACTGTCCATGGACAAAACATATATGGAGTATGTTTGCTCGTAGTCATCTACGTTTTAAATTACCTGAAAATAGTACCATTGAATCTTGGTTACTTTCAAACGCGGTGCTCTCCAATACCCAGAAAACGTACCCTCACCTATCCTTGGCAATGTTTCTTCCTTTTCTTATTGCGGAACATTTGAAAGGAATGAAACTGATATTGTTTTGACAAATAACCTTCGAATATCAAGTGGATGGACAATGCTAAAGCCCCATCAACTGAGTTTTGGGCACATACGAACAGGAATTAACCTCCATTAAACACTATGCTGATGAATATCACCCCCTTAATAATAGAGCATCGGTTCTAGATTAACTATGATAGTACGTGCAAGGAGGGTCTTCTTTCGCTACCTGTGCTAGCATAGTTGTTGACACCAAGGGCAACTGCTAAGGGGGATTTATTCAAAAACATATGCTTGTTTCACCTTGGAAACAGAACTTTAGAGCATCTTTTAGGCTATAAAATTGGCGCAAGATAGAGATTTTAGGAATTGTGCTATTTGTAGTGATTCCAAAGAAGCAATTCACTGGATTACTCGTGATGATATCTTATCTTGTTACCTACTTCCTTTTGTTGCTTTTTTGCAGAGACTTATTCCAAAGGAGCTCAACAATGAAGCGGGTTTAATGGAGTCGGGAAATGAATAGAATTGCACGTGTGCTATTTGTGACGATTTGGCAACTTTAGCTTAATGAAGTGTTTATAAATAATCTTAGTCCTTTTTTTGTGTCTTGTTTACCAAATGATCTCAAGTGGTTTGTTAATGAACTTGAGTATGTGGATGTTTTTGCTGGTCTTGCTTTCGTTTATTTTATGGATATGGTGCTCCACATCCTATTGTGGACTGTTTGACAACAGATGTAAGCTACACTCTAGTGTAGCAAGTTTTGCCATAATAATTATATTATTAATGTGGTTTATAAAAAACATTATACCAAAATTAATGTTTTTTTTCCTTAAAATACCTTCATTTAGATAAAAAAATAATAATTGAAATTCTTCTTACAACTTTATTCAACTTTTTAGTAATATCAATTTCATTTCAACCTTATTCATTTGGTAAAAAGAACAAACAAAATATTTCATTACAATTGTTCTAATTCAATACTCTAACATTAATCCCATGGTTGATTTTTTATTAGTTAAGTGCAATTTTTTTCATTGATTAACAATCATACATGCTATTTGCATATATTAGTTTAAATGTATTAATATTGTATTTAATGCTAGGCAAATATTAGGCTGATATCTCAACTTCTTTTTTTTTTTTTGGTGGCCATAAGGGCTGTTATAATATGACCATATAGGGCTATTACAATATGCTAATGTAAGGAATCGAACTCGATACCTCAAAATGAAGATCTGGACTGAATGCGACTAGGCACTAGGTTATGAGGCTATCGACATATATCAACTTTGCTCAAATGTGTAATTAACTATCTTAATTCGAAAAAGTTCAATTTACCATGTAATTGATGTTTTTCCATATGCACAATGCTATTTGGACTAATTTTGTCAAGTATTAGTTGTTGTGGATGAACCAGCCAATATGAGATGAACATGACATAACACTTTTATTTCGTCATCATTATTATATATGTATGTATTACTAATAGAAGAAAAAATCTCATGCCACACCTTTCCATTCAAGCCCATATTCATTGTAGTTTTTTCAATTATGGAGTAAATTGATAATTTAAAATTAAGGTAATTAATTGCTATTTTGGTAAAGTCTAATTACTAAATATAACATTTATTATTTGTTGGCTTTGTTGAATGAATAAAAGTTAAAACAGTAATGAAATTGTTATTTTTAAAGAATAAAATAGAGATATAATAACGGTTGTTAAAGTTTTTATTCAAATAAGGATATTTTATAAAAAAAATTATTCTTATTTTGAAATGTTATATATCAACTTGAATAATAAATGACCATTCAATATTTTGAATAATAAATGACCATTCAATATTTTTGAATAATAAATGATCATTCAATGTGCTTTTTAATAATTTTTTTTTGTAAATTTGCTCTTATAGCCAATTAAATACCATAATAACTTTTCATAACGGATAAGATTGTAATAATTACATTAGCTGGACAATTGACAAGATTTAGCAAATTCTTAATAATCACTGCTCGTGAGGTTTTATGGTCAAATTTTCCCTGATAGCTAAGCGCCATCTTTTAATTTTTTGCAGCATGTTGCCAAATTAGTAAAAATCCGTGTTACCCATTAATTAAATTGACAAGCGCGATAATTTTACAAAATCCGCAAGAATCCCATAATGTTTCCGTTTTTCGAAAAACAACCCTTTCTCTTTTCAATTTTTTTACGCGTTTCCCCTCTACGGACCCGAACACGTCTCCTATATAAACCAAGCCTGGTCACTGCATAGACTGTCAGTGGCCAATAGCGAAATTCGAGAAAGAAACGCTTGAGTCGAAGTAGTACGTACTGAGTCACACCTCAACAATCATCAAAACTCAGTGAGTCACTCCCTCTCCCTCCCCCCTCCCCCTCCCCCTCCCTCTCCCTCTCCCTTCCCTCTTCCTCTCCATGTCGCATGATTACAGCAAAATGTAGGTCTAATATCGTTTTGATCACGAAGCATTAGCATTTCTTGTTTTTTTACATGATATGGTGCATGACCTAAGAGAATCTTCCTCACATGTTTCCGCTCGAGAATGTTGTGTCTTTCATTTCTGTCAACCTGTCTTTGTTTCGATTTTGTCTTTTGTTGAGATATTTAGATAGATTCTTAAAAATGGCTGTTGATTGTTATTAGGTTTTTTCAAGGGCTAGGGTTTTACTGTAAAGAGCTGGAGTGATGGCACCAAACCCTAGAATCAAAGCAGCCTTCGTGGCGATGAAGGCTTTAGGAATAGCTGAAGAGAAAGTGAAGCCTGTGCTTAAGAAACTTTTTAAGCTTTATGACAAGAATTGGGAGCTTATTGAAGAAGAAAACTACAGAGCTCTCGCGGATGCGATATTCGAGGAAGAAGATAATGCGGTATTGCCTTTTTTTTTTTCTGACGGATTAGGGAGTGTTCGTGCTTGTTTTTTTTGGCTTTTGTTTTTTCTTTTAAGAGTCTTTCTGATGGTGTTTGTCGTTATGATTTGGCCAGGGTGCAGAGCCTGCAAAAAAGAGAGCATGTGAACTGGAGGTACCGAGTTTGGGAATTTCTTTCAATTGATATACATTATACTCCCGACAGCAATATTTTTTCTGCTATAGAAGAAATATATTATGTATATGTATACATATACATAAATAGATTAAATGGTGTAGTATGTTCCATCAAGACTTATTGGATGCGACACCATTTAATCTATTTATGTAATATATTTTTTAGTTGTCAAAACTGGAACCGTGTATTTATTTAAAAAAAAAAAAGACCTGGAACCATGTGTGGTTTCCTTTTCTTACATGTCAAAAGATCAATGAAAGATGTATACGTAAAACATTTACTTGAATGATTCATGTGATATCATGAGAATGAAGTTGGATATATCATGTGATATGGTGTGGGATAGGGGGAGAAAGTGTCATCTAAAGGGGTCTATACTAGTGTTTGTTTTTATATAGGACTCCTTTTTTCAGGAAGATGATCTGGAGGAGGAGACACCAGGTCAAGAACTTCAACGACCCATGAAAAGATTGCGAAAAAACCAGGAAACTCAGGCTTCAGCTTCTCCAATTAATGGCACCTCTCGACCTGGAGGGTCCCCTTCAGCACAGCCTGCAGTGGATGGTGGAAGCCGGGCCCCTTCTGCCCTGGAGAGCAGTATGAAGGGGAAACAAATTATTTCACCAAAGGCTTTGGTAATTAGGGATAGTGCTGATCCTTCTTGGCTGCGGTCTTCCTCTACAGTGAGTGATCCTAGAGACAAAGGAAAGAGTCCTGTTATTTCTGCTGAAGCTAAAAGATCAAAACAAAAAGGTCGTGATACTCACTCATTGATGCAACTGAAGGACGAACCATATGGTGATGACGTGCCTATGCTTGATGGTCCTATATCAATGATCTTTCCAGGTTCTTTCTATGTTTTTGGTGTTTGAGTCAGATTCTGTCTGTGGCTAAGTTCGTTGGTTTTTTTTTTTCATTATAATAATTATTTGTTTTGCAACATGCTTTGGATCAATTAAGTACGTTGCTACAACAATGGACCTTGATTTTTTTTTCGTTGTAGTTATTGCATGATATTTTTATGTCTACCTAATTAGGATTTATTGAATAGTTTATAGGTAACTATTGTCATTTAATGAGCTCTTTATTATTGAGCCTATTTGTTTATTTGGATCTTGTACTGCTTAAGTGTATGGCACAGGTAGAGCACATTATTGAGATTGTCATTTATCATGTATCCAAGTTTCTCTGCTCTGTGTGTGTGTCTTTTTCTTCTTCTTCTTCTTCTTTTTTTTTTTTTTGGGTAATGGAGTATATTGCCAATAAAATTTGGGATGCATATTATGGAGTTCTTGATTTCCCAGTATCCATAGAAATGCGTTACTTTGCGGCTTAACTTTGTGAGATGCTGCTATTCGTGCTGTCCTTCAACAATCAAATTGTTATCATTTTCCTATGCAGTTTCCATTTATTTGCAAAATTTCACTACTATGTAATGCAAAAATTGAGTTACTAATTACATAGCTAGTGCAATTCTAAGTGTAATTACAAACAATGAACATAAGTTATAAGTTTGAGAAATATGTATATACTCAAGAAGTTGCTTTAGCAGTAAAAGTTTTAATTTGTATTAAAGTTGGACAGATTTGTTTGTCCCACAATACCCTTTGAGATATTGCAACTTGTAAAAGTTTTAAGGGCTATAAGACTAAAAGTATGTATCGTAGATATGTTTTTATTAATAGCTAGTTTCATGCCTAATTAGGCAGTTAGGCCTAATATATTCTAAACTTGCTTCTCTAATGCTAACCCAGTAGTCAGATTGGTGCCATTTGCACTTGGAACCTTTGAAGCTAGAGCAGACACTGATTTAAATCTTGTATTTATATACATATTTAGAATTTTGTGTGAATTTTTGAAACAGCATAACTTTGGTTGTTTATGAAGTATAAAGGGGAATTTCTGTCTTCGTATTTTGAAAAAAGTTTTCAGTCTTCCTATGCTAGAGTGACTATTCAAATATTTTACTACTGAAAGATCTCTTTGTTCAACCTTAGCAGATGTGCCTGCTCCAGGTGACTCTGTTGCTGACAAAGAGAAAGATGGTGGAGATGGTAATGACCATGTAGCTTCTCCACAAGTTGATGGGAGAAATGGATGTGTAATGGGAGCATCATCGAGAGAGAAGAAAATCAACCATGAGCCTATAAACACTCAAGATGATACTCAGACCAGCATAGATATTGCCTCCTCAGTGCATGGAGAGGTAAAAATTACTCTGAGTTGCAACTCTGCCTTTGGAAGCTCAGATAGTCATTTCCCTTGTCTAGATGCTGTTCTGAAGTTGATGGAAGATAAATGTCTCAGAACATATAAAATACTTGACCCCTCTTTTTCTATCATGAATTTGCTGAAAGATATGTGCGAGTGTTTTCTGCAGTTAGGAACTGACTCTCATGATAAATCAAGAGAGCAATCAGTCAACATGGAGCCAAGACTTAATGTTTTAAAGAAACCCTTTGTGCAGGACTCTCAGAATCTCAAAGGCAGCAACTCAGAACTCCGCATCTCATCTAGTGTCTCTACCAAAAAAGGGGATAAACAGTCTTCAATGGAGGTGGATGTTCAGAACAACCATGATGAAGCCAGCAGGGAAACTATTATGAACAGGGGGAACAACCTGAACCATTCTGAAGACACATCTCAAAATTTAAAGATTTTTTCTCAGGATCACCTATCTCCTGATAATTTAAGATCTCTTAGTCATGTTAAAGATATTAGCAAGGGGGAAGAGCGGACTAGGATTTCGTGGACAAACGAGGTTAATAACCAATGTCCACAGCCATTTCACTACATACCTCAGAGTATAGTTTATGGAGGTGCTGCTGTCAATATTTCTTTGTCAGGAATTAAAGATGAAGACTGTTGTTCAAGTTGCCTTGGTAACTGTCTGTTTTCTCCAACTCCTTGTGCTTGTTCACGCACAAATGGTGGTGAATTTGTGTACAATGTAAGAGGTCTTGTGAAGGAATGGTTTCTGGAAACATGCATTTCCATGAAACGTGACCCTGAGAAGCAGCGCTATTTTAACTGTCATGAATGCCCCCTTGAAAGATCCAAACAAAGTGATGTTTTAGAACAATGTAAGGGCCATCTAAAGAGGAAGTTCATTAAGGAATGCTGGAAAAAATGTGGCTGTAATAAACACTGTGGTAATCGAGTCATACAGCAGGGCATAAGCTGCCGCCTACAGGTGAGAAGCTAATGAATGGATTTTATGTTACTTAGTTGATGTTGTTCTGTCTTTCTCTGTCAAGAGGTAGTTGAATCAGTCCCTGTGGTCTCTACAGTCTGCCATTGGGGGGCTCCTTACATGTACTTGTGTTCTCTATTTTAGGTGTTCATGACACCTGAAGGAAAAGGGTGGGGTCTCCGAACCCTGGATGACATTCCAAAAGGCACCTTTGTTTGTGAGTACGTTGGAGAGATTTTAACCAACAAAGAACTCTACGAAAGAAAGAAGAAAACAAATGAACATGAACCTTCTTATGAGGTGTTCCTTGATTCTGATTGGGCATCCATCACTCAAGATGATGAAGCTCTTTGTTTGGATGCAACATACTATGGAAATGCTGCTAGGTTTATTAATCATAGGTAATCCACTCTTTTTCCTGAAACATCAAGTGTTCTGCTTTATGGGTGATGAGCTGCATGCTCAACTCGTTTACCAATTTCTTTTAATGTTAGTTTCAAATTGTAACTTGTGAGTTAGGACCTGTGAAAAAATAACTGGATGCTAAACTGATAGAAATGTCGATAGTTGATGGTTTATTATAGTAAGCAGTGATATGCTGAATCATTGTGCCCTGGAAGAGGCCTTTGGGGACCACTGAGGGCTCTGCAGTCTTATGTATTGATTGCTTACTCCAGTCAACCTACTTTCCATTGTAGAATCTTTAAACCGTGGGTCTATATGTTTGTCAACAATTTGCATGTCATGCTGATAATGGAATTAGTCAAGTTGAATGGTAGAAGTCATAGGTGATAGAGAAGGGAGAGAACAGTATCATGTCTTCTATTTGAGTGTGGCTGAGATGCAGGATCTCATTGTACATTGTTTCTTATACATATTAAAGAATTTAGAGATTTTATTTAGGACAAAACTTTTGTCTTGTCAGGTTCAGCAACATCTACAGATCCTTTGAGGTCTGTCCCCCTGTATTGTATCCTATGCTTTCTGTCTGTCCATGTGAGTCAATTCATCTTTCTTTAGCCACATGGGCAGAGATTAGTTGGGATATAGCCAGAAAAGTCTAGATGCATGTCGTACAAAGCTAGAACCTTTTCTTTATTTGTGCTTCTATTGGGATTTCTGTTCTTACGTAGCTCTCATTTATATTGCTGTTGGAACGCACAAGGAAATGAAAGTGAAGGGGAAAGGGATGGAGATTTATGTATCTGTAGTCTACTCACTATAAAGTCCCATCCATTATCTGTAATGTCATTTTGCAAATTGAAAGAAAGAAGACAATTGAGTGGGATAAGCTTGGGCTGGACTAATTTGATTACACTAGCTATCATAATAAAGGACCATTTCAATTTCCTTCCATTATGCATAAAATGAATCTTTTGTAAAGGTGCCATCAGTGGTGCATAAAATAGTGGATCATTAAAGGCTTAGCTCTTTTCCTAACATTTTGATCCTTCATGAAAGGATGTTTTCTTTATAAATTGGATGTAATGAGCCCAAGTTGTTGATCACATTAGGTAAGAGCTAAAAAGAATACAGTTGATACTGATTTTGTCCATGATTGACCCATGGCCCTATTTATGTATTTGTCTAAATGGTGATGCGCTATTTGATTAAATTCATATGTTGATATATTGGAATTACACTTTAAGTGTTCATCCTTTATTCGCCTCACCTATAAGTTGATTGACCTATCTGAACATGAATTTGTGCATTACCTCTGATGGATTTATCCATTTTCTTTTTGGAATTTTGACGTATCTTAAATTTGAACTGAATCTGTTTGATAAGCTCCAGTGCTGCGTGTTCAGTCATGATTGCTTGTATTTCAATTTGTCTTTTACTTCTATTCCTGATGTTTTAGTGGACACATCTTTTGAGTTATTGCAATATTTTTGACATGTAATATGACTTTTCGTAGATGTTCTGATGCCAATCTGATTGAGATCCCAGTTGAAGTGGAAACTCCAAAACATCGCTATTATCATGTATGAAAACTGAAGGCCTCAGCTATCTCTGCAAATTTTGTTTGGTATTGCTATATAACATTTTCTGGACTAACATGTCTTATGATGGATGGATTACTGTGCTGCAGCTTGCTTTCTTCACTACTAGAAGGGTCCAAGCCCTTGAGGAGTTGACCTGGGTGAGTTGATTGCATCTATTGACATTTACCTTACACCCATATGTCAAACTTTCTAGCTTTTCTTGTTATAACCTATCCCCACATGAGAGAATTTGTTTAAGAGTTTTGGAACAGTTGCTTGAGTATGATTCTGCCATTGATGTTGCAGTTTGCACATTATTTCTTCGTCATTGTTTTTGCATATTTGGTTGAATAGAATCTTTGTTCATGCTTGCAGCAATTGTTTCATTAATGTGCATTATGTTTCTCAATGTGAATAGCAAATGATTCAAGAAAATGGGAAAATAATGAACTCTTCTTATTTTTTTAATCTTTATTTAAGATCATGTTATTCATCATGCAAACTACTCTCATGTATATTGACTCGAAGCAATTGAAACTTTTTCTCTTCTCTTTGTTGCAGGATTATGGAATTGATTTTGATGACCACAGTAATTTCTCCAGATCATTCCAGTGTCAGTGTCAAAGTAAATTCTGCAGAAACAAAAAACGCCCTTAACTGTAAGTTGCCTGCTGCTTCTCCCCTGGCTTCCTAATTCCAGAAGAATATAGTTTTGAATTCCCTGACATGTACCTCGTCTTTGAATTTTCCCTTAATGAGTTTGGTGGAGCTCATGTTAGTGTAATTGGTATATTTAAATGTTTATGTATGCTTGAATTTTCCTCAATTGGAGAGTGGAATCACCATTGTGTGTGATGTGTATGAACTTGTGACTGACCTACATGTTGCAATTATCTCATTTTCTTTTGTAATATACTGTTCTGTAGTGCACTGCCAAAGTGATAAGGAAGATCTTATGTTTGAGATGATGATCGGCTAATCTACTTGCCAGTGAGAAACTAAAGAATAAGGCATCTAGTTTCTTTTGAAATAAAAATGAATGACTATCCAAGTACAATGGAAAGGACATACTGTTATAAGAGAATTGAATCAAATTTGGCCAATGGGAAGTTCTAACATGTCAAATGAGTTAATGAGGAGGATGCAACTTAGCAAGGATTGGTTCCAGCAATTACGACAACCATGCTTGTCCCACCAGTGGCAAGGAAGCTATCTTGACCCAGTTAGCCTCCATAGCCTTGTTTATTGTAACAGTGCACATATCAGCCTAGACATGTGGGTGATCTACGGGTTAAAAATAGTCAATTAATGTGGTGATTTGAATCAAACTCATATTTAGCAATCCTGATTTTCCTTGATCATGCATATTTGTTCCTAGAATAGTGGGAAACCTCAGCTCTGTGCGCGCGCACACACACACACACACACACACATGCATCAGGGTGAAAATTTTCGTAAGTTCAAATGGAAGAGCATGCGGATCTTTGAATGAAGAAAAATGTGGCTGATGACTGGATTATGGCATTTTCAATTTTATAATGAACGGTAAAATGTGCAATATCAATAATAATGAGAGTATGTGTAGTTGCTTTTGGTTGCCCGTTAAGTGTCCTCCTCTTGTGTCTTTCTTAAATGAATTAGCTTTATGTTTAGCTGCATTTATCTTTATGTTTCAAACTTGACTGACAACTTTGTTTATGTGGTTTACAGGTGCTAGAATGGCAAGGTAGCTCCTTTGTGAAGAATTTCTAGGTTTTTGATGTACAGCTTTCTCTAGTATGACAGTTCAGATCGGTGTCTTTTAAGTATAGTCAGCTTGCTGAAGTTAAATGCTTTCTTTACTTGTTTCGAGTGATGGAAGTGTAAAAAGTGCCGGCAGGTTTTTGGACAAACTCCTAATTATAGCTGCACAGGTGCTAATCTGAATATTATTAATATAACTTTCACATTAAAAAAAAAAATCTTCATTCGTCCATTTTTTTCTTTTTCTGGGATCAAATTGAATATTTCTTAGTTGAGAAAAATGATTCAGGGATTTAGCAGAACATACTCCCGAATGAAATCTTGCTAATTTATTGGAGTAATTTACTTAATTGTATTCATCACCGTATGATTAACTAGTTAAAAATAATCTTAGTGCAATAACTTCTATCCTGCTTCAAAAAATAAGGTTGGCTTTCGACGCACGCATAAAAGATCTACGTAATAAGTTGAGATATATTTAGCATGGTATTTATCACATGCTATTATATACTTGGTAGTGCCAGATTAAGCTATCTGATATCCATTATGCGATCTAATCATCATTATGCGATTTTAGTTTACCTTCGAGTACTATTGTTCACTTGAATTGAGCTCAAGTTTTAAGCTTTCAAAGATCCAGCTTTGCAAACTTGCATGCTTATTGTTACCAAATTCACCTTATGTTAAGATTGAACTCAATCTTGTTTGGTATTAGCAACTCTTTCCCACTGTTGTATCCTCGATGCAATGGTTCCTCAACCATTGTTTGCTGCTTAGGAATATCATGTTGACAATAAATAAAGATTAGTCTCATAAATCTCAACCTCAAGATAAGAACTACACCAAAATTTCCACTAAAGCTTATATCATATCATTTCCCTGCAGCATGATTTTGATACATGCAATGCCAGAAAGCGATAAAATTCTGGCTATTATTTATCAAGGACAACCTAACCATGCTTGCATAGGAATCTCACATGTCAGTAAAGCCGCCGACAATGATTAAGAAAGGGAAAATGCTGCAAAGGAAAGAACAACATTTAAACTATACTGGGATTGCTATACAGATTTTATACACATGCTGCACTAAAATAAGGCAGATCTAAAGAGCTTCAACTTGCTTTCTATCTGATACTGATAAATATTCCCTGTTATGAGGTCTGGACAAGATTTCGTGCTCACAAGCAGAAGGCATGACAGGTCTAATGTTGCCTGGATTCAGTGGAAAAAGAAACTTGTAGTACCATCCATTGTTGCTTCGAAATTGCAAGTAGCAGCAACCTTTGGGATCTGTTAAAATGTAGACATGCACCAGTGTAACTACAATTTCAAATTTACAGGCCAAGACATTAATCACATCAATTAGCAGTAAATCTTTTATCTTGCTGGAAATATTCAGAAAAAACAGCTTTGAATGATAATACAACTTGTCAAAGCAAGAAGATTCAATGGAGGGAGGGATAGACCTTCTATGCTCTCCATTGATGTCTAGGGTTCAATCTAGTGGCAGACCTATGAATCGGTCAAGTTTCATCTTTTAACATTGTTAGTAGGGTGACACTGTAAATATATATATTTTATTTCCTTAAAAAATTCAAAATTTCGCCTGCCCTGCTATGTGTTTGCCACTTGTTCAACCCCGAGTATGCTTGCTTGCGAACACCCTATGGGGCTATACAGTATCTCATCTCATCATTCATATTCGAATAAGCACAAGCTATATCTACAAACCTAAACTTGAGAAGTTATGTTAGGCCACCCAATACACCAGAGAGATCGAACCCACTATGGTGAGTTGACAATCAGCGGGAGATGGAACTGTCTATAGCACAGAGACCTACTGCAAGCTGCAAAAAATGCCTTTTTTTTTTGTACTTTCTGCATAAGAAAGATTAGCAACGAAACCAGCATGGGCAGTTGCATTCCGTTTCTTTTCAGTCCGCAGTGAGCCCTTCTCTCAATCACTTAAAATACGCTTCGAGATATGTCTAATCTATATAATGCAGAATTGACCCTCTAATTAGATGATGCCCCTCTGCTGAAATAACAATTGTTCTAAAGACAAAACCGGCCTGCTCTGCCACGCATGCGGGTTTGATTATTTTGCTCAAAAGCCCGTATGAAAGTGGCAGATGCAGGTCCAAGAGTAGCACTAGAAAAAAATACTTGTAGCTCAGCGTGCAAAACAACAGAATGGGGTGTTCTTTTCCCTTTTCAATTTACAATTCAACCTTTATTTACAAATCAACTTCCCGAATTCTGCATTGAATAACATGAACAGCAAACCACAGAATGATGAAGATGGTAAAAGTATATGTGAAAAAGTCCAGTACCTGGTATATATCACGCATATATCCATGAAGATGGGGATACTCAACAAGCTTCTTTTTCGTACACTTGAATAGTACATTGTACACAAGATCAAACCGAACCAAAGTAGTGAACAAGCAAACGTCAGCAAGGGTCAGTGCATCTCTGCACAAGTAGCGGGATTTGCTCAGATGATCATCCAGCATATCCAGTGTACTGAACAGCTCATTTACTGCTTTGTCATATGCTTCTTGACTCTGAGCAAAACCACATCTGCAATGAACCTTCATCAGTACTTTTCTTGCTTTGACGTAGAACTAGAACGAAAGAACTAACCATAGTAATATTATCCAGAAATTATAGAAGGAAAAAAAAAAAAAAAAGAATACCTGTAAACGCCGTTGTTGACATTGGGATAAATAATACCGTTCCAATAATCAATCTCACCCTTAAGGCCCGGAGGACACAGGTCCAAATCCGGGTTCTGGGCCAACCCATCAAGACCCGAATTAAACAACTCTGTTATATCATAGCTCTCATTGCAAACCACGTCGTTTCTCTCCACATCCCACAGCATAGGCACCGTACACCTCCCCCTATATCCACCTCTCCTTCTCCCATACACTTCCCTCATATTCCCACTCCCGTGTACCCTATCCTTACCAGGAATAAGGGTGGAATTCTTATCGCTATCCTTCATATTCTTATCCTCGTTGCCAAACACCCATGAACCGTCCATGCCCGGAGATGCGATGGATACAGGTATGGATTCTTCAAGCCCTTTTAATGCACGGACTATGAGGGTGCGGTGGGCCCACGGACACGGTAGGCCCACGTATAAGTGGAGTTTATTGGGTGCGTAGCTTGAGTGTCTCGTGTTATCGGGTCGTGTGAGACGGAATTGGGAAGTGGGTCTAGAGTAACTGCCGGTGGGATCGGCAGGAGCGAGCTGGGACATCATGAGTTGCCACGTGGATGTCCATGTGTAACGGACGGTGGAGATTAGAAGACCTGGGGGTAGAGATGGGCCCCACAGGATTTTTGTTAGGGTTTTGATTGCTGAAATAGGGGAGGGAAATTGAGGGTTGGAGGAGGAGGAGGAGGAGGAGGAGGACATTTTTGTATTAATGATTGGAAAAAGGTTGTGTTTGGTTGTGAGTTTTGAGTTGGGTTTGGGGGTGTTTGGGAGGAATAAGGATGGACTGTAATGGTGGTGGTGGTACAAGGGAGAGTAAGAGCAAGAAGATGGTGTCATCTTGTTGTGAGGACTAGCAGCAGCAAGAGTGATGCAATGGAATGGAATTATACACAGGACTCTCCTAGTGAAGCGAGAGTGCGAGGTGGAGCAAACAAAAAGGTGTTTCAAGATTAGTACGAGTATTAATAAAACATTAAAGTTTTAGCGGAAGATATTGGAGGATTAAGGAAAAAAGAATTATATTTAAAAAAAATACAAAAATATATCTGTTTGTTTTGGCTTTTTTCGGGCAGATACAGATACTTTTTCAAACTTTTTGCTAACAAATTATTTATCAAGAAATAGATATAGATAAAAAAAAGTTGACAGTTCTCATCAAAAGATCAAATAAAATAAGTATAGATAAAATCTAAATATAAATCAGATATATTTACAAATATCATTTTAAAAAAGATACAGATACAGATGAAAAACAGACAATCCAAACAGATAGTGGGATCGAAAAAAGGACTTTTGTACGGTTTTACAAAAACACTGTATTTATAAGACATATTTTGTATTAATTAATTTACAATGGGCTCAATGAATACACTGAATATGTTTGTATCTTTTGATTTTTTTTTTTTTTTTTAAATGCGACAAACTCATAAGACAAAATCTAACAAAGCATCTATCCACACAATAAAAAACAAACTTTAGAACAATCCGATACATTCCCATTCTCAATGTGTATATAACAAACTAAGAACACTATAACCTAAACTGAAGAAACCCTCAAATTTCTTAAAATATATTGTGAACCCATTAAACTAAAGCCAACATGGTATGGATCTATACTGCAAAGGTATGGACTTTCCAAGGCTTTAGCATATTTCCATTGATCAAATAGCATTTAATACAAAGACCCAGTTGGTTAGAATGCTAGGAACTGAACTTACTAAACCAAATGAGAGAGGATAATTGTGGTGGATTTTTAGAGAGAGGACAAGAGAGAAAGTGAAGGAGAACATGAGGAAGTATGGTTTCTTAGGGCATGATGCATGTTTTTTTCATAGGCTTAGCGACAAATAGTAGACAAAAAGATAAATATGTCTGGCCACACTTGACTAAATTATGCTCTGCATTTACTGAAAGCAACTGAAACATTCAAAGAAAAAAAAAAAATAAATAAATAACACTGATTGCATCCGATCCCATTTAAAAGAAAAAAATTAAAAATACACGAACGCATTTAGTGAGCGTGTTTTTAGTATTAATTTTACTTTTCCTTGATAATAAATATCACATATTTAAAAATTGTAATACATTGTAAAATCATATGTTAAATATGTGATATTTATTATCAAGAAAAAGTAAAATTACATATTCAAAATGCAATTTACTATAGATGAAAAGTTTTAGTATTTATGTAGAAATGACAAAAATCACATGTAAGACATGCGATATGTGTGAGGAAAGCAAAATCACACTTGATAATTATATAATTATTTTCAAGTAATTTACAGCTGTATAATTAAATTAGTGACAGATCGGTAAATGGGCATATATCTTACCTTTTTTCCTAAAAAAAATTATTTAAACCCTTTCCTTTTCTCTCTAAAAATTTATCTCCTATAAAATAAAAATAATGAAGATGTAAAGGTGATTCCATCTGTCACGCCCTGAGGGTACCCTAGTAGTAGTAAACAAGTTACACTTGAATACTATCACTAGATTACCTTTAGAGAATGACAGGTTTTCAAAACAACAGGATCTTTTTAGTTGCTTGATAAAAATAACAAATATATGAAAGAAATAACTTAGTGAATAAACATTACCAAACTATTACAAACCATATAGTTCATTTGTAGTACACAACTAATTAATCTAATCTAATAGTACATAACCATCAAACTAAAATATATCTGTAGACTTCTAGCTTCAAAGCTCTTACCGGAGCCATATTCCTTGATGTAACTAACCAGGGTCGTAAAGTGAACTTGAAAAGACTGTAGGAGTATGAGCGAAACCACAGCTCAGTGAATAACCAGACATACCATACATCACACAAGTCATTAACAAATCGTATGCAATGCAAGCACTCAACCATATGCACAGATACAAGTTTGGATGATCTAGAATCCAAACAGGAAAAAGATTTACGCCCTCTTTTTAATGGGTTGAAGAACCAAATCTTAATGACCCACCTGCCCAGGAGAGACTAAGTACACAGGAGCATCGGCGATTCCTCATTTTAAGTTATTACTCTTAATATAGTTGATTTAACTGACCATCTCCTGTAACTTCCTTGGAAACTCCCTAAGTATTAATCATTTCAAAGCGATTCTATGGGCGACGTTCTTCGGTGCCTTTTAGTTCCTCATAGGACCGCCAGACCAAAGAGAACCTTGGAAGAACTAACACATTAGAACAACCAAGCGAAAACAGAGATCCAAAATATTAATACGTAGCAGGCTGTCACAATCATATATGCAATTTGTGTAATGCATGCTCATATTATTTTGTTAAGTCAATAATTCTTAATCAATTTTCAAGGTGACCATACATTACACACACTCATCATTACACTATTTCACAACATCAATCATTGTATTATCGCTTTTATAAGGATCTTTTAACAATCATACACTCAGATCCAATCATACTTTCAACAAACATTCATTTGATTATCTTGCATTACATATTTAACTATTTACGATCATAACCAGTACAATATGACCGAATTACTCACTTGCTCATACTGCCTCAATCGTAGTAATCCGCTGGTAGATCCTCTAGTGAGTCAAAGTCACCTATTTAAGACAAGGTATTCATTAATACAATCTAGCTAAATTCCTATATGTGACTTGTGTCCTAGACTCGATATTTTGGTAATTATTATTACTTAATGTAGTCGCGTTTCTCTTATTTTATCTCGCATAATTGTTTTGTTATTTTTAGAAGTCACATTACTCAAAAAATTAGTTTGTTTCAATTTCCATTCTTACCTATTTTATCTTGTTAAAACAAATATTAGACTAATACTACTTTAATTAACACTAAATATTTTTCTTAATTCTAGGGTTTTAAAAGTTATTAGATATTAATCCAAATAGGTTTTGAATATTTGTATTAAACTAACTATCTATAGATTCTTGCATCCTCATGTATATATACTCAGTAGGCATATTATATATATATATATATATATATGTAGTTTCTGTTTGGGTTCGAAAAAGCTTTCGTTGGAAAATTTTGACTATACGCCGGCTCAAAGCCGCCGGCCTTCATTTCCAGGTGCCGGTGTAAAATTGGTTTTGTAGAAATTTTCATATCGAGTGCACCGGTGTTGAAAGCTGTCGGCTTTCAACGTACGCCGGCCCTACCCAGTCGGCGTAGATCTCCAGGTAGCCGGCTTATGTTCATGTTTTACGTGAAAATTATTTTACGTAGCCTCTGATCAGTATAAGCCGCCTATAAGCCGCCGGCCTATCCATGTAAGCCGCCGACGTTCAGCGTTTACACTGCCGGCCTTGAGGCAGTGTTGTACTGTTCATCTTCTTCCTCCTCGGTTCAATTCTTTTTCTTTGATTTTCCCACGTTAAAAACATACTCCAACTACTTCTAAGTGTTTATATATCATATATAAAGACATAAAACAACTTTCAACACGTTAAAAAAACATATATATATATTATATATAGATCTCGATTTTTAGAAAATAAAACTAGGGTTTTGAATTATTATCTCGTTGGAGCTCGTTTGATGTAATCCGAAGCTCGTGTTTGTGTTTATTACGTTCCTAAGATGATTATAAGTCAGTTACAAAGCTTAGATTTGAACGAAAATAACTCGAGTTATCTCAACTTACCTTTGAGTTCGTATTCAAGGGTTTTTGGCTTTGTTTTTTCTTTGATCTGAACTTGGATGTTAAGATCGGTTTGTTTTCTGTTTTTGATTCGTTTTGGTTGTTATTTGGAGTCTATTTCTTGTTGTGGAACTTGGGAATGAATGAGTTTTGTTTGTTCCTCATTAATGTCCTTTAACACACAAATATATAAAAGAAGGAAAAGGAAGAAGTTATGGCTGCTCCTTCGATTTTTTCCTCCGATTTTTGATCTTTTTGGCTGTTGTTTTCCTTGCAATTAATGTGGAGCTGAGTTGGCAACTATTGATTGGTGTGGAGGTTGCTTTGTTTGACAAATTTGGTGCATGATTGAGCAAAAATCCGGCTCCTCTTTCTTCTTCAATTTCCACCGAATGCAGCCGAGATTCATATATATATATTAGTTTAATATTTTAATTTAGATTTGAGTTAATTAAACGAGTTATACAGGTATAAATCAGCTAATATTTGGAAGTTTTTGTACAGAAATATGTGTATAGGGTTATACAAAACATTTAGATCTTCAAACAATACAAATTTAGGTTATATATATACGTAGTTATTTATTCGTATAATTTTATCTCCCGCGATTTGGATTTCTTAAGCTCACTAGGTCAATTTTTGTTTCAGGCCTCAATAGCTTAAGAAAGCTCGGTTTAGAACAATAGCATGATCCGATTATTTGTTTGGAGTTTAGATTTTGAGTTATTTGACAGTTTATATTTTTGTTGTGTATTTAAAATCTTAACGATTCATTTTTGGATCATCGTTTTCTGTTTATAAGCATAAATAGTCATTTATACAGTATTGGACTTAATACAGAAACTAAACTATATTTATATCTTTAGTTTTGATACTGAACATGAATTATTATTAGTAGATTTTAATTTTAACTAGGGATCTCGAATTTAGGGTTTAAGTCTAAATATAAACTCTTTACCACTCGTTATTCTAATCTCGAATTATTATCGGGATAAAAAATAATCATTTAATCTCTATATTCATGTTTCTATTTAAATCTATCTGTATATCAGGTTTCGGATCTAAATTTTAGATCATATCTTGAATTATTTATTCAAGATACAAGATCTCGTTTTTGGTATTAACTAGGGTTAAAGAATTTCTTTATTCGGTTCCTAATTCTTCATCTATCCAAAATCTAAATATTAATCTATTATTAGATTTCAATTAGAATCTAAATCTATTATCTAGTTTATACACTCTATTGTAAGGTCGTGTACTAATGTATAAAATTTCCGGGGTTTACACCATCATAATATAGTTCTTCACATCGTAGATAAAAGATCAATATTTGGTGAAAAATCAACACGTGTTACCTTTACTTGATCAATGCATCACCTCTTTAGCTTTACCCCACTGAAGTAGAACGCCAATCCCGGTATAAGAAGAAGGCGAGCAAACTAAACATGCCCAGGACGCATGCCAACAATCCACATTGACTCTCACTGACAAACCCCCTTTCTGATTTGTTGTTGGTTCGGTGGTTCTTTTCTTCTTTCTCCTAATCTCTCTCTCTTGTGATCATCATCATCTGTTTTATTTGAATTAAACCAGGTTGGATTAGTAATCCTATTTTCTTTTCTTTTCTTTTAGTTGATAAAAAAGACTGAAAATTACTTCTTAAATTTTAAAAGTTTCGGCCATGTCAACAAATGGAATTAACTTTTTAAATTACAGTGTGTGTTAGTATATGATATCAAATCCACCAATTTAAGGTTTAAGTATTTAATCACACATTTAGAGAATTTTAAGGTATAAAAAGTGACATTAACCCGTGTAAATTGCAATTCCATAGTAAATCCAAACTAAATGTTGTTTTATCTCTTGAAATTTTGGGTAAGTATCAAATTTAATGCTTAAACTTTCAAGTGGTTAATTTAACATTCAATTAAATTTTTTGTAACTATTTTTACTACTTAGTAATACCTTTTGCTCTATTTTTTGGCGTAAAGAGCAAACATATCGAACGGTGTCAAAGGGTTAT
The DNA here is from genome assembly GCA_024138025.1 of Combretum micranthum. Lineage (NCBI taxonomy): Eukaryota > Viridiplantae > Streptophyta > Magnoliopsida > Myrtales > Combretaceae > Combretum > Combretum micranthum. The sequence continues at coordinate 2,295,578 of JAMXBD010000045.1, forward strand.
AAAATAGTAGCAAAAAGTTTGATTGAGTATTGAGTTAAAATAATTCAAATTTCAATACAAAATTAAATTTTTGTACAAAGTTCAGGTATTAAATTTTATATTTTCCTTGAAATTTTCATAAGTCCATTTGCTTTACACACATCTTATAGAGGCTCCCATAGATTCCTAGAGAAAGCCTTTTATCTGATAATACAATTTGAAAGCCCAAGCGCTTGAGGAAGTAAACATATATTATCCAAAATTTTAGGAGGTCAAATTATTGCTTAGAGCTTTACTTCGTATTAAATGAATTATAACACGTTTGCTTTACGAAACAGATAAATATAGAACTATAATTTTTAAAGAACATCATAGAGAAATGACAATTATTATTTTATTTTGTTACACTTAAAATTGATATGAGCAATATTTTGTTACACTTCAAATTGATATGAGCAATAACTTGATTATATTTGAAAAATATTTGTATATCATTATCTCAATCCATGGTTTGATTGTTATGCTAGAGCCTTATGAGTACATAACGATTTGTATTTAAAAAGATTGATAAATGTTTATTCTTTTGATCCTATGGAGAAGCTGCACATTTCTATGTAGTAGTGGAAATTCTTTAAAATGACAATTGTACAAACTAAATGTAACAATGATTTATAAAGAAGGAAGGAATAAGAGTAGCAATACCATCCGGTTTGATGTTAATGAAACATACTACTATGTTTTACTTATGAAGTAATTTTTTCCATACACAAAATGTTTCTAGATGGTAAATTGACATTTTTAAATTTCAAGTAGTGAATCGTATAAATTAATAAAGTTTGGATACCAAATGTGATATTTACCTATTCGTATATGAGGATAAATGTATGTTAAAATGATATGATAGTTAGAGTATCAAATTAAAAAAGACAAAAAAGTTACGAATTAAAGATGGGAAATTCGTGAAAACGAATTTGATAATAGAAATCCCAGATATAATTTATTTGTGTTGTGCACATCTCTTAACATGGAAAATCAAGTTCATTTGAATACCAAATATCATAACAAATGTTTGGTATTAGTAAAAATGTAGGATAATTTTACGCAAATCTCTAATATTTTTAGTAATTTTTTTTTCTACCCTTCTTAATTTATTGATGATTTTTCAAATACAAAAATTTTACTATTTACAAATGAAAGTTCATTGTTATTAAATCATATGACCTTATGATTGAATTTTTTACTTAGAGTTGGTAGTTTCAATCCTCTCTTTATACCCTCTTAGTTGAAAAAGAAAAAAAAAAAAATACAAATCCAATAAAAGAATTGTTCCTTTTAAGGAAAGTTATTGTTTCTTGACCTATATGAGTCATCTTCAATTTTCTTTTATGTACTTGATTTGTAATGTGGGTAAGGAGTGGCATTTATATGCATATCATATATCCCCTGCAAGTGGATTTGGAAAAGAATGCTTCTATTCAACATGGTTCGTTGGTTACAGATGTCATAGTATATATGGCAATATATTTGATTTTTTTTTATTAAAAAAGGGTATAATTGTCACATTTGACATTTGAACTTTGCTTCTTTTTATAATTAATAACTTAAAATTTAAAAGTGTCAATTTGATAAGTAAATTTTACCTATTTTTACAATTAACGATCTAAAGTTTGTCAAATTTTACAATTAAGTACCTCACATGGATATAATAATTTATCTCTAAAGTTTGTATGTAATAAATTCACACTTTTAAAATTTAGATAGTCGATGTTCAGCCACTAATATTAAAAGAAAAAAAAATAAAAAAGCTAATTGAGCTGTGGCGAGGTGAGTCATGAATTTGCAAAATTCCTATTGAGGTGGGTCATGCGTATAGTAAAAAAAAAAAAAAAAAAAATGAAAAAAAAATGAAAATCTATAGCTTTTTGCCAGAATTTAAGAAATGTGCCAAGGCAAATTCGAATTTTATATGATTCCTTCCGAACCCACCCAGTTGTATCCTATGAGTATTCTTTCCAACATGAAATTGCTTTTCAGACGTGATACATATACAAAACAATAATTTCTATAATAATTGTATCGGTCTCCTCTTCTCTGTCTTATGACTTCATTTACGATATTTTCCATTACTTTTATAATGTTCATGGATTTTTCATTTTTGAATTATTTCATGGCTTAACAAAAAGTGTTTTGTTAATTATCCTAAGTCGCATAGAATTAAGTTAATTATTTGTTTATTGGAGCAAGAAAAAGAAAAAAAAAACTAGTTATTTGTTTTATGGTTTGAAAATTCTTGAGTTTTTAGCTTTCGAAAATTTTTTAATAAAATGGTATGGTTTGATTTGAAGTATTAAAAATCTAAACCATATTTTGCTATTGAGTAAGATGTGTTTATATATGTGTGAGTTATTATTTTACTGTAACATCTTAGGACTTTGCTCATTGAGGTATTATCCGCTTTGGCTACATACCTTACGATTTTGTCTTTTTGATACCAATGCTTCCTAGGAGGTCATCCATCAAGAGATTGCTCTAAACAAAGCATGCTTAATTTTAGAGTTTCAATGAACTCGAAGCCATTACACCAAAAGGCATATATGCAATTAGAATTCCACCATTTATATTTGAGGGGTATCACATACTCCTTCACTTACAGGACCAACATCTTCATCAGTTTCGTTACATATATCCAGAACCACACCAGACAGTGAGGATGCACTCATTTGCTTCTAGCTGATGAACTGCTCTGATACCACCTATAATACCTCGGAACTCTATCCATCGAAATATTGTCCGTTTTGACCTCATGTCGCACGGTATCATCCTTTTGGTATAGATGCTTTTCAAAGTTCACCCATCAAGGGATTACCTTGCACAGAGCACGCTTAACTTTGAAGTTCCAATGAACTCGAAGTCATTACACCAAAAGACGCCTCTGTGATTAGAATTCCATCATCTATATTTAAGGGTATCACATTTTTCATCTTTATTAACTTTGATTTTTTATTTTCAATTTTGTCTTTATATATATATTTATCTATATGAGGATTTATGTACGAAAAAATAGTGGTGCTAATGCTAAACATGACTATGTAAAAAAACACATGATTTGAGAAGTTTGGCTAAGCCTGTATAATTTTAAAATTTTTTTGTGGGTGATTACTGATTCATAGTAATTTTCCATAAGTTTTTATTTTATTTTATTGTGTACCCGTAAATGTTTGTATGATACATAGATACTTATATAAATATAACCATGCTCGTTGAATAACGTGTGCGTTATCAAAGCATAATCATGTCTTATATATTCTAGAACAAATTGTAACGTTTATATTTGGATACATATTTGCCATTCCGAAAATGGTTTTTCAATTCTATTTCAACAAATAAACACTTACCACGTGTTAAATAGATATGCTCCCTCCGTATGTCATTAGAGGCAAACTTGTGTTCTTCCTGCTATAATTGGTTATAAGTATGAATCTGTATAATATTTATGTATACTTCCCTTTCCATTCAAGTTATCATTTTTCTTTTATTTAACTTATTAAGAATATGAAAAACTTAATAAATAGAGATACAAGTTGCATAAAAGTAGATAAATACAACGAAATAATGAATTTGAAAAGCAATATAATATTTATGGGCCGTTATCTTAATCAACGTGACGATGGGCACTAAAATTGACAAAACAAAACAGGATACTATGAATTTAAGATTATATACAGATATTTTCTCTTAAAATGATATGATAGTTAGATTATCATATTAAAAAAAAAACATATATATATATATATATATTAAGAATTAAACATGGGAAATTTAATCAAATGAATTAGATAATAGAAATCCCAAATATAAGTATATCTCTTAAGATAGAGAATCAAATTTATCATAATAAATGTCTGGGATTAATAAATATATAGAATAATTTTACATATCATTTCTCATCTTACGAAGCCGTCCTTTTATTATTTAAAATATCCATATTTTTCATTAATTATTTTTTTTTTTTGCATCCTCCCAAATTTAGTAATGATTTCAAAAACAAAAGTTTTACTATTTATAAATAAAAGTTCATAGTTATTGAATCATCTGACATGATTAAATTTTTACTTGATTTAGGTAGTTTCAATCCTCTCATTGTACCCTTTTTAGTTTTAAAAAAAAGTACAAATCCAATAAAAAAAATTTTTCCATTTAAGGAAAGAGTTAGTGTTTCTTTACCTATATAACGTTATAATTACTTTCTTTTCGGTTAAGTTGTTATGGTCTCAAGGTTCGACGTAAGCTTTCAATCCTATGTTCTTGTTTTAATTTAGAATCATCCTAACAATACAATCCTATAAAAGGAAATGTTCCCATATAAGGGAAAGAATTTGTTCCTTGTTTTTAACAATAATTCTTCTTGTTAATCGTCATTCTATATATGGTATTAAATGTTAAAACATTAATCCACGTCCTTTATGAAACAAGAATTTGAGGGCAGATTCTAGATGTTCAAACTCTGTTGGTCAGCGTGTAGGGTTTTACAATTGGAAAAAAAAGGATAATTCTTAACTAAAAACGTGGCAACCGAATGAGATAAACATGCCCTGGATCATCAGTTTGTAGTTATATCATCTTTTATTCCAGGGCATGTATAAAAAGTACAACAGCATGCATGCATGCAAACATTTGCATCTACTTCTATACGTATAGGCTTCATTGATAAAAAATGGAGAAGTTGGCCAATGAGAGAGGCAGTGTCAATGGAAGACAAGGACTAACACAAGATGGCACTGTCGATCTCAAAGGCAGAAATGTTCTTAGATCGAAAACCGGTTCATGGAAGGGCTGCTCCTTCATCATTGGTATGTGTCTCATTTTATGTCTCTTTTGTTGCACCTTTTCTTATCCCTTAATTAAGCTATCTTAATGAATAGGATATTAGCTTTTTGATGTTTTAAGGTTTCATGATGTACATATACCTCTTGTAATGGAATTAGTAAATTCAATGTATAAAAAACTTTTACAATTATAATTGCGTTTTCTGTTTCTCCATTGTCTTTATTGGAAGCTTATAAGGGCTAAATCGGGCATAATTTTGGGTTTAGTAATGGAATAGTATGGCTGAATATTCAGAGTTTGGATTAACTTTTAATCAGAAATAGACTTAGGGAGAGAGACCGATAAAAGTTCCGGACCACTTTTATTTGAAAAAATCTTGATTATTATAATATATTTAAATAAAAATAAATTATGTGTCATAATTATATTTATAATAAAGTAAGTTTAACCCTCCAGCAATGATTTTCTGTTCATCCCTACTTTTGATAAATGACTACTTATGGTTTTGTTTAGGATATGAAATTCTTGAAAGGGTGGCATACCATGGAATAGCAACAAGCTTGGTGATTTACTTGTCAAAAAGGATGCATGAAAGCCATCTGGAAGCTTCAAAACATGTTGCTAATTGGTCTGGAACAGTTTGGATGACACCAGTCATTGGTGCTTACATAGCAGATGCATACCTTGGTCGGTTCTGGACATTTTTCCTTTCCACTCTCGTCTATATGGGGGTAATCATCTCACAACATCAAATCTCTTTCTATAAATGTGATTCCTTAATTTTGGTTCTTGCAATGATGAAAGGCTTGGTTTGGTGGCAAACAGGGAATGATAATGGTGTCATTATCAGTATCCATACCAGCACTGAAGCCACCAGTATGTGACCCTGGACTCAAGCCGGAGGATTGCCATGTAGAACCTACCAAATTCCAGACAACATTCCTCTACACAGCTTTGTACGTCGTTGCAGTTGCTAATGGTGGTACAAAGCCCAACATTTCAAGCATGGGTGCGGACCAATTCGACGACTTTTACCCAAAGGAGAAGGACCAGAAAGCTTCCTTCTTCAACTGGTGGATGTCTAGTGTTTTCGTAGGTTCATTGCTTGCTAGCACGGTCATTGTCTACTTACAAGAGAGGAAAGGATTTGGAACCAGTTATGTCATCCAGACGATGGGTCTTGGATTAGGTATCCTGATTTTCGTTGTAGGTATTCCATTGTATAGGCATAAGAAGCCTTTGGGCAGTCCTTTCACAATCTTTGCTAGAGTGTTGGTGGCTGCTGTCAGGAAGTGGAATGTTGCTGTCCCGGACGATCCCAAAGAACTTCATGAGTTGAGCTTTGCCGAGTACGCCCAAACTGGAAAATTTAGGATCGATAACACATCTTCCTTAAGGTTAGTGTGAAACAACTCATGATGTTAACGAATGAAATAGGACTGAAAATCAACTCCAGTGTTTTTGAATTGCTATTCCTAGGTTTGAATACAAAAGGTATAGTTAAATTATGTGAACAATGCAAGCATTGGTGTGTGAATTATGAATTTGGCAACAGGTTTCTTGACAAAGCTGCAGTTAAAACTGGATCAACTTCGCCGTGGATGCTATGTCCAGTCACGAATGTTGAAGAAACAAAGCAAATGATTAAGATGATCCCAATCATGGTTGCAACATTCATGCCTAGCTTAGTGTTTTCACAGATTACAACCAACTTCATACAGCAAGGTAATTACTTAGAAAGGAAAGTTGGGCAGCACTTCGAATTCCCTGCTGCGAGTTTAAAGGCATTGGTACAGATTTCAATGCTGGTAAGCTGTTTCGCGTATGATCGCTGCGTTGTTCCACTCTTGCGCCGTTACACGAAGAATCCTAGAGGGATTACTTTGCTTCAGAGGATGGGAATTGGAGTTGTATTACAAATAGCAGTCGTGCTTTCAGCATGTTTAGCCGAAAGAAAAAGACTGGACGTGGCTCACGAGCATGGCATTGTTGGTAAAAGACAAGCCGTCCCTCTCTCCGTATTCATCCTCTCCCCTCAGTTTATATTAATGGGGATCTCGGATACGTTCCTGGAGGTTGCAAAGCTGGAGTTTTTCTATGATCAATCGCCTCAAGGTATGAAGAGCCTGGGAACCTCGTATTATACTACAAGCTTTGGAATTGGGAGTTTCCTGTGTACTTTCCTCCTGAACATGGTTAAGGATTTTACGAGGACAAATGGTGAGATGAATGGTTGGGTTGAAGACAACCTGAACAAGTGCAGGTTAGACAAATTCTACGGATTGTTGACTGTTCTGAGCGTTCTCAATCTGATATACTTTCTTCTTGTGTCGAGGGTTTATGTTTACAACGCAGAGATCACTGGACAAAACAGTGAAATTTCAATGGCAGCTGTGCCTGGCGAAACTTCAGAGGAGGAAGAAGAAAGGAGGACTAGAAGACACCTTTAAGATAATTCTTTCAGATTATCGTCTTAGTTTGATTTAATGGTTTAATTTCTTGTATGTTTGTATTTCAATTTTACTGATCTTGTTTGATCACTTTTAATTAATCAGTGTTAGCTTTTTTCTTGCGAAATCAGATGTGGTAACCTAAGCCCAAAAGGTTGATACTATATTATGAAAATTATTACACCCTTTCAAGGAATTAATTCATCCGGGGAATTGAATGTGCCGGTCTTTGATATGAAAATTTAAAAACAAATAGAGGCAGAGAGATGGGGTAAGAGATATGGTCTCATAAAGCTGCCCATGCAAAATCTCCTCATCCCTTTGTTTGTTAAGTTACTGGTAGATACACGTGGTATGTAGTTGTTAATTATATTTTAATATGTATTAAAAGATAATTAGTTTTTATTTACCATGTAAATATTTTGTGTATTAATTAATAAATCATGTACCTATGGTGAGTAGTTATCAGTTATGTTTTGATATATGTTAAAATATAATTAGTTTTTACACTTGTTTATTTGACATGAATAGCTATTCATTCCTTTCTCGTTTGACGTAAAGCTAATATTACGGTGTTCTCTTGAAAGGAATGACAATTCATAATGAATTGCTATTACGTAAAATCATGCATAGTAATTTATGTCTCTAACTCATGAATTGCCATTTAATGCTATTTTTTTTTAATTATATCATAAATATTCATATCTTGAAAAGAACATCTATATATAATTATCCTTTCTCTAGAACAAATACAAGCGGCATTATAGATATTTTATAGTTTATTCTAATAATTACTTGTTTTATTTTTTACATCAAGTGAACATTGTAATAGCCATTACAACTCTATTACATTGCCTTTGAATTGGAATTCCATTCCCCTCTTATTCCATTTAGCAAAGTGCACGGGTATATTAGCTATTGAGAAAGAGTTTATCATATGCTATCTCATGAGTCTTTTATACAATGGAAGAGTAATACTATGGATTTGATTGTTTGTTTGTTTGTTAGCAGATTACAGATACATACAATTTTTTCAAACTTTTTTCTAACAAATTATTTATAAAGAATTAGATGCAGATTAAAAAAAGTTGGCAGTTCTCATTAAAAGATTAAATATAGATAAAATATAAATATAAATCGAACATATTTACATATATGTTTTTGAAAAAGATACGAATATAGATGAAAAATAAACCATCCAAACAGATACCTTTATACATCGCAAACCCTCGGTGGGTAAAGAATTGAAAGTATTGTTGGTAGGTCTATCTAAAATGTTTCATTTTAGAAGCTTATCAAAGGTAAAACTAAAACAAGATGGGACTAAGTATCTACTGGTTCTGCTTTTATGAATCACAACGCAAGCCCGCAAAGATATCTAAAGCTATTGCTAGTGTAAGCCTTCTATCCATGTTGTGTAGGAAAGGTTCTACACAATTAAAAAATAATAATAATAAAAATAAAAAGATCTATCATAGGATGAACACATTTGCACTTAGTCACAACATTTTTTCCCAATATTCACAATATAAATTATAGGACAAATAATTATCGTGTTAGTGTATAAATTTATAACATAATTAGTAATGTTGATATAAATTACATCATCAAAACTATCGATAGCTCTCTCATCACCAAGTCGAAGTTTGATTTGTTTTATCTCATGTCGTTTCCTCTTAATGGGATATTCATCAACTAGAGATAAAATATGCATCTTTTCATGACCATTTCTAGGGATGCAATTGGGTCGGGTTTCCGGTGGATCATATAAATCCAAACCCAAACCCACTACACTATAGAACATACCAAATCCAACCCTATAACTCTGTAAGGTTTTTCTTCTATATTCAAACATGTTCTACATGATATACTCTAAAACCCGCCACTCACCGGGTTACCCACCTGACTATCAACCCGATTATCAATCCAACCACCCGCCCGATTATCAACCTGAACCCGCTTTGCTTATTTTGTTGTTAAATAGATTTAGCAGATTTAAGCCAATAAAATAATAGTCAAATAATATAACAATTCACCTTCTCTTTGCCAACTTGTTTTTAAATTTAACCCGTTACTATGTCGACATTTAATAAATGTATTTACATTACAATTTTTTTTACTAGGACTAATGGGTCGGGTGATACAAGTTGGGTATCCATTGGGTTTTAATAGTATTCGAACCCGACCTTAATGCCATATAGGGTTTTTTACATATGTCCAAACCTGACCTTATTATCCTATAGGGTTGAACCCTATAGGATTTTTATCAGGTTGGACGGGTTAATGGTTGATCCGGTTGCATCTCTAGCCATTTCACATCATGAAACAGCTCCCTGACTTTGTTCATCTTTATTATCTCCACTATGTATGTCAACTGCATAAGTCCCTATAAGTACTGTCGCTATAAGTACTGTCGCTAATGATACTTATAATTTCTAATTCCAAATATTTTGAAGTACTTATCAGTATTTCATCTTCAACAACATCAGTGCCATGAAATTCAATTTTTTGTGTGTGTGTGTTTTTTTTCAATTTTTTTTTATAGCACATAGAACCCAAATAAAGGAAAGAACTAAATTTTTCATAAACTTTTGAGGCTACCAATTTTAGTAATTTTACTCAACAATTCCATTAGTACTCATCTATACTTAAACAGCTGTGATTCGACTTAACTTGATAAAGCCCTATATCATCATAGACAAATAGAATTATATGAGTTAACTCATAATTTTGATAATTAAGATTATTACTATGCATATAATTAAGATCGAGTAAATTATCAACTATATGCTACGTTCCAGCATCCGTATTAATGCACATTAACATCACTAAGAGCATTTTTTGGGTGACTAATCTAAAGGACGACTCAATCTACTTCATTAGTGCCTGAGATTGCCCAAGGATCATATGTTAAGGTTTCTTAGCATAACATCCCCAGTATGCTCTAAGATGCTCACAAAAAGTAGAATGCCTCGGTTTTGTTACCACTATATTTGTAGATGGCCTTAAAAAATTGCATTTGGAAAAGTTGTGCAAAACGTGTCGAGTTTTATCTAATTATCAGATTATAGAATGACTATACATTTTGTCTATAAGTTGTCAAATTTTTATGAATCTGGATAAACCGATGCATAATGCAAGAGATTAATACAATTTTATCATTGTCCAGCCTGGATTTTATATTTCTGGTTTTATTTCTTTCAATTCTATTTGTACCAAACCTTAACTCATTTGATACAAACCTTCGACTAAGAATTAAAAGAAATTTTAATTTTTGCAAAAATGTTTTTGGGTCGCTACCTGATCAGAATCAGGAAAAATTATAAGTTATGATTAATTGGTTGATTAATCCTAACTTAGCTACTAGTTTGCAAAAAATTCGATTTAGAACCAAATTTTATAAATCGAGATTTTTAAATTCGGAGGATATCCTATTAAAACCTTTATAGTTACCACCTAAAATTCATAACTTAAGATTTATCCTTTTAATGCTCAAAAAATAAATCAAATTCCATGAATTTCAACATTTACAATTTTATATACAAATTAATGACAAGTCAACCAAAAAAATAAAAAAATTAGATACATTTGCAAAAAGAATATGATGGAACAAAAATATTTTTTTTTTCAAATTTTAAGTTACCTCGGAGGTACCTACATACCCGTTAATCGGGATCAAATAACATATAATTCTTTTATAAAAACTTTAATTTGATGGTGGATTTTATAATTTTGAATTCTTTTCATTTTAAGTTTATTAAGATTTTTTAAAAAAAAATTATGTGAAGTCCTGTAAACTATCAACTTATTATATATATATATATTTTTTATTCTTGAAAATAAGATTTTTCTAAGTTCTGAAAATTCTCTTTTATATATTACTATATACTATATTTTTTGAAAATAAGTCCTATACTTATTTATTTTTTTATATTTTTTTCTCTTAAAAAAAACTTACATTTATATTTCCACACACACACAGATATAAACCAAACTCACATTTTTTTTATATATAAAACAAAAGATTTTCCTATATCTTAAAGAAAAATAGATATATGTTTAAAATTAAAAAAAAAAAACTATATCTAGTGATGATGATGATAATGATAATAATAAAAGAACTTACCTGGGCAGGTATGGAGCGAAGCTTGGGCTGAATCTGGAGGGGGTTCGATTCGAATCTTGGAGCGGTCGGGTCGGATCTTGGGGCAACTAGAATAGGTGGTCGGCGGTGTTCGAAACTATCGATCTAGCGGTTCTTGGTCGTCAAAATCTCATCGGGCTAACCAAATGGAAGTGGTACATGCTCTGTGGTGGTTTTTTGGTTTGAAATGGGCTGGAGTGGTGGTTTTAAGCTCCTGGAGGTGGCGTTCAGTGGTGGATTAAGCTTGAACTGGCGGTAAAGCTTCTAAGACTAAACTAAAACCATCAATTGATAGCTTAACTTACCTAGAAGCTCCTCTTAGTGATAAAAAAAACTTCAAAAACAACCCACGACTTCGAATTTGAAGTTTTCCTTTTGAACTCAAATTTTTCGAAAACAATTCGAACTTGCACTTGAGAACATTTTCTTGTGTTTTTTGGTGTTTACGGATAATTGTTGATGGATGTGTATGTCCTGAACAGTAGAATGGGGGTCGTATTTATAGTGTATAGATTCGTGGTGGGTGGTGGCCGTTGGAGATTGGAGTTAGTGATTCACGCACAAATTCGAGCTTATGGAAGGATATAGGTGATTGACCACCACTAGAGCTTCTAGAATATGGATAAAATATCAAATTTGGCATTCTTGAAACTTGAATAAAAATTTTTGAAAATTTATTTTGTGCGAAAACTAAGTTTCTTCGCGAACTTTGAACAAAAAATTGAGGACCAAATCATGATTTTCAAAGTTAGTTTTTTATTCAACATTATAGTATCTCATGTGTTCTTCCAAAGCTCTCCATCAATTTGATGTAAAAACGATTGAAACTGGGTAAAAAATGAGCTCAAAACGAGCTCATCATGCGGAAAAGGAAGGATAAAGGTAAGGGATGATGCGTGTGTGCAGCACGTGTGTCCCACACTCATAGCACCCGCAGGCGCACGGTTTTCATGTGCCATACGAAAAAAAAATGGACCGTCCTTTGTGCTATTCGAACCTGGGCATTGTAGGTGTGCATGCGTGGATTTATTAACAAGTCATTGGCCCATGCCGCAATCATGATTTGCACTAAAATTAAATATAAGACCTCTAAAAAATGGGCCTAATTAAATAAAACCATTTAAATAGGTTATTTAATTGGGCCCAAAAATTAATTTATAATGAAAATTAACATCATATGAAGCTCAAAAAATTTTACAATCAATTCATACCACATCACAATTAATACTCATGTTTAACCTAGTGACATGATTAATATGCTTATGGATGGTATTGATATCAATTACTTAAATAGATATAAGAGTCATAAATATAATGTATAAGAATTCAATTTATAATACAAAAATCATTTTTCACCGACCGTAATTTTTAGTTTATATAAAACATATGTATTTTGTTCAAAACTATATGTTAAGATTTGTGAAATGATTCATGGTAGTTCCTTCTAGGGTATCTTAAAAGCAAATTAATTTGTGATTATGGATTTTCATGATTTGGTTTGATTATTTATAATCAGTTTAGAAGGTGAACCAAATCAAACTACTTGGGAAAAAAAAGAGATATAATCTTTTTCTCTTGGGAATAAATTTTAGGGATAGTGTCCTAGGCCAATTATTGGATATTATCATTTTTATGTCTTATTAATAAAAAGACATTCATTATTATATTGTTTACAAGTTTACTTTATAGTAATATCCTTGAATAATCATATAATTGTTCTAAATGTCCCTAGATGCTTATTATTAAGGGCTTATTATTAAGGGAATAATAATGAATTAAATCTAGTATGAGTTTTGATTGATGATCATGTGATGTTTATTTATATGGAGATACAAATAAAAATCATAAGTACATGTTAGCGAACTAAGTACTAAATCGACCCGCTATGAGATTTTTATATGGATTAATGTCATAAATAATTCTTATAATAACAATGTCACTATGTCCTTAGACTTGAAATCACTATAGATTCCAACATGAGGAACATTAAGATTTCACTTAACAAACGTTATCTTTAACCGATTAATTATAAATGTTTTGATTGAGTGTAGTGTGAATCATGTAGAGGAAGATAAGTGATTAAGATGGGACTTGTCCCTCTCATCCACAGAGAGACATCTCTTTGGGCCCCTCGATAAGTGAGACTGAGAAATGTATAGCTGTACTCAAATGAATTGACAGTATGATTAATGTTATTTTTCTTATCAGTCTACTTAGAGATCGAGAAATGATAAGGTTGAATAATATAAGGATGATACTATCTATACTTTATATCCAATCTCGATATCATGTGACAAAAGTATTATCACATAAGTTATGAATAAGGTAAATTCAAATAACCGATCTTCATTTCATTTGGGTAGACATAATGTCTTGCTAGAGGCTACTTATGTTTTGGGCCAAAAGGGTTTATTTAGGTCTACTACGAATATTAAGTGAATTTATAGGGTCACACACAAAGAATAAATCAAACGGATCATGGGTTTAATTTAAATAAGTCCAGCCAGAAATATTTAATTACTTATTAATCTTAATTTGTTAAGAATAATAACTAATAATAACAATAATCTATAATCTTCTATTTTTGAATAAGAAAATTAAAAACAAAATGCGTTTTAAGAAACCCTAATTGGATTAGGGATCTTATTAATGATAATATATTTAATCGTGAGAATATTATTTTTTGCTATAAATAGAACACAAAAGGTCTCGTGTAGGGTTAACGGCGTATGCCGTCACATTAGACTCACAAAGAAATTCTACATATTCTAAAAAAAGAAAAACACAAGAGTTCTTGTGTGAGTTTTTCATGTAAATCTAGAATCGTTCTAGAGTGCCACAAAAGGTTTTGTGTAAGGTTAACGACGTATGCCATCACATTAGACCCACAAAGAAATCTATATATTCTGAAAAAAGAAAAACACAAGAGCTCTTATGTGAGTTTTTCATGTAAATCTAGAATCGTTCTAGAATGCTAGCACATGAAAATCATTGTGATCTGTTCATTCTTGTGGATACCATAGAGATTGCTCATGAGATCGTAATGCCTACAGGTTCACATCATTGTTGAATTCAAAAAGCACAAAAGGTAAAAGGTCTAATTGGTTAACGGTTTAATGAACCAGGTGAATCTCTCGGTGATTTAGGGATTTTGTAAGATTTAATAAAAAATTTCTGCTGCAATATGCAAGTCGAATCCCTAAATTACTAACAATAAGGAACTAATTGAACAACATATTAAAATACAACAGTTTTTTTTTTTTTACTTATATTATATAAATAAAATAATTAAATGCAACCCTACAATCTCCTTTATCTTCCTTTTAATAATGTAAATACGTTTATTTATTTATATTTCTTTTATTAGCATTTTCAATATAGTGATTCTATGTTAACGTGGAAGACTCGTACCAATATTTTATTATGCTTTGGTCTATGGAAACTGCACTTATTTTAATTTTGACCAAATGAAATGTGGACTTTGATGAGTATTCTTTTCCATGGGAAGTTGAGTTCATACATGTCTAGGGTTCCTATAAAAATTATTATTAATATATAACTCTGATGAAATTAATTACTAATATACCATAGCAAAATCACGTTTCAAACACATGATATAATAATTTATACATAAATCACGGGAATAAAACATGATATAAAGTTTATATACCGTTGCTATATCGCAATTACTAATTGTGATATAGGACTTAATCACATATCACGGTTGAATATTTTTATTTATGTGTAAATTACGTTTCATGTGAATATCGCGATTACAATACGCGATATACAATACATCATATAATATTTGTATATCCTGATTTATACATACAATTTAACAATTATATATTGGTATTTATTTTTATTTTGACCTTAAATAAGTAATTAATTTCAATTAAAGTTGCAAACAACAAAATTATTTCGAAAAACAATACTTCCGTAATAATTGCATCACCCTCCTTTTTTCTTTCTTACGACTTTTCTTTTTTAACTTAGTTTCGTAAGACTTCAATTAGGATATTTGCCAATATTTCTACAATATGCATGGATTTTTTTCTATGCATATTTATAATTTAAATTGTGAGCACAACCAAATCAAACTGATTATTAGCTTTATAAATAATTTTTTTTTTTGGATCATACAGTTTGTTTGGAGTGATTAAGAAAACCAAATTATCTCTTAAAAATTGCCATGTTCTTTTACTTTGTTTTTTTCTTTTCAAATTCATCTTGTGTTTGAGTATAATGTGTTGATGTGGCGGCATATTGTAGATTTTTCAAAAGGATCAATATATGCAATAATTTAAAAAAATTTTAAGGTGATTCATTGTACCTTTTCTAAGTCTTTTAGTATTGTGTATCTATCATATTATGCGATATACAGATAACAACACGATCATAAATATGCTACATAATGTATGTGTTAATCATGGGCGGGTCTACGGAGGCCCGACCGTGTGGACCCAAGAAAATTAAATTTTTGAACATTTTTAAAATTTTATGTTATATGATATCATAAAGAGTAAACTAAAATATTAGTATAAATATAGTGTAGTGGTTAAGTATATATTTTTATATTCATGTGGTCATGGGTTTAAATCCTATGGGTTATATGTATTACTTTTTCAACATGCATTTATTACATTAACTACTCTCCTCTCTCCTTTTCATTTTAATTTTTTTCTTTCACAATAACTAATAAAATTAAATTCTTTCATCATAAAATTATATCTAACTAAATAAAATCTAGTGAATAACTATTTTTTATTTAAAATATACTACACAGTATATTTATATTATCCATATTACAATTGAATCTTATTGCACACTAATTATATAATTTGATTTAGTTACTTTTTTACTTCTACAATTATTGTTATGAAAATATACATGAATTATTGAATAACTATCCTATCTAAATATATTTTATGATCTATCTATGCTAAAAGCAATCATATTGCACATTAATTATATAATTTAATTCAAGTAACATGTCTACAAGCCCTTATGAAATACAGTAAATACTCTAAATTATTGTTTCAATGATTTCCCTTATGATGTTTTAGAAATATACTAGAAATCGTTAATAAAATTCTCATTAATATATAAGATGTAATATAATTATAATAGTGAATGGATACTACTAAAAAATAAAATTAACTTAAATTAAAGTCCGACACCCACCGCCCCCCCCCCCCCCCCCCCCCCCCCCCCCCGACTCAACCATATTATCTTGCATCCGTCCTTATTGTTAATGATGTATAATTATAATGTAACATTCAAAAATAGATTGTTTACAAAGAAAATTTAAATGAGTTTATATAACTTTAGCAAAACAAAACATACTTCTATGACAAATCCATCTAAATAAATTATAACACAAGCCCTTTATGAGAATCCACATCTACCATTTTAAAGAACTCGTTTTTTTTAAAGATTATTACAATTTTATTTTATTATTAAAGTTCTTTACATTAGATCCATTATATAATATACTTAATAAAATAAAAAACTTTAAAAGGAGGTAAAGACTTACTTTACGGGTCTAGATGGAAGACCCTAAAGAATTTAAAAATTTTCCCCATCTCATAAGACCTAAAAAGTGAGGTCATTTATATAGGGTACGTGTTAAAATCCAAAATGCGGATGCTGTCATATTCTTGTGCCACCTAAAACACGTCGTATGCTATAAAGGGAAAGAGTTAGTTTTTTTTCTGGATATGTGTTATGAGTTATATACTTGTACCTCTCCATATTGGTCAAATGTTTGATATTGACGGCCAAACTTTGCTTAAGTTGGTTTGGAACTAGAGTGAGTTGGCATGTCGCAAAATGAGAAAAATTATTTGAAACGTTAGACTGAATGAGTTGTACTATTTCTGAATAAGTTTCTAGCTATTCTGTAATGCATAATAATAACACATATAACATCGTCTATACCAATAAGCTCCAATAATTAGAATGAAGATGGTGGATAAGGGAGGTTTTGTTAATGGCGGATACGAAATAACACATGATGGCACTGTTGATCTTAAAGGCAGACATGTTTTGAGATCCAAGAGAGGTTCATGGAAGGGTTGTTCTTACATAATTGGTGTGTGTTTTGTTTTATTTTTAATCCGTATAAAATGTTTACTTATCTATTTATACCTTTTTTCCCCCTCTATTTAACTATATATGTTTGTATTTTTTAACTATCTATCTATAATATTAACGAAGATGAGCTGAGGTTTATGTAGTTTTGGGGTTTTACGAAATATGTCATATCTCTTATATTATTGAAAAGTCCTTAATTAACAGTTTGATCCCGATTAATACTAGATTAATATATAGTAATTCAATATATAGAAAATTTTATCATGAGGATCACATATGTTCTCACTCCATTGTCCTCATCTGAAGGCTCTTGAATAAGGGAACGAGATATTTTTTGTTCTTGTGAATCAATCGAGTTTAGACTAATTTTTGTTTATTTATAGTTGCATTGGCTATTTTTACATATAGCTAAATAAGAATAGCATTCATCATATATGAACGATATTCAATAAATGTCACCTTTAATCAAATTTTTTGGGTTTCATAAGAAGTTCAAATCTTAGTTCTTTACAAGGTTTAACTTTTTCTTTGGTTTGCTTTAAGCAATCTTTATTTATCCCTTTTTTTTTTTTTTTTGCGTGTCAATTTCTAGTACCCTGTACCCCAATTAGATGCACACATCTAAACAAAGAGGATAAATAAAGATTGCTTAAAGCATCCCATCAATTAGATGCACACAAAAAAAAAAAAAGCATCCCATCAATTAGATGCACACATCTAAACAAAGAGCTAACACATAACTGTGTAAGTTTGTTCTATCAGATCAGGCTAATTATGTGATTGGTAGGGACGTGCTCGAGATAGAAAGTTAAAAACAGCACATATCTCATCCTCATTGAGAAATTTGCTTTCATACATCGGTTACAGGTGTTATGACCATTTGAATACAGTTTAACGTCATTTACTATAATCTTATCCTTTCAAAAATCTAATGTGGTAATCAGTAACAAATAAAAGCAGCATGATAGATTATGATTTTTAAGTTGTAAAATGAAGGAGCTTATAATGCTAATGTAGAAAGAGGAAAATGTTTTCTTTTACCATTTCTTCTCTCAAGAAAAAGTAGAAGGTAAATCATTAGTTTCTATCCTATGTTGCAGAGCTTAGCATTGTAACATTATGATAATTCTTCAAACAGGGAATGGTTATGGTGTCATTATCAACATCTTTACCAGCACTAAAGCCTCCAGTATGTGACCCTGGAGTCATGGATTAGCATTGCCCTCTAAAACCTACAAAATTTCGAGGATTTTTCTATACCGCTTTGTACATCGTTGCGATTGGGATCGGTGGAATAAAGCCAAACATTTCTAGCATGGGGACGGACCAATTCGACGATTTCCACCCAAAAGAGAGAATCCAGAAAGTTTCCTTCTTCAACTGGTGGATGTCCAGTGTTTTTGTAGGTTCATTATTTGCTAGCACCACCATGACCTACATACAAGAAAATAGAGGCTATGGAGATAGTTATATCATCCAGACAATCGCTCTTGCATTTGGTATCTTAATTTTCACAAGAGGCATTCCATATTATAGGCATAAAAGGCCTTTGGGCAGTCCTCTCACGAGAATAGCCAGAGTGTTGGTGGCTACTGTAAGGAAATGGAATGTTCCTGTACCAGATGACCCAAAGGAGCTTCATGAGTTGAGTTTCGCGGAGTATGCGCGAACTGGAAAATTCAGAATTGATAACACACCATCATTAAGGTGAGTCTCATGGTCTCAGTCTACTATTGCAACTTAGGAATAGAAAGATCTCTTGCTAATGATATCATAAGTATGAGGTCTAATTCAAGTGAATGAAAATGTAAATTAATATGGATATCACAAATAGAGACTTTGTTCCATCATATAATACAACTCTGAGTATGGAATCACTATTTCAAGAATAACCCCTAATCTAATACTTTAAGATAGGCATTTGAAGGACACCAACACATGTAAAGGATCACTTAGCTAAGCGTACGATTCTCTAATATCATGATTTTACTAAATCTAATATTGTTTTACCTAAAATCATGAGTTTGACAATATTGTCTCATCCATTGATGTGATACTTCTCTTTAACCTAAAAGCCTCTAGCTCAAGCCACTAAGGGTGAATAGAGATCCGCCATTACTCCCTGAGGAAGTGAAAATAGAAAGGAAAAGAAATGGCTGTGAAGTTATAAATTTTTTGGACAATTAGGACAGAATGAAAAAACCCATGCACTAAACAGAAACACTTGTATTTTGCTAATTATCCACAACCATTGGTGTGTGACTTTCTTGATTTTGCCACAGGTTTTTGACAAAGCTTCAGTTAAAACTGGATCAAATCCCCCATGGATGCCATGTCCTGTCACCCATGTTGAAGAAACAAAGCAAATGATTAAGATTATCTCAACTTTGGTTGCAGCATTTATGCCTAGTGTAGCATTTCAACAGGTTACAACAAACTTTATACAGCAAAGTAATTACTTAGAAAGGCAAGTTGGGCAAAACTTTAAACTTCCTGCAACAAGTCTAAAGGCATCGGTACAGATTTCAATGCTTTTAAGTTGTTCTCTGTACGATCGCTGCTTTGTTCCCCTTGTGCGTCGATACATAAAGAACCCCAGAGGGATTACTTTACTTCAAAGAAAGGGCATTGGCCTTGTAATTCATGTAGCTATTATGCTCTCAGCATGTTTAGCTGAAAGAAAAAGACTAAGTGTGGCAAGAGAACATGGTATTGTTAGTAAAGGAGAAATTGTCCCTCTCTCTGTTCTAATCCTCTTCCCTCAATTTATTTTGATGGGCATTGCAGATACATTCTTAGAGGTTGCAAATCTAGAGTTCTTCTATGATCAATCACCACAAGGTATGAAGAGTCCGGGAACTCCATGTTTCACTACCAGCTTAGGAATTGGGAGTTTCATGAGTAGTTTCCTTTTGGATAGAGTTAAACATTTTACACGGAAGAGTGGACAAAAGAATGGTTGGGTTGAAGACAACCTGAACCAGTCTCGGCTAGATAAATACTATGCATTGTTGACCATTTTGAGCTTTCTCAATCTAATATACTTTCTTATTGTGTCAAAGCTGTATATTTACAATGCTGACATATCAGAAGACAATGGCGAAATTGCCACGGTAACTATGGTTAGCAGAACTTTTGAAGAAGAAGAAGAAGTAATAGTGAAGAAGTAGACATGTATAAGAAGAATTGTTGGGTTGACTTCTTGGAGGATTTTAGTAAATTATGGTATGGATGAACCTAAACATATCATTAATGTAATGGCTCCGACATCAATCGACGTGAATAGAGGCACATCTCAGCTAGAAGCCTTTTTTTATTGTGTGGCAAGTGTGCAGGCATATTGAAATTGCAATGACTGCAGTGCATTTAGGGTGTGCTTTGCCATTGTGAGGACACTTCAGAGAAAGAAAGCTCAAAAAAAGAAAAAGCCTTGGTTATTGGACCTCATATAAGGAAAAGTGAAAAGAAATTATGCGCATACAAGCATATACCAAGACCCTTAACAGTGCTTACCATGGCCAGTCCATCCATACCATGTATAATTTGAAGTGAAGAAAACATGACACAGGAATTTCTATAACAAACGCACATCTTCATCAAATGTTTGAGAGCATTAAAAGAATTAAAACGATCACCAGAATATTCCCAAACTTGTCCGATGGCTGCAGAAAAGAATATTGTATAACTTGCCTTTTGAAATGTATCCAAAGAGGTAATCTCAGTAATTCATGACAACCAAGATAATACCACTCTTCATGGACTAGCTGCTCTTTCTCTTGATTTCAAAGGAATATCTGAGTTCCATGTGACACCTTCCATCATCATCTTCAAACTGCAAACACATAAATCACTGAGTGCTATTTGAGCTGATTAAGTAAGAAATCTCAAAACAAGCTTCTAGAATATTGGATAATTTATCCTAGAAAGTTCTCCATTCCCTCACTTTTCCTTTATTGCTTTTTCTTTCCCCACCTCTAAAGGTACATGTATAGCTTTAGGGCTCAGCATCTCCTTCAAGGAGTCATCTCAATTCACAACCAACCACAAATGAAAGACGTGGGCTTAGGAATGTCTCAAATAATGGGCACAGAACTTCTGTTTTTGATAAGTCGTACACACATATTAAGGGGGGGAACAGACAAAAAGATGTCTTCTAAGGTAAAAAAACCGACTACAAAATGTTAAGAGAGTTTTATCATCTCTGATGCATATCTTAAGAGGAGATGCCTTCCATCTTGTTCACTAAATAGCATCAGCACATCGAATGGAAGACTTTTATTCTTTTTCAAATCTTTGTTTTCCCTCTCCCATTCACAAAATATTATTTTAGATCTCTAAGAGAAAAAATAAGAGGCGGAAAATCTTTTAGGAAGTATACATGTACAAGTCAGTTTATTTTTCTGTACTGAACATGAGATATAGCATGATCAAGCAAGTAGAATACATAGACAATATTTGCATGAAGTTTAGAAGATTTGGTCCAATTTTTCAATCTGTTACCATTATACCTTGAGCAATGCAGAATAAATTCCCCAAGCAAGAACACCGGATGGGGTAGTCTCCTCATCAAAGATATGCACATAAGATTCTCTTTGAGGGGCAAATGTACCCAACATTCCTTTGCTTTTATCAACTGATATCGGAACCAAATAAAGTATGTATAAGCATTGTTTATGCTGAACAAATCAGAAGAACATCAAGTTTGGTGCAAAATTTCTTAATAATTGATAATTATTAATAAACTATTTGATACTAAACGATAGAAGTCAGAAATTCCGATTTCACAGTTGATTTCTAGCCAGTTGCACATCATTGACAAATTGCATCTACTTCTGAGATTGCTCATTTTTATCTGTGCAAAAAAATGCCAACAAGCACAAACCTAACAAACTGTGTAAGGAAACCCTCATGCATATTTGACAGTGAAAGAGATCTACAAACAAATTAACAAAAGTATAATCATTGGCGCATCATAGTGGACAATTTTTTATGGAATAAATGCATTGGAAGCCCTAAACCTGTATGCATTTTCCAAATTACTCCTAAACCTTTATAATGTATTAATATAGCTCCGGACCTCTTCAATGCTCTTGTCAACTCCTTTCTGCTAACACAAAATGACAAAATCTCAAAAGTGAAAAAGGTTTTAGGACTTAATTTGAATTTTAATAAGTGATTTGGGACTTCGTTGAAGAAATGCATATAAAGTTAGGACTTCTAGTTCCTGCATTTCCCTTCACCAATAAGCTTCATTTGCAAAGTGAAAGCTTCATGATGCCCTCAAGACAATTTTTCTATGATTGCTAGACAAATATGGACAATATATATCATAGTCAAAGTATTATAGCTCCACATTACTGTACAAATAGAGCTCTTGTTCTTCGTGAATGCAAACATGTGTATCAAACCACTTTTGAAAGAGCATAAAAAATAACATAAATGTACACACTAACGTTCAATCATGCTCCCTAGAATGAAATCATGTTTAACCTTGCTGTGTAGAAATAAATTTCATGAACTGATGATCAAATAGTCATGACTTAGACAATCAAATGTGCAGCATCATCTAAACTAGAGTAGATTGAACAGGAATGTCTCAAAGGAAAAATGGATCAAAACCTTGTACACCTCCCTTCCACACTGTGTTTGTGTAAGCTAGACCAGAAACAATGTTGTGAAGGACATTAAAGGTCAGCT
The DNA here is from genome assembly GCA_024138025.1 of Combretum micranthum. NCBI lineage: Eukaryota > Viridiplantae > Streptophyta > Magnoliopsida > Myrtales > Combretaceae > Combretum > Combretum micranthum. The sequence continues at coordinate 2,318,771 of JAMXBD010000045.1, forward strand.
TAAGTCGATACTGCAACCCTTCCCTCAGGGTAAACAAAATATGGGATCCACCATGGTTTTCACTGAGAGGCAAGGGAGTATTGGTTTCTCCAGAATCATCAGAGATTATTCCAATGGAATGAAATCTAACTTCAGGCTCCATTTGACCTAATTATAAGCAACAAAAAAACTCATAAATCAAGAAAACAGATGATTCAGAATTTTCATTCAAAAAGCTTCAGAATGAGTGCAACCATAGTCTATATCCCCATCCACACAACCAAGAAGCTTCTCCTTCCATCTTCTCAAGCTATCATCTTCCTGCCAAAGCATGGGAAACGAAGGCACAAGAAAACTGAATTAGACTTGAGGTTATACTAATCACATAATCGTTCCAAGTGGATGTTTACCCAGGACAAAGCTTACAGCAGATTACCCTATTGGTGTTATCAATCAACAATTTTTTATAATTCAAAGGGGTGGATTCATTAACTAATAATAAATAGAAAAACAATGCTTATTTTTACCTCAAAGAGAAGTCATAGAAATAGGTCAGCGAGTTCAGTTAAGCACCCCATACTAGAAACTTCATTTGGCCAAAATATGAAAATAATATCATAATAATAATCATTGATCAATTATGGTACACAAGGATTCCAAACTATTAAGCCTAGAAAACTAATTTGTTTTAAAGATATATAGGGGCAATTTGTATTGTTCTCTTCTTAAACCTTATGCACCGGTTAAATATAGTTTGCATTATGTAGGAAACTCAAGAGGTTTGCTTCATGAGATTTCAACCCGTGACCTCATGCAACTGTTGTGGTTTTGATTAGATGATCTTATTCCTCCTTCTTTCAACTTTGACACTGCAAGAGGATCTCTCTGCACCCAAAATGTAGTAAAGTCAAGCCAATAATGCAGGGCACAGTATCAACTCAAAAATTCAAAGCTTGAACTCAGCCCAAACTCATATACCATACTTCAAGCTCGATTTTGAGTGGCTCACTCTATTAGACTCCTTTTTATTCCCAGTTCTACATTCCTTCAACTGTTTTTTCACTAAAAACTCAAAGTCAGCTTGAACTTAATCAAGCTGAGCTCGAGCCCAATATTCAAATATTGAGTTGAGCATGATCACATGCTTATCTACCACAGTATATCATTAGTATAATAGATGAAAAATAGAATTACTCAGCACTTCTATCTTCATGAAGCTAGGTTTGCAAATGAGTCAAAGCTAATATAGCATATTGAACTCGAACAGCTTGCCTCAAGCCTGATCAATTGTAAAATTTTAAGCTTGAGCTTGACTCGAAGTGGCATTCAATAAACTCGATCTTGACTCGATTAAGATTAAGCTCGTTTCATTTCAATTTTTCTAAAAATATCTTTTTTTCCCCCTGTAAAAATGTAATAGTAGAATCATCAAAACTCGCTTTAAACTCAATTAACATTTATATGAACTTGAATAAACTCAAATAGCTAGAAAAAGTCTCTCAAGCTGGTTGGTCGAGTTAAACAATATAGAGCTTAAACTCGACTAGACCATTCTCCAGTCGAACTCGAGTAACTTCGAGTTAGTCTAACTCATCTGCTCCCTTTCCCGAGCCCTCATAACATGATCACTATTGCACTTCTCCACCGGTTTCGATTGCTCCATCCCATTCCGTAAAATATTACAGATAGAAAATTAAAAAAAAAAAAAGAACACACACACACACGTTCTAATTCTACACTGAGATCACAACACGAATCAAGTCAAATTCAATACAATCAAAAAGACAACACCAAAACTCAAGACGAAAATGAAATATGGTTTAATGATGTGAAAAATGCTACTGAATTTGATGAAAATTACACTAATGTAATTAAAAAAGAAAAAAAAAACACGAAACCTTGTCCTTGTCGATTTGTTGTTTGAGAGGAAGCAAAGGGCCAGGTACGAACTTAGGGAGAGTACCGTGATCGTGATCGTGACCATGATCATCAACATCATCATTGGCTTCGTCGTCATCAGTATCAGCTTCACTTGGATTCTCTCTCTCCTCCTCCTCATCAAAAACTACATTGTTACAACTAGATGATGACCCTGCCACTGCATCTCCTCCTCCTCCTCCTCCTCCCTTCTTCTCCATTACAGCACCAGTCAAGCTCTCTCTTCTTCAAAGTTGATCAATATGAATATATGAAAAATACGGCTCTATGTGTGTGTGTGTGTCTGTCTGAGAGAGAGAGAGAGAGACCCTACTTTCAAACAGTGTTCAAGGATGGTTGTCTATGTGTTGTTTCATAACATTATTGCAGGATTCAAATTTGTCGGTCCACTTTTTTCTTTTCTTTTTCACATACCCGTGATTTTGTATTTTGTATTTTGTATCATGTTATTAAAAAATAAATAAATAAATAAAGATTTTTACGCTTTATTTTTCTAATAATTATTTTGTCTTTCTTGTTTAAAAGCTTCTAATATCTTAAGAGGAGCTCTTTAGACATTTATAAGATCATATTGGGTAAAAGTTATCCGATCTACATCCATATTGATTGTGTAATATGCAAACAAGTTAATAAAGTTAAAAGCAGATCATCATATACTAACAAATATGTGAGGTTATAAATTTAAATTGGTTATACAGATGATCTAAAAAGCTTTTCTTTTATTTTCTAGGCATAGCGATTGAGATTGTGTAGTCTGTATCTTCTCTAATCCTATAGAATCATGATCATAACAAAAAGTCGGATCTTTTAACAAGCTCTATATTTATATTCATGAAGACCTTTTGCTAAACTTTTGTGCTAATTTATGAGGATAAAGGTGCTCTTAGATTAATATGTAAATATATCTTTAATAGTTTTCTTTTCATTTTCCTTCTATAAGGGTTAAAATTGTTCGTCTTGTATCTTTTTTAATCACATGCTATCATGACCATCATAAGTAGAGTTAACATTTCACTTGACAATCTTTTATTCTTTATTTGTGTTTTCAATTGGTTTCCTAAGATGAGTTTGGAAATTCTCGCCACTAACAATGAAAAAGTCACATTGTCAAAAAATTTGGAGAAACATCAAACTCGTATGTGAAATTGAGACAGTAAAATATGTTCGTCTTGTATCTTTTTTAATCACATGCTATCATGACCATCATAAGTAGAGTTAAGACAATAGAGTGATAAGAATGAACTCAAACTCAACCCTAAATGATGCTCAATGAGTTTAAGCTCAGCATGTTAAAGCTTAAATAGACCTAATATGTTATTAGGCAACTTGAGTTGTGGAAGGAATAAGAGCTTGCTCAATGAGTTTGAGCTCATATTAAGTAACTTAAGTCAAGAAAGGAATAAGAGCTTGACCACATATGATGGTACTAACTATTTCATAATGTATTTATTTATCTTTTTTGCATAATTTAAATATTCATATCGATTACCGGTAATAACTATTGTTTTGAGCATTGAATTGCTATCAATCAATAATTTCACACCATCATGTCCCACCAGGCGTGCCAGGTTTTGAAAAATCCAAAGAATCTTACTTCTATTTACAAATAGAAAAAACCTAGGTTTTGATTTTACAATGATCTAATTTTTACTCTCTATATTTAGCTCTAGATTGATTGTCCTGAGCGATCATAAAACCTTCCAAAAATCAAACTAGTTTCAAAGGCTTGAAGAATTTTTTTTTTTTTAGATCTTGAACCATAGTCTTGCAAAGCCATTAGCTTTCCTTTAAACTCGATTAATACTTAAATTAAATTATAGTTTAATTGAGTTCATAGTCTAATTAAGCGAAATATCATGGCAAACCAACTAGGCTTGACTATTGTTGAATTTGAATGCAAGAAAATATTAAGGTATACAAGATACAATATATTTAAAAATAGAATGGCCTAACCATCCAACAACTATTCCATCCCATTGTCTACTGAGACCAATTCAAGTAATTATGAATAGATCTAACTCATTTAGATTTAATATAAAACTATATTTTTTTATTTATACACCATTTTTTAATTCTTCCCTCTCGAACATAATTTATGCATAAGAAATACAAATGGGTAAGTGGATGAAAAAAATTTACTTTCAAAGCTCATAGAATAATTATTATATTGCTTATTTACTTTACTATAATAGCAATTTGATTACAATTGCGATTATATTATATAAGAAATCTATATTATAAAAAATATTCAATAGTTACTCATTATTCAAATCTATGAATAGCAATTTAGCATTAGAATTGATTTTTTTCCCTGTTCAAATAATTTTAATAATTAAATATTCTATTATAACTTTATTTGATTCATCATGTAATAGCAATTTTATTTATTCAGCAAAGTGAATGAGCAACATAAACTCCTATATTCTAAAATAATTTAGAATATTTGGTAACTATCTAAAAAAATTGCACTTTAGAGGACATCAATTTATTTTTTATTTATGTTATTTTTAAAAAATTGAAATTAAAATTAGATATATATGTGCATAAATAAATATACATCCTAAATTATTTTTTAAGAAAATGGGTGCAAGATTTTAATACTTTTATACCCCATTATTATTTTAAGCTTAATATTTATTTTATCTAAAATAATTAAAATCCATTTGTTTTTGGATTGTTTTTTCTTGATTTTAATCTTAAAACCCGACCTATGACTCATGAATCCAAAGACTCAAGCCAAAATCGTGCCCCTCGGTTTTGATCTCACGGCCACATTTTTTGACTGGGAACCAGCGATTCTGGTATGGTTTTAGAACCATGCGCATATGAATATCAATTTCTTCATGCCATTCATGTTAAACTAAATAAAAAATCATTATGTTAAACTTTTACTCCACTAGGTGAGTTTGCTTTATCATATTTTGATCATTTTGATATTATATTTTTATTTTTTTAAAACAAATATTTAACAAGAAATAGATACCGATAAAAAAACTGATAATTTTACTTATAAACAAACCAAGCAAATATGATACATATCTAATACAAATAAATTACAAATACAAATTGAATACAAATAAAAATCCAACAATCCAAACAGACCTTCCTTCTTAACGTCTGTCAAGTAGGTTAGAACATTTGTTTACCGAAAAGTTCTATGGTCTTTTCCTTTTTCTTTTTTTCTTTTTGGGAGATTGGTTATTTATTCCGTATATTATTAGATGATTTGTATTTATATTTAATTGTATAATTAAAATTTTTGTTATCTTAATTTTTATAATTACTAGCATCAAAGAGAAACTGTTATAATTTAAATAAAGAATTATTTTTATATCATATATATTTTTAGTGTAAAATATGTGACTAATATTAAGAACATAAAAATAAATAAAATGAACGACTGCTCAAAGACACGAACTAATTGAAACGAAATTCATTATGTCATGGGTGTGTAGGGTGAGCGGTCTAGGGTCCGAAGGGGACCGTCAGCCTAAGTGAGTGGGCACTTGGTTACTGCTCAGAAGTTCTGCTGGGTGCATTGTGTTGCGGTGCCCTAAACAAACATCAAGACAAAAAATAAACCAGCCCAATTTGTTTGAATTGTGTGATTTTACCCACATTTATATTAACTTACATTTGTATCTTATTTGTATCTTATTTATTCGATCTATTTATAAATTAAATCATATAATTTTTTAATAAATAATCTAAACTAAAACGATCGCGTGTCCTCGACACATGTGCAACGAAAACAGAGCCATTTATGTGGAATTTTAAGATTGCTTTGATGATCGGACCCAGGTCAAATTGCGGTTCACCTGTTTTGTCATGCAATGCAGTAAATTGCATAAAACGAAGCAACACCTACTAGCATTTACATGACCTTCTTGTGGTCCCCGTCCATCTACCTTGTTTTATTTATTATTAAGCAATTAAACAAAATATAAAAGCAATCTTCCCGCTTGAAATTTTTTTCCAATCTTTCTTTTTCAACCTTTCTCATGCGAATCGTTTCTACAAATTTGGTGTGCTAAATTAAATGGGATAAAAATAGAATTATAGCTGTTAAAGAAATGTGAGTGTAATTTTTTTTTTTTTTTTTACGTTACAATAGAAAAGAAGATTAGACCTCTTACTTGAGAGACAAAGAAATACTAAACTATAATACTATTAGCAAATATGAGTATATTTGATTAGTTGGTTTGACATTGTTATTATATTATTGGTCAAAAAATAAATACAAATAAAAAAATATTTATACTAATAAACAGATCATATAGGTTAAATGTAAATGCAAATCAGACACAGATAATATACACATGAAAAACAAACCATCAAATAAAACCCTAATAGATGAGTAATAAAAGCATATAAAGTTGCTTTGAAGTCCATGAAGAAATTTTGACATTTACTAAAAAATAAAGGATGGCTATTTTTTCCTTATAAAGGAATTAATTGCATGTTTTGAATGAATAACAAATTTATGAAATAGCTATTATACTAGTCAAATGTAAAAGTATATTTCTTAAAAGGAAATAAATATAATATTGTACTCTTATAAAATTAACTAAACACACTATTAGAAATTGTTGATAGTTGCATGGCTATTTCATCCGTGATTAGTTTTCCTTTAGTCTTTGGGTCACCAGTTTACCCTGAAGGCTTGAGCGGATGTATTTTTTTCAATTGAGCTGTTAATTGACTGCACTGTATAGGGAAAAAATAGTTTATTTTCTTTAGATTTTATCTCTTTTATTATATCATGTATAAAAATTTTGTTCAATAAATTGATATTAGTTGATCAGGAGTCGATACCTATCAATTCTTAGGGTCTATTTAGTTCGGTTCTCCTAATTGTTTTGACATCTTATTGTTATTGTTTTTAGACAGAATGAATATAAATGAAAAACGAACATTTTGACTCATAAACTAATTATATAAATCAAATATATATCATATATAGATATTAATCAGATACAGATAAAATATAGATGAAAATTAAACAATTCAAACAAACTATTAATTGAATTTTAAGGAAGTTGACAAAATGGCTTAAACAAAAAAGAAAAATTCAAAAGGTTGATAATTCTGGTTTTTCTTTTTCTTTTTCTTTTTTTTTTTATGAAAGGGATTGGTTGCTTAAATAGAAAAATGATGTGATCATGAGGATACTATTTGTAACTTTCTCTAAATTATTTTAACAAGGCCTTTTGATTGGAAAAATAGACAAATATTGTAGTATTAGTGATCATGGCTAGCATGAAATAATATTATTAAATATTAATAAATATAACTAAGAGACTTTTTTCTAACTATTTTGAAATTTGGAGATCAAAATCTTAGGATCCCAAAACTCCATACACTGAAGATTTACTCACTCAAGAAGTGCTCTCAATCTTAGACATTGTCACAGTTTCAAACCAAATCGAACCATAACACCGGTTTTGGATCTTCAAATTGAGGAACCGGAACTGTCTCCCATGGTTTCGATCTGGTTCCATGGAACCACCGGTTCTCGGTTTCAATTTTAAAATCAAGGAACCGCCTTTATAAAAAAATAATTTTTAATTTTTAATAAAATAAAATCTTAAGTCAGAATAATTTTTGTATATAAAAGTATTAAATTATTTAATGAAAATTTTTAAAAATTTATTTAGAATGCACATTTATATGTAAACAAACACATTCAATATCAATTATAGTTAGTACTATGATATTGTAAAATACTCTAGAAGATAAAAAGAAAATCACAATGTAAAAAATAGTTTTACATTATTAAGAAAATGAATTTTGCTTTTAGGAAAAGTTTATTTAAACTAATTATGTATGATTTTAAAGTATGTTTATTTGTATTGTTGATAATAACATATTAAATATGGTGAATAAGTAATAAAATTTACTATTTATATGAAATAATTAAAATATTAATAATTATATAGTTAATATTAATTTTTTATTTTTTTCAATGGAAATGGGTGGAGCCGATAGACCAAAGAACCGCCTAGGAACCGTGAAACCGATGGTTCCATAGCCAATTCTGGAACCGGCCAACCGGTCCGATTCCGGTTCTGGAACCGTTGTCGGTTCCAGTTCGGTTTCCGGTTCGAATCTATGTAAATTTTTTTTACAATTACTATACATGTTTTCTATTTTGGTGCATTTCCCTTTGCTCTTTGTTCTATTTAATGATTTTAGACCTACCTTTTTGGCAAGTGTTGTTCGACTCACTTCGGCTGTTCCCCTTTTATTTGTATGCTAGAAGACATAGGCATGCCTTTCCCTGGTAATTAGCATATGCTTTTATGATGCAGTAGAATCGCAAATTAATGTTACAATTAATAGCATTATTATTATATGTCAATTTCAACCCAGTTTGGTACAGCTTTTATGTTATTTCCTATGGGTATTTTCGCCCCATTTGTTTTAATGAAGATGCTTTTTTTAATTTATTTTTATATTTATTTAAGAAAAAATGGGATAATTAATGATAATATTTTTGCTTGTTTTAGAAAATATACATCCATGCTTAACTTATTTTTTGAAAACAATTTACCGAATATAAAAATGTAGGTCATTTTTTCATCGATTTACGGGCTCACCTACCAATCATTTACTATCCACAAACATTTATTATTAATTTTTTTAAATATCTTTCCTTTAGATAGATTTATTCATTATAATATATGTACTTTTTATTTTTATACTTAAAATATATAAGTTACCTTAAAGTTATACCAACCATGAAAACTATTTTCATAAAATTTGACAAACTTTTAAAATTATGCCATTTAAAAAAAAAAAACTTTGTCAGAACCTATATTTCCATTAGCAAATAATTTTCCTCAAAACAAAAACTCTTCAATCACTTTCATTTTATGGGAAAGAACCACCTTTTCTATATAATATATATATATATATTTTAATTTTCAATTATTGTAATGATAACTAAAATAAAAATAAATGACACCAAAAATTTAAATGGTTCATCCTCAAATTTGGACTATATTTACGGAACCAATTCCGAAAATTTCTTCTTTATATAAATAGTAAACTTACAAAAGAGATACTTCTCTAGAAATATATTCTAGAGACATAATACCAATAATTAAAATAACCTAAAATAATAACATACAAATGTTTATCAAATACTCCATAATAATGTCATTATATTGTCACTCCCTGAAATTATCTCCTTCTTTTAAACAATTTTTCATCGAAGCAATGCTTTGGTTAATTCTCCCCAAGAACACACTTTTTTTACCATGGAGATAATGCCTGCTTATAAGCTAATTTTTCTGGCCACAAAGTCAAAGAAAAGGACAGCTAATGCTAGCTGTAAATGATACAGACTTTCATAAGAATTCTAAAGAATTATCTGGCCTGGCTTCTTCGGCGATTACGTTGGCTAGCTTGCAACCTCTTGAGAATGCTTTGTCAATTCTCGTGGCTATGGCAGCTACTTGACGTAACCATTTTAGCTACATCATTTTTCATTTTCTTTTTAACTAATAATGTGGATCCCATCCAGGAGGGATCCACCAACAGCACTAACACAAAAAATGATTCATGTTATAGCATAATTAATCTTGAAAAATGATATATGACTCTATAGTAAGGATAACGAGATCAGTTGAATGGTTAAAATCTATTTTAATCGTGATCGAAATTTTTATTTTTTTAATATCTTTTTATAGTTAATTTAATTATAATATTAGTGTTATATAGTCTATAATGGAATCCTAGAACTTTTTTTAATCATGATATGCTTGAATGGAGACATAACATTTACCAGTCCGGTTGTAAAATGAATTGATTGTTCTAAAACTTTGAAACATAATTTCATAAAATTTTCCACGAATAATGATCCGAACCCACTCCAACCATGTGTGTTTTTTTTTTTTTTTTTTTTTTTCCCGGAATACAGATATTACATTTTCAAATAATAATCTTATTTTGCATTATACAATTAAAGAAAAAGGAGAATGAATTACTTATAAAAGGGCACAACCAATTTTTTAATTAAGTTGGTACCTTCAAATTATTTATTTTGTCACTGATTAGACTTTTCAAGCTCGTTTAGACAATTTATATTAATTCCGAATGTTCAATCCGCTTGTTTAATAAAGTATGGACTATCATGCCGTCCAAGATAATCATTTTATCAAAGATATTCCATTTTAAATACATGATCTTCTAATAATTACAACAACTACTTATATTAACTTGAGATGTGATTTCTATTACTTATATGTACCTTAAATAGAATATTTTTATTAAAATAATCATTTGGAAAACACAGTAGTAATAATAATAATTTAAAAAGAAAAACAACTAACTAGATGGTTTTAGACAAAATTAACACGCACAACTAGTATTGTTATTGCCACCTTGAAAAGTTTAAGTAGATAATGAAATTAGTAATTTTAAATTTAGGTTAATTAATTCCAAAATAATCAAAATTTACATGCTAAATGCGATATTATCCTTTCAAAATTAAAATAATTCACATGGACAAAATTTTAGTTCATGTGATATAAAATGACTAAACAATATTTAATGTGGCATAAATCACTATAAAATGATTATCTACAATATCTAATGGTAAATGTGTAACAACACTAACCTGAACTTGATATAAAATGCAACCCAATCCCTTGAAAAATGATATGAAACATCTACTTCAGTTTTTTCCTTTTTCCCATGTCTAGGGTATCTTGAAAACTTAATTGTTTAAATAAGATTTATTTAAAATTAACCATTAACTTAAGGTACTAAAATCAGATCTTTTTAACAAGATATAAATACCAGCAATCATCGCATTTTATTAATGCAGTTTGAACTTGTCTATGAGTGGCTTAAAAAAAAAAAAAAATTTGTGCATGACATTGTCACATTTCATTCATGCAATTTGCGTATGAGGGTGGAACAAAATGAAGATGTGAAGTGTGACCAAAAGTTTTTGGGGACGGAGACAAGGAAAGCAGGAAATCAAATCAAAGAAAATTAAAATAGGACCTACCATGTAAATTCATATTAGAGAAAAAAAGGGAAGCAAGAAATCACATCAGGAAAAATGGAACTGTTTTCCTTTCTTATTTTTTTTTTTTTTTTTGTGCTTTGGACAAACTAAGGGTTAATTTAGATGGTCTGTTTTTTATTTGTATCTATATCTGTATTGAAACAATATATAATTTGCATTTATATTTTATTTACATTTGATTTATTTGATATTTTCATAAAAACTGCTAACTTTTTTTTATCTGTTTCTATTTCTTGATAAACAATTTGTTAAAAAAAAGTTTGAAAAAAGTGTCTGTATCTATCGAAAAAAACTAGCCAAACAGATCCTAAAATCACAACCATGAAGTGTGATGTATGTGCCTGCTTGCAAAATACATTTTTCCAAGGTATACAAATATAAAATCAAAATTTATTCATGGGATTTATTTGTATCTTATAAAAATGCAACAACAAACACTTTTTCTAATGATTTATGTTTTGATTTTTTTTAAAGCTACTATAGACATTGCATGCCTAACTATTACATATATTTTAAAATTAATACATATCAATAGAGTACTTTCAAAAAAATTGATTACCTAATATGAAAACAATTTTAAAAATTTTATACAAACAGAAAGGTTACCCTAAGCCCTTAATCCCAATACCCATATTTAGATAGAAAATTTTACGAGGTAACAATTCTACCAGTTTTATATGATTTTACCACTTCTATAAGTTTCGATCCTAGATAAAATGGTAAGTTTAATAATAAGGAAGCTAAACATTCATGGTGCAAATGGGTTAGTTACACCAAAAATAAATGCAGATCGTCTATAGCTCTTGGGCCAAACTAACAGCTAGTAAGTAAAGAATTTTAAAAAAAGAAAAGGTATAAAATTATTACTCACTGTTGTTATGGTTAGAATATATACTGATTACATGAGCACAGAAATAGAGACTAATAAATGCAAATAAATGATGTAATTACAGATAATTCAAATAAGAAACTAATAAATGTAAATGAATGACATAATTACAAATGTGAAATCCCTTGATTTTCTCCTTTGACATTTTCAACTTGGTTGCATATCCTTATCATGCCCGCACAAGATGGACGGTTATGGAGCAAGTCCAATCTTGGCCCTAAGAAAGTTAAATTGAGGAGGAGCAAGAGGTTTGGTAAGAGCATCAGCGAGTTAATCAGCTACAAAGATGTGTGACACTGGTAGTGCACCATTTTGAACTTGTTCTCAGATAAAGTGATAGCCAAGAGCAATATGTTTCATGCGTGAATGAAAGATTTGCACCAACATTATTGCAATAAATAACTGGTTGTTAGGGATTGCGACTCAGATAAACTATGTATACACTAGTAAAGGTGAAATCATCTTTGTTACCTGCCCAATCAGCATATGAAAAGGCATGAAGTGCTAGTAGGGAGGTCTGATGAAGTATGATACCGTGATCTAAGATGCCATAAAGATACATCAATGGCCGCTTGACGGTATTCCAATCATCATAAGTCGGTTAATGCATAAACTATGAGAGTTTGTTCACTTATAAGGAACATGTGGTCGGATAAGGGAGGGATATTGCAGACTTCCAATAACTTTTTAATGTTCTGTCAAATCAGATAGAGGAGTCACTGATTGTAAAATGAGAATTGGGCCAGTTGCTAGTGGTGTGGAAGCAGGCTTGGCTTCAATCATGTGAATTCTGTTAAATAGGTCAACAATGTACTTGAGTTGACTTGGGAAAAGACTATTGTTGTGAGATGTGACTTCTACTCCAAGGAAGTATGTTAGAAGGCTAAGGTCCTCAAGAGAGAAGCGTTGAGAAATTTGTTGAATGAAGGTTTGTATTGCTTCGTCATTATTTCCAATAATAATGATATTGTCGACGTGGAGTAGAAGATAAAGGATAGTGCAACATTTGTCGAAGATGAATAAGGAGGCGTCAGCAATGGAATTTGAGAAGCTACATTGGAGAAGAAATTGGCGTAACTCATGATACCAAACACGGGGAGCTTGTTTGAGGCCATAGATAGCCTTACATAGCTTGTAAACATGATGAGGATGGTTGCGATCAATAAAACAAAGAGGTTGAGACATAAACACATCCTCAGTGAGAGTGCCCTGAAGGAAGGCATTGTTGACATTAAGTTGTCCAAGTGACTAACCATAGCTAATTGCAAAGCTAAGAACAAGATGAACAATGGAGGGTGTGATGACTGGACTAAAGGTTTTAGTGTAGTCAACTCCAAGGTATTGGTAGAAGCCTTTAGCAACCAATCAAACTTTGTACTTGTCAATAATGCCATTAAGTAAATATTTAGTGCGAAAGATCCACTTATAACCAACCAAGTTTTGAGTAGGATGAGATAGCATTAGTTCCCATGTCCCATTACGGAGTAAAGCATCAAACTCTTCAAACATAGCTTGTCGCTACTTAGGATCCTTAGGGGCTTGGGTAACGGTGGTGGGGTCAAAGACAGGTTGGTAGAGTTAAGCAGTAAAGTTAAGTTTTTGAATGAGTTTATAGATGTGTTTGGAATGAGTGACTATGACAAGAGGTGTGGTTGAGAGATCAGGTGGTTGGTTAAGATCAGTTTGAGTAGGTGAGGTTGGTTAGTCACTAACACTGTCATGCTTAATTTCAGTGGAGTGGCCATCAGGCTCTTGTCTAGGGGTGACATGGGTGACATTATTTGGAGTGGATTGGGAGCAATAGATGTAGGTAGATTTGGTGGAGAGGTAGTGTCGGTAGTCAAGGATAGTGTGGTCAAGATTGGTAAAATCATAGAGCACAACTTAGTGATGGTGGATGGAGCAGTACGTGGAAGAGAGGTGTGAGACGTGGCAAAGGGAAAAATGGACACAACAAAGCGAACATGACAAGAAGTGTATAGATGCGTTGTAGATGGTCAAGACATAGATAGACACTTTGTGTAGGAGAATGTCCAACAAAGATGCAAGGAGAGGAACATGACTCGAGTTGGTGGGATGTGTATGGGCGAAGCCAAAGATAGTAAAGACATCAAAGCTTTGAAGGTTGGAGTAGTTGAGGAATGTGCTAAAGAGTTTGAGATATAGAGAGAGATGGTTTAAAGTTGGTGTAGGCAGACGATTGATGAGGTAGAATGCTGTAGAAAAGGCAAAAGGCCAATATGATAGAGGCATGGATGCATCGGTAAAGAGAGAAAATCTCATTTCTATAATGTAACGGTGATGGCATTTAAAATATCCATTGTGTTCAACAGCGTGAGGTGGAGAGGCAAGATGTGGGATATTGGGAGTCCAAAGCCATTGCCGATCATAATTTCATCAGTGCCATCATAAAGATTATGGAAAGTGGGATTGCTTAGGTCGATTGTGACATGATGTGATGCTCCACTATCAAGTAGGCATGTGGTGTTGGTGGGAAGGGTGGTTGCATCATTTGCTTGAGCTTGCTATGGAGACGATGGTTGAGATTGTGATGGATTGCCAGGACAACGAGGAGGTTGCACATGTGGAAATTGTTGTCTAAAAAGGGGACAACGGGAGATTATATGACCTTCAATATTGTACCACTGTCAGCAACCAAGAAATGGTCGAGTAGGAAGATGAGTGTCTCGAGTGTTTGTGGGAATACCTTTTTTGGTATTCTCGTTAACCATTAGAATTAGAGGAATGAGAGGCTTGAAGATTGAAGAATGTGGCCTAAAAAAAAAATTAAGGAGCAAATACCATAAAGAATTTTAAGAAAAGAGAAATTGTAGAATTATTACTCACTATTCTCATTGCTATGGTTATAAACAAATAAATGCAAATAAATGACATCATTACAAATAATTTAATTAGGAAACTAATAAATGCAAATGAATGACATACTTACAAATGTCGAAATCCCTTGATTTTCTTTTTGATTTTTTCAACTTGGTTGTGTATCCTTATCAATATGAACTATGAAGTAAGGCAATCTGTATATTGTTAGGACATGATACCGTACACAATTAGAAGTTTTCCTTTTTTTTTTGGCCATCCATGAAAAGAAGTTTATATAAGTAATTTACATGTGGTTATTGATATCCTCATGCCAAAAGGAACCGAAAGCCATAGGAGAATACTACTGACACAATGGTTGCTTTTGCAACCAAAACCATGACGGGAAAAAGAAGGGGTGGAGCTTAGTGTATGTATTATTTACGCACCATATAAATCAAATACATATAATATGCAGATAAAAAACAAACAATTCAAACAAGATCCTAATAGATAAGTAGTAAAAATATATAAAGCTTCTTTGAAGTCCATGGAGAAATTTTGAGATTTACCCAAAAAATAAAGGATGGCTATTTTTTCTTATAAAGGAGTTAATTTCATGTTTTGAATCGATAACAAGTTTATGAAATAGCTGTCATTCTAATCAAATGCAAAAGTATATTTCTAAAAAGGAAATAAATAATATTGTACTCTTATAAAATTAACTAAACACACTATTAGAGATTGTTAATAGCTGCATGATTATTTCATCTGTGATTAGTTTTCCTTTGGCATGAGGGTGACCAATTTACCTTGAAGGATTGAATAGATGTATTTTTTTTTTCAATTAAGCTGTTAACTGACGTATTGGAAAGAAAAAAAAAAACGTTTATTTTCTTTAGATTTTATCTCTTTTATTATATCATTTATATATGTTTTGTTCTATGGATTGATATTAGCCTATCAGGAGTTGATACCTATCAATTCTTAGGGTTTATTTAGTCCATGTTATCTTAGTTATCTTGACATTTTATTTTTATCGTTTTCAAATAAATTATTTGTTAAAAAACAATTACATGTGAAAATTGGACATTTTTGCTCATAAATTGATGAAACAAACTAGATATAGATCAAATATAGATATTGATCAGATATAGATAAGATATAGATGAAAATCAAACAATTCGAACATACAATTAATTGAATTTTAAGGAAGTTGACAAAAGGGCTTCAACAAAAAAGAAAAATTCAAAAGGTTGATAATTCTAATTTTTTTTTTTTTTTTTCAATAAAAAAAGTTTGGTAGCTTAAATAGAAAGATGATGTAATAATGAGGAGACTATTTGTAACTTTCTCTCAATTACTTTAACAAGGCTTTTTGATTGGAAAATAGACAAATATTGAAGCAGTAATGATCCTCGCTAGCATGAAATAATATTGATAAATATAGCTAAGAAACTTTTTTTCTAACTATTTTGAAATTTGAAGGTCAAAATCTTAGGATTAAAAACTTCGAGCACCAAATTATTACTCACTCAAGAAGTGCTCTCACACTATACACTTTACACTGTAAAATGTCTTGATAAATAATTTTTTATAATATTTAATTCAATGAATATCACAATAAATAGATATAAATAAAAGTTAAATAAATCAAAAAGCAAAGCAGTAAAAGACCAAGAATTAAAAAAAAATTGTTTAGAAAAAATTATTTTCAATTGGTTATTTAATGATTTAAACCTATCTGTATCTCTTACTGCTGAAAAGTAATTATAAGAGAATAGTAACAAATGTGAATGGCTATTTTTGTGCTTCTCTCTTTGTTATATTTAATGATTTTAGACCTACCTTTTTGGCAAATAGTAGTTCGGTTGTTCCCCTTATATTTGTATGCTAGAAGACAGAGGCACGCCTTTCCAATTAATTGATAGCATTATTATCATATTTCAATTTCAACCCAGTTTGGTCCAGCTTTTATGTTATTATCTACGGGTATTTTGTCTTATTTTAATGAAGATGTTTTTGAGGAAAATTATTTTTTATTTTTTATATTTAAAAAAAAAACGAGATAATTAATGAAAAATATTTTCCTTTCTTTTAGAAAATATAGACTCATCCATACTTATTTCTTGAAAAACAAACCACTGAAAAAATTACTCATCTACCAATCACTTACTATTCAAAATATTTATTATTAACTTTTTAAATATTTTTCTTTTAAATAAATTTACTTCCTAATATAATATATGTACTTTTATTTTTTATATTTTAAATATATAAGTCATCTTAAAGTTATACAAATATATGAAAATTATTTTTATAAATTACCAAATATTAAAAATATACTACTTTTTAAGAAAACTTTGTGAAAGGACCAATGTTTTTTATTAACAAATAATTTTTCTTAAAACAAAAACACCTCAATCACTTTTATTTTTTTTGGGGGAAAAAAAACCACTTTTTCTTATATCTTTTTTCAAAATTTTCAATTATGCAAAGAGAAAGAAAAAACAACGAAGGAAAAAGACAAAAAGGCCAGTTTGACATGCACTAACACCAAAAATGATTCATAGAGATATAATTCATGGTATGGCATAATTAATCTTGGAAAATGATTCTTTATTACATGATGGTTGTAATAGGATTGGTTTCATCACATTATTGAATGATTAAAATCTATTTTAAATATGATAAAAATCTTATATTTTTTATAATTAATTTAATTATAACATTAGTATCATATGTCTTGTGGTTATAGAACACTAAAACTTTCCTTAATCATGATATTAATCATGATATGCTGTGAATGGATTACATGCCACTTATCAGTACGGTTGTAAAATGAATTGATTGTTCTAGAACTTTGAAACGTAATTTCATAAAATTTTCCACGAATAAATAATCCGAAACCACTCCAACCATGCGTTTTTTGTCAGAATAAAGATATTACATTTTCAAATAATAATCTTATTTTATGTCATGCAATTAAAGAATAACAAAAATAAATTACATATAAAAAAGGGCATCCAATTTTTTAATTGAGTATTGTACCTTCAAATCATTTATTTTGTCACTAATTAGACTTTTCAAGGTCGTTTAGACAATTTACATTAATTCCGAATTTTCAATCTGCTTGCCTAACAAAGTATGGACTATCATGGTGTCCAAGATAATCATTTTATCAAAGATATTCCATTTTAAATACATGGTAATCTAATAATTACAACAACTACTTATATTAACTTGATTCTATTACTTATATGTACCTTAAATAGATTATTTTTATTTTATTAAAATAATCATTTAGAAAACATGGTAGTCATAATAATAACAATTTAAAAAGAACAAACAACTGACCTGACGGTTTTAGACAGAATTAACACAGCTAGTATTGTTATTGTCACCTTGAGAGGTTTAAGTAGATAATGAAATTACTAATTTTAAATTTAGGACAATTAATTCAAAAAATCAAAATTTATATGCTAAATGCGATATTATCCTTTAAAAATTGAAAATAATTCACATGGAAAAAATTTTAGTAGATGTGATATAAAATGACTAAACAACATTTAATGTGGCATAAATCATTATAAAATGATTATCTACAATATCTAACGGTAAATATGTTGTTATACTAACCTGAACTTGATATAAAATGCAGCCCAATCCCTTCAAAAAAAAAAAAAAAACAAAAAGACACATCCTAATCAGAAAAGTGATATGCATATATTAAAACTTGAATTGTACTTAAAATGATATGAAACATCTACTCCAATTTTTTTTTTCCTTTCCCTGTTTAGTGTATTTTGAAAAACTTAATTGTTTAAATAAAATTTAATTAAATTAAACCATTAAATCAAGGTGTCAGAATCACATCTTTTAAACAGGATATAAATACCAGCAATTATCATATTTTATTAATGCAATTTGAATTTGTGTATGACTATGGAAAAAAAAAAATTTGTGTTTGAGACATGCGACTTGCTTGTACAGGTGGACTAAAAATGAAGATGAAAAGTGTGATAAAAAGTTTCTGGGCACGGAGATAAGGAAAGTAGCAAATCAAATCAAATAAAAGTGAAATAGGACCCACCATGTAAATTCATATTAGGGAAAAATAGGAAAGCAGGAAATCACATCAGATGAAAATGGGGCTGCTTTGCTTGTGTTTTACTTTTTTATTTTTTTATTTTCGCTTCGGATGGACTAAAATCGCAACCGTGAAGTGGGATAAATAGGTCCCACTTGCAAAATACAATTTTGCCATGATATTTAAATATAAAATAAAAATTTATTTATGAAATTTATTTGTATCTTATAAAAACGGAATAACAAATATTTTTCTAATAATTTATGTTTTGGTATTTTTTTAAGCTACTATAGACATTATACGTCTAACTACTTCATATATTTTAAAATTGATACATGTCAATAGAATACTAAAAAAAAAAATTAATTATCAAATTTTATACAAATACAAAGATAACCCCAAACCCTTAATCCCAATATCCATCTAAAGATGGACAATTTTACGAGTTAACAATTCTATCAATTTTATATGATTTTACCCTTTCTATGAGTTTTTTAATCCTAGATAAAATGGTAAGTTTAATAATAAGGAAGTTAAACATTCATGACGCAAATGGGTTAGTTTACACAAAAATAAATGCAGAGCCTCTATAGTTCTCGGGCAAGCTAACAGCCAGTATGAACTATGAAGTAGAAGGCACTCTATATTTTCAGGACATGATGCCATACACAATTAGATGAGTCATGAATGCATTTTGGACAAGTTCCACAATGAAAACAAACATGAACGGAAGTTCATAGGAGTAACTAACATGTGGTTATTGACATCCTCATGCCAAAAGGAACTGAAAGCCATCTGAGAATACTATTGACACAATGGCTGCTTTTGCAACCAAAACCATGACAGGAAAAAGAAGGGGTGGAGCTTAGTGCATGCATTATTTACACACCAGACAGTCAGACACCTCATAATCCACAACGGATACTTAGATGAGGGATGCATCCACCAATAGAGACGTCCATAGCCAAAATGTAACGCATTTATTGTTATATACAATGCTATATGCGTCTGTGGTGACAAGCACCATGGCAATGATTTTGTGCTTCTCAGGGGTAATAAAGAGAGTTTATCTACAATGGGCACAGGGACAATCATTTCATGGGTGTAACAAGACCATGGCCAGGAGTAGCTATATATGTACAATGTAGCCTCGAATTTCCACAGCCATGGAAACTTGATCTATTGTCGCCATCCCAATCATACCCCCATAGGAAAAAGGCCCTTCCCTTTTTCGAGCCAATTGAGGGCCAGGAGGAATGGACTGTTTGTGATTTGTCCCTCGTTGGAGGTGTTATAGAAATGTCTGCAATCTTGCAACTCTCGTTCTCTTCACCTTAAAACACTGTAGAACCAAATAAAATTGCTATAAATCCTGTGTGTGTATTTGTATCTCTGACTCTGACTGATGTTTGGAGGAGAATGCTACACAAGAAAATGGATTATCTGAAGGGTTCAACTGGTGCAGTCTCTTCAAGAAAGACGGCCGTCTCTAAACAATCTGCAGCCTCACTTAGTGATGAAGCAGTGCCCAGGTCATGGTAGAGAAGTCCAAGATTGTACCATGCAGAAGGATTCATTGGATCATGCTTCAGGGCTTCCATTATTAAACTCCTTATGACAGCGTTTGAATGTTGTCCCTGGTGTCTGATAAGTTCAGCAACTGACACCAAGCTTGGTACATGCATGGGATCAATGGCCAGCGCACTCATGAAGGCATTTAAAGCTTCTTTCTGCAGGCCTCTTGATTTGTTCAAGACACCTGTGAAATTACAATGCTTTGAGCTCATATTCATTTTCTTCAGGGAGATTTGAAAAGGAAAGAAGAAATCAAAAAAGAAGATACTGGAAGTCAGGCAAAAACCAACTAAATGCATAAAAAAAGAGAAGAGAGCAAAGAGGAACAATCATGCCTTATCTGCATGGATATCATGTACATACATCCTTCAATAAGTTCGTATATGTCTGTGTGTATGTGAACTCACATGTGCATGTAGTATCTGAGAAATTGTGTGGTCATGAATGGTAAGAATAATATTAAGGAATTTCCTGATTCAGTGGACACATGCTTGTATAACTAGAACAAAACAGTTTGAGAAAACATGCTTTTTAACCATTTACCTGAAAACCATGATTGCAGTAACAGAAATTTCTACCTCTCTGGAGAATACTTGCTTTCTTATTTAAGCAGAGAAAAAATGCGTATTTGTGATAGATGCAGAAATTCCAATGTCTTCAGCAGATACAATGTACAGCAATGCATACCCCCTAAATACGGTAACTAATGTCTATTCCATGATAGGAAGCAATTCTTTATGTAATCATGCTCTTTGTTCAAAGTACCCTATGAGCATTTTAAGCCTTAAACAAGGACATTCTTGTTCATCAAGTGAAAATATGGACTCAAGACCAGCTGCACATCCAGATTTCAAACAAGGGAAATACCAACTAAAAAATTGTGAATGGTTTAAAAGATCCCCTTTTGCCACCACAGACATATACTTGTTTTATTTGAACACTGTTGGAGAACAGTTCATTCTTGAAGTACCAATATATTTTTCCTGGGTGACATAGCTCCTCTCAGAAATACAGTTTCACCTTTATTGGAACAAGCATATTGCTCTTTCCTTTACATGATACTCCAATCTAATCTCCTTTTGTAGCTACATTCTTATTATCCAACATGGTGTTAGAAATTATTGAGTTGTAAGCTTACTCACAGAGCTTTTTGGAAGGTGTTTATGATATACGCTCTCTTTTTAAAATAGTTAAAAAAGTTAAGTGTTGTCTTATTTAAAATTTATATAAATTTAGAAGTAGTTAAAATCAATCCTCTTCCAAAACCAGAATATAATAGATATTTGTTGATTTCCGCATCATTCTATCCAGAAAAATTCCATGGAGGATTCCAACAGAGGCATCAATGTTTAATGCATGCTCTGTGTTATTGTTAATAGGCAGCAAGGAGTAAGGGCCACCTTGCACATCCTCCAGAATCCAAACCTGCTATTTGTGATCACATCTTCAAAAGTTGTTCTCAGTTAGTTCATCATTGCATGCATTTAAAACCCTCTTCCCTTTATAGACAACAGAATTCATGAAGTCAAAATGAATTTGCCTCCAAGGGGGGCTTAAAGCCTGGAAATTGAAATGAGGTAAAACTTTCCATTGTTCGCTCAATTTTGTCAAGCTTATCTTCAACATTTTAGTTCAAAACAGGCCAATGAAGGTTCATTGTTTTCACTATGATAAGAATCTTACTGGGTATTGTTTTCAAGTCACTTCAATCATAAAAGCATCCTTGCATTGAACACCACAAGCTCCAGCCTTCTCTTCAAATAATATTAGGGATAAACCTTCTCTTCAAATAATATTAGGGATTAAATTGTTTAATTATGAAATCACATAGGATGCAGAGGTTTAGACCATTTTGCATATGAATTTTGAAAGATTTTTCATTTGTTTAGGGTCCTTACTAAAAATAATTACTTAAATAAAATTTAGTTAAATTTGATTATCAAATTACTGTTGCAAGAAATTCGGGTGTAAGGTAAGATTTCAATCATCAGCAAAACTTGCATGTTACTATTGCAATTTCAGTTGACCAAATTCACAGCTATAAACTACGAATTACACTCAGTAAATAAAATCACATTCGTGAATTGCGATATGGCAATAGTAATGTTTTTTGTATTGCATTTGACAACTGTAAGTTCCGTAAGGAATCTTGAAATCACGTGTTGTACATGTGATTTTGCAATGGATTTTGATAATTTGTTTTACATAATATACATTTTCATAATTTTTTTTTTTCCCCTAGGAAGGTTTGACAGATATCCAATCCAAACTTCAAGTGTGACCTCTGACTAAGCACAATGCCACCTGTGATATTAATAACAAGGATAAAATTTACTTGAAATTGTCCCAATATGCAGGTGCAAGGACACAGATAGTGCATATGGATATTCTCTTTTAAAACATTCTTTGTTGGGTTTCTTTTACCTTTCTTTTTGAAATTTATTCTTCCTAGACTTTGATGAACCCCTATATGTGAACCACTAGGGAACAAGCTATATGTCCTGTTATTGGTTTACGAACATAATCAGCCTTTTGGCTAATAAGAATACACACACAATCTAATGAGACAATGAATGTATCTTAGGAGAAAACTCAATAACAATATCATGTCAAATGTATGGAGCATTAATAAGGCACCTGTGGCATGATATCTTGATGCTGATTGTGGAACAATCGCCTCCCATCTGGATAGACAAATCTCAGCATCATGCCACCTCGAAAGGCTTATGTAGAGATGAGTGAGATCATTCCATGTTAATGATTCCAATCTTTTGGAGGAGTCCAGCTTTCCCTGCAATATTATAACCATAAGTGAAAATCAATATATGTGTATCTACACATAAACCTCCCACAAGAAAAATGAGTATCAAGCAACGACCAGTAAAGATCTAAAGCATGGTAGTGTTCGGAAAAAAGTTTTAACTGTGACTTTTTCCACTTCTAGTATCCTATATAAGACCTTCATTTAATGTTATTAACCACTCATCAGTCCACGCACGTGAATTCCAACAAATCTGCTATCTTCATTTGGTTCTCAGTCTCTCACAAATGGAAAATGATTTCAGTATTGTTTTGAAAAGGATAATAAGTCAAGCAATACGAAGAGTACTATTCAGTCCAAACATATGAATGCCAATAAACTGCTATCTTCTTTTTGGTTCCCAGTCTCTCACACAATGAAAAGATGGTTTTGGCATCGTTTTTAAAAAGGATAACAAGTCGAGCAATAGGAAGAGTACTCCAGACTATATTCCCTTTTTGTTCCTTCTTCAATTACAATTAAGTAAAATCATTGAAACTATCATTACAAATAGCATCTACCTCAGTCTTAAAATAACTTTAGTAAGTAGAACAAAGGCCAATTTTCAGCCAGAGAGGGAGATGGTATAAGTCAAGTTGGAAGAAAACTCTTACAGATATATGACTTGCGGGCAAAAGAATAATCAGCATAACATACCTTACCGAGTTTCTTTGTACTGAGATTTTTATTCGGATTTGAAGAATTGCCAGAAGCTCTATGTATGTCTTAATGGCACTTTGTAAAAGACCTTGTGCAACTTGAAGCTTGGCTTTAGTCCTTAACAACTCTCCCTGTTCATACCTCCCCACTTGGTCTAAAGCAACATTTACAACACTGGCAGCATCCAAAAGAAGTTTCTTCGATGAAAATACCCGTGCCAACAATAACCATGCCCGAAGATTAGAACCAGCCTCTAGTTTAAGCAAGTACTTCGCATAAAACAGAGCATCATCTAACTTCCTCTGCTCAGCAGTTTCCAGGCAGAGATGGTAAATGACATTGGCATCCGTAAATCTTGTAAGTCTTCTGCAGTTTTCAGGGCCTTCAATGCCTCAGATTGCCTACTCAATCTGTCAGAACTAGAAATAGCGGATCTTGAGTATGCAGAAAGTAGGACACCCAGCAGACAATAGGCAGTACTTTTTTGGTGGCTACAGCTGTCCTTTAATCTTTCAATGGCTCTATGAGCATATCCTATTCCTTCATAGGCAAGGATGTCATTTTCTGCACAAATTTTTACTGCAAGTAACATAGCTGATGCAGAGACAGAATTTTTTCTACTATGAAGTAATTTCCTCAAGAGATCCAAACTAACCAGATTCTGAGATGCTCCATAATAGCAGAGAGCCAGAGTATGGTGCGTTTCTTTCTCATCAATAATGCTAGGGTCCAGTTCTTCTACTTGGTTAGCTAGAGCACCCAAGCCTCCTGAGATGGATAGAGCAAAAGAAAGATGATCCATGATAGACGGATCCCACTGAATTCTCTTTTGAGACATTTTCCTCAGCACTATTATCAGCAACAGTATAGCCTCTTCTATATTATTCTTGGGAACAAACGATCCTTCGAATTGGAGCTGAAGACTGGGAGGGCTAGCCTCATCTCCGCTATACAGAAGGAAAATGGCAAATTCTTTCTGAATTCTAGCAGTATTTTCTGGGCTGAGGTTCCAGTGATATAGGAGGGCCCGGCGATACGACATGATTATTTCATGAGGAGATTCAGCAAGTTTCCATAGCTCGGGAAGTAATTCAACAGCCTTACTGACTGTCTCCTGCAATTTACAATCAGCACCAAAGTTTTCAGGCAAGCCTTCTGGAAGTGAAGACTCAAGTATGTCCAGAATAACTTGGCAACATTGAGCAGCTTCTGCAAGTATGATTGAAAGATGCATCAGCCTAGGGATGAATGCATGCAGCAACATTTCTAACATCACAAATCTAACTCCTCCATGAAAGTTTGTGGTGTGTAATTCCTCCATGCATTAGGCAAGTGATTTTGATTTGAAACACGTGAGAAGTGGAGTTATTGATAGGCAAGCATTACTATTATTAATCACAAAATTGCATAGGCATTTATTTTGATTTGAGATGCTGCATCAAGAACTATTGATTATATTCTGAAATTAGCATGAACACTACCTGAAAACCTTCCAAGAGCCTCTAATGATTTTGCTTTGAGAAACATTGCATCCAAGATAAAACTGGCAGTCTTAATAGACATTGCAGGTGCTGGAATATGTTGGGAAGATTTCTTCTGGCGTTCTGCAGTTCTAGCAAGAGTGTATTTTATCTTGGGAGTTACTGAAGCAACATCAATTCCTTCAAACACATGCAAAGCAGCTTGTATATTTCCTCTCTGATATTCATATCTTCCAAATAATGCTCTAGCTTCCTGCGCATATATGAAGACACAAAATTACAACGGGACATCAGCAAGAATAGTACAATGGAAAACAATTACCAAATTTGAACAGAAGCGTGCTCAACCTACTTAAGATTTTTCACTTGTTGATCAATTTGTCTATAATTGTGTTTGAGAAACTTATAACTGAAAATAAAATAGTAAAAGACTGATGAAAAGCATACAAGAAAATAATTCTTTTGATTCCCACATACTAAAGGCAATCAAGTTTTAAAATTAATTTGATCAAGCTACTCTTCCACATATCCACGTGCAATTTTCATATGGTCAGATCAATGTGACAATCAATTTGAAAACCCTCGCCAATTTTAGCAGAATCACATTTCACCAGCATATTAAATCATCAACCTGCCATCAGTTTATACGTGTTGCATAGCAGTCCATGCCTACGACCATTTTAAAGTTTAAGAATGTAACAATAATCTAGTTAGCTCTTAATGTTAATATATCAACATAATAAGGTTGCATCGAGATTCAATCAAATCCTCTAAGCCATTTCAGTCATCCATTTTTGCATTAAAATTCAAAAGCAAACCAATGGATACATGGCAACATAGGATGTTCCAGGAAATCATATGAAAGAACAAATACAAACAAAATCGACCTCACTGTTTAAGCGACCAGCCTCACGAAGAGACGACTCAGCTTCTTCAATATCCCTAGCATCCAGTTTTCGCCGTGTCTCACTATCTTGGGAAGATGGCTTATGTTTTACAATTTCATTAGGTTCAGATGAAGGGACCATTTCCATAAGCGATGGTTTTAACTGATCTCCTGAGCAGAAACACCCCATTAACTTCCCCAGTTTCCCCCTGACTTCACCCGAGTCTCGCCTTTCGCTTGTCCCCATATTAACTAACCCAATTCAGAAAAATCAGTTATCCTAATCAAGACATCAAGAAACCAGAATTGTCAATACCAAACAATATAACAGGCCCCCAAAAAACTTGCATATACTAACACAAAACTGAAAAAAAGCTATCTTGACTGAATTATCACTAATAAATTGATCACGCAGATGAAACCTGCTATTCTATAGCCAGACAAGTAAAGGGTCTGCGTAAAGAAAAGATTTTGATGCAAATTCATGAATTTTAGTATCAAAATCCTAAAAGGGGCATGATAATTCAATTTCTACACACAGAATGATCAGAAAAACTTAAGATATCACAATCAGAGCATATCCATAACAATCGAAAAAATGAAAAAATAATATAAAATTCCATTGCTCAGAATCTAGTAGAACATTCAACTTATTCTAACCCACTTTTGAACATGCAACGACATATGATCATAATAATTGCTTTAAGCATCAACCCAGAAAATTTCAACAAAATAAAACAAACCCAACTTTTAAAGATTCGAAATTTAGCATCTGATAAAGTAAAAACAAACCACAAAATAAAAAAATAAAAAAAAAAGAAAGAAACAAAAACCCAGTATCAAAGTAGTGGTAGTAGCAGAGCAGTACCTCTCTTTTTTACTTTTTTCTCTTGGCCACGAAATATAATAAGCTAGAGGAATAGTAATCTAATTAAAAACACATCTTTTGTGTTTCAGTTATTTTGGAAAGCAATTAAAAAGAAATTAAATTCTAAAGATAAAAAATTTATGTTGGAGAAGGAATCAGGATTGCTTTCTTCTTTATGCTTTGTTTTCTTTCTTCTTCTTCTTCTTTTTTTTTTTTTTTTTAATTTATATCTCTTTTCGGTTAGTTTGTTGTCGAATCTTTGGAATTTAATACATGGGGTTTGGCAGACGCCGATACGTATATTAAATTCGATCATACAAACAGGTACTCCGCCCGACAACGTCATCATTGGGATACTAAATTTTATGAATCTGTCGATCTGTCATGCGAATGATCGGATTAAGACACTTATACAACCTTTTTTTTTTTATTTCTTTTAATGAGTATGGAGGGATGTTAAATATTGATATTTAAAAAAAAAAAAAAAAACATGTCGACGATAAGTATTGATAGTTTTACTCGGAGAAAAGAAAATATTTATGATTTTTCTTGGTAACCATTTCTTCATAGATATGGACTAATACAATAAAGAACTCCAAGCAGTATGCCAATTTCTAGAAGTTTATTCACTTCCCATCCATTAATGCCATAAATATCCCAACCAAGATCCATTTTGACAAATACACTCAATAATAACTTTCTAGTCATCAATTTATATTGTTATAGTTACAAACTCAAGCATTTGAATGACTATCCTGAATAATCCCATAGGGCTTTTAATGAGTGGATGAAAGGCTTGCCATGTCCAATGATATATGTACAAAAATTCTCGGATTCTAAGAATTAATGAGTGGGCCTTAACTAGTGAAATATTCAATCTAAAAGCCTAAGTTTAAGAATTTCATGGACTTTAGTATAATTGTATGAAAAACCTCAATTTGTTGATTGAGTAAAACCCATAATCTTGATATAAAATTCACGACCCTTAAATTTATACCATCCAAAAAAACCTTGATAAAGTGAAGAATATCATAAGAATGTTTTTATTGAAGAGCTCAAAGTTTTTAAAAACCAAAGAGAAGTCTTTCCAAGAAATAATTGACTAACAATCTATCTTTCAAATGCATTAAAAAAAAAAAGCCTATTTATAGGCTAAAATAGACAATGCACGATTTTGAAAACTAAACTGAAATGAAACTAGAATCGTCTTCCATAGTTGCAATCCGATTCCAAACCAACGATTCTTGGTTCTAGTTTATGAACCTCTTTTTTTTCAAGTAAAAATAAAAAAAATCAAATAAATGAATCTTAGTTTTAATAAAATGTATTTTAAATTTAAAATAATTATTGAGTCTAAAAGTGTTAAATTATTTAACCAAGTTTTAAAAATTTTGTTTAGAATACACATTTATTTATATACAAACACATTCAATATCAATTATAATTTATAATATGAGATTGTAAAATATTCTAGAGGTAAAAAGAAAATTACAATATAAAAAATAATCTCACATTATTAAGGAAATGAATTTTGCTTATAGGAGAAGTTTATGTAAACTAATTATATATGATTTTAAGTTATGTTTATTCATGTTATTAATAATTACACATTAAATATTTTGAATTGGCAATAAAATTTACTGTTCATATAAAATGGTTTAAACATTAATAATTATGTATTTAATATTATTTTTTAATTTTTTCTCTAATTTTCTTTTTTGTTTCCAATGAACCGTCTATGAATCGGTGAAGCAAATGGTTCCTTAACCCATTTTAAAACCGATCAACCGATTCAGTTCTAATTTCGTTCGCAATCTAGGCTAAAGACTCTAAACAAGTATTTAGCCTAAAAAAATTAATTTCCAATAGCAACGTGGACAAGATAGAAACTAAAAGAAAAATACCCAAATAATATCCTAGATACATATGCAAAACAAGTGGTAAATTTGGCGTTTAACCTAAAGAAAGAATAGAAAACCAATACATATCTTATACCCACTTTTATGTATTTTTGGATTTAAGTGATGGCACACGGGTCTTTACGGATGTGATTTCATCATGCTATATTACTCTTTTATCCTGAATAAAAACAATAAAAAAAAAAAGAAAAATACTAAGCAAAAAATAATTGTATGAAATCCAAAGAAGTGATCTTCCATTTCTATATATTTAGTTGTTCAATGAGTATTTTGTTATATCTAATATAATTTTTATTTTTATAATATTTAAAAGTTCTTTCATTATTTTTGTTAATGGTAAGATAGTGAAGCAAAGGGTCTTAAAGCACGTGTTTGAAAGATTTTATGGTCTAACACCCTGTTTGCTAATTTTTGAACAAAGAAAAATAAATGTGGAAATAAGAAAAAAAAAAGGAAAATTGACAAAAGCATTTTCATTTCTACCAATTTTATTTTGATAAATATTGCCTAAGGGTTATCTGTAGTTGTAAGGCCTCTGCAACTTAAAGAACCCTTTCACTCAAGAAGCTCTCTATTTTATTCATGAGTTCTTAAAAGGAATTCATAGCACCTGTCATAGTGGACCTTTCTCCAACAATTACTAAACGGTACTATAACACAACCAGGCAGTAGGAACATTATTAATTTTTTTTCCCTTTTACCATGGAAAAAAATTTAGAGGGTTTGAGTATCTATACGATTCCATAACCACTCGAGATTATTGACCAAAGCCTTACCAACTAAGTCAACTTATGCTGACAATACATTTATTATTTAAAAAATAAAAAATATACTTTCAGGCTTTTAACACTTATCAACCATTTTCTTTTTCTTTTTTTCAATTATTTGAGTCCCTACTAAAAAATATCACATCCATCAAATCTATTAAATTTTCAAACATGTACCATTGTTAAATTAGGTCATTATAATTAATTTAACAAATCAATAGCATTAATGATATTTACTCACTTAATATAATAAAAATAATATCATATATTTCTAATAAGATAAATTGCACGGATATCCCGTAAAATATTTTAAAATTGTATGGACCCAATGTTTTTAATAAATCAATATCTACACTCCTTGAATTGTATTCATTTATTGACGTAGAAAAATAAATATATAGATAAAATGTTAAAAATTTAGTTTTCCAATTTCTCATCTTTTCCTTTTCTCAACGGATTACCATACCCTCCCTCTCTCTCTCTCTCTCACTCATTATTTCAAGTTTTTTTTCAATATATTTTATTCATCACAAACATAAACAACAAAAAAAAAAATCGAAACACTGAAACCGAACTCCCAAATCATAATAAAACCCTCCTCCTATGAGGCTTTAATATTGAAAAACAAAAACTCACAAGACAAACTAATTTTAACAATCAATTAGATGAAATTAAAACAAAACTCTAAATAACAAGATATGTTATGAACATAAAAAAAAAGTGTATTGACTCTTTTTATATGATATCTATAATTAAAAAAAAAAAAATTGATAAAAGTGGATAATTTAGAATCCATGATTGTCCATACAATTGTCAATTTTCATCAAATCTTGGAAGGAACGAAAAATTCAAATTGCAATTTTCAACCAAGAATTTTTAAGAATTCACTAAAACCAACACTAATAACAAGAAACAACCAAAATTGAATAATGGAGCGGTGATAAAGTGAAACTCACTGATTTCAATGCTCGGTTAGATGAAATTGAAATTGAAACTCTAAATAATGAGATCGGGAGGGGCAGGAAATAGAGAGAACAAGAGCAGTAAAACATGAAAGAAGTTTTATAAAAATTCTAAGTAATGAGAAACTGGGAAACTAAATATTTAGTATTTTATTTATTATTTATTTATTTTTGCCATGACAACAAATAAATACAATTCAGGCGGTTTAGGTGCTAACTTATCAAAAACATAGAAGTCTATGCAATTTTAAAACATTTCATAGGGTTTTCATGCAATTTATCCTTTTTAATAAGATAATATGACAAAAAATAATAATAATAATAAAACTAAGAAAATGGGTTTGAAAAAAAGTGGTGCCTACTTCAAGGCAAGCCATAAGCTACTACACGCCTGAGATGGATAAAATGTTTAAAGTATTTACTAAAAATCTTTTTTTTTTTTTAAGTTTTGAAAATGTTGAAAAAAAATATATCGATAACTCAAATAGAAAAATAAATATTAAAGAAGTGTATCTTTCCCCTTTAAAAATGTAGGTTTGTCCATTAATAACTTTAAAAGGACTATTCAATATAATTTTTTAATAGAATCGGTTCGTTAATATAATATATTAATTATTATAATTATTCCGTTAGTGAAACCTTGGTGAAAGATTGCTTAAGAGTAACTCAATTTCCATAAATTTCCATCTGACTCTCTGCAACTACAACAGAAATCAACTTAAAATGCAATCATTCTTCACCCCACTTTTTCCACGGTTAACAAATCATTGTACATTTTCACCATCAGATTTATGCAGTGTAATTGTATGGGTATTGATAACGAGGGATAAATGGGTAGAGACCGTATTCTATGGTCCTATTAATATTAATGACGAAATCATAAAATTTTTCATAATATAGATGGGTAGTGTCATGTCCTGGAAGTTATCTTAAACGTGACAGTCCGCCGCATATAATATTAAAGTTAATGAATGACAACCTTAGTTATACAGGAGCTTCGATATCACATGCAAGGCGTGCTTTCAAATAGTAGGAGACTCACAGGGGTATTACATTTAAGTAGATAATAAAAGCAAGCAATAACTTATATAAATAAACATAAGATTTTCATAATAATATCCTTGCATCATCTTAGGAGCATTCCCCCGCTTTTAGAAGTCTTCCAAAATAATAACAACTATAACATAAACCTACTATAGAGATTTTCCTAGAAGCTTATGTTCAAAACTTAAATACATAAAGCTTCTCCCAAAAACTCCTAGTAGCTTAAACTCGTTCCTGACATACGGGGCTCCTTGGGGCCAGCCAAAGTTAATCGTACTGTAACAAAAAGTTATAAGGGTATAAGCAAAACTAGCTTAGTGAGATAATTCCATCTACAAGACATTTCCATATAGCAAACAAGTTTTTAATCAAGCATATGCAAATGCACCACTCAAATGAACAAATAAAATACACATGATTAACCGGAAATCAAGTGTAGCATAGAATTTACGCCCTCCATGTCAAAGGTTAGGAGGTTACAGGCCCATACAACCATCAATATTTGCAGATTTACCGGCTCCTGCTCGCCCTGTAGACTTTCCGGCTCCTACTAGCCCATGTAGACTTTCCGGCTCCTACCAGCCACCACTACCATTTCCTCGTTTCCCCACACGAAGAATAATAGTGAAACAAATGTGACTCATAAGTATGATATGCATGAATTGATTTCAATATATATTTAACCAAATAATGTTTAGTTCAAGTTAAAGGCGATCAACACAATTTTCATCATATCAATACAAGAATTACAATTTATTTATCAAACCTTCTTTCGATATTCTTAATTTATATTCAACCGATCATAATTCCAAGTCACACAATAATTATTCATTTTATCTTTTTTTTTCTTAATTGCTAGTGCTACTACTTACAAGCACAAAACAAGGAAATGTAGCTTAAGTAAAGAATTAACCCACTCCATGTCGGTAGATCCTAATCGAAGTAATCTTCCGGAAAGGTGATCTCGGGTCCTTCTCCACCTAAACAAGATGAAATACCCAAAATGAGTCTTTCATGAAATTTCTATTCTTGAAGATTCTAAACTTTTCTTAAAATTGCGGTAAAATCGTATAATAAGAAATTCCAAATTAAAATGGCCATAACTTGCTCATTTTAACTCGGAATTTCGCGTATAATATACCGTTTTCTACCTATTCGAAAAGATCTATCTATTTCTAAACTTATTTTCATCAAACTAAGTTGTTTAGGTTCCGGAAAAGTGGCGGACAGATTCATCACGAATTTTTATAAACTTGTTTTCCTTCTTTTATCCAAAGCTCATTTGAAGAGATAGGTAATATAATAACCTGTAAAACCTTTGGAATATATATTCATATGTTTATTAACTCATAACAAATGTATGAAGTTAATGAAGTTGTCTCAATTTATGAAAAAGTAAAGTCTTTAAAGATTTTGAAACTTGAGAACTTTTGAAATATTCATTTTGCTTTGAAAATATCTTAAGTTGTTTATAATGAGTATTTCTTTTCTTTTCCTAAATTTTATTTTCGTAATCTCTTTAAATTCCTAAGGAATGATTTTTATTTCCTAAACTTAGCTTCCAACACTTTTTGAAAGTAATAACACTTCTATATTTAGAGAAATAATTTCTTGATTTCTTGAGATCATTTTGTTTTAATAAAAAGAATTTCTATCATTTGAAGAAAAAGTGAAATTGTTGTAAAATCTTTGTTTACTTCAAAAAGTCTTTTTTATATCATGTATGTTTATAAAATTTCTTATGAACTCTTCTAAGTTTGTTTAAGATGACTTCTTAGTTTTTAGAAAAGTTTACTTCCTACTTTTATTCCTAGAAAAGAATCTTTATTTAAAGAAAATATTTCTTCATTTTATTTTGTTGAGACAAAACCATTATATTCATGCATGAATATGAATTATAAAGTTATGAAAACATAAAGAAACATAATAACTTAAAAGAATAAGCTAATAAGAAAATAAATCAAGTATTGGAACCTTAGTTTCATCAAAGTATCCTGGGACTAAGAAAAGACTAGTCCCAAGAGAAAAAGAAAATGTTTTGACTTGATGAAACAAGTCTAAGACTAGAAAGACTAGTCTTAAAAATAACATGAAAGTAAATAAATTGCAAAATAATGAGCTTATATGCTCTAAATAATACATATAGCTATATAGATATATTAGATAGTTATAAACATAAAAGCAACATAAAGGAATTTGATGGTGAACAAAAACAAAGTATGAACCTATTGTTGCTTTCCTTAACCTTCATGGTTTAGAAAACACACACTAAGTTCATCTAAGTAGATGAACATAAAGAAAACTTGAAGAAAGTTTACCTAAAGGAACTAAACTAGAAAGAACTTCTTGAGAGGAAATTCTTGAAGAAATTTGAGAGAGTAACTTTAGTAGAAGAAATGTG
Source organism: Combretum micranthum (assembly GCA_024138025.1). Lineage (NCBI taxonomy): Eukaryota > Viridiplantae > Streptophyta > Magnoliopsida > Myrtales > Combretaceae > Combretum > Combretum micranthum. The sequence goes on from JAMXBD010000045.1 coordinate 2,352,887, forward strand.
TGAAAGAAGTGGAAGTAAGAGGGGTATTTATAGGAAAATGCGGAGATAATTTTTGTTAATTAAATAAATGAAAAATAAAACAAATTGGGATGAAGGAGGGAGGGGCCGACGCTACCTTAGTGAGGAGAGGGAAGAAAAATTTATTTTTTTGTATTTTTGTTAATTAAAAGTAAGATATGAAAGATGTGAAGTTGTATTGGAAACGAAAATGTGTAAGAAATAGAGGTATGGGTTGTAAGAGTAGGTTGTAAGAAAAGTAGAGATAGATAAATAGTGTAGAATAGTAGTAAATAGTGTAATGTAAAGTAGACATAACAAATTAAGTAACGGTAGTAAGAAAATACGCATATAAATGCGATATATGATATTTTTAGTTACCGAAAAATTATGAAATTGATATTTTGAAATTCTTATATTTTTAAGAGTCTAACGGTATATTCGGAATATTTTTACTATTCCAAGCTCCGGGACACGTTTTTCAAGAACTGTGTTCGATCGGGTTCAAAACGAGTCACGGTTTTACTAAACCAATCTTTTTAAGCTTCCTCATATAATTACGAACTATTCTACTCACTAAACTCTTTCTTACTCTCTTAGGGTTTCTTAAACAAGAATGCCGGATTTAAGCGGTTACGGTAAACTAGGGTTTTGTTGACTCTAGAAATCCGGTTGACTTCTAATTAGGGTTTAAGCTTTAATTTGAATTCAAAACTTTAGGGTTTACAGGTAGTGGATCATATTTGTAACCTATTCTATAAAGTACAAAATACTAAATTTGTACGTAAAATTGTCCAATAACACTTTGAAATTACCTTAACTATAGCATATAAGATACTTTACAAAACTTGCAAATTTTTTCTTTCTTAAATTTTATATTTATGAGATATTGTAACTAATCTATTGGGTTTTAGGTTGCATCAAAGAGCACTTGATTTTATGCTACTTGTTTTCATATATTTTTACTAGCAAAACCACTTGTAGAAAGAAATTATAAGTTTTTAATGTTGCGTGCTCTTTCTTATATAGAAATTGTTTATGTAATAGAAAAACATTATTGAAAATTAAAACATGTGGATGTATGGATTCAAGTGGTGTAGTCATATGTGTCTTGCGTAATTATCATGGTGCATGTGACTTACGAAGAGAGGCATACAATGACACATAAAAAATGAGTAAGAGGGAGACGGAGAGACAGAGATGGAATAGGAAGGAAGAGTAAGTGTTTAGTTTGATTTCTTTTAATTCGATTTACATCAAACCTTAACTCATTTGATATAAAACCCTTAACTAGAAAATAAAATAAATTTGATTTTTCAAAAATTTTAGGAGTCACCACTGACTAAAGTCGAGAAAAATAATAATTTCGGATCAATGGTTGATTGATCCCATTTAGCAACTAGTCTCCTATATAATAATATATATATATATATATAGTTCAACTTTAATAATAAAAGAATTTTAGATTTAGGGAGCTATTTTATTAAAACATAAACGATTACCACCTTTGAATTCCTTAATGTTCTAAAATCAGTAAATGATGGAAACATTCATAAAGTAATATTTACAAGTTAAAGTTAACTAATGTTTATAGGGTTAATGCCTTATTTGATACTTAAACTTTGACAAAAAAATCAATTAGACACTTGAACTTTTAGTTTGTTCAATTTCATACCGCAAATGAACTTTTCATGCCCTAAATACTATCTTACTCAATCAATATCTGACATGTGTCATTTTTTTGAAGGGACAATAAAAGAGTGAGGTAGTGTTTAGTGCACAATAAGTTCATTTGGGGTATAAAATTAAAGAAATTACAAGTCAGGTACCTAATTGATCTTTTGGTCAAACTTCGGGTATTAAACAGGGCATTTACCCATGTTTGTATAATGATAGTATTTACAAATAAATATGAATCAAATTGATATTTACAAAATAGGGAAAAATAAATGTTTTTATCTTTTAAATCACCCCATAAGTGTCTGTATATCAGTGGGATTAGACATCACATAGTTTTTTGTTTTTTTAATAAAAATTTAGTGTTTTGTCTTATTTTAAATTTCAAACTCTTTCCCTATAAGTTTATTAAGTTTTAACATTTTTTACAAGAAATAGTTTTAAGTTATATTGGTTATAGAGACTGCCAATTTATTTGTTACTTAAAGGAAAATGAAATTTTCTAAGTGATAAAATTTTATTTTTATGTTTTTTTTATTTATATATATTTTTTTATATTATATATATATATTCAATTATGTCTATTGTTTTTTTTTTGTATCATTTCTTATTTTTTAGTATATTATTTACACTATTTACCTTTTTTTAATTTTTTATATTTATTTTTAAAAAGTATATTATTATGACTATTATTACAATTATAGAAAGTCATTTTAGTAATTGGACTTTTGGCCCAATTTAATGCAACGGGCCGATCTTATGGGCTAGTGACAAGACTTAGAAGACCAAGTCCAATAAAGGATGTCGTGGGGAGATTCGCTTGGTAGGCTCTAAATAGGGATCATCAAATCAATTCATTCAACTCTCAGTTTAATTCGGTTTTCTCATTGGCGAAAAATAGATTCCAAAAATATCTTTCTTGATTAATTTGGGCATCATTTGGTAAATTAAGGCTTATGTGCAATAAAATAAGCCTTAAGTTCGTTTTAAATATAAAATGGGTTGTTCTAATTATAATAAGCTTCTATGTTTTAATTATATAAGCTTCTATTTATAATATAAATAAAGCCCTCTAGCCCATTTACAAAGCCCAGCCCAACCCACCTTTAAAGACAAGAAGGCTTTAGTAATGATCGTTGGATTGTTTGGATATGATCTAACGGAGATCAACCATGCTTAATTTCATGCATCCAATCAGGCATTATCCAATGGCTGACATTAGCCTCTACTATCCATAAATAAGTGGCTTCCTTCTCTTTAGGATCATTCTGGCATATTGCTAAAATTAAGAACAACAAGAAAACTCTGCTGAAATATTTTCAAAAAAGATCAAAGCACCTATTCTACGAACAACGAGTCGAGAACGTCGAATCTATCCAATTTAATCTTCTATCACATTCATGTACTCAAGAAATCAGGTTTGCTATTCCTCCTTCCATGCCTCTTTCTGCAACAACTTACACGTGTCATCAGTCCAAGACTTTTCTTTGTCAACCTCCACGCCATCGTATATGATCGGCCAACTGTAGTAACCCACCACATATTATTTGGCGACTCTACTGGGAAGAGTAAGTTTTTTTTACAAGAATAACACCTCCACACAAGAGAGGTGGATAGGAAGCAAACTCCCAAGAATAGGACAATCAGCTTGATTCTGTTCAGATAATCCGAGCTGTAGATGACAATGCTGCCCCTGTGGCTATGCAAACACCTATAATGAATAGGGCACTCAAGATACACACTATGCTGGAAAATACTGATGCTCTCAATCAATATGTGGATGTTTTTAAGTAATTCCTACCTGGTATAACAAGAGCTGTTGCTGCATCAGGAAGCATACTTCTTAATATAAGTTTGCCTGCACCTGGCGTGCAAGTGATTGATACTGTGCCAACTACTGTTATCCCATATGGTACTTACCATGACATCCTGAATTATACTTAACGCTAGCAAACTACTGTTCTCGATGCCTAAAATGAGGGAGAACATCGACAAGAGCCATTGCAGCCTTTGCTACCTCCAACTCTAAGAGATCCCACGCCTGCTATTGGAAAAGAGGCTTGCGTCCATCTTAGAGGCTCCTTCTCCTTTGGATGCAATGTTTAGCCTCTTACAGACGGCATAGTCGTAGCTCCCAACATTATTCCTACTCCTTAAATGGGAGTTAATACATCATTTGCTTCTACATTATATATGATGGAGGAAGACCTTAAAAAGTACCTAAAACAGGTACAAGTTGCATCTGCTACTAGTGTCATTAACTTGATACTTCCCTTTATTAAATTCAATGGGAAGTAGGATAGCACTAAGGAGCACCTTCTCAAGTCATTGAACTCTTGACATCTATAGACTTGATGATGACCTAAAGCTCAAAGAATTCTCTAAGTCGCTAACGAAGAACACATTATACAAAAAGAAGAAGAAGAAGAAGAAGAAGATGATCATCATAAGATGCGATATAGAATAATGCAAGAAACCGAATATCTCAGTAGTGGTTTAGAAAAAAAAAAGGTTATTTCATGTTACTTCAATCCATAAAAGGAAAGCATAGGACATATCAATCTACTTGGTATCCTAATGCTTATGTGATAATAAACTTGCTTCATCGGATATTCTACATTCAGTTTGAAGAAGACTACTTCAACTCACTTTAATTCATTGACAAATACAAGAAGTGTTGGCCATACCAATGCAGTACACAACTTCATGTCAAGTGCAACTTCCTATCAGTGCTCTACAACAAATCTGAAGATAACATCTACTCAATGAAATGATCAAAACCCTCTTTATAACTTTCCTAAAGGAGCTTTTGGTCAAAGGGCAAAATATAGAGGGTAATTTTAATAATTATGCTTTTAGCCCAATTTAATGTCACAGGCCAGTCTTCTAAGCTAGTGATGAGCTTAGAAGACTGAGTCCAATAAGGGATGTCATGGGGAGATTTAGCTTGGTAGGCTCTGAACATGGATCTTCGAATCAGTTCATTTAACTCAGCCTAATTCGTTTTTCTTGTGCACAAAAAGTAGATTGAAAAAATGTCTTCCTCAATTAATTTGGGCTTCATTAGCTAAATTATGGCTTATGTGGAATAAAATAAGCCTTAAGTCCACTTTAAATATAAAGTGAGTTGTTTTAATTATGATAAGCTTCTCTTTATAATATAAATAAAGCCCTCTAACCCACTTACAAGCCTAGTCTAGCCTACCATTAAAGAAAAGAAAGCTTCAATAATGGCCATCGGATTATTTGGATATGATCTAACGAAGATTAGCCATGCTTAATCCCGTGCATCTGATCAAACATTATCCAGTGGCTGACATTAGCCTCTACCATCTATAAATAAGTGGCTTCTATTCTCTTTCGAGGTCATTCTAGCATATTGCTAAGATCGAGAGCAATATGGAAAACTCTGCTGAAACATCTTCAAGAAAGATCAAAATATCTATTCTATGAAGAATGAGTCAAGAAATTAGGTTTGCATGTTCCTCCACCCATGCCTTTATTTGTGACAACCTACATGTGTCATCAATTCAAGACTTCTCTCAGGTCAACCACCACGCCCATTGCACATGATCAACTAGCTGTAATAACCCCACCACACATTATTTGGAATCTACTTTACGCGCATGAGAAAATCAAATTAGGCCGAGAGCGAAATGAATCGGTTTGATGATCCCTGTTTAAAGCCTACCAAGTCAAATTTTCCTATGGCATCCTTGGTATACTCGATCTTTTAAGCCTTGTCACTAACCCAGAAGGTCAGCCCATTGCATTAAATTAAGCCAAAAGTATAGTTGTGCATGCGAGGCAAGTTATGCCGGCCAACCCGCATAAATCGTAAAAAAATGCGGGTTGGGTTAAAAATTTTAGCCTATTTAATGTGCGGGCCAAAAATGACCCACTTCGCATAAGCCGAGTTGAAGCGGGCCAACCCGCTGCTTGGTTAGCCTAAAACCCGCACTTAAAAAAACATTAAAAAAAAAAGAAATATAAATCTTATAAAAAAAAACATAATACATTACCTTCTTTATTTTCTCTTCTCTTCACTTTTCTATTATTTAGTTGTTGAATGTTGATTATGTAATTTTTATGAGAATGATGTTTTAAACTTTCAACTTTTACGTTTATTATATCTTTAGTCCTTTTATCGATACTTTTTCTTTTATATTATTAGATATTTTAAATGCTTCTATTTAAAATAAGCAACACAATATCAATTGATAATTTCCATGATATATTTTTCGTTGCCACGCCAAAAAAAAAAAAAATGAATTCTAATTTCTATTGGTTAAAATAAATTCTTTTATGTTGAAATAAAAATTTTCAAAGTAGAAGTCTATAATATTTCCATACGCAACTATCATCTATAATTAATAAGTAGATATTTTGTGAGATATAAAAATATATTATGTAATAAAATTATTAAAAATTTAAATTTAAGTTTCCAATTCTTATAAATTTTTTAATAAAAAAAAATATTAGCGGGTTTGCGGGCTAGTTCGCATAACCCACTTCCCGCATGGGGTGGGTTGGGCTAAAATTTTTGGCCTGCATAACCTGTGGGCTGATGCAGGGTGGGCAGATTAGCCCGCATAACCCGTTTGCACAGCTCTGGCTAAAAGCCTAATTACCAAAATGACCTCTACAAAATGAAACTAGAAAAGCATACAACTTTTAATTTTTTATCTTTTTTATATTTTTATTAATAAACTATAGAAAAAAAAGAAAGAAGAATTTGAACTCACCTTTTAGTGGTAACCGATGAACGGAGCTCCTATGGACAGTGGATAAAGGTGGTTAACTAGAATTACTTTGCTTGAGCTAACTAGCTAAACCCCTCAAACAATTTCTTGGTTGGAAGTGCGTAAAAGCATCAATTTTGTCTTTGAATTCCAAATGGAGAACAACAAACCCTAACTTCAAATTCATTCGAATCAGAAGCCCAAATGTTGATGAAATTTTGATTTTGAAGAACATTTTTGAAGCTTAAGTCGGAGAAGCTATTTCTAGCTTCACTTTACTTTGTTTTTCTTTCGTTTGAGAGAATTTAAGTGAGAGAGAGAGAGCTTGAATTGAACTATTTTAGAGAGAGAAAATAGGTAATTTGAGAGAGAATAAATGGAAAGAATGGCTGCAAAATTATCCAAACGAACTTTTGGCTTGTTTATTCATATCATTGATGCTTGAGTTCGACAAGCAAAAGAATTTAGTTTCGTCAAAATTGGGTCTTTACCTCCATCAATCTGTTATTAATATTTTTTTACTAACATGGTTAAATCGAGCATGAATTACTCAATTTGATCATGAATTATTAGTCAAAATATGTTCCTCATATCTAAATATAAGTAATCGATGAGCATTTACCAACCATATCAAATTCTAAAATTTATAAACCCCTTGAAATCTACGATCTGAGCTAGGCAAGCGTACTATTCAATGTAACATAGATTTTAGGGTATTGTCCTCAGGGAATTTGAAGAACAAGTACCAGTATTATCGTTCTCTACTATTTAGCCTAAGTTTGAAGAGAAATCTACAATTAAATACTAAAGAAAAGATAAAGCAGCCCTATCAAATAAGTTTGCTTTCAAAAGATGAAATCAATCTCAATACATATTCTCCACCTTGATCTACCCTAAACCTAAAATTCTTATGATAATAGATTGATTAATGAATCACTCATGCTTTGCACTGCTGGATCTTAACAAGTAAATCAATTACTCATCGAGTTAATCAATTCCTAACCTTACATGAGATAGTGGAGACCTTTCCCTCGCTAACATCACATAAGATTGCATGAAAGTTTATGATCCTTAAGCAATAATTGAATTCTTGTAGCAGAAAATTGTAATTTCTCTACCTCTAGGTGAAATAAGCAATTTCTCTATTCATGAAAATCTATCTAATTGAATGAAACCTCTTTCAATCAAATAAGAATAAAAAATGCAAATAATTTGTGCATAAATCAATCACAAGACTATTAAATCACATGAATAGATACAAAGACATGAATATTTCATTAATCAAAAGCATTTCAATTCATATGGTTTGGGTTTCACAAGGTGAAGAGTATAAGAATCTACTCCTCCATGAGATTTATAATAAGAACAAAAGATCTAAAGGAAATAGAAAGAATAAACCTTAATTGATGTCTTGAGATCTTTAATTGATGCTCTAGCAAGTTCTTTGTAATTTCCTTCGAAATATCTCTCTTAGGGCTTAGATAAATGATATAAAAAACTTACAAAATAGAAAACAGAGCGTTATTTATAGTTTTGGGATAAACCCAGGTCAGTAAAGTCTACAGCATGGCTGGGATCGGGGTAGGGATGAACATAAAACAATCAATTTTCAGCTTGGAGCATTCTGATCTCTAACCTTGCTGCTTCCCTAGCAAGGATGAAGGTGGGGCTGAAAATTTTTCTTCTCTAATGCTTACTGATCGCATCCCTGGCGTCCTTCCCTGCCAATGCTAAAGGTAAGGATGAAAACATAAAATTTCTTTCTTGTATAAAATTGATCCAAGCTTGTTTAATTTGCCTTAATTTCTCTTGGATCATCATAAAAACTTCCAAATATGCTCCTTAAGCCTGAAATGAATATTTCACAAAAATAAATGTCTTTTCTTCAAAAATCTCAAAAATTACATAACAAATATGGTTAAATAGCATCAAGATTAAGGTCTATTGACACTTATTAGTAGTATAGCTTTATTCGACTTCATATGATGTGAAAATAGCTCAAATTTTGCTCACTTTGACCGATAGTAATAAGGTGCATTACATGTTTTCAAACTTTTGAAGACCAATCTCTATTTAAAAGCATAAATGTAATGTAACTTAAGCTTATTTTTCATTTTCATAATTTTTTATGAAAATATCAACAAAAAAATTGCATAAAAAATAGTAAAGAAATGAGCGCTTCATGTAGGATTTTCTACTATTTTGAACAAAGCAAGAGTAGAGGCAATTAGGGACTAACCATGTGGACGGCACATGCTACGCGTCCAGGCCCATGCGTACACTGCATGCTCCTCAAAAAGCTTGCTACTAGATTCGATCCTTAGACTTCTTAGTAAGGGTACAAATGAGCGGGGCTTTTATTGGCTCGAGCTCAGTTCATTTAAATTCTCAACAAGCTCAAGATGAGCTAGACTCTTAATGAGCTTAAAATGTGTAGGCTTAGGCTCAAGCCCTTTAAGGATTCTCGAGCCTCAACTTGGGCTCCTTTAGCTAAACAAGTATAATGACCCGAGCTCAAGCTCGTTTACCTAAACAAACTAAGTTCAGCTCATTTATGTATAAATTATATTTTTAATTATATTTATAATATAAATCTATATAAATAATTATATATATATTATATATAAATGAGCCCTTAACGAGCCTGTTTGCGAGCTTGGCTCGTGAACCTTTAATGAATTTATTTGTGACCTTCGCAAGCCTGAAAATAAGCTCAGACCTAACTCGTTTAGCTAAACAAGCTAAGCCGTGCCGAGATTGAAATGAGCTAAGCTCAAGTAACTCACGAATAACTTGACTCGTTTGTAGCCCTACCTCTTGGTTTCCTTCAATGTGCTAGACCGATATGTCATTCTATCATAAACTAAATTTAATATTGAAGCTAATAAGTCAACATGAACCTAAAAATATTTTTGATCCTTAAAATTGATTTGTAAATCTAAATTACATACTTTTTTTTAATAAACCTACAAGTCCCTCTAGTTAATGTTAGCTTAAACTTCATGAATTCATAAAATACTTTTTTAAATTGGATTAAAGCATGGTTTATAGCTTCAACCTTGTAAAATTATGTACTATATTATGAATAAAATGTTAAGCTGATTAGTAAAAGAAAATAATTTATAGGGCTCAATTTATCTTGATATCACAAGTGTTTAATGAATAGGCGAATTGAATCTTAATCTATTTTATGATATTATGAGATTAGATAAATCGCATCAAGTCTTAAAAAAATTCTTTTGACAAGATACTCGTAATTTATCAAATCACATAGGCAATTTAGATTTCAAATGGCTATTTAATATCTGGATAAATCAATTGAGCTAATGATTAACAATTGGTTCCAGCATGATCAAATTCCTAAATTAGGAGGTAAAAATGGGTTATCTATAGAGACAATCTCAATCGTCCTAAATGCCTTTATAATAGGTGAATGAGGCGCTGAACTTGTGTGTTTAATGTGAATTTTGATAAGGTAATTAGTTGCGTCAATCAACTACTCAATTGTGTTAAACTACACTTGATTAGTCAAACAACTTGGATGAACAACATGTTAGAATATATATGTGTGTGTGTTGTTCTTTAGAGATTGTGCAGGTGCAAAATGAACCAGTAAGTCAATACAAATCTCTTAGTATATCCTTGATCGGCTTTCATTGAAGGCGCGATTGGTATAATCGAGGGATAAATCCAAGGACCAAAAATTCAAGTCCAAAGCCAGACGAGTTCAAATAGCACAAACTTGATAGAGGGCTAATTTTAGTGCGTGATATGATCCAAGGCTTGAGAAGAACCAAGGCACGACGAGTTCAAAATACGAGCTAATGTGGCATAAAAGAGCTGTTGAATTGTGTGTTCAAAGTGAATTTTGATGAGGAAATTAATTGCACAATTAACCACTCAATTGTTTTAAGTTACACTTAATTAATCAAACAATATGATGAATAATATGCTAGAATATATATGTGTATGTTGTGTGTTTTTATGGAGAATGTGCAGGTTTTAGCACAAACAAATTAGTGGTAAACAGTCTTGGTCGAGCGTCAAGTTGAGAGCTAGACTACTTTATTCACTAAGGCATGATAAACTCAAAACCAAAGCTTAATAAGCCCAAAAATGTAGAGTCATTAGTCAAGGGTCACGTCAAGTGCTCGAGGAGTCCACTCCTCGAGGCACGATAAGCTTAAAGTCTAAAATATGACAAGTTAAAAAATGCACGGCCTTGGTTGCGGGATTCATTGAGGGCTCGATGAATCCAATGTTTAGGGTATGAAGAGTTCAAAATCTAAGACTCGACAAGATCAAAGAAGCACAATTTCAATCAAGAGTCAAGTCTAAGGTGTGACAAGCTCAAGATGCAACAAGCATTAGGGGGCGACAAGTTTGAATCTAAGGCTCCAAGAATTTAAGTGAATTACAAACTTGGTCGAGGGACAAAAATGAGGCTTGACAAATTGAGGCGTGACAAGTTTGAATTCAAGGTTCAATAAAGTCCACGTGAGCAAATACTTAGTCAATGGCTAAAATAAGGGTGCGACACTTTATGGTGCGACAAGCATTAGGGTACGACAATTTAAATGGATGAGCAGATGTGGCAAAAAGAGTCGTTGAAGTACATTTAAATGGTTTAAGTGCTATGATGTTATTTGAGAACAAACAAATCATCAATTTTCTTGTTTTCTTACTCATTAACTTCTAGATATCTGGAAAGAGAGAGAATAATATTCTATTATTCTATTATGGTATTTGCTATGCTCACTAAGCATCTAGAAAGAGAAAAGAAATATTTTATTTCCTAAGTGTTGTAAAAGTGGTGTACTGCTCAGCTTGTGCATGTTTATTTGGTGATAAATAAAGTGGTGGTAAAATCCTCGATTGGATGCATTGGTGGATTGTGGAGAGTAGGGAGTGGGTCGAACTCCACGTTAAATCTATACTCAAATTTTCCATCCCTATCTCTTTAATATTTCATATTATAATATATTGTATATTATCCGTTGCTATTAAAGTAAAATTTGATCTACTGCATTAAAATTAATTGTTTGAGTATTTTAGGGCAAATAGTCAATTTGTCGACATCTTCAGTATTTTCAAGTGCATTTTCACATTTTCAAGAGCCATTATGCTCATTTAGTATTTGGCAATTTTAAGATGTTATCTTTAACGAACTTTTAAACTCTTGAAATCTATAAATACTTTTTCCTTAAGAGATTCAAACAAGTTTTTTAAGAGCTTTCATTTGCAAACAAACAAATTAGAAAATTCTCTCATCATTTTTGTTCATTATTTTGCAAAATCTATGAAAAGAGAGAAAATTAAAAATCAGTGTTCTATTTTTGTATTTATTATCTATAAGAAAGCATCATAAAAGAGAAGGAAATCTTTCATTTCCTGAGTTGCAAAATTGTGTACTGCTTTAACTCAGCTGGTGTGGTTGAAATTAATAAAGTGTGTGAAGTCTTCTATTTGAGGCGATTTAGGTGATCGTGGAGATTAGAAAGCCAGCTGAACTCCATGTTAAATATAGTCTTGAGTCTTCTTTCTCTATCTCCTTTATATTTCTTATATTACTTAATTTTTGTTATATTTGTTGTTATCAAAGTTTAAATTTGATTCATTGTGCAAAAATTTTTTGTTTTAGCTTTTTAGGTTAAATACTCAATTCACTCCCTTCCCCTCCCCTCCCCTCGAGTATTTTCTAGTGCCTTTTCATTTAGTATTAGAGTCTGATCTCTATTTTTTCTATGCTTAATCGCATTTATAGTAAAGTTCATGTCATCAAATGCAATGAGGTTTCTAGAACGACAGACTATCAATAGGCTACTTCTTCTAAGTGGGGGAAACTATCCCTATTGGAAATATAGAATGAAAATCTTTTTAAAAACGCAAAATAGACTAATATGGAATGGAATACAAAATGGGCACTTGATTATTGATAGAAAGGAAGAAAAAGATTACAATGAAGAATATTAGAAAAGATTAGATCTGAATAAAATAGTTACGAACATATTGCATTGTGGGTTAAATGAAAGTCATTTCAATAGAATTTGTACATGTAGATCTGCCAAAAATATATAGGAAAATTAGAAAAGACTTATGAAGGAAATTTAAGAGTAAGAGATATAAAAATAAGTCTTCTATGTGGACAATTTGAAATTTTCAAAATGCTTCAAATGAATTAATAGATGAGATGCATAATAGATTTATCAATATCATAAATCCTTTAAGTGTGCTTAAAAAGAATTTCACTAATGTGGAAATCAATTCTGAACTTCTTAGGTGCTTACCTAAGGATTAGGAGGCCAAGAAAACTGCCATTGAAGAAGAATGGGGTTTAAGTGCTATGAGTAAAGAGGAATTTCTTGGAGCACCCAAGACACATAAGCTAATCAAGAAGCAAATAGAAGAATCAAGCAAGAAGGCTATTACCTTAAAAGCTATAAGTCATGATTCTAGTGAAGAAGATAACGATGATGATGATAAGGAACTTACCTTAATGGCGATAAAGTTTAAAAAGTTCATGAAGTTCGACAACAAAATAAAAAGAAAGGATGATGACAGTAGTTCCTCAATATATAAAAAGGAAAAGAAGGATGTGAGAACCTATTACAAATATCATAAGCCATGACACATTCAACAATATTGTCCAATACTCAAGAAAAAATCTAAGGGATCTAGGAAAGAAGCTCTCATCACCACCTGGAGTGATGATGACTCAAGTGACACGGATGAAAATGCATGCTTCATGGCATTGGACGATAATGATTATGATGATGAGGAACTTACCTCAATTCCAAAATGTTTAAAAAGTTCATGAAGTTTAACAACAAGATAAAAAGAAAGGATGATGACAGTAGTTTCTCAAAAAAGGAAAAGAAGGTTGTGATAACCTGTTTACAAATATCACAAGCCAAGACACATTCAACAATATTATCCAATGCTCAAGAAAGCATCTAAGGGATCTAGGAAGGAAGCTCTCATCACTACTTAGAGTGATGATGACTCAAGTGACATGGATGAAAATGTATGCTTCATGGCATTGGACGATGAGGTAAGCTCTATATCTTCTCCTTCTTATAGTGAATTAGTCACCAAGTATAATAGCCTTAGTAAAGAAGTAGTGAAACTAAAAAAGAAAAAAAATCAAGGATTTATAGAAATGATGTCAAATGTAGGAAATGAAATGGATGTGTTTAAAGAGAATATCACAAATTAAAGGATGAAAATGAAAACTTAAATGAGGAAAATAATTATTTGAAACTTGAAAACGACAAATTAAGCAAAGAAAATGAGAAAATGAAAATTGTAGTTGATTTGTTAGATATAGAAAATAAGACCTTAAAATTTGATAGTCATACAAAAAATTGTGATAATGCATGCTTAAAGGATCTAGAAGAACTAAGAATTGAAAATATCATATTAAAAGTTAGCTTAAATGATTCAAAGGCAACCATAAGCAAGTTTACCAAATGAAAAAATAACTTGAATACACTTCTTGGGAATTAAAGGTGTAATTCAAATAAATATGGAATTGATTATAACAAAGAAAGTGGTTACAAGACTCATAAAACTCGATTTGTAAAAGCCACTCGTGGGACATACAATTATTGTAGCAAAATTTGTCATATTACACACAATTATGAAATAAGAAGATCCATGCATTTGAATCACAAAGCAAGCTAGTTTGGGTTCCTAAGAGAAAAATCCTTGTCATACCTAACCGAAAAGAACCCAAATTTAAATGGGTACCAAATAAATAATCTCGTGTTTTGTAGGAATCACCAAATGAAAACAACGAATGGTACTTGGATAGTGGCTACTCCAGATACATGATTGGAGATGCATCCAAGTTTACAACTTCGATCTTAAAAGATCAAGGGAATGTCATCTTCGGAGACAATAGCAAGTCAACTGTTCTTGGCAAATGTAACATTCTAGTAAATAGGGATTTAACTATAAAGAATGTGCTTTTAGTTGACGGTTTAAAGCATAATTTACTTAGTGTCAGCCAATCATGTGAGAATGGATTTAAAGTAACATTTCATGCCAATAAATGTTCGATTGACAGAGTTAACAATAATCAAGCTTATTTTGAATGGTATAGACAGAAATATTTACAAAATCAATCTAGATAATTCCAAATCATCAAATAGAACTTGTGTCTACTCTTAAAATGACAATAGTTGGCTATGTCATAGAAAATTGGGACATATGAGCATAGAGTTTTCAAAACTTATTAGAAACAATCTTATCAAAAGATTACCAAAAATAAATATTTAAAAGGACAAGATCTGTTAAGCATGTCAACAAGGAAAGCAATATGAGACTTCGTTTAAGTCTAAGGATGATGTTTCTTCTTCAAAGCTATTAAAACTATTGCATGTGAACTTATTTGGTCCTACTCAAACTCTAAGTTTGGGAGATAAAAAATATAGCCCGGTTATTGTGTATGATTTCACTAGATATACATGGACTTTCTTCCTAGTATCTAAAGATAAAACAAACAATGTCTTTTTAAAATATTGCAAAAAAGTCCAAAATGAAAAGAGTCTTGATATTGTGACTATTCGAAGTGATCATAAGGAGAAATTTGAAAATTGCAAAATAGATGATTTTTTTAATAAATCTGGAATTGAGCATAGCTTTTTAACACTTAGAACACCAAAACAAAATGGTGTAGTTGAAAGGAAAAATAGAACTTTAATTGAAATAGCTAGAACAATATTGTGTGAAAACAATTTACCTAAATACTTTTAGGCTGAACTGTTAACTCTGCATGCTATATATCTAATAGATTCTTCATAAGACCAATTCTTAAGAAGACCCCCCATGAGCTTTGGAAAGGAAGAAGACCCAACATCTCTTATTTTCATTCTTTTGACACTAAATGTTACATCTTGAACTACAAAAAAAGATCAACTAATTAAGTTTGATGCGAAAAGTGATGAAGACAATTTTCTGGGTTATTCTTTAGCCAATAAAGCTTATTGAGTTTTTAACAAAAGAACCTTGGTTGTAGAAGAATCTATTTATGTTGCTTTTGACGATTCTATACCTCATACATGTTCAAGTGATGATATGGATAATATTTATATTGATTTGGATAAGTTTTCTGTCATGCCCCGAGGGTACCCTAGTAGTAGTAAACAAGTCACACTTGAATACTATTACTAGATTACCTTCAGAGAATGACAGGTTTTTAAAACAACAGGATCTTTTAGTTGCTTGATAAGAAATAACAAATATATGAAAGAAATAACTTAGTGAATGAACTTTACAGAAGTATTACAAACCATATAGTTCTTCTGAAGTACACAACTAAATAATCTATTCTAATAGTACATAACCATTAAACTAAAATAAAACCATAGACTTCCAGCTCCTAAGCTCTTACCGGAGCCATACTCCTGGAAGTGACTAACCAGGGTCATAAGGTAAACCTGAAAAGACTATTGAGTATGAGCAAAACCACAGCTCAGTGAATAACCAGACATACCATACATCACACAAGTTATTAGCAAATCATATGCAATGCAAGCACTCAATCATATGCATAGGTACAAGCTTGGATGATCTAAAATCCAAATAGGAAAAAGATGTACGCCCTCTTTTTAAAGGTTGAAGAACCAGTACTCAATAACCCACATGCCCAAGAGAGACTAGATACATAGGAGAATCAACGATTTCTCATTTTAGGGTTATCGCTTTGAATATAATTGATTAAACTGACCATCTCCTGCAATCCCCTTAGAAACTCCCTAAGTATTAATCATTTCAAAGCGATTCTACGGGAGACGTTCTTCGGTGCCATTTAGTTCCCGTAGGACCGCCAGACCAAACCAACACATTAGAACAACCAAGCATAAACAGAGATCCGAAACATTAATACGTAGCAGGCTGTCACACCAATATATATGCAGTTATGCAATTCGTGCAATGCATGATCATTTTATTTTGTCAAGTCAATAATTCTTACTCAATTTCACGGTGACCATACATTACACACAATCATTATTATACTACGTCACAACATCAAATCATTGCATTATCGCTTTTGTAAGGATATCTTAACAGTCATACAATCAGATCATATCATACTTTTAGCAAGCATTCATTTGATTATCTTTGCATTACATATTCAACTACTTACAAGCACAAACAGTACAATATGACTGAATTACTCACCTGCTTATACTGACTCAGACGTAATAATCAGCTGGTAGATCCTCTAGTGTATCAAAGTCACCTATTTAAGATGAATAAAGTATTTATCAATATAAATTATATAACTAAATTTTTACATGTGGCTAGTGTCCTAGACTAGATTTTTATCAAGTTTTGATACTGACTATTACTAGTTTTATGTTATTCTATACTGATCTTAATATAGAAAATTATAGTTATATTATTACTTAGTGTCATCGTGTTTCTTTTACTTTATCTCCTATAATTATTTTGTTATTTTTTAGAAGTCACATTACTTGAAAATTTAGCTTATTTCAATTTCCATTCTTACCTATTCTATCTATTTAGAACAAATATTCGACTAATACTGACTTTATTTAATATCTTTTCTTGATCTTAGGGCTTTAAGAAATATTAGGTATTAATCTAAATATCTTAACTAATTGTATTTACTTTACTATTAATAAACCTTATATTATTATATATGTATATAATATACTCAGTTGGTATATAGCATATACATGTATATATATACATTTTGTTTGGGTCAAAATAAGCTTTCGTTGAAGATTCATAGGTGTACGCCAGCTCAAAGCCGCCGGCCTTCAAACCCAGGTGTCGGTGTAAATATGGTTTCGATAATTATTTCATAAGAGTTGCACCGGCTTTGAAAGCTATCGGCTTTCAACATACGCTGGCCCTACGCCGTCGGCGTATATCTCCAGGTAACTGGTTTATGTTCATTTTTACGTGAAAATTATTTTTACGTAGCCTCTGATCAGTGTAAGCCGTCCCTACGCCGCTGGCCTATCCATGTAAGCCGCGTTGAGCGATTACACTGCCGGCTTTGTGACAGTGTTGGTACTGTTCATCATCTTCCTCCTTTGTTCGATTCAATTTCTTTAAATTTTACACGTTAAAAACATGCTCGAACTATTTCTAAGTGTTTATACATCTTATATAAGAACATAACACAACTCTTAACACGTATACAAACATACATATTTAGATCTCGATCTTAGAGAAATAAAACTAGGGTTTCGGTGTTTTACCTCATTTGAGCTCATCCGATGAAATTCGAAGTTTGTGGTTGCGTTTATTACTTTCCTAAGATTATTAGAAGTCGGTTATAATCCTCATATTTGAAAGAAAAACACTTGAATTACCTCAACTTACCTTTGAGCTCGTATTCAAGGGTTTTTAGTTTGGTTTTTCCTTTGATCCGAACTTGAATGTTTTGTTCAGTTTGATTTTTGTTTTCAGGTGGTTTTAGTTGCTAATGG
This sequence comes from Combretum micranthum, assembly GCA_024138025.1. NCBI lineage: Eukaryota > Viridiplantae > Streptophyta > Magnoliopsida > Myrtales > Combretaceae > Combretum > Combretum micranthum. Next base: position 2,370,771 of record JAMXBD010000045.1, read on the forward strand.
AGAGTGGATTCGCTCTGGAAGAGTTGAGGAATAATGGAAGTTGTTTTTTCCTTCATTAATGCATTTAATCATATATATAGAAGGAAGGAAGGAGAGGCGCGGCTGCATATCCTCCCCGAATTTAATACGAATTTCCCTTACATTTAGCTGTGTTTAATCTGTTACTTTCATGGTCATTAATGAGAGAATGATTTGGCATTCTTTGGTTGGTTGTATGGTTGATTTTTATTGACTTTTTGAGGTGTATTATTGCTCAATTTCGGCTCTCATTTCTCCTCCATGCACTCAGCCGAAACTTCTCCACCGAATGCATATATATAAATATATATATTAGTTAATTATTAAATTGAGTTTTAAGATAATTAAACGAGTTATACGGGTACAAATTAGCTAATAATTGGGAGTTTTTGTACAAAATATGTTTATAGAAGTATACAAAGCACTTAGATTATCAAATAATATAATTGTAGGTGTTATATATACGTAGTTAATTAATTGTATAATTTTATCTCCTGCGATTAAGATTTCTTAAGCTTATTAGGTCAATTTTTGTTTCAGGCTTCAATAGCTTAAGAAAACTCGGTTTAGAATAATAGCATGATTCGATTATTTATTTGGAGTTTAGATTTTGAGTTATTCAACAGTTTATGTTTTCGTTGTGTATTTATAATCCTAACGGTTTATCTTTGAGTTATCGTTTGCTGTCTATAAGCGTAAATAATCGTTTACTTAGTATTGTACTTAATACAGAAACTAAACTATATAGATATATATATCTTTAGTTTTGATACTTAACGTGAAATCTTATTAGTAGCTATTAATATTATCTAAGGATCTTGAATTTAAGGTTTAAATCTAAATATAAGTTCATTGCTACTCGTTATTCTAATCTCGAATCATTATCGAGATAAAAAACAATCATTTAATTTCTATATTCATATTTTTCTATTTAAATCTTATTGTATATCAGGTTTCGGGTTTAAGAATTAAATTTTCTTTTAACCATATCTTGAATTATTCATTCAAGACACGAAAATCTCGCTTTTGGTATCAACTAGGGTTATGGAATTTCTTTATTCGAATTCTAAATCCTTTATCTAACCAAATTCTTGATACTTATCTATTCTTGGACTTTAATTAGAATCTAAATCTATTAACTAATTCATATGATCTATTATAAAGTCGTGTACTAAAGTGAAAAATTCCCGGGTTTACATTTTCTCTTGAAATGTTAATAAAGAAATGAATGAAGGAAATGAGCATAAAAAGATGTTGTGGATAAATATGTTAACTATGATCTTCCTAAATAATGAAAATATGCTTGATCGCACCCAAATGATCTAATAATAGGTAAACCTTCAAATATGGTACAAACTAGATCTTCTATAAGAAATATGAGTAATCTAGTCATCCTATCCCAAATCGAGCATAAAATTATAAAAGAAATTTTAAAAGATGAATTATCGATATAAGCTATGCAAGAAGAATTAAATCAATTCACAAGTAACGAAGTTTGAAACTTAGTTCATAGACTCAGTAGTAGACCAATTATTGAAATTAAGTGGGTTTATGGAAACAAACTTGATGAAACTAGAATACTAACCAAGAACGAAGCTCGATTAGTAGCTAAATGATATAATCAAGAAGAAGGCACGGATTTTGATGAGACCTTTGCCACATTAAAATTTTTTCTCTTTTTCAAATGGATGTTAAAAGTACTTTGTTAAATGGTTTCATAATAGAAGAAGTTTATGTGGAGCAACCACTAGGTTTTGAAAATAATGAATTCATTGATCATCTTTACAAATTAAATAAAGCTCTTTATGACAGCAAGCAAGCTCCTAGAGCATAATATTAAATGTTTAGTAGCTTCTTCTTAAACAAAGGACTTTCTAGAGGAAAAATCGATACAACTATTTTTATCATACTCACAAATCAAATAAATTGATTATGCAAATCTATGTGGATGATATTATGTTTGGAGCTACTAACATTGGTCTTATAAATGAATTTGTTGAGTGCATGAAGAATTAATTTGAAATGAGTATGATGGGAGAACTTAATTATTTTTTAAGTCTCCAAGTGAAGTAATCTAAAAATGGAACTTTCATCAATCAATATAAATATACCAAAAATCTCTTGAAAAGATTCAAAATGGATAATTGTAAAACAAGACCTATACATAAGAGCACAAGTGTAAAACACGATAAAGATGAAAATGACAAAAATGTTTGTGAAAAGCTCTATAGAGGCATAATAGCTAACTTATTATATCTACCGGCTTCAAGACCCAATATCATGCTCATGGTGTGCATAATGTGCACTAGGGCTGTGAAAAAATCAACCGAACCGAACCGAACCAAAGCAAAATTTTGGTTTTTTTTTTTAAATGGTTCTATTTGTGGTTCAGTTCAATGAAAAACAAATGGTTCACAGTTCTATTCGGGACTCTGAACCAAACCGTACCATTATATACAATTTTAAATTAAACATATTATTTTTACTCTTAATTGTTTTATTAAAAAATTAATTATTTGTAAAATTTGTGACTTAAATCTATACCAATTCAAGAGAATAAAATTAGATTTGTCATATTATGTTGTCTACAAATAAGATAGTTTCTAGATTTTAGCCTCTAGTATTATAAATCCTGAATATTTTTGTCCCTTTATCTTATTAATTAATCTACTTCTATTATTTAGTTACTTATTGATTTATATAAGTGATAATATCTTAGTTAGAAGCATACAATGAATTAAATTTTATGTCTTATATTAGGATAAAATCTAGTATACCATTATAATGCAGATTTTTCAAAAAAATGAAACTAGTTACAATTATAATTTTATAATGGATCGGATGAAATCATTTCCTTTTTATAAGTTTTACATGTTTATTTGGCGAATGATTAATTTCAAATATTGTTGTTTATATTTGCATAAGTGATAAGAAATATGTAATGAAAGTTTCTCGATAGAATATATTTTTTATTTTATGAATAAAAAAGATTTGAACTGCAAACCGAATAGTACCGAACCATATGGTTAGGTTTGATTTAAAAGAAAAATCGAACCGTAAAATATGGTGCAGTTCGGTTCGAGGAACAAATCGAACCATATCGTACACACCCCTAATGTGCACGATTTCAATCTTTTCCAAAGTAATCACACATTAATATAGTAAAACATACTCAAGTATCTTACAAACACTATTAAAAATTGGCTTGTGGTGTCTAAAATTTACCTCTTTTGATCTAGTTAGCTACTTCGATGTTGACTTTGTTAGGTGCAAAATAGATTAGATAAGCACAAGCCACTTTCTTGGAAACTCCCTAATATCTTGGCACTCAAAGAAGCAAAATGCAATTGTACTTTAAACTATCAAAGCTAACTATGTGACGATCGATAGCTCCTGTGCTCAAGTTTTATGGATGAAACAAACTTTGCAGGATTATGGATTAAAATATGAAAATGTCTTAGGTCGATGTGATACCACTAGTGCTGTCAACTTAATAAAATATCCAATCCAATACTCAAGAGCCAAGCATATCGAAATTAGACATAATTTCATTAAAGATTATGCTTTAAATAATAATATTAATTTGTAATTTGTTGATACAAACAATCAAATTGCTGATTTTTCTTACAAAATCTCTAAGTGAGGATCGTTTTTATACTCTTCATAGAGAATTGGGCATGATCCAGCAAGATAAGTGCTAAATATCATGGAAACAAATTGATCTTGAAATAAAACAAGCTATTAGATGTTATAATATATGTTGGCATGTTTCTATGCATGCTTTAGACAAAAAAAGAGCTAAAATTGGGTTTGAAATGCACAAAATTGGACTATTTATGTTTTGATGGCTAAATCATGTTTTGTCATGCTTCATGAACTTAAACAAACTTGTATGTAAAGTATAAAATCTAATGAAGGTGCTTTTGGACAAATTTGTGCACACATCTAAGGAAAAGTCATGCTTTTAATAACTAAAATGTGCACAAATTTGCAATACGAGAACTTATATGAGTTTGTTTATTTCCAACATGATTAATAAGTTCTAACAAACTTATATGGGCTTGTTGAGTATGCTTAAGCATAAACTTTTGCTAATATGTTGTTTTTGTGCATGTTTCAAGATAAATTTGTGCTAAAACTTGGTTTTGAACTCATGAAAATGGTTTTTCATGTTTTTTATACATAAACAAAATTCAAACATGTTTAATATTGCTTTTTAGACCTATTTGAATGATTGAAAATAGTTGAAAAGCTTTTTAGACAAAATTATGCACTCTTGAGAAACATATCTTGTAATTTTTAACAAAAACTTGCACAAATCTGTGATATGTGGATTTTTAAACATGTCTAAAGCATCTTTTAGAACTTGCATGTTGCTTATGAATCTCTCTTTATTTGAAAAGTTTTGAGTTTTGCCTTTTTGATGAGTCCAAAGGTAGAGAAAAATGTTGAATTCACAATTAACATGCATGAATAGTGTATAGTGTGTTTATTTGACAATTAAGTGTAGCTTACCTTTTTGAAGGGAGAGTATTTAATTGAAGTGAAGTTAATTGTGTATGATTGTCCTCATCAAAAAGGAAAATATTATTGAACTTGTGTGTTCAACATGAATTTTTGTGAGGCAATTAGTGGCACAATCAACTACTCAATTGTGTTAAACTATACTTAATTAGTCAAACAACTTGAATGAACAATATGCTAGAATATATATGTGTGAGTGTGTTTTTGTGTGTGTGTTGCTTTTTGGAGATTGTGCAAGTGAAAAACGAGCCAACAAGCAGTACAAATCTCTAAGCACAGCCTTGATTGTGGCCTGATTACAGTTTTCATCGAGGTCATAATTAGTATAATCAAGGGATAAATCCAAGGCATGGTAAGTTCAAATCCAAGACTCGATGAGTTCAAATAGCATAGACTTGATGAGGGTTAAATTCAAGGCGTGACAAGCTTAAAGGGTGATAAGAACTAAGGCGCGAGAAGAATCAGGGCACGATGAGTTCAAAATACGAGTCTATGTGGCATAAAAGAGCCATTAACGTATTTAACACTTTGTGATTTTAAGACGTTATTTCTAACAGACTTTTAAAACCTTAAAATCTATAAATACTTTTTCCTTGGGAGATTCAAACAATTTTTAAGAGCTTTTGTTTGCAAACAAACAAATCAGAAAGTTCTCTTATCATTCTTGTTCATGATTTTGCAAAATCTATGAACAGAGAGAAAACTAAAAATCAATGCTTTATTCATGTATTTGTTATCTATAAGAGAGTACCATAAAAGAGAAGGAAGTCTATCATTTCCTGAGTGTTGTAAATTTGTGTATCGCTGTAATTGAGCTGGTGTGGTTGAAATTAATAAAGTGTGTAAAGTCCTTTATTTGGAGCGATTTGGGTGATAGTAGAGATTAGGAAGCGGACTGAACTTTACGTTAAATTTGGGCTTGAATCTTCTTTGTTGATCTTCTTTATATTTCTTATAGTACTTAATTTTTATTATATCTGCTGTTATCAAAGTTTAAATTTGATTCATTGTACAAAAATTTCTTTATTTGATCTTTTTAGGTTAAATACTCAATTCACACCCCCCCATTCTTGAGTATTTTCTAGTGTGTTTTCATGAGGTACAAAGCATCAAACCTCATTAATAGCGTTGAATAAGTATTTGATGTTTTGATACAAAAATTCTACAACATCCCAGTGTTTCTAGTCAATTTCTCCCATTTAAATGAGAAGAAACTTGGGGTATATATAGAGTTTGGTCGACAATATCATCCATTGGAACAGGTTAACGATTGATAATCAAGGTAAGTCCCTTTTAATGCATGAGTCATGATGAAAAAAGTTAGATAACAAACAGGTTACTTCAATGGGTCCTTCTTGAAGCCCATGCTAAATCTCTCTTAATCATCGCAATAAAGATTGGACTTTTCGAGCTCAGCCGCTTATCCAAAAGAGTCAAGTTCAAATAAATAATAATTATATAATTTAAAACCCATTACAAAACCTCACACATGCTGAACTTGTTTATTTGATTTAATAAAAATGTGGACTTATAGTAAATTCCAATAATAAAAGACTTTAAGACATTTTTGTATTAATTGGTCTTAGTCGGAAAAAAAAAGGGCACTTCTCTATGGCTTGAATGATTAAGAATGTACAACCAAATGACATGTGTTATATCACAAAGCACCACAAAAATCATCTTGGAACTAATTTAGTATAGTTCTTCTAAAATGAAAATTTCTAAAGAACCAACTCAAGTAGACCACAAACGATAATCCTAAACTAAAGTGATATCACAATAAAATTAAAAAATAAAATATCCATAGCTTTAGTCTTCCCAATACAACTTATCTTTTGTTTCAAGCAATATAAAATATGTCTTAATTAATGGAACTTGTTTTTGTAAAATAAAGAAAATATTAAAGTATGAACATAGAATAATGTAACAAAGTTGAAAAAAAATATATTAATAATTTTGTCATTATTTAGGGTTTAAACTTATCAATACTTCATTATTAACCTTTTCTCCTTGTTGTTTCTCTTCTTATTTTCAGCCTCTACAGTTCACTTCTTTTTCTTTATTGCCACCTCTTATCTCTTAAACAAATCACCTTATGTTCACTATTACTAAAAATATAATGTCATTGCAATATAATGTTATGTTATTAATTCTTGCACTATTTTTCCCAACTTAAACACTAATATTTTGAAAACTCTCAAACATTGATATTTTGAAAAATTTGATGATGTGATGGTTATTAGCCTACTATCATTATCAACTAAAGTAATTTGTTAATAAGTGGTTGTAACCGAATTGAACTAATTCAAACCACATTTAAATTGGTTTGTTTAAAACCTTAAATTGTTAAAGTGGCTCAATTCAAACCTTGAACTGTTAAAAGAGTTTTAGCTCATTAAGGATTTAAACCGAATCATTTCAAATGCAGTTTAGTTTTGTTTGTATTAAACTTTTGCTGATGGATGTTAAAGCTTTTGTTTAATGATAATGAGCTTGTAAGATAAGAAAGGACCAAGTATAATGGTTAAACGTTGTCTGACGGGCCCATTCTAATATCTAAGTCAATAAAGAGAACATATGAAGGATGCTAGAGAAGTAGGGTAAGAGTGATATGTGTGTATAGATGCATTTATATGGTAAATAGATCTTCTTTAATGGGAAAGTGCATTCAATATCTTAAAAGTGCATTTTCTTGCTAAGGTAAGTTCCCAGATTGTTTAGAGCATACTAAAAACAATTGGCCACATCTGACAACAAGTTGTCCAGAGGAAGGCTAACATTTGAGAACAAGTCTGAGCTCTAAGAGGTTATCCTAGCATTCCATTCATTATTGGGAAAAGTTGACCGAACTGTTACCGACCAAAACTACTTCAAATTTGGTGTGGTCTTACATAGCTTACTTGATGCTCATTATAGGTAGGATATTGACACGAACGACATAGCAGATACATATTTGAATAGGAGGAGTCATCCAAGAAGGAAAGGAGGATACAACACTTGGCCGCCCAAATGCAGCCAGCTTTGGAAGATAAGCTACTGGCGTTGAAAGATACATTGCCGACGTTGAAGTCGACCTAAATTACTGATAGTTTCGTCTTTCGAGTTAAAAATTGTCAGCATTAATTATAGGCTACCAGCTTATTGCCAGCGTTAATTGTTAACTTTTATTACCATGTTTTATTTCTATGTAATACTATATATAGTCCTTTAGATTTGTCATTAAATGAATAATATATCATATTCTTTTCAAACCTTAATTTAAGAGAGTGTTCTGTTGAGATTGCATCTTATTGCAATTATTGTGTGTGTCTAAGATCATTCGGTGAGTAGTCTTGTTTTATCTACGCTTACTCACTGCGCCAAAGTGGTATAAGAGCAAATTGCCTATATTATACAATGAAGGATCTATTAAATCTCTATAACTTTAGAAATATAGGCCTTGAAACAAAAGTTTTTGGAATTATCGAGAAGCCGATTGGTTACAGCAAATTGCTTATATTATATAATGAAGCATTTAAGTCAGTTGGTATTGATGGGGTTTATGTGCATTTATTGGAGGACGATGTTCAAAAGTTTGTCCATACTTAATCGTTCATTGATTTTTCTAGATTCAGTTGTACCATTCCCCACAAAGAGGATGCATTTAAATGCTGTGATGAGGTTGATCCAGTTGCCAAGTCAATTGGAGCTGTTCATTGTATAATAAAGAGAGAAAGTGATGGGAAGTTATGTGGTTATAATTAAGGGTAGGCAAAAAAACCAACCGAACCAATCCAAACCGAAAATATGGTTTTTTAATTGTTTGGTTTAAAAATTTTCCAATTTGAACCAATCCGTTATTTTATGGTTTGGTTTGAAAGGTAACCAAACCAATGCGCATAACCGAACCAAACCGTTTTAGAAAAATATAATAATACTTTACTATATGTTTATATGATTTCATTTGATATTTATTATTGGTTGAATATTGATTAAAATCAACTTATTCATTTTTAATTTTTTTTAGACTCATGATATGTATTTTTTTTGTTGATAATGAACTATTGTTTTTTTTTAATAGCTTTTAACTTTATAAAGTATGAAATTTATTTATTCAATTATAAACTCTTATTATGTATTAATTGTTTAATATATTTTGTTAGCAGATGATTTTATTCGTTGATGATTTTTTTTATAGATGATTTTTTTTTTATTTTAACTAAATTTATTGGTAGATAATTGACTTGATGGTTCCATTAAAAATTATAAATTATAACTTACTATGTATTGGTTAGTGACTGTATTTTATTGGTGGATAACTAATTTTATAGAGAACTATAAATTAAAAGTATGATGAATTCATAAAGTATTTTGTCGTGGTTTATAATATAAACTTTGTAAAATAATATAAATATTTAAGTATCTACACAAATGTAAAAAAACAAGAACAAAAAAAATTTTTTGTTGGAATTTTGATTTAATCTGTAATCCAAACTAAACCAAACAATTATTTAATGGTTTAAAAAGTTTCTAATCCGAACCAAACCATTACTTAATGGTTTAGTTTGGGATGAAAAAAAACCAAACTGCAAATTATGATTTGGTTTGGTTTTAGGAAAAACCAAACCAAATCGATCCATGCCCACCCTTAGTTATAATAGAAATTATGTTAGTGCAATCACTGCTATTGAAGATGGATTTCGTGGTTTAGAAAATCCTAACAAATATAGGCATTTCCATGACATTCAATGTTGTTGATCTTTTTTTCGTTCAATCCCGGTGATTTTCCATTATGTCCAAATTCAACCCAAAACTTGAGGATGAGTTTTTGTCGGGGGGGGGGGGGGGGGGGGGGGGGGGGGGGGGGGGGGGGGGGGGGGTGGGGGTGGGAGGACGTAGGGGGGTGATGTGTGACAACATAGCAGACGCATATTTGAACAAGAGGAGTCGTTCAAAAAGAAAAGGAAAGATAGCACTAGGCTGTCAAATGCCGCCAGTCTTGGAAGATAAATTGCTAACATTGAAGTTAGTCTACATTGCTGATAGTTTTGTCTTTCGAGTTTAAAACTATCAATATTAATTATAGGCCGTCAGGTGCTAGCTTTTATTACCAAACATTATTTGTCAGCTTTTATTGCTATATATGACTATCTATAGTTCTCTAGACTTGTCATTAAAAGAAGAATATATTAGATACTTTTCAAACACTAATTTGAGAGAGTTTTCTCTTGAGATTGCATCTTGTTATAAGATTGCATGTTGTTGCAATTATTGTACGTGTTTAATCATTCGATGAATGATTTTGTTTTATCTACATTTATTCACTGCATGAGAATCATATCAAAGCAAACCACTTATATTATACAATGAAGGATCTATTACGTAACGGATAAAATCGGTCCATAAAAAAGGTAGGATCCGAGGATAGAATTTTCCTGAAGACAATTGCGTTCATCAACTTCAAAGAACATCAAGCTCCAAACAAATGTAAAGGGAAGGGTGCTTTGATTTGAACATTTGCGAGTGAAAATTCCATGACCACGCATGGGTTCGGTGGATCTCGGGTTGGGACCGGACATTGGGAATTGCATCGGAAAGGAAGGGCCCCCACGAAATAAAATAAAACCGGTGGAATCAATCAATTTTTCCAAGGGAAATAAAAAAATAAAAAAAAAGGAAGTTGACCGCAACCTTTTTCATATTCTTTCTAATCTGAATAATTGAACCCATACACACACGTATATAAACATATATGAAAATAGACCTTGTAACCCCCAAGACCCAGACCCATTAAAAAAACATGCAGATTTTTGTGAAAACCCTAACCGGCAAAACCATTACTCTCGAAGTCGAGAGCAGCGACACCATCGACAATGTTAAGTCCAAGATTCAGGTCACTCTTTCTTCTTCTTTTTCTTCTTCAATCCTTAGTTGCAAGCTAATCTTTCCCCCTTTTTTATTTAAATTTTTTAATGGAATAGATCGATACGATACGATACGACCCTAGTTTTGACTGATTAAGCTCTATATACACCGACCATCTTGCAAGTCCTATAAGACCCATTTGTGATTTTACGGCTTTCTGTTCTCGAATTTGTCTCTATGTTCCACCAATCACACGCTGTTAATAAATATTAATCGAATTGCATTTAAGTTTTGGTCTTTTTCTCATGCTTGCAAATTTTGCCAACACCGTGTTGTAGGAGCTATGAATATTGTTATGCAAGTCTTTTGAGTTTTTTGGATGCGTTTATTTAGCTTAAGTAGCTCTTTTTGGCTATCCGGAATCAGTGTTTGTGATAAAAATTGTGTTGTAGTAGCTAAAAATATTCTTATATGATCTCTGAGTTTGTTGGGGGGTCTTCATTTTGAATTGAGGGGCTCGTTTTGATAACCTAGAATTGGTGTTTGTTATAGATTATGATTACAGTCAAGTAAACGGGCAGTGGGTTTTTTGGGAGTGTTTATTTGGCTCGAGTAGCTCATCTTGGTTACCTGGAATTGTTGTCTGTCATAAAAGTGTACGTAGGGGTTTGGCTTGAATTAATTGATGTAATGGATGTGTTATGTATATTGTATTAGTTACGAATATTGTTATATGATTTTTTAGTTTGTTGGGTTCTTTTTTTTTGAATTGATGTTGGTTTCAATTACCTGAAATTGGTTTTTGTTATGGCTTGGATATGGATATGTTTATGTGTTGGTTGATGTAAAGGATATGTGAGTTGTAGGATAAGGAAGGGATTCCTCCTGACCAGCAAAGGTTGATCTTTGCGGGTAAGCAATTGGAAGATGGCCGGACACTTGCAGATTATAACATCCAAAAGGAGTCCACACTTCATTTGGTCTTGAGGCTCAGGGGTGGAACCATGATTAAGGTCAAAACCCTTACTGGAAAGGAAATTGAGATTGATATTGAGCCAACTGATACTATTGATCGTATCAAGGAACGTGTTGAGGAAAAAGAGGGTATTCCTCCTGTGCAGCAAAGGTTACTTGTCCTCTCTGAATTTCCATGTTCAAAGTTTGTGTTTGGCTATGCTGTTCAGCCTCAAGTGCTCTGTTTATTTGAAATTGCAATCTCCTATTTCTTTTTCTTTCTTTGTTTTTCTGGGTGTGACCTGCTTAGAGTAATTTAGCTGTTTAGACAAGAAGCAACATGAATATCCCAGACTATTTTGGGAAGGTGACATGAATATCTCGACTAGATATAGATATAATGCTTTAGTTGGCCAGAGTGTACATAATCCAAGTTGAAGTACTTCATCAGGTGATGCACTTGATTCTAATTAAATCTGGTAATAGCTAAGGATGACTGGGTGATTCACTTGATTCTACTTAAATCTGTTAATACTAAGGATGGAGACCATGAGATATTTGGAAAGACATACACCAGATATTCACCACTTCTATATCAAGTGTAAGGTTTGTGAAGAAGATGAAAAAATAAAACCGTCATGTGATAGGTGTATTTGTTGCTTTGTGATTGTCATATATCCTTTCCTCCTAATTGAAAACAAAACAATCATTGTTTTGCTTGAATTAGACTGTAGCAAATGAGTAGGGAAGTGGTTGAATAATAGCTGGAAACACAAAGATATGTGTGGCTTTAAATCCCATCCTTAATTCTGCTGCGATATCAATCATTTTTCATTGAAGCAGATTTGCATGATAAGCATCTCTCAAAGTCAGTTTTCTCTGACTGCTCTATAACCTGTTAAAATTGGCATTTCTTCACTTAATCCTCAGAATAATTTGCTTTTGATGTAACAGTATAGATGGTTTATCCTAGTTTTGAGCTTGTAATTTTTGGCCTTTGCCCTCTCCCACACTTGCGGTTGTATACCTTCCTTTGGTTTTAATAAAATTTTTGATTTAACCCAAAAAAAAAAAAAAAAAAATTCCATCGGGTCTTTTGACATTACCTATAAACATGGGTGCTTTCACAATGTGAATCTTAAGATTTCTTCATCCAGGGACAAAAAAGAAAATCTTGAGTTTATTTATTTATTTTTTAAATAAGCTGTGGATTCATCTGCAGTTTTATATGCCAGTAATTGAGTGTGGTATATTGCTCTTCTTTACAGCATATTTGGTTGTAGAAGGGGATAACGTTGGGATATACTTGCAATTCCCTGGTAATGTAATAACGCTGGAATTAAGCTTTAAAGAATTATTATTCTTTGGTTTATAACATAATTTTGAAGAAAGAAGTGTTAATAAATAATAAAAGTACTAATTTCACCGGCCAAATTTATAGCTATTTATTTGTGGGTTTTTTTTTTTTTTTTTGGCCGCGGGGGTGGGGGTGGGGGGGGGGGGGGGGGGGGGGGGCGGGGTTGTGTGGAAGGGGGGAGGCACAAAAGTGTAGAATTGCTATTACTTTTAGTAAGAATTGCTGTTCTTCATTTTATATAACTCTGATTCGTTGTTGGTAGGGACAAAAATACAACCAAACATGGGAATAGCCATTTAATAAGGAATATAGGTAGAATAGGATAGCAGTATCACCAATCAAACATGTAGTTAGTTTTTATTTGGCTTCAGTCAGAACTTAAAAGTTATTGGTTATCGGCTATTGCGATATCTTTCATTTTGCAATGGAACCCGTATCTTCTCTAGCTTAGGTTTTCTGGTTCTAGATTATTCTTCAGTCTTCTGATCTTATTGGAAGGAAATTCCTTTTACTTGAACCTTTGGAAATTCTTGCTATCTATATCCCCTTTAATGGATATAACTTATGCAACCTTTTTCTTGTTTTAGTTCTCTCATTAGCTCCGTCATATACATTTCCTTTTGTTTCTTGATTTGACATAATGATGGTATGCATGCTTGCATATTCATTCGTCCACATTAAGTGCTTGGCCAAAAACTTAAATAGAATTCCTTGAGTGTCTGCTGTTGGCTCCAAAAAAAATTGCAAAACGAGTATGAGTAGTTAGAATTTTAGTGTCATGCAATTAAAGCCTCTAAATTTTTTATTAATGTGACCAGTATCACAAAAACAGTGGCTTTAATTTTTTTCATCCAGGGGCCATTATTCTAGTTTGAACTGAATTTTTCTCAAAACAAACAGCAACATGTTCAGACTTTAAAACTGAGTGTAAGTGTGTGCTACTTATTTGCACCTACTTACTGCAGCACTTCAAAATTTCTGAAAAGGTACAAAGCTGACCTGCTTGACACAAAATCTGGGCCCACATTATTGAAACCTTGTAAAAAAAAAAAAAATACAGAGTTCAGTCCAAGATTAATACCTTTATCATCTTATCCATTTTCTTAGATTGTCTCAGATACTAAGCTGATTAAATAATAAAGTAACTGACTCATTAGATGTGAAAACTCGATATTTGTTTGAGTGAAGAAAGAAGAGCTTAATGATATACCCTGTGTAGTCAACAGTTGCTCTGAACATGAAATGATGGAATGAGAAAATAGAATTGTAAAAATAGTTTGTATTAAATGTCTGTGTTTTACTTGCCAAGCAGAAGCATTAGTCATCTTTTAAAAATGTAGAAGTTTAATAACATCTACAGTGTTTTGTTATGTAAAGAAGAAAGTGATTATTGAACTTGTTTGACCTCTCAAAGGGAGGGAAAAAATTGCTTGGTGAGTTTGATGTGTTATTGGCTTCACTACAGAGCTCTTCAATAATGCTTCATTTGCTGGACATTTGTGATACTTGAAAAAGTTAGGGGCCTAAATGCCTGAACTTAAAAGTTGGAAGAATTTTAAGGCATAGTTGGAAGAATTTTAAGGCATAAATCTATTCTTTGGAGGCATGATGGCCATAGTTTCAGGGACTTATGGGTACTTGGCCTAAGGTTACTTGGTTGGTCAATTGTGTTGTACTGTTGACTATCTTTGTTTTATCACGATGTTAGTTATATGCTATACTTTACAATGAAGGATAAGATTGGAGATGGTTGTGATTTTAAGCTGTAAGCTGTTTCTTTCTGCAAATTTAGCATTCAATCCATGTCTTTCTATTGTTTAGCTGTTGATTGGAACTGATTTTCGCGTACTTTCACTTTGAAATAAACAACCTTTTTCTTTTCATTGTTTATTTTTTCAAGTAATTTTTACTCTATAATTTGTGCAGAGCAAAAATGTCTCATCTCTGTGTTTATGATTTCCTGCCAGTAATTTTGTAATTTGCAATAAATTGGCTTATTTTTTACACACTGATAAACTCCTCTTATTTTACGGTATCACCCAGAAATCTGCATGAATCCTGTCATAAGAGCCCGAAAATGTTTTGCTTCGAGCTGTCTGCTTGTAATGGGATCCAACCTTCTGTCAAGCGACATGGGATTGTCTACTAGATCTGTTTTCTAAATGATGCATTGCCTAATGGATGACTTTGCTGCTAAGCTTTTTATGGGTTGTTTTGTTTTTGCAAAATTTGGATGTAATCCGTATCTATCATCCTGCTGCAGGCTCATTTATGCAGGCAAGCAGCTTGCAGATGACAAAACAGCCCGAGACTACAACATCGAGGGCGGTTCGGTCCTCCATCTTGTGCTTGCTCTTAGGGGAGGCAGTGAATAGAACTTTGTGACGGGAATGTGTTTTATTGAATAACTCTTCTGGCTGTTTGTCTGCCGACGAACTAAAGATGGCACCTTCTGCCATGGCCTTGTAATCTTGCTATAAGTGACTTTGGGATGTATCAGCATTCAGCAGTGCTTTGAGTTATATTGTGTTCTCTTCTTTCCTTGCTGGGATGGTGTCTTCAGTTGCCTATAATGCCCATTTTACCTGCGAGAAATAGTTCTGAAAAATTAAGACCCACAATAATAACCGCATCTCCATCCTTCCTGAGGAACTTTGTTGTGCGATTTCTTTTATATATATTTATTTATTTTAAATTTCATATTGATGAAGTATGAAAAAATGTCAAATTTGGTACTTGGATTTCATGCAAGAATTTAACTTGGTACTTGGATATTGAAGTGGTCATTTTAGTATTTAATTAAATTTTTTGTAGTTTTTTTTTTTTAACTATCTTATACATCATTTATTTTGTTTTATAACGTGGAAAAAACAATCTAGCAATGCAAAAAGTGTTGGGAGTATTGTTAAAAATTAAATGATAGCATAAGAGAGTAAATCTTGTTGAGGATGTTTGTGAAACAATTAATATAAAGTTTGATTATATATTAAATTAATTATTTTAAAGTTTAGGTATTAAATGTTTTTAGAAGTTTTTAAGCTATTAGGTGTTATGTTTTGTGATGAGTTATTATGTTTTTTTTTTTTTTGGGGGGGGTGGGGGTGGGGTGGGTGGGTGGTGTAAAACTAATATTAGTTCATCCCAAAACACACATACACATTTATATAAATTCCAAGAAACAAGAAGAAATGGAAACTTTGTAAGGGACCCTTTTGCTGAGCTGAGTCCTCTTTGTCCCTGTGGCTGTAAAAAACCATAGGACACTTGGTCCTGATTAAGCGAAAAACAAAGTCCTACGGGAGATTGATGAAAAATTACTTCCTCCTCCGCCATTGATCATTCCCTACACAATTTTAAAGCATTATAATACCTTAATTTTGTGTTTATATTTACTTTTTGAATCCATGTTAATTTTCACAATCCCAAAACTCTCCGTAAACACAAATTTAGGACAAAAGTAATTCTCCTTATTTCAGTAGCAACATCATCTGTTTTTTCAATGTAAAATTGAAAAAGAAAATCTAACAAGTAAAAGCATATTTAGTAGTTATAACATTTTCTCTATTTTTTTAAAATTTAACTTGAAAATTCAAAATTTAATAGAAATTTAGAAACAATGATCTGACGACTGACTTGAAATTTTTGTTGTAGGGCTGAGTAACTTGTGAAATTTTGCTAATCATGTTGACCATTTCTATCTTTCTAAGTTATTTTTTTCTTATATATATTTATATATATATTTTACTAATTTATATTGTCCTTGGTCAATTTAAATATTTTCAATTGACAAACCTATTAATAATTAACTGTAACTGATTATCTAGACAAAACATAAATCAACATATGAGGCAAATCGATAATTAGTCAAATCCTAGAATTTAGACAAATTATAGACAAGGGTATGGAATTAGATCGGAGAAGGGAAAATAGAAAACCATACTTTCCCGAAACAAATAACTTAATAAAAAGAGTAAACGTATCTTATTTGCGTTGTATGTGCATTTGGATTTTTCATTTCTAAGATGAAGCACTTTGAACCTTTTAATTTCATTTTTAAAATCAATTTCACTATTTTATATTTAGATAAAATTTTTAAAACACGCTTAAATAAACCTTTTTATTGTCCTTTAAAAAATAAAATAGTTATATAAAGGATTAAAAATAATTTTTAAAATAAAATTTCATGGTCTAAACGATGAATTTGAAAATAAATAAATAAATAAAATACCGGATGAACTGCAACTTGTCCTAATAAAAGATTTTTCCATATATTTTTCCTATGTAATGTAAATAATAAGAACTAAGGAACTAATGAAACATAACCGAAGAGAATAATTTCTTAGGAATAGTACTCAGCATGTAATTTGAACTTTTAAAAACCCAAGACCAAAATTAAGAATAGGAATATTTTCGAGATTTAAGAAGTAAACAATACACAAATTATTGAAAAAAATATAAATTGATAACTGTGGAGAGTTATCTACATTATTAAAGCTAAGTACATACTTTGGTGTCTTTACACTTTTAATTTTTTTTATTATTTATATATAATTTAGTTATCATAGTTTTATAATTTCTTTTTGAAAATATAAACTACTCCTTCCTAATTCTTTTTCAAACTATAACTATTTTTTTTTATCTTTTTACTTTTAAAAATTACATTTTATTGTGAAATAAGAAAATTAATAGCATTAAATTTAAAATCTAAAAAATATTTTACAATAAATAAATTTAAGATTTCTCATGAATATTATTAATTTTGCACACACAGCATCGTGCAGCATCCCCTAGTTTATTATAAAGAAGTAATCTCCTTTGAAAAGACGGCGGATTTGTTAATCTTTTGATCCCATTAATTACAAAGTTTGATGGAAAGCAGGAAAATGATGGAAAACATTGAGCGAAAATTACTTGGTCTTTGACGATGGCGACCCCATTTTATTATTATTATTATTATTATTATTATTATTATTATTATTCAGGTCTTATAAAAAATAAGAAAATGTCAAATTTATTCTTTGAAATTTGAATAAAAAATTACAATTTAAAATTTAAAGCAAACAATTTAATATCCAATTAAACTTTTAATACTAACTTTTATTAATTTACTAATACCATTTGCTTTGTATCTAAATGTTGAAGAGACAATATGACATTGAATTTTTAGTACTCCTCCAATGAAACACTTGTTGGCGACTTACCTACTAAACCTAAGATTTCTATGCTTGTGGGTCATGTATGCTATGACAAAACTACTCAGCTTCATATGATATATCAACCAACTCTCCCTCTCTTCTTTTGTCTCTTATCTTATCCTCTTGTTGTCTTCTTCTCTATCTACCTTCCTTCTCACGCACACCCCCACCCTGATCTGACTCTTCTTTCATGTCTCCTTCACCAACTCCCATTGTCTCCCTTCCGGACCTACATGCCCATTTACTTGGACATAGGAAATAGATATGGATTATGAAAGTTATAATTTAACAGTAGTATTATCATCAATAGATTAGTAAAAATGTATTTAAGTATTTACTTTGTTTAAAGTTTTATTACAAAGAATAATATTCACATATTTCCTTCAATTTATAGTATTAATTTGAAAATAAAATTAAAAATATGATTATGTCTCTATTTAGTTATTCAAAATAAATGAAAAGGTACTTGTTGAGAGTGAAATAATCTAATTGTTTGATTTTTTGTTTCCATTGGAGAGGGAATAGAGAAGGAATAAAAAGAAAAAAAAACTACCTACCAAGTGATTTCAATTTACTCTTTGTATAAGGAATAGAAAGATTACTAGGAATAAATACTCTTAATCCATTTTGCAAGTAAACGAGATTAAAGAATATATTCCAGGATTAGTTATTTTACTCCCTTCCTATCACCTCTAAGTTAACAGAAGGCCATCAGATACTATCACTTCACCCTCTTATAGTCAATTGGAAACTACAAAAAGGATTAAGTCATTCTAGATTTATCAAGTGATACCAACCCCAATAAGGTCTATGGACACTGCCTCGTTGTGGTTACATCTTTAGATGGATCTTGATAGATTTTCAAGAACTTTTGCTTTTCATTTCTTAATTCAATTTCAAAATGTTCCAATGCCTTTTTACATGTCTAAGAAAATAATAAAATAGAAAGTAAAATCATATTTTGAAGATGTGATTTACTATAAATGAAAAGCTTTATGATTTTCACAAAATGTTGTATAAATTGCATCTTATACATATGATTTTGCATCAATATTTAGATAATTATTTTTATATAATTAGTATTTGCAGAATTAATTTTCTGCTACATGGTAAATCGACAATTCTCTTAATAAAGTTTGTAAGTGTAAATTTAGTAATTGAACCTCACCCATTTTTTCAATTAGTTACTTATATTTCTTCATTTTTATAAATAATTACCAAAATAAAGTTAGTTCAAGTGTTATAAACGACCTATAAAAACTAAAAAGGTTACAAGTAGGTGATAAGTGTGGCACATATATGTTTATCCCTACCTTATGCTTAACCATTTGTGTATTCTTATATTTTTTTATATATAAAAAAACTAGTTTGAAACACAAGAGTTATTTTAATGTGAGAATTACATGAAAAGGAAACAAAAAATTAAATTCATTTAGTTGCATTATTACTATGAAGAAGAGTGTAATTTTCAATTATAACATGTGCATGGACCTCGATACAGCTCCAACTCAGCGGACCCATCAATTGATGGGTTTGGATAGGATGAGTCAAAACCAGTTGAAGTTAGGCAATATTGATTGTGCTTCGGCTGATTCCACCCCTTGTTGGTTCACGGGTTAGGTTTCAGCTCGTCGGACATACCATTTTTATTTTTTTTAAAGATAAAACAAAAAAATATTTGTAAAGATATTTTTTTAAATCACATGAAAATTTTGCAAAAATTAAACTTAAAATTTTTAAAAAAAAATAATTTTAAAATTAATTTAAACAAATTTTGAACTTCAAAAAGAAAAATAAGCTTAAGAATAATATTTTTCAACCCATTTGTTGAGATAATTTTAGCCATAAACTTAACAATGTGAAACTATAAAACATAAACAAACCTTACAATTACAAAAATTGGTCTCACATTGTTAAGGAGTAATATTTTACTTTACTTGAAAGTTTTTATAAATCTAATAAGACATGCTTTTTAGTGTATTTATAACTTGTGTTACGAATAACAATACATTTACCCGTTCACTTTATTGTAATTATAATTCCATTGCAGCTTTATTTCTTATGGATGACTATTACGGCATTCACTACCTATAATATCGATTTTATAAGAATCCCTATTATAGAAAATATTGAATGGTCGTTCCTTTCTCAAATCTATGAATGATAATTCAATGCTGGAATTATTTATTTTTTCAAAATACCCCAATTTAAACAAAAAATCAATAAAGGAAAACCCTGTAACTATTCTACTTCATTTCTTAGTAATAGGAATTCTATTATTGCTTTATTCATTCACTAAAGTGAATGGTGTGTGTGAATAAATATTAATTTTTCACTATCTACATAAAAAATACTTTAAAATTTGTATCTTACTTACATTTATTCTTTTCCACTTATCTTTTATTTTTCCTCTTTTTCTTTTCGAAGTAATTTTGTTGACTCGAGCCGAATTGGTTGGTTGATGAGTCAGTTTGGCAATCCGGTCATGGCCCAACAAACCACTAAGTTAGCATTTAGATCATAGGTTATATGATTGGGTTAGGCTGATGGGTTAGAATCACTAGTATGGGTTGGGTTGGTTCATTGTTCTAACCCGGCCCATGCCAAAGTCTATAAGTCTAAGGCATCTTGGAATCCAAAGTCAAAATCTTAGTGATACAACACAGAAGACAAGATAGATAAATCCTATTACTTAGGTGAAACATTATTAGTAGAATCTAGATGTAACTAAAGTTAGCTGATGTAAACTACATTAGTTAAATTTGTTAGATCAACATATGCCATAACTAAAATCAACAAAGAAATATATACATAGAAAAGCAAGAGGAGAGATATTATTGAACACCCTCTCTAGAAAAACCACAATGTAATTTTAGGAGTACCTGGCTAGTTCGAAGGCCAATCTATCTTCACAATCATGTTCTTCGGTTTCTACTCAAGATTTACCTAACGCTAAACACAAAAATTACATACTGTATTAGCATTTGTAAAATGGTACAAACATTAGAGCTAAACTAGGGTTTTAATCATACCTTCAAGAAAGAGATGCAGAAAAGGAGTGGTAATCATTATGACTGTATTTAAATACTAAGTTTGATTTGTATTATTGAGCGAACTAAGAAGCAGTCTTAACATTTTGGTGCTTTTGTCTTGAAGTGATGGTTCTTGAAATAAGGCCATATAATCAAAATTTGGATATAGAGGTTCTTGCTAAGTCTTTATTGGCAATTCAACAAAGTTTGACCCAATTAAGTGCAAGAATGGAAAAGATAGAGATAAGTCAAAATCAAGATAATGCTAGTCATCTGAATCATAATATGCTTGATTCATCTTCAAATGTCGAAATGTTATTAAAGGGAATCAAGTTGGAGATCCCCAAATTCTTAAGTCTAGACGTTTTGGGGTGGATCTTTAAAGTAGAGCAATTTCTTACATTTCATCAAATAGAAGAAGAGAAATGTATTAACATTGCTTTGTTTACATTGGAAGGGGATGCCTTATAGTAGTATCGTTGGATGTATATGAATAAGCGGCTAAGTTCTTGGAAGAACTTTATGGATGCACTGTCTTCTCGCTTTGGCCCTTCAGATTATGAGGATGTTTAGGGCATGTTATCCAAGCTGGTGCAACAATCTTTATTGATAGAGTATCAAATTGAATTTGAGTCTTTGTCAAACAGAATTGTGGGATTACCGGAATCATTCTTCATAGGTTGCTTTATATCAAGTCTTAAATCATCATTGAGGAGAGAGGAGGAATAGATTTCTCGCCTCAAATCATAAGTAGATACAATATGTCTTATTAAATGCATGAGGATAAGTTTTGTGATAAAACCAATGTGTTTAAACCTTTTCAACATCATTCTATATCATATTATCCACCATATTCTTCGAATTTTCAATTTTCTAAACCATACACTTTTAGTTAATCATACAGACATACATGTAACCTAAACATTTACCATACGTAAAACCATATGCTAAACTAGGACATACATAGGCTAACCCATTAAATCATTCCCCATTAAGAAATTAACTCCTAAAGAAATGCAAACTATGTGTGAAAAAGGTATATGCTTTAATTGTGATGAGGAGTTTAGCACAAATGACAAATCACAAATGCAAAGCAAAGTTTCTTTCATTGTTAGTGGATGATGAGGATAATGAATTAGTAGAGACAAATGAGGAATACATACGTGGTCACATGCATATAACGATTCTTGTGCAGTTTCATATCATGCGATGACTAGAGAGAGTGTACCTCATGCACTTTGTTTAGAAGGAGTGGTATCTCATAAGAAGTTATCATTGTTAATAGATTCAGGTAGTACACACAATTTTGTGCAAGATAAAGTAGCTAAATTTTTGGGTTTTCCTATAACTACATCTCCTACATTTCATGTTATGATAGGAAATAGATAAAAGTTGCAATGTGATGGCCAATGTATGGATGTTAGGTTTCAGATTTTTTGCTACTTTCTTTGTCTTACCAATATAATGAGCATAAATGGTGCTCGGGGTTTGGTGGTGAAACAGTTATGCCCAGTGACTATCAACTATAACTCACTTACTATGACATTTGTGGATAAAGGAAGATCTATTACATTGTTTGGTGATTAAGGTTCTACCGTTTCAAAAATTTCGTATCATTAGCTGAGAAGAACAACGGGAGTGGATGCTATTGCTTCTTATTATCATTTGGTGGCTTAGGAGAATCATCAATTAGAGAGTAGCATCAGCAATAATGCTATTGAAGCAATATTGGGCAGATTCTCTTAGTTATTTGAGATACACTCATCATTGCCACATAAGTTGCATTTTCTTACACAATGTTGTCTCTCTAATTAATATGAAACCATGTTGCCATCCTCACTTAAAAAAAGTAAGATTGAAAACAAGTTAAGGATATGCTGGAGCAAAGGACTATTCGACTGAGTGTCAGTCTATTTTCATCACCAGCACTCTTAGTTAAAAAGAAAGATGGATCTTGGTGTTTCTATATCGACTATAGAGCACTCAATTAGGTAACTATAAAAGACAACTTTCGATTCCAATTATAAATGAACTACTTGATGAGTTAAGACATGCCACTGTTTTCTCTAAGTTGGAGCCGAGGTCAAGTTCCATTAGATTAGGATGCATGAGGAGGATATTCACAAAACGACATTTCACACACACGAAGGTCATTATGAATTTTTAGTTATGTCATTTGGTTTAAATAATGCTCTAACCACATTTCAATTCATTATGAATGGTATTTTTAAGTTGCACCTACGTAAGCGAGTCATTGTATTTTTTTGATGACATCTTAGTATATAGTGCGACTATGGATACTCATGTAGTCCATTTGACTATTGTGTTTGACATTTTATTGAAAAACACATTCTATCTCAAAAAGTCTAGGTTTGTTTGTTTCATCATATTTTGGTTATTTTGGCATCATATTTTTATGGTTTTCAAACAAATGTTTGTCAAGAAACAAATACCAATGAAAAGCTGACAATTTTACTCATAAATTGACCAAATAGATATGATATATATAAGTTATAGATGTAGATCAGATACTGATGCAATATAAATAAAATATGATAATCCAAATAGACCCTAAGTGTGCATTTAGAATAGATATAATGAGTACCTTGGTCATATTATATCTATAGGGGAAGTAAGCCCTGAACCTTAAAAAATTCAAGCAATTAAGAATTGGCCTCATCCTACATTAGTAAAGTAGTTGAGAGCATTGTTGGAATTATCAGGTTACTATAGGCATTTTATTAAATGATACGCTTCTATTGCTGGGCCACTCATTGATTTACTTAAGAAAGAGCAATTCATATGGACTGATCAACTACTATTGCATTTAATAGTTTGAAGAATGCCTTAATATTAGCACCAATCTTTCACTTCTTGATTTCTAGAAGCAATTTACTATGAAATAGATGCTTCAGGTACAAGCATGGCTACTGTTTTATTACAAGATGAGAAACCGATTGCCTATTCTAGTAAAAGGTTTCCATCTCACATGAGTAAGCATCAACTTATGTAAGAGAATTACATGCTTTACTAGAAGTTGTAAGAAAGTGGAGGCAATATGCATTAGGGAGATCATTTTATTATACATATAGATCATAGAAGTTTCAAGGAGCTATTATATTGGGTTATTTAAACACTTGAGCAGTAGAAAATACATGGTGAAATTAATAGGAAACGACTATTTGATTATGGATAAGTTAGGATAAGAGAATCAAGTGGTTAATTCTTTGTTGAGGTAACATGATGGAACAATATTACATTTTTTTGTTTGGACATTAGATCTGGTGTCTCAATTGAAACGTGAATATAACTCTTTACAAGAAGTTAAGGATGTGATTAGTAAGATGCCATAGGATAGTGGATCTCTAGTGAATTGCAGTGGATTAATGGTCTACTTTACTATCACAATTGATTGTTTTTAGTACCTTCATCATCTTTAATTCCTACTATATTACAGGAATTTCATGATTCTCCTGTTAGGGGTCATTTTGGGTACTTAAAACTTATAAAAAGATTGTGTCTTGGTTTTATTGGGTAGGAATGAAGTGAATGGTTAAAGATTATGCACATGGCTATGTGTGTTTACGAGTAAGTGAAGAGCTCTACTCAGGCTCCACATGGGTTGCTAGCACCCTTACCTATTCTCAGGATGGTATGAGAAAATATCTCAATAGATTTTATAACATGTTTGCCTATATCACAAGGATTTTTTTCATATTTGTAGTGGTGGATAGATTGTCTAAATACTGTCATTTAGGTGCATTACCAACACATTTTATAGCTACTAAAGTGGCTCGATTGTTTATTTAATTAGTGGTTAGACTTCATTGGCTTCTTTGATTAGTTGTTTCTGATTGGGATTTCGTATTTCTTAGTCATTTTTGGAAAGATTTGATGAATCTGAGTGGAACTCAATTGAAATTTAGTAGTGTTGACTATCCTTAAACTAATAGACGACTGATGTGTTAAATAGGGTGATTCAACAATATCTCCGTTGTTGACAAAGCATCATATTGGGTGAAGATTTTGCTATGGGTAGAGTTTTCATATAACACTCCATTTGGGGTAGTCTATGGTAGGAAACCACCATATATTCCAATTTATGTTTGAGGTTTGTTGAAGTAGGAAGCAGTTGACATAAAGTTAATCAATAAGGAGGAAGCTTTACATTTACTAAAAGATCATTTAGCAAAGCACAAGGTAGGGTGAAATCTTATGCTAGTGAACATCGATTGTATGCTTAAGAGATTTAGTGTTTGTAAGACTTCAACCTTACAAACAAAAGACATTATCGTCAAGCAATTATTCTAAGCTCTCTAAACATTTTTATGGACTATACAAGGTTTTGAGCGCTATTGGTACTTCGTCATATGAATTAGAGTTACTTGAGGGATCTAGGGTTCATAATGTTTTTCACTGTTCAATTTTGAAGAAGGCAACAAGACAATCTATTCCATCTTTAGATTTTCCTAAGGATGCCTACCGATCTCATTCGATTAACCAACCACTAGCTATTATGGGATTTCATCGTATTTTTCAATAAGATCAATGGGTATCTCATATTTTGGTGCAATGGATAGGACTGTCTCTCTTGAAGATGCTTCCTGGGAGGATCTTTTAGATTTTAAGGAGATTTATCCAACATTTAACCTTAAGGAAAAGGTCTTGTTTCAACAGGGGAAGAAACGTGATACAACATAGAAGTCAAGATAGAGAAATCCTTCTATATGGATGAAAGATTACTACATTTGATAAGTGGAATCTAGATGTAACTAAAGTTAGTTGATGTAAACTATAATAGTTAAATTTGTTACAGATTAACATAAATCATGGTTGGAATCAACAAAGTAATATAAATACACAAAAAAGAAAGGTGAAAAGTGTCGTTGAACACCCTTTCTGGAAAAATCACACTGTGATTTTAAGAGCACTTGGCTAGCTCGAAGGCCAACGTATTTTCACAATCATGTTCTTGAGTTTCTACTCAAGATTTACCTAACACTAAATACAAAAATTACAATGTATTAGCATTTGTAAAATCAAGCAAAAACATTAGAGTTAAATTAGGTGTGTTCATCGTACCTTCGAGAAAGAGAGGTAGAAAAGAAGTGGTAGGTGTTAGGATTGCCTTTAAATACTAAGGGTGATTTGGAGTATTAGATTGAGCTAGGAAGTAGACTTAACATTTAGGTGCTTTAATTGATCACATGGTAAAACTTGAGGTCTATACGATTGATATTGTGAATATATTATATTATTATTATTTATTAAATGTTACATTTGGTATCTCAATTTTATTTATTTGTGCAATTAATTACCTAAAATTTAAAAGTGCCAATTTACTACCTTTTTTTCAATATTATTTATAATACATAAATGGAGTAGTTAATTTAAAATTGAGTAAAGTTTAGGTAATTAATTATAAAATTTGGTAAAATTTAAGTAGTTGATTACAAAAATAGGCAAGATTCATAAAAAAAATGGGTACTTTTAAACTTTAAGTAATCAATTGTAAAATTAGATAAAGTTCAAGTACCAAATATACTAATTATCCTTTATTTATTTATTTATTTTCACTATCCAACATTATCAATAATTGAGAAAGAAAAAATGCATTAACCTAAGTCATCATTTGATACTTGTCAAGGTCCACTATGAGATTTTTACACACAATCTGATCTCAATTTAGATGTAGAGTTCTTCTTACAATGGTCACGCATGCATTATCAATCTTGCGCCTTGCATGTGTTTTCAGAGTATTGATGAGGAAATAACACTTGATGAATGCATATGTGACACAAAAGGGAGTTTTAATAAGTGCGTTAACTTTATAGTTTTTAAGCAATTAGAGTAATAATCACCTAAATTACCTAATTAATCCTTGAGACCAAAGCTTCCTCTATAAAATACTATTTGTCTTTTGTCTTCCAAAATTAGGAATGAGGAAAAATGATTAAGTATTTATAGCCTCATGAAGTGGATGTGGATCCTCAAATCATCTTAGTGATTAATCGATGAGATGAAACAAATTCAATTTATAGTTATCTTGAATGAGCTTACTATGACCCAGGGTAATAATTATTCTCCTGTGTATATAAGGCTGCTTAAGAGAAATTAAAGTATTGACATACTAGTCCAATGATTCCTATTTTGAATTTACTAAGCCAAATTTCCTCTAGTCATCCCAATAAGGAAATCGAAATTGTTAGGTATTGTCATCCAACTTGTGGGTCTAGCCCAAATAAATAAAAAAATATATATCTATTTATTTAAGACCCTTTATACCTTACTGCTTATAGAAAGAAAGAAAAAAGAAAGAAAGAAAGAAAGAAAGTGTTCATTAGTAACCATGTCTTTTTAACAAATAGCCATAATGATATTTTTTTTTTTTATAAAATCATACATTTATATTATAATTTTATTGGTATTTATACATTGCTAGCTAACTCACTTAAACAACATATTTCTTCGACGTCTATGTCTATATCTATTTGATTCGTTTTATTTTAATTGTTTTGATATATTATTTTTTTTTGTTTTCAAACAGATTGTATATTAAGAAATGAAACATATAAAAAAACATATTTTTACTCATAATAGATAAGATAAAGATCAAATACAAATAAAATCAAGATAAAAATCAAATAATTCAAACAAATCCAATTTATCGTGTCCGACTAGCAAGGAAGCTTCAACAATCCATCAGCTGACCCATCTCCATAAATTTCTAAAGTATGCCAATTGCCACACGTCCCAGCACTTCAGTTTGAAAATTTAATTTCATAAGCTCTGTTATTTCACGACAACCAAAGGCCAGCTCAAACATGAATCGTGCCAAGGGCAATTAATTTACACAATCGAATTTAATTAGAGGGGTGACATAATAGGAAATAAGGAGTTTTATTTATAGATGAAAGATATTGCTGACTTGTTGTATAATAGTGCGCGTCTCAATACTATTTTGTTCAATATAATTTTGATTATTATATTGTTTTTCTTTTCTTCTTAATATTTATTTAAAATTATATATCTGGTGATCATAGTTAGTAGGATGATGAAATCTGATGGCTATGCATGAATCCATGATATCCTAATATTTAATTTAATTATTTGGAATATTAATTATTTGATTTCACATTTAGTCGTTTACTATCAGCAACAATTTTCTAATAAATACAACTTGAGCAATTCGAAAGGGAATTGAGAGTTTTGCATGGAATTGCTCTAATAATGAGAGGGAAATGCGTGAGTTAAATTGATTTTGATTCATATTTCATATTCTTTAATGCAGTCAATATTGATCATTGTCATAAACTCATGGGGACATATGGCTAAGTATTAATCTTTAGTGTCTCTTTATGAACCTAAATAAAATTTAATAGGGAAAATTCATTTACAATTTCTCTAAACTTTTGAACAAATAGAGACACCCCATTTTTTGAAAATGTTATAATTTTATTTGTATAGACCCTAAATTACCTACATTTCATAATTATATAGCATAGATGTAGAAATATTAAATCCACATGGAAAAAAAAATAGATACTTATTGATTTCCATATCATTTTAAACTTAACCAACAAGAATGAAACTAGCAAAAAAAAAAAAAAAAAAAAAAAAAGGAGACATAATTTATTACAATATGTAAACAATAAATATAACAAATATGGGCAAAACCAATATATATATATACATACATATATATCTTTTATGATCCAAAAACAAAGATTGATAGTGGAATAAAACAAAAAATCTATTTTTAGACATAGATTATCTATATCTTTTTCGTCGTAATTTCCATTTCTTTGTATTATAGTCAAATTAAATAGAGCTTCACAAATATTTATAGATATATATTCGTATGCATTTATATGTGTTAAAAATAGATACTAAAGTTTAAGATTTACACAATTTTTGAATGCAAATGTTTCGCGTTGTGTTTGTTTCGATGTTTATTTTTTCTTTTGTGAGGCATGAAAATGGAAAAAAGTCAAACAATAACAACAACAACAACAACAACAATATCCATTTTATGCCTCAAAATTTATGTATTATATGGAGGAGTTTTCTTTTTTACCTTTTAAATAGCAAACATTGATATCTTGTGTCTGTTTAACATATGCAGGTCGTATTTCTTTTTTCATTTTATTATATATTAATAAGTATTATCATTTTACTATTTTATTTAAGTATAAAATAGCATCAAAATTGATATTTTAATGCCATGTCAACTTAATATTTTATTTCATATGCCATTTAATTAAGTATTGTGGGATCTACAAAAAAGGTATGAGGAAATTGTAGTATTTTCCAAAAGTTTGTGTTTTTTTTTAAGAAATTTATAAGGGTAGTCATGTGATTTTTTCCAATATAGTAAATTAATATTATTATAAGTTAAAAGCACGGTGCAATTGGCTAAATGGTGGTATTGTCATAACCTAGGCATTTGATTCAATTTATTTCTACCTTGGTAATATTTCTTTGTAATAGTTAGTTTAGCTTCTACAATTATGTTTTAATATTTCATTTAGTAGGCTAGCTAAAGAAAGGATCAAAATGATTTATTACTTGGATACTATTTCTAAGAACTATCTGGTTTTGCTGATATTTTTACGATACATGATTGGTCCATTAACCAGTTTGAAAAAAATATTTACAAACATACATAGTAAATTAACACTTTTAAATTTTAAGTAATTATAATTAATTATAAAGATAAATTAAATTCAGATACTAACTCTGCCATATATCCATATTATTATAATTAAAAAATAATTTTTTGTTAGTAGAGTTGAATAAGTTAGACTTGAGTTAATTGATTGTCACTTTTAGTTAAGCTCAAACTCAAAATTTTGAACTTGGCTTGAGTTGAGCTTGAGTTTCAAAATTCATTATTTTGACTTGACTTGTTTATAAGCCTACTATTTTATTTTATTTATTTCCATTTTAATTTTATTTTTTAAGAAAATTATAGTATAATTTTCAAAATGCCATCTACCTTTTTAAAATATATTGAAGATGTGCAAATTTAATGCTAATCTATTTCTTTATAAGATGTGTAATAATATTTGAAACCATAAAATATAAATTTTTTGTCTCTTGTCTTATATGCATATTTGTAATGTTGGATTAATTATGGGTTAATTACAAAAAACTGATCTATGTTATAGAGTTTTTGCAATTAATTGACTTGTGTTATGCTTTTTGACAAATAACATACCTGTGTTATACTTTGTTATGTCTCGTTCAAATAGCCATTATGTGATCACATGTTACTCACATGCTTCTTTTGAAAAAAAAAAAAAATTCTAAACATGTATTTTTTGTCCACCTAACCCACCAAAACATGAAAACCCAACCATCGTCACACATAAAGCTAAACCGATAGCAAAACCTTAAATCCAAATCCCCTTCGTGCATCTTAATCCTCGAATTCAAATCGATCGTGTGTGACACAGTAGACTAAGGGAATTAATGTTGATCCCTACATGATTATCATCTATATCTTGGTCGGATCACCAAAATTTGGTTACACCCTCCATTGATGGTGTGTAAGGATGTAGCCGGGTCGAGTTTTGGGCGGTCATATAAACGCAAGCTTGAACCCTCCACAATATAGGGCATACCAAACCCAATCCTATAATCCTGTAGGGTTTTCCTTCTATATTCAAACCCGTTCTATAAGGTTTACTCTAAAACCCGCCACCTGCCCAATTACCCACCTAATTATCAATCTGAACCCGCCTTGCTTATTTTATTTTTTTCAATAGAATTAGCAGAGTTAAGCCAATAAAATAATAGTCTAATAATATAGCAATTCACTTCTCTTTGCCAACCTGTCTTTAAATTTAGCCTGTTACTATGTTTACATTTAGTAAATGTATTTACATTACAATTTTTGTTTTTACTAGGACTAACGGGTCGAGTGGGTGTCCATCGGGTTTTAGTAGTATCCAAATCCGACCCTAATACCCTACAAGGTTTTTTACCTATGTCTAAACCCAACACTATTATCCTATAAGGTTTTTATCGAGTTGGATGGGTCGGAAATCTATTAATGGCCGACCCAGTTATATCCTTAATGGTGTGCCAAATAAGATCGTGGGATACATATTCCGCGTAATCTTATTTAGTACACCCTCAATAGAGGGTGTAGCTAAATTTGGATGGTCCTATTTTTCTTTGGTAGTTCTCATTCATAAACACATCAAACTCTATTGTAAACAAATGATTACTTGATCGACTGTGAAGGTTTGGTTAATAAACATAAGATATAGTCGTTATTGGCCTTGTTAATAGCTAGACATGTTGTGAACATGAACATTATGCCATGACTGGGTAGGAAAGTTCTATAAGGTGCCATAGCAAAAATGAATGAAGTCAGAAAGGGAAGTACGGTGGACGGAGATTCTACTATTTGGTTTGGATTTCCGATATGTATAAAACACAATCGATTGATGTTATGAGGTGGTGGTTCAATGTGGTGTCGCAAGGAGGAGTAAGCTCGAGGAGTTGAAGCCATTGAATAAGAATTCAGTCACTAATGATGATGATAAGGTAATTGGGAGAAGGAGATTGAAGAAGAGAGGGACGTGGAAGAGAGATAGGTAGGAGAAAGAAACGGTCAACGATTTGGGTTTTCATGTTTTCGTAGGTTAGATGGAAAAATTGTATGTGTTAGACTTTTTTTTTAAAGAAGCACGTGAGTGGCATGTGACCACATAACGACTATTTTGGATGGGACATAATAGAGTGTAACACTTGTATGGTAAGTTATTTGTCAAAAACATAATACAAGTCATTTACTTGCAAAACGTTATAACAAGTCAGTTGTTTCTTAAATTAACCCATCAATTAATCACTTAAATTTATATCATTCGTGATTTTAAATACTTAATATATATTATTATATTTATTTTAATGGCTATATAATTAATTGAAAGATAAACCATTTACTTCTAATAAAGAAGTATCCATAATTTTTAATAAAAAGATAATAATATTATCCATTCCTAATCGCTATTTTAAAACTACAAAAAGATTACATGGCTAATATTAATTTTTATTATATAGAAGACTCAAGAAAACTATTATTATTTTCCTAAATTTAAATTATAAAGAACACAGTTTTTCTTTTCTTTAATTTTGGCCACAGTTAATTTAAATGGTAAATGTTGAATTTAAAACTTAAATTTTATACAAAAATTCAATTTCATATTCAAACTTCGAAGTGGACGATATAATGTCTAATCAACCTTTTTGACTATTTTTACTACTTTCGTAACATCGTTAACTTTATTTGTTGAGCTTAACACCGTTTAGGACTAATAGATTATTTATTTCAAATTGAAAAATGGAGTTATAAAGGGGCTAAAAAAATATATTATTTATTTATTTGGGCTTGATTCGTGTGTTAAGTGATAGAGCCCAATAGGTCTGGTTCAATTCAGTCCATCACATCCAACCTTTTTCAGGCAGGCTTATGTACATAGAAAATAACTATTGACCTTGGCCTATAAGGAGCTCATTCATGATAACAATGAATTAAGCTTGTTGCATCTCATCTATCATCACTAAGATGATCAACGATCGTAGTCCATATCAAGTGTCTATAAATATTAGTGCTTTTTCTTATTTCTAACTTTTGGGAGAGAGAAGACAAATAACATTCCATAGAGAGACTCTATTCACAAAGATCAAACAAGACAGCTCAAGTGACCATTACTTCAATTGCTTAAGAACTGTAAAGTTATGCGCAAGGTCTACTCAAGCTTTCTTACCTCACTTCTGTATTCAAGACATAGAGACTACTTGCTTCTCCTCCTTACTATTCTCTCCAAGCCATTCCTTCATTAAGAGTTATTTCTTTAGCAACTAGGTTGAATGATGATTACATGAAATAATATGTACTGATGATACATGTAGAATGTGGGAAAACACTTAGGAATATTGAGTTTGGACTCCATACTGTAACTCCACCCACTTTGTAGCAATTTCAGCCATTATCATCTATTACCCGTTTTTAGTTCAAACATCCTTGATACTTTCTCACTTTTCATTTAGATATCCATATGGCAGGAAACAACAATAACCAAGACAATTTTCCCAACTTCAATGAGTTTGATGACTCATGGATTTTTTAAAACAATATGCAGGGTTTTAACACCTTGATGAATGTATAGGGAACCCCGAAATTGCGATACCTGTGTCCTTGCTACCGATGGTAGTATATACTCTCGAACAAGAAGCAGCTGGAGCGGGGTATTTCCAATCTCCACCAACAGTCACACAACCGCCTTCCATGGCCAGTGGGAATAATGGAGGGGTAATAATGACTCTGCCATGACCAATGGTTTTTGGGATGTCTTAAGAAGAAGACAACAATTGTGTGGAAATATTTTACGAAACCAAAGAATCCACATCAAATGGAGAACCTATTAAATATGTCATTTGTTGAACTTATGGAAATAAGTTGTCTCTAGGTCTCGCAATGGCACGGGACACTTATAACGACACATAGAAGCACATTTCCAAAAGGCATGTTATGATGGATGACCCCACCAATGACAACAGCTAGTGTAATAGATGATACCTACAAATATATCATTCAATGTAGTTGATCATGAAAAATTCAATAGTTGGAGCATGGGAGCCCTGCAATCCTTATACCAACATATGGGGACAAACGTTAAAAAATAACATGATGAGCCTTTTTAAGAAAAGGTGTGAAGCTTTGCCTTCTAGGTATAATCCTCTAAAATAATTTATTGTTCATGTAATTTTTTAGATCATATACTGATTTACGATGTTTACTTTTGTTTAAATAATGCACTCGATTTTGCTTATGCAGTGTCTCCCTTATCTTATATGTGTGGAAATCTTCTATCAACGATGTACAATCTAGCTATATATGCGCAACCACTCACTGGATATATAAACAATGGTTAATCCAAAAGTAGATTATTACTTTCAAGCCGTTCCGAGAGAGATACACTGGCCAAGCAATAGCAAATAATATATTGGAAGCCATCTAATCATACGGTATACAGACTATATTTAGTATACCGTTTGATAATGTATCAAAAAACACTAATGCTATTCGTTATTTGAAGTAGTCATTAAAGCCGATGTGCGATGGAAAGTTCTTTCACGTTCGATGTGTCTACCATATTTTTAATTTAGCAGTGCAAGCAGACTTTGAGTTTGTGGCCTTGACATACATATTGAAAAGATAGGATATGCAATCAATTGTCTTCGTGGGAGATTTAAATAAATATATGTGAAGTTTGTCAACGCACACCATTTAGAGGAAAGGCTACTTGCACTTGATTATGTAACTAGGTGGAATTTCATGTTCAAAATGCTTAACCAGACATAGAAGTGCAAAAGGGCTCAACTTATTTGTACAATACCCTACTCAATCCCTCTAATCCTACCATTGGTTGATGGAGAGGATTGACAAATAACGCACGCACCTAAAGAGGTCTTGAAGGCATTTTTTGGCCAAACACAGAATTTATCTGGTTACCATTACCCCACTAGCAACTGGGTAATTCCCCACCTGATTAACATATCAGACGTGCTGAGTAACTACAGTTCTGATCCTAATCTAGCCGCCACTACGTCTGTAATGGCTAGTAAGCTCTGGGATGATTTTGTCCCTCTTCACCTACCCCCACCCCCCCCTCCCCCTTTCACCATGTTGTAACAATGTTAGATCCACGATATAAGTTCCATGCAATTAAAGCATTTCTCAAAGAATTTTATAAGAATATTAGTGTGGCCGATCCTGAATTAGAGGCCGTAGTTCTTCGTATTGTAGCAACAAATTTACTCAAATGACTCATATCGATGTCGTGATCAAACAAATGTACCGCTATCCCAACCATAACGATCCAAGAGTAACTCATTCTAGGGTTTTTAGAAGAGAAGTAAATGAATTACTCAAGATGTTGGAAGTAGCCGTGTTGCTTCCCAAGAAATCTTTAGTGACATGGTGGTGTGCGAGGTTCAACAACTTGACAAGGAGGAACCGCAATAGGGAGGGGCGAACGAGGGGGATGATTTCAATGTCTTCAGTTTGTAGAAAAAGAGAACAGACATGATGCCGGTGCTTTCCATATTGGCACATAATGTTTTGGCTTCTTTGGCTTCAACAATTTCATTAGAGTCAACTTTTATTTTGGGTGGACAGGTCCTTGAACCATACCACCATAGGCTAAAGGTTGCAATGTTGAAGCATGTGTGTGCTTAAAAGATTGGTTTAATGCTGTTAGTAGGAAATAAACAGACGGTGGCTCGAGGACAACGACTCAGGATCGGGGCAATCATTGTCACCATTGGATTTGCAGCAGCAGCAAACACAAACAGAATAGTGGTTAGGGCTGGAAAAGGTTCCTAGGAGAAAGGGTATATGGTTGCTAATCTTTTTTTTGTTCAATATTTTTGTATTTTTTTATACTTAAAAAATGTTACTAATAAAATTTAATTTTCCACCGGTCTCAATGTATTTATTAATTTCCTTTATTTAATAATTTACAATTATTCTAAATAAATTAATTAAGCAAGTTTAATATTTAATATAAATTAATTACTATCACAATATTGTTTGATAATTTCATTTTTTTATTTCCTTTAAAAATTTGAAGTTAATATATTAATAGTAATACAATTGAAATCATTTTTAAAAAATAAAATATACTAAATATATTATATTTTTTAAGAAGACAAATATATTAAATTAAAATAATAAAAATAATTTTTATTTAAATACAATTTAAAGTAAATTAAAAAATAATACACTATTGCTACATTATTATTTAGAAAAAGGCGCATAAATTAATTACTATAAAAATATTATTTGATAATTTCAGTTTTTTATTTCCTAAAAAATATTAAAGTTAATATGTTAATATTAATACAATTGAATCATTTTAAATAAATAAAATATACTAAATATATTATATTTTTTAAGAAGAAAAATATATGTAATTAAAATAATTTTATTTAAATACAATCTAAAGTAAATTAAAAAGATAAATCATATTTTTATATTATTATTTTTAAAAAGACATATAAATTAATTACTATTGCAATATTATTTGATAATTTCATTTTCTTTTATTTCCTAAAAAATATTGAAGTTAATATGTTAATAGTAATACAATTGAAATCATTTTAAACAAATCAAATATACCAAAGATATTATTTTTTTAAGAAAACAAATATATTTAATTAAAATAATAAAAATAATTTATTTAAATGCAAATTAAAAGTAAACTAAAAAAAATCACTATTTTTATATTATTATTTAAAAAAGGCATATAAATTAATTACTATTACAATATTATTTGACAATTTCATTTTCTTTTATTTTCTAAACAATATTGAAGTTAATATGTTAATAGTAATACAATTGAAATCATTTTAAACAAAATAAAATATACTAAATATATTATATTTTTTAAGAAGACAAATATATTTAATTAAAATAATAAAAATAATTTATTTAAATACAATTTAAAGTAAATTAAAAAAAATCAATTTTTACATTATTATTTTAAAAAAAGGCTCATGCGTTGGTTCGCGTGCCTTACGTGCCGTGCCATGCTAACCCTCTTATTTCACGTGCCTCATGTGCTGCTTGCTGGCCCACATGTACTTGTGCTTTTGTATATTCCTTTGTGTACATGCCAAGGCCTATGACCCATTTACCACGCCTAGGTATACTTGCCTTAAAGTGATTTTATGATAAAATTAAGATTAGGATTTAACTTGTTAAGAAAATGATTATCAACGTCTTTCTTAATATCCATGTCACTTGTTTTAAAATAAGCAAATTGTCTAATTATTATCTATGCTTGAATTGGTTTATGGGTTTAGGCAAACCAACCCATTAGTGATCTATTTTGTTGGTAACCACCTCTTAATTAAATGTTAGTTATCTAAGG
This sequence comes from Combretum micranthum, assembly GCA_024138025.1. NCBI lineage: Eukaryota > Viridiplantae > Streptophyta > Magnoliopsida > Myrtales > Combretaceae > Combretum > Combretum micranthum. Next base: position 2,407,645 of record JAMXBD010000045.1, read on the forward strand.
CCACTAATTATGTATCCAAGTCCATTAAGACCTAGTTTCATTTATTATATATATTCTTATCACCATTATATTCTTGTTATGTTTCTTTTTTCTTTTTAGTAGCAGTCTTGTTAGTCATTTAATAGATTGGATTCTCAGCAAACCGTGATTGTATTACAAAAATACTTAATATAGCAATTACTATATTTATTTTAATAATTAGATGATTAATTGGACAATCCTGTTGAAGGGACTATTGAAGTTTCCCCATTATCTAAATTATTTATATTAGTTCATATTGTTATAAATATATGATTTGATGTGGATGTCCATCCAATTTCTTATGACCTTTGATTATCTAATGCCCCTTTTCTCATGTCCATTCATCTACTACATGCAGTATTATCACCTTTTATTTACCTATAAGTTATGGTGCGTATGTGCCCTAAAAATAGGGACTCCTTTGCATTGTACAATAATACAAGAAAGTATGATAATACAATATTATTCTCCCACATCTTCTTGTTTTCTTTTACATTTCCTATACTATGTGTTTTTCTTATCTTTTTATGTAACACATTATCAACATGATTCTCTAAGCAAACAATCAATTTCAACACAAGGGACTAATTAATCAATTTCAAGTAAGTATTAAAATTTTATCTTATAAATTTCATCATGTCAAACCTTACAAAATTTGAGTTTTGTGGCACTTGATATTGTGAAGAAGAATTATCTATTATGGATATTAGATGGTGAAATCCATTTAGATGCAATGGGTCATGGAATACTATCAAAAAATAAAATCCTGCTTCCATGCAAGATCATGTAAAGGCATTGATTTTCCTTCATTACCATCTTGATGAAAGGCTAAAGGTAGAATACTGTACTTTAAAAGATTTACTTTTTCTTTGGAAAATTCTAAGGAAAGGTATACCTACCAAAAATGGTAATTCTCCCTAAAGCTCATTATGATTGGATGCATTTACAATCACAATATTTCAAAACTGTGAGTGAATATATAATTCTACAATTTTTAGAATCATCTCAATTAAAACTATGTAGTGAAATGTTACCAATGAAGATATGTTAGCGAAAACATTATTTATCTTTTCATGCTTCAAATGTGCTCCTATACTAGCAATATTAAAGAAATATTTTCTAAAATATTTTGAAGTAATTTCATGCCTTCTTGTGGTAGAACAAAATAACGAGTTATTTATAACAAAAATAAAGCACATCCTATTCGTTTTACTCCATTCGCTAAAGTCAATTTTATGACATATTATAACAAGGAAAATAAGAGGACATGATCACACCACATTCGAAGTCGCATTCGTAGATGTGGTTGTGGTCAAAGTTATGGTCATGAACAAAATTACTATGGTGGTTGTAATGATAATCTAATTAAAAAAATACAAATGACCACGAAGTGGAATAACATTAGTCCAAAATAAGAAAAAGAAAATGGTGGACATCCTTATAAAAATATTGAAAACAAAGGTATAGTTGTGGTATGTTTTGCCACTAGTTATGTACCTTTCACATAGCTAAACATCGGGATAAAAGGCGAGCCAATTGCCTATATTTTTAATTTTTGGCAATTTAGTGTCTCATCTTTATATTTTAGCAAAATAGTGCACGTACTTTCAAAGTATGTGCATTTCAATGTCTTTATTAAATAATATTTGATGGACACTGATTTTGATGATAGGATAATGATATATACTTGGCTAAAAATTGCAAAAATCTAAATATGTGATACTAAACTATCAAAAAGCTGCTAAAACTTAAAAGCATAGATACTTAGCATGTTATTATCTTGTTATCGAGATGATGCCCGAAAATATTATTTAATAGAGACCTTGAAATGAACATACTTTGAAAGTAAGGATACTAATTTGCCAAAATCAATAGATGAGGTACTAAATTGTCAAAAATTAAAAGAATTCACTACAATAAAATGAGGCTGGAAAGAATTTACAATTTTTTATTTTATAATTAGGAGTATTTTTGGGACAAATTATATTTTTTAGTTAGGTATAGTCACTCCTCTATTAAAATGAAGGAATAAGGATTTCTTATCTATTTTATATTATTCGAAATACATATTCTTTGGATATAAATTTTTGTAAATCAAACGATGAAATAAATATTCTATGATAATAAAAGTGAAATATCATTTTATTCCAGTAAATCAAACATGTAGTTAAGCTAGATGCAGGGTACGAAATCATGTAACGTATGCATGGCTAAATTAGGAAGAACACAGCATCTATAGGAGCCAATACTAAACATAGTAAGAAAATGTTCCATTATCTATTAAATTAATTACTATAAAATTCAGTTATTAAATATCACGCTCCTCTAATTTAAATACTTATCTTTAAAAAATAAAATCAATCTGATAAATTCAAATGTTATATTTATTATTTACATCAAATCGTCCATTCCGTCGACACGGTATTAAATAACGCGACAGCCAACCAACATGGCATAAATGTCATCGTTACGAAATAAATCTACGAACGAAATCAATTAATAAACGTAAAAGGTCGACGGACAAGGTTACTACGTGGACCAATCAAAACATCAGCACTTGGCTCCAAACCAATATCTAAAATATAACCAATTCTTATTATAGGAACATGGTGAAAATAAAAAATAAAAAAGAAAAAAAGTTTTCTACTTTTGACTCACACTCACTCGCTCCGAGTCACGGACTCGTCTAGCCTAGTGTATTCCAGCTTCCAAAATTCTACATCTGCTTGTCCAACCCCAGTTCACACTTGTGCTATAGAGAGAGAGAGAGAGAGAGAGAGAGACAGTGAATCTCATTGTAACGTTTGCTTAATAGAGAGGTATGTGTATTTTGGTTTTTCCACAATAATTTATTGATCTATGAACTTTAATTTTGTGTTTAATCTTTCTGGGTAGTTTTATTATTAGCAGAATCATTAAAGTTTGAAACTTTATGTTTAAATAAGTGAAAAACAGTGTTGGGTCGATGTGATTTTTCTTGTGCTTGAAGTTAACAGACCAGATAGTCTTAGAACTTCGAATTGGTTGTTAATTCTTTCTGGGTTTTTGTTTTATAGGCAGATTCATTTGAAGTTTGAAGCTTTTGGGTTAAATAAGTGCAGAAACAATGTTGGGTCTTTCTCATTTTCTTCGTACTTGAAGTTTCAGACCAGATAATCTCAGAACTTTGAGTTTGTGTTAAATCTTTCTGGCTTTTGATTTTGTTAGCAGATTCATTGCTTTGGGGTTAACTAAGTACAGAAACAATGTTGGGTCGATCTTATTTTCCTCGTTCTGGAAGTTTTAGACCAGATAATCTTGGACAAGATGCAATAAACTTAATAGGAAACCTATGTTTTACACTGTTTGTAACTGGTGTCTTAATCTTCACCATTATAGCTGCTACTTATGAACCCGAGGACCCTTTGTTCAACCCTTCACCTAGAATCACTACATTCCTTACTTCCACCACATCCAATGCCACATTTGCACCCGATGACACTGTCGTCAAGACTGGTGAGGATTTCGTGGCTGCCAATCAAAATGCGTTTGCTTCGTTCATCAATATTACTGATGTCGAACAACAACCAGCTGCCATTGCTGAAGAGACTTCTGCCTCCACTACTGCCAATGAATGTGAGGGCAGTGTTGATCACCCCATTGATTGTGGAGAACCTGAAGTGTTTCACTTGCTTATGCGGTCTGCCATCGAGAATTTTACAGATATCCACTTTTACCGGTTTGGGAAATCTGTTCCTGGTGGGGATGACAATACTTGTGACATGGCATGGCGTTTTAGACCTAAGGAAGGGAAGACTGCTGTATTTTATAAGGATTATAGGAGATTTGTGGTTTCTAGGTCGGAGAATTGTACACTGAGTGTTGTTAGCATTGGGGATTACCATTCGGGTGTGAATGCTAGAAGCAGGAGGAGGAATCAGACACCTGGGTTTGAGAAACCAGCTGAAGAGAAAGAACAGCAAGGTATATCCTTGCCTGTTGTTGGGGAAACTGTAAACGATACACTTCCTGTGGTCGAATCGGAGAGTTCTTTTAGTCAAGGGAAGTACTTGGCATATGTGGGTGGCGGAGATAGATGCAAAAGCATGAATCATTATTTGTGGAGTTTCTTGTGTGCTTTGGGCGAGGCTCAGTACTTGAACAGAACTTTGGTGATGGATTTGAGTATTTGTTTATCTAAGATTTACACATCTTCGAATCAGGATGAGGATGGAAAAGATTTCAGATATTACTTTGATTTTGAACATTTGAAGGAATCTGCATCCGTGCTTGACCATGTGCAGTTTTGGGCAGATTGGAAGAAATGGCATAAGAGAGACAAATTAAAATATCACCCTGTTGAGGACTTTCGGATTATGCCCATGTCGCTCAGGGAAGTAAAGGATACGTTGATATTGAGGAAATTTGGGTCAGTGGAACCAGACAATTACTGGTACCGTGTGTGTGAAGGGGAGACCGAGTCTGTCATCCAGCGGCCGTGGCATCTTTTGTGGAAATCCAGGAGATTGATGGAGATCATGTCGGCAATTGCAGCAAGGTTGAATTGGGATTATGACTCTGTTCATATCGAGAGAGGGGAGAAAGCAATGAACAAGGATCTCTGGCCAAATCTTGCAGCTGATACTTCCCCAGATGCACTACTCTCAACCTTGGCAAACAGAGTGAAGAAGGGAGGAATCTTTACATTGCAACCAACGAACCCGATACTTCCTTCTTTGATCCATTGAAAGATAAGTACAGCACTCATTTTCTGGATGAGTACAAGGATCTCTGGGATGAAAACAGCGAGTGGTATGCTGAAACTACAAAGCTTAACAAAGGATCTCCAGTTGAATTTGATGGATACATGAGGATTTCAGTCGATACTGAGGTTTTCTTGCGAGGCAAAAAGCAGATTGAAACCTTCAATGATCTCACAAACGACTGCAAGGACGGTATTAACACTTGTACTACTTCTGCTAGTTAATCCATCTCATGGAGTTTCACTAGGATTTTCATTGCCAGTGGATACTTGTTACATTTTCCTGTATGTTTAGCTGCTCGACGCGTTTATTTATAAACATTTAAGCATGAGATGATAGTTTCCTGTAGCTGTCGCCAAAATTGCTGAGTTTTATGATATAGAGAAGCAATGTCATATGTAGCTTGAGTGTGTTTTTAGGTTTTCATGATTTGCATGAGATTCTGTTGTGCTATAACTGAGGATGATGAGGATTATTTTCTTGCCTGTTTTGGGGTTTACTTTGATATCTCTTTTGATACTTTGAGGTTCTGTGAGCTCCTGGTATTCTGCAATTTATTTAAATAGAAATAGTTAAAATTTTTATATTTGGATCTCTTAATTTTCTATACTCAATTCTTCTCAATTTATAAATTAATAGTTGATTATTTTTAATTTTTGAAATGTCATGGATACCATCTTCTTATAATTTAGACATTAATTATGTGATAGCATCTTAAAAAGATAAACGAATAAAAATTGAAGAAGTGAATGAGATGATTTATCATTAAAGGTGCTGTGAAGAATTAATCGTTTATTTATTTATATTTTTCGAGCTACAAGGGGAACGATGGAAATTTGGGTCCACCCCTCTTGAGAACTAATGTTAACGCCACTTGATCTTATATAATTTTACTTTACATATGTATGTTTTAAAATTGGGGTAATGCTGCATTTGAAATGTGAATTTTCATCCAAATGTATAATTAAGTATTTAAATTTTAAATTATAAATTTAATACTAAATATAAGGTTTTGTATTCATCAATACCATCGAGATTAACAAGTGAATTCGGTTTATTGAACTCATATTTTTTGTGAATGGAGAAGTTACATGAGTCCTAATCATTAAGAAAATTAGAAAATTAGACAATTAAGTAGATGAATTAAAGTATATTAACTCTCAATAGCTTTAATGTGTGTTAGTCTACTTGCTTAATTGTTAATTTCTTTTTAGTGACTATGATGTGTTGCTTTTTCATTCATTGGGAGTATCAGCTCACAAATAGCGTTTACTCTATTACTTAAAGATGATATCCATAAACAATAAAATTTTGATTAGGTAATAAGTAAATTATTTTAGAAACTTCACAGAAATTAAATTAATTATTTTAAAGTTCAAATAATTAATTATATCCATTGAACTAAGTTTGTGTAACGTCACTTCAAGTGGGGCTCGGGTTTACTATTTCAAACTCAATTGAGCTTGAGTTTTTAAAATTTCAAATCAAATTCGAGTTACTCTCGTCGTACAAATAAAGTTGAGAATATTGAATAAAAACCATATTGCCCGAATGTAAAAGCTTTTAGGTCGGGACCGTATCAGTTATTGTTGCAAAGATGTTGACTTGCGGATATAGATTTGTTCTTAGACATTGATTTTGGTGCATTCACATTTACATGCACCGGTAAACAAAATATAGATTCAATCTCGATTAATTACAGACAACTTTGAATCGTGGATGCACAAATTCATAGGTATATAAAGGCTATTTATTTACTTATTTATTTATTTATCTAGTCGAAGGCAATTTGGTTTTTGGTAGATATGTACTAAAAGTTCCTGGTCCAAGTGCCCTATAAAATTTCCTATGTTATCTTGTAACAACCAAGGACTATCCCGATAACTTTATAATTTGATAGTATTGTACTGATCTCCTTAATAGATAAACCAAATTCGAATCTCTTCATATTATAATGAGTTGATAAAAAAAATAAAAGGGGAAAAAAAAAAAAAAACTAAAGACTACAAATCAAAATGAAATTCCTATAATCTACAAAGAAACATGGGCATATTCTTTTGGTGGCTATTCCATTAATATATATATATATATATATATATACGTGCTCAAAAAATGGTGACGTTATGTTGAAAGTATATAGCCCAAATAATAATAATAATTGTATTTTTAAATATCACAAATAAGTGGATACATATAGCAATACTTACAATAAAAAAAAAAACAGTAATCAATATTGTATTAAATAATACAAATGACGAATGTGAAAATTGAAACATTTTAGATATTCACGGGCCTCTCACCCGGGTCTCCACTCATTTTAAGTTTTTATATTCTGAAACTTGTTCATTCATATATTATTATTTATTATCACATAGGTAACTTTTTAACGCATACATGACTTGCAAAATTTATTAATTAATGCAAAGTGTAAACCGAAACCCATGCCATTCATGATTTTCTAATCCTATAATTTTGAAGATAATAATTTTTATTAAATGATACACAATATTAGGAAGAGGTATCAAATGCGATTTTGATATTGTTAAAAAAAAAAGTTCACTATCTCCAGAGCCCAACCCACACACGCAACCTACAGAAGCCCTAATCGAACACTCTTGACCTCACTATCCTCTTCTCCAAGCTAACTAACTATCCTTTCTACTTTCTTCTTGTCTCCTATTGTGATTTCCACTAAGGGTTTATTCTACTAATGCTATTTCTTGGTATTTTGCATGTAAATCAAACTATTTGAGTTACTTGAACACTCCTAATCTCAAAGAGACACCATATCTATGGTAAAGTGGAGCAAAACCTTATCCAACTCAATATTTCATATATATAGTAGATCATTTTAGGGTTAATTTACTATATTAGTTGTTTGTTAGTAAGAGATATAGGTCTAACTTTTGTTAGTTTGTTACAATTTGTAACTACATAAACTATAAATTGTTTTAAATGTAAATATTCTAATATAAAGTTATTTAGCGACTTGTGCTCGTTCCTATGATGTTGGATCTTGTCTGTAACAACTGTCTACTCCCAAAGAAACAACACCTTATCCTCAAGGTGAAAATCAAGGTATAATCGTCAAAACCCTAATAGATCTTGCCATGTAGCATATTCTAAGGGTAATCCTTGCCACTGAACAAGATTTGAGATGCCTACTCAGCATTTTTTCATAGTCTTCGTGAGTCAATAATAGCTAATGGAGTAAGTAGTGGATGATTGAGACAAGAATCCTTCGATTGTGTCAAAGTTGGGATAAAATGTCTAGTAGCTTATTTAAGGACTGAAACATGAAAAGTGTTATGAATCTTAACTCAATTTGACAACTCCAATTCATAAGCTGTATTCCCTATCCGTTGTGTAACTCTACCAGGAGCATGAAAGCATTTGGCTAGTTTAGAGAAATGACCCTAATGTGTTGAAAGTTGTTTGTAAGTTTGTAATTTTACAAACACAAGATCACCGAGTTTACTATAAATTTCGATCTGATGCTTATCTGCTAACTTCATCATTCTTTACTAAGCCTTCATCAATTTATGCTTCAACCAAGTCCATACTTCATCTCTAGACAAAATGTCTGAGTCTACTGCATGAACATCACTATCACCTTGAGTCTAAAGTGGAATACTTGGAGGCGGATGGCCATAAACCAATTCAAAAGGAGTTAAATGACTCCCTTCATGAACTGATTTGTTATAGGAATACTCAATCCAAGCCAAATAAGTAACCCAATCGTTGGGTCTATTTATCACATAGCATCTCAAATAATGTTGAATAATTCTATTCATTACCTTTGTTTGGGCGTCAATTTGTTGGTGATATGAAGTACTATACTTTAACTTTGTTCCACTTAGCTAAAACAATTCCTTCAGTGATTAAGAAAGATATGATCTCTATCTGAAATGATTGACTTAGGAAAGCCATGTAAGTGAACAATCATCGGTCTATTTGACTAGCCTTTTCTAGCAGATACAGACACTTTTTTCTAATAAGTTGTTTATTAAGAAATAGATACAAATAAAAAAAGTTGACAGTTCATATGAAAAGATCAAATATAGATACAAATCGGACAAATTTACAAATATCATTTTGATATAGATATAGATAAAAATGAAAAACAAACTACCCAAATAGATCCAATATCAACAAAAAGTCGAGCCATATTAGCAGCACCATAATGAGACTCCAATTCTCTCAAATGAAAATATTTTGATAGTCTATCAACTATAACTAAGATCACTATTTTCCGATGAGACTTGGGTAAACAAGTGATGAAATCCTTGGAGATATCTTCTTGAATCTTATTAGAATTGGTAGTGGATCAAGTAATCCTTAAGGGGATTTAGTGGAATATTTGATTTGTTAACATAAGCCACAATTCTTCACGTATTCTGTCGCTGTTTTCATCATAACCTCGCATACAAATGCGGATGCTATTTGATGGTATGTCTTATTAGTAGTAAAATGACCTCTAATGGGAGAATCGTGAAACTCTACAGGGATTAAGGGAATAAGTTTTGATGCGGGAACCTAAAATCATTGATTCTAATGATATAATATTCCATTAATCCATTTCAATGACAATTTCATCCCTTGTCCTTACTATTACTGCTGTATAACAATCTTAAATTCAGGAAGTTGATCATATTCTTGCTTTAAACGAGACACCAAATCCGCTTGAGGCATAGATAGCCAAACGATGTGCCTCATGTTGTCTAGACAAAGCATCAACAACTTTATTGTCATGACCAACTTTATATATAATACTATAATCATATCCCAGCAACTTGACTAAGTATTTTTGTTGATATAGAGTTTGAATAACTTGTGTAAGTAACCCATGGTCAGTCTTGATTATAAAATGTACCCCCAAAAAATATTGTCTTTATTTCCTCATTGCTTCAACCAATGCATGAAGTTCCTTAATGTATGTTGATGCCTTCATCATGTGTACTGGGAACTTTTTGCTAAAGAATGCAATTGGTTTCTACTCTTGCAATAATACCACCCCCATACATGTCCCTAAGGCATCCATTTCAATCACAAATTGCTTCTGAAAACTTGGAAGTTGTAATAAAGGTTCTAAACACAATGCTTGTTATAACTCAAGAAATGATTTTTTTAGCACCATCTGACAAAACAAAAGTACCTTTCTTAAATAAATTCGTGAGAGGTGAAGAAATAGTAGCATAACCTTTGATGAACCTCTTATAATATCCTGAAAGTCCCAATAAAGCCCAAAGTTATTTTAATGCTGAAGGTATTGGCTAATTTTTTGTGGCCTCTATCTTTGTAGGTTCCGTCTGACAAATCCTTTTAAAACTATGTGTCTTAAGTACTCAATTTCTTTACTTTAATTATATAAGTTACCATGTCTAATTATTGTTATACTAAACTAATATTATTTATCAATTTTTGAACATAAATTCCACATACTTGAAACGAGAGCCAAATACATTTATACATATATATTTGTCAAATTTAGTTGCTTCCTTTTACAAATTTAACCTTGTCTTGATTAACTAATTGTATCACACAAATTAACATAAATTTTGAAGTGGATTTATATTAATTTCCCGTATAGTTTCTACATGGCTGATGCATATATATCCTTGTATATGTATTCTTTTTGTTTATTTTATTTGTAAATTCTATCTTTCAAATTCTAATTAAACCTTGAGATGACATTAGTGACCATGAATCTAAGTTTGATAACATGATTCCCTTAAATCTTTACATCACTGAGTATGATATGTATGTATATATCACGATTTCTTTCAATTTCTCACTATAACCATCATGATTTATTTTAAATTAAGTGGAGTTAGTGGTAATTTCTCCTCCTTAAGATGAATGTTCAAACCCTAGAAGTAAATAAGGAGGAAAAGAAGTTCGCTAGACTTGAAATTGGTAAGTGGTTGAAATGTTAAGATGATTTCCCTTACTTTAAGTGGATTAAGAGCTTCAACTTGATGATTTTCTTTCAAGAACTTGTATCACTTTCCTAAGAGCTAATCCTTTGTTGTTGAATAAATTAATTGAGTGAGTGTTTGTGAAGTTTTGATGTGTGTGTGGGGGGGGGGGGGGGGGGGGGTTGTGCGTCTCGGTAAGAAAATTAGGTAACGATGACATTTGGTTTCAATTTTAGGTGATCAGGTCTATTTGTTTCATCATCTTTCATCATTTTGGCTTCATCTTTTTATCACTTTCAAACAGACTATTTGTCAAAAACAGATACCAATGAAATATAGATATTTTTACTCATAAAAAGATCAAATATACCATATAAAATAGATATGATATAGATACGGTAAAACATAGACCATCCAAGCAAACCCTTGGCTCGTTGGCAAAAATTTTTGTCCTTAATTGTAAGGGGTAAAATCATTTTGAAGGGGTGGATATCAAATCACATAAATTCTTGGGATTTTGATGGGTTTTCTTATTTAATAATTTAAATTTCATATTTGTCTGTAGGGGTACGTATGATTTGATCAACTGGTTCATCACCCATTTTTTTGAACCGAATCGAAATAATTGGTTTTTTATTTTCTTAAACCAAAACCGCTCCATTATTAATGGTTAATTATTATTTTTTCAATTAATATTTTTGACTTTTGATTTTTAACTATTTAATATAATGGTTAACTAAAAATTATAGTTAACCGTATTTCTAGTTATAAGCATGAAAAATTAGACCATTTTATATCATAATTACATTAAAAAGTTGCAAATTAACATGTCAAATAGCATAATTACATTATAAAATTGTAAATCAACAAATCAAATAACAATAAAACCAATAAATCATGAATATAAGTCTAATGTTAATTCAAAATGTTCCAATTAATACATGTCTCAAATTACTATAGTTCAATAATTGAAAAATGAACACTTTCTTATACTTTCCAAATTACATAAATATTCTCAAATATTAATTATATTTATATATGAGATATACATATATATATTTTGGATCAGTTAATCGAAACTGTAGGTTTCTATTGGTCATAAACCGAAACCAAAATAAAAAACTGAAAAAATTTAAAACTCTAATCCTATACTAAAACTGATGGACTAATTAACCATTTTCATATTGGTTTTTTAGCTTTAGTTTGGTTTTTTGGTGTCATCCATTTTTTGGTACACCCCTATTTGTTTAATCATTCTTTGTTATTCTTGATAAGAGCTTAGTGCAGGGAGATTTTTACAAGTTTGAATTCTGGTTGGATGCTTATAATGCACATAAGACAAGTAATTGTAGTAGAAATTAATAAATATGCGAGCGAATTTTTAATTGGTATAAAACCATGTTATAATTAAGATTTATGTTTCCAAATTTTATATGATATTTCTTTTATAGTTTTGAATTGAAATCCAGGGTTTATTTACACAATTGAGAAATATTAGGATTTTTGCTTATCCAATAAAGGTTTTGGTTCTTTAAAATTTAAATTAGGGTTTATAGTCTTATAAGTTTCAAATTAACTCTTATTTGATATTTATAATATTAAAATCTCAGTTTTGGCCACTTCTTTATAAATTAGATCTATTATCGAGTCCCATTTGGTATATCGTAACGCTAGCGATTTATCTTTAAGTTATTGTTTGCTAATCAGTGGACCATACAAATATAATGATTTACATTTAGCTTATTGGTTAATGATCCGAAACTTCATTCATCAAAATATTGTCTACTTTGGCAAAAATGTCATATGGTTTTACTTTTAGTATTAGTCACTTCTTAGGAAACCACCCATCCTTGAAATTGTTATTCTCTAAGCATGCTTAACTTTTAAAATCTATTAAGATTTTAATAAAAGATATTTAGATATTTTGGGTTCCATCACCCTTTTTGAGTGGGATATTTTAATTAGTTATTAGTTTTCAAATTGAGAAATTTCTGGGGTTACACTACCCCTTTAGCTTCGTCAGTGGGGATAAGAGACGAAGAAAGCTCTGTAACATCAACAATCTAATAAAAATAAACTTATGAAACATTTTTTTCCATTCTTCAGAGAAATTTATACCCATTATTTCATGGGGATGCAACCAGCAATTTCCTATTATCATACACATTTCTACCGATAATCAAACTCCATAATAAAAAACATATATATAATATATATATATGTAGACTAGTATAATAAAGCGATAGTCTTCATAAATATTGTAATTTATACCATAAGGTATACAAAGCATAATGAATAATATTTTTGCAATCATGCCATCATTAAATCATGAAAAAAAAGAAGAATGTTTAACATCTAATTACTTACTCACTAAAGTCAGAAAACATCCGTTTCTCATTCACAGAAGAACATGAAAGCCCTATTCACTAAACTTTTACTATGATGGAAAAAGAGTTCTTAATTTCACCAATGTGGTAGTCCTGTAATGTGATGATGCCCCTTCCAGAAATGCAAGCAACAGCAAAATCTAGGTAGAATCCGTTGCATGTGTTTTAACCAGTAAATAGTGCTTGTCAAATAAGTCCAGCAAGTAGCATACTGAGAACAATTGTACCTGCTTAGAATACCTGCAAACATGGTAATAATGACTGTTCTGCTTTGAAGCATAACACTTACAATTGGATCAAATGCATCTCCTTGTGCACACATCAACCGTGGCACTATAACGTCCATAGCACACTGCGGTGTCTGCCGCCTATTTGACATATAATTATCCACCTATCCCAAATACAATTTTCTATAATTATGACATGCATGATGAAACTGCTTAACAATAAGATCCAAAGTAACAAAAGAGGTTATACCAGTCTATGATTTGGAATTGTGTAATTTACCTACGCAAGGATTATTGAACAAGTTATCCTGCATCACTGCAACAATTTTCACCATAAGAGTAAACATGTAAGATCTAGGAGAAGGAAAGGGCAATGGATTTAATAATATTGTGAACCAACATTACGGAATCTGCTGCATCTCTCAAAGTAAGACAGCTTGATAAAACATTATAGTATACAGTGGCTTTCTTCATACATGTCATGCAGTAAAACAATTATTTTACCTACTCAAGTATTAGCTATACACTAATGATGACTGCTATAACCCTACTCGAAAGAGAGATCATAGCATTCAACTACTCAGTTTTTAGGACTCAAATAAGAAACACTCATCTCTAGTTAGAAGATTTGACAGATTATGGGTAGTTCAAATTCAATTTGAAAATATATGCAATCAGTTAACTAAAAGATGACCTCATTTTAAGAATCAAATTGACATCAAGGATTTGGCCACAAGAGAAACTGCTGCTTGGACCAGTGCTTTGTCATTAGAGGCAAATTAAAATAACCATGTTCTTCTAAGAGCTGAAGCAGGGCTGCTACTAGGGGTTGTGGGTTCTTTTTTAGCACCAATGCTATCCACAATGATCCCATAAATAATGGATACCGATATTATCTCCCCTGGATGCTCTTCATGCATAAGAGATAGAGGACATCATGCTTCAAAATGCATACATAAATTGAGTTTATGGGAGACGATTTCATTTCTATATTATAAAATTGAGTGAAATAGATAATAGAGTATTTGAAAAGATAAAGGAACCTTAAAATTTTAGGAAAAGACCAAATAATGATGTACAAGATAACAACTTATAGTTTTTCTCTCTCAAATTGTCAAAAAAGAACTTCTACCACAATCAGCAATAGAAGCATAAATAAAAATCTTACCAAGACAATAGCTGAGCAAATTTGTAAGTCCTCGTTATCAAGGTTTTTGGACCATCCATCAAATGTCTGCATAAATCTTGAATATAAAAAATATTTCTTTTGTAAGAAATCATATACAAGTGACTCAATAACCAGCAAGTTGATTAAATGAATGGCTTCATTTCTGTATTATTAACATTAACATTATGTGAAAGATTATTGTAGAAGTAATTAATAGAGTCAAAACTTTGTTTCACTTTCGGTAACTGTAAATTAAAAACACATCTAGAGATCAAGATTTTCTTTTTTTAAAAGGTTAAGGATGGGAAACTTAATTATGAAAGTCACCATCAAGCAGAATCTAAAAGTTACATCCCTATTTCAAGCTAGATAATACAACTACTATTACTTTGGCCAAATAAAAAAAAAGAAGAGAAAACTACTACTAGTTACATCTCTTAACACATGCATCATGATAAAATGTGAATCCTCTTACTAAATGAGAAGACTTGTGTGTTAGATTTCACTCCAACTTCATGCATCTAATGTGTTGTCGAGCTAGGAAATGACCTTGTAGGGTGCAAAATTGAAGCTAAGGCTTCTAGGCTTACAGCTCAAAATGATTCAATTTTCACCTGCCTAATCAGGAGTGACTTCAGCACATTGCTCAATAGCTCTCGGACTACAGAGAACGTGCACTGCACTTTGCTTAAATTTAGATTAAATATTTGCGATGAGCATACATTGGGAAGAATACGACACAATCAATGAAATCTAAGACTCCGTGTCCACCCAACAACTAAATTTTGACAGTAGTTACATAGAAAGCTGAGCAGAGAGCTATGGTAATGATAATTGAAACTCTTTAGCAATAGCCCATTCTCTCCATATTCCACTAACTGCATGTTAATGAATTACAACCACAATTCAGCAATCATAATTTGAACAACTAGCCATGCTAAACTGAATTGTGAGTCCATTTAGAGAAAGGATTATTTTGTTACCTTGAGTTGATCCCCGGAACAGAATATATATATAGTATAGTATACTACTTTGGAAGTAATAAATTTACTCAAGAATTGCAGCATTAATTGTGGGTCAAACTTGTGAATACCTCTTATGAAATCCCAGGATTGCATGAGAGTATGAGATCACAGTGAAAGACAGAATAATTGAACCAAGAGAAAACAGCTGGAAAACAATTAGTCATATAAAAATAAATAACCTGGTGGAAATTTGGTAACTTACCCTGTTTTTAATCTCGAAAGGAAGCTGATGTGAGATGTGTGAACATGAATGAATTTGTTACCCATGATGATGTCAATACTAAGATCTCATGAAGTGATAAAAACATGAATATAATGTCTAGAATATTTTTAAACTTTCAATGTTTTTCGTTGCTCTTCCTTAGGTTCCTTAAAATTAGACATCTCCAACAGTCTTGAGATCTCCTATAGCTCACCCTGTGAAGATCCTCAGTTTGCAAAGTTGATCGTTGTTTTAAACGTGAGGAATCATCAGATAATGTTTCCAATGACCAAAACGGCAAAAGTGTCAACTTTGTGAAGCTTGAGGGAAGCTTTGGGATGCTTCTCAGGAGGATTAAACCATTGATATGTACGTCCTCCAGTTTACTTAACCTTCCTATCCACCACCATAGACTGTGACTCTCTACTCCAGTCGGAGGCATATCATCAAGAAGCAAACACACCCTTCAAGTTCATTAAGTCTGATAGATTTGGAATTGTTTGCTTATAGTTGGATGACAATTTTAAAACAGCTAATGATTGGGGTAATATAGACAGACAAATCTTCACAATCCTCAATATGAATATCCTCAAGCTTTTCAATCATTCCAATCTCACCAGGCAATTCTCTCTTGTGAGTGTCGGACATTCTCAATAACCTCAAGTTCTTTAGGCAACCGACTGAGTTGGGTGTCTCCTCGATTTTACATTCTGGTATATCTAGCTCAATCAAGGACATTGAGACCTCCAATCGGTTTTGAAAGTTCCTCCAATGGGTTACAACCCTCAGCACTAAAACCCTCCAACTTTAGCCTACCACCCCCATGAGGGACTTCAGCTATACCGGTTCCGTCGATGAGAAGTTCTGTCAAAGATTCCATGCAATCCAGTTCCATTGGTAGCTCGCATAGCGAAAAGCATCTTTGCAAATTCAAGTGGACGAAGTGCTGTAACATACCAATAGACTTATCGATCTCAACCAAATTATAACACTCTTCGAGAATCAGCCGTTCCAATAGCAGGTGGGATGAAAACTCAGGAGTTCCTTCCAAATTTTACATCCCGTTAGATTTAAAACCTTCAAGTTCCTCGCCATCTGTTTAAACATATATTTATGCAATTAGGTTAAAACATATGGTGAGGTATCTCCAAATAAGCTTTCTTCAATGAATGCCATACCTGTTCTGTGACATCTTCTACCAGCACGCCCTCCAAACTAAAAGGATTAGTCGGTCAATGAAAGAAAAGGAGACATAAAATTAGGACTAAGGACTCAAGGTTACTAAGAAATGATAATGAAAAACAATAGAATCTTAAAATTTAATGAATTAAACAAATTTAGGTAGAGTAAATAAGTGGGAAAATACTATAGTCCTACTATTAATTTTGATGGAATCGGTTTCGTTGCTATCTAACAGCTCATACCATATCCAATCATGATTAAACCATTAAAATAGTCAATAATCCAATTATTATATTTATTTTTATAGTTAAATGGTTCACTAGACGATTTGATCGATAATAACATTGCAACTCTTAAGTAAGTGTTATGGCTATGAATGCCATTTGAACTTTGCTAAAAAAACAATTAACTTCTCATTTTTCAAAACAAAAATGAATTTAATATATGAGATATCTTTTCAAAAAAACATTCTTCTTATGACCACACAGGTAGGGTTGGATTCAGGTCAAGTCATTTATAGGAAAGATGTAAGATTCATTGTTTGATTTTGCATAAAGTTGTAAGTTTATTTAAAAAATTGTAAGTGTAGTAGCTTATGTGTAAAAATTATAAGATCAAATCATTTACCTATCATACCTATAACTTTTTTAATCTATAATCTATAATATTTATACATAACTTACTACATCTACAATCAACTATACAAACCTATAACTTTATGTAAGATCCAAAGATGGATCCTGTATCTTTCGTATAAGTAATTTAACCCAACTCCGTGACCACACGCTAACTGATGTTAGCTCTATTTGTCTGCGTAGCGAAACCCTCCTATTACTAAAGGACACGTATCGATTGCAATAGAAAGATAACATGCAGACCCAATTAACCCCTACACGAATGCAATAACCTTGCAACCTAATTGACCCCAATTCCAACCCCAACCTCTCAATGCTCTACTCTACACCAGCAAAAAATGATAAGACGGAAAAAACGAAAATAGGAAGAAAATAATAAAAAAAGAAATATGCCAAACTTGAACATGAGAGAGAGAGAGAGAGAGGGAGGGAGAGCGACGGACGACTTAATTCTTGAAATGGGATTGAGTACATGGACGATCTAGTTCTTGGAATTCATTGTTCAGGTTTGTATTTGTTTAATTAGAAAGCCATTGATTTTCTTCCCATGTCACGCTTGGCACGCGGCGATGGTTGGAAATGAGGTAATTGTTCGAAATTAGAGAGAGAGGAATGGGACTAAAGGCAGAATGGTAAATTTATTTATGATTTAGATATATTATGGAATGGAATGAAATTGGAATATTATTTATAAAAGTTATCTCAGTTATTAATATAAATACTAAATAAGTAGGATAATAAAAATGTAATTTAATAATAATAATTTATGAGAAAGGAAAGAAATCGTGATTCTGTATTTTTAAGAGCGGAATCAAATTGTTGATTCCTAAGTATCATGATTCCAATTTTTAAAAATTCGACCAAACATAAGAATGCAAATGAAAATTAGAATTGTATTTCTATGCTGCGTTGATTCCCACATACCAACCAAACATAGGAATGCAAATGGAAATTGGAATTGCGTTTTCATGTTGTGTTGATTTCTGCATACCAAAGATGACATTAGAGAATAAGTTCAGTGAAAAAATATTCAATGGATAGTACCCTTCACTTGTACAATACGTTGTGTGTAACTACCAATGCAGCCCCTTTACTTCATTGTATTGAATAATGAGGGAATTGAATTTCAATTCCATAAGAATATAATAGGGTTGTAATATATATTATCATTATTGTCAAAATCGGCATAGACCTGCACAAATGTCAGGTTGGGTCTCGCCAAAAACTCATTTTTGCATCGAACCAACGAGACTCAGAGGACCAGATCGACTCGCCCGATTGAACGGGAAACCGGGAGGTCGAACCTGTTGACCCGGGCCAAAAAAAAAAACTAGACATTCAAATATTTATTCATATTTTATTATAAATTTATAAAATATAACTATTATATCATATTTATTTAATAATTAATTGATGAATTTAATCCAAATATAGATTTAATTGAGTGATGTCGTATATATTGGTTTTTTTATAATTAAATTATCCCTTATATTTTTATTTTTTTGTGACCGCGGTTTGACCTCCAGTTGAATCCGGTTCGACCCCTGACCCCCTAGCTTGTAAGGGTTAATCCCCGATCCAGTTCTGACAACATTGGATATTACAATGTCCACTTAGTGGAAAAAATAAAACAAATAATTATTAGAGTAAATGATAAAATATCTATAATGCTTCTTTTTTTTATTATAGAGAGAAGATAATTGTATAAGTGATATTTTCAAAATAGATGTATTTTTGATAAAATTCGAAAATAAACTATTGAATGGAAATCAATGAGTGTAGAGATATGAATTACTATTCATCATTTTACTAATAGCAATTCATTGTCAATTATTATTTTCCTCAAGTGAACACAAGCGGGAATGAATGGCTATTCATATCAAATAAATGAGCTACACACATTAAAATACTATTGATAGTTATATATGTACACGATGTGTAGTATTCACTAAAACCTTTATTAGGTTCTAACGGTTTGAATGAATTAGATATAGAATTAGCTTAACTGGATTGAGTATGCGTGGTTTTCATTGAATCGATGGAGTTCACTTTATTTTATTTATCCCATTGAAGTTATAACTTGGGGTACATGTACATCCTAAAATCACTAGAGTAGCTAGATTTGTACCGAAACTAGGACTATTTGAGAAGGATGTTTTTGCCATAGCTAGAACTTTAGCAACTAGAAAGGAAAATACGTTATGATGAGTTGAATTAAAACTCATTTAATAAAATCCAATTGAATACACAAAGCACAAATCTAATAATCTGAAGAATAACAAAATCATGATACTGCGCTTTATTACACAAAGCAACTCTTAGTTGTTTCTAGTTATAGTGGTAATTAGCATTCCCAGGGAGGGGGGCAATCACTTATCATTAAAAATTCTTAAGATGAAAGGGTCATGAAAATAAGGTGTGGATCATGATTAGAGTTACATATGAGCTAGAAGTTATTTAAATCTTTCACAGGCTCAAGTTAAGTCGGACTCTTAATGAGGCTGGAATGTGCAAGCACAAGTCCAAGCCCGTTAAGGATTTTCGAGCCTAAGCTCAAGCTCGCTTAGCTAAACAAGCTTAATCTTGACTCGTTTAGTGTATATTATTATATTTATAATATTAAATTCATATAAATAATTATATATAATATTATATTAATAATTTAATAAATTACAAATATATGTGAAACAAGCTTTTAACGGGCTTGTTCAATAGGGGTGGACATGGTATGGTTTGGTTCGATTTGTCCCTCGAACCACACTAAAATTACAGTTTGGTTATTTTTATAAAATTGAGCCTATCCATCCGTTCGATTTATTAATTTTTTGAAAAAAAATTCTATACAGTTTGGTACACGGTTCGAACCATATACCAAAAAGAGAATTTACTATTTTTTTCTCATTTCAATAAAAACAAATCTATGAATTGTCTTTCAATTTTGTTTCTATATTTTAAGTGTTTTTAAAAGACGAAATCTAATCAGTTGAAATCAACAATTTTGACATTTAGGAAGAATTAGATTCCTCAATTAGATCTCAAAATCATGATTTTATTCTATTCCCACTCTATTAATAGTTATTGTTCTAATTACTTTTTATCTAACATATATTTATTATATATATTTAATGCAACGGGTATTTTTTTTATAAATCTTATTATATACTCATTTTAGTGCATTCCATTTCCTTTTTCAGTGACCACTTCATATGATGTAAGTCATTTGGAATAGATATAAAACTTCAATAAAAAAAAAAAAAAATCAAGTAGTGATATGAATACAAAAATGTCATACATGTAACTATAAGAATTAAAACAAGATTAAGATGTGCTTTTATCCAACACTTATTTCTTCATTTGATTAAATTCTCATAAAATATAAAACCTGCATAAATATATCTAAAAAGTTATCTCACCACAAACTAATATTTTTAATTGAAATTTAACCATCAATATTTAGAGGGAAAATTTATGAAACAGTCCGATGTATACTCATATCACAATAAGAATATATTAAGGCTTTAAAAAGAATTAATACCTACAAATTTGATATAATTTGTAATATCTCTCATAAAAGATATCTTCAAACAAAACTAATATTTATTTGGTTCATCAATTTAATTGTTTTCATATATAATATATGTTGCAAGCCACGCCGTATAAATGTACAATAGTATGAGTTTTTTTTTTTTTTTTTTTTTTTTTTTTAAGGTGAAACGATTTGGTTCTGTTCATGACTCTGAAGCGAACCACGAATCAAATTTTCATTACCGAACCCAACCGAACTGTTTAGAAAAAAATAAAAAATTTGGTTCTGTTCAATCTAGTTCAAATCGGTTCATGGTTCTGTTGTTTTTTTTTTTTGCCCATCCCTTAATTCATGAGCCCTTAACGAGCTTGAAAACAATCTTAGGCTCGACTAGTTTAGCTAAATGAGTTTGAGTTTGAGTTTGAGATCAAACTTTGCTTGTTTAGCTAAATAAGCCGAGCCAAGCCGAGCTTGAAACGAGCTGAGCTCGAGTTATTTGTGAGTAACTTGGCTTGTTTGCAGCCTAACCATGACCTTGTTTTTGTCTCTTGTATTACAACAACAACCATGTTACATGGGTGCTAAAAATTAATTTATTATTTTATAAATATATAAATTGAACATTTAGAAAAGTGTCTTAATTATAAGAAAAATATGTAAAATTAAATTAGAAAAAACCACTTTATAAAGAGGATTAATTGAAAGTTGTGGTAGTAGCTATTGTACAGTTGAAAGAAAAACTATATAAATAGACGAAATGAAAAAATAATTATCCTTATAAATTGTTAAAATTTCTAAAGATAAAGTTAATTAATGAGTAAATAAAATAGAAATGAAGGAGTTTTTGGTAATTTAAAGGTGTTGAATTAAAAAAAAAAAGGAAGAAAGTATTGGGTTTGTTCTAATAATAATAGAGTTGTATAACTGTTACGTTTGTTGGTTAATGAGAACGTGCCATCTTGGTCACTGATGGCTTGTGACAACGAAAACAAAATATGAAGCATAGAACATATAAAAATAAATCATTAAATTGGAAACAAGATAAAAGTCGAATAATTTGATATGAAAACACCCTAGAAACCTTTCTGAAATATGAATATTGCAGAATCTATATAAGAGACCCCTAAGTGAACGAATGTTAATCTTCTTAATAAATTGCATAATAGGAATTAGGACTTATAATTTAGCAAGCTTAGTTGACCATATTTTTACGTCTAGTCGACCGATCCTATGGTAAACTTCAGCCAATTGGTCTCCAAATCATTTGCAGTAGTTCAATTTAAACAGTCTTACATATGAGTTGATTATTATTTTAAAATTAATTAGATAACATACGTTGTGATACTCTTACATATTAAAAGGAATAATTAAAGATTTAATTATTTAAATTATTATTTTATATATGTATATCATGAAGATTAGAGAAACAAAAATGAGTAACTATACTTTTGTTTTCTAAATGTGCTTTTCAACAAACATTTAGCTTTAAATAATTAAGTTGCTTATTGCTTGTGTTCGGCACTAAGCCTAGAGTATGACTAACAGATTTTAAGCATGATTCTAGATGTCCTTTTAGGGCTGAACGATTGGAATGAAATGGCCAATGGTTTAGGTATTGAGGGCAGTTGTGAAATACATAAGAAGTTTGTTGGGTCATCGATGGCACATAATATATATATATATATATATATATATATATAAGCACAATGGAATGGACTACCAATTGTTAATACAAGCCATGAATTCAGTATGGAATGACTGGGGTTTTCGGCTGATGGCCCTCATATGATGATATTAGGTGATGGGTTTTTTAGAGCTATACACATTATTTTAGTTTAAGGTTGTGTTGCTAGAATCTAAGTAACGCCAAACCTTAAGATGCTAAGGTTGGACTACTACTCCTACTACTAATATTATTTATTTATTCATTTTTTAACAGATAAAGTATAACTTGAATGGACTTGTCGTTGAATCTAGTTAAAGTAAGTTACACATGTATTTTGACATGTGTATGGATGATATATTATCATTATTCTATTGGACATTTTGTTCACCACACTTTGGGAACTTTTTCCATAGGAATTACATCTTGCATGTTTCTCATCAAGGTAGAAGTAAGGGATGGACTAGCTATACCTTTGGTTTCAAGGCATGACAGCTAACATTAACAAGAAGAATGCAACTAAAAGTTCATTATTTGCAATTAAAAAAATAATTATAAAAAGAAGAAAAAATGAAAGAGGAAGAGTGGAAATTACACTAACATAGTAGATATGTTGGAATCTTACCTATAAATATTACTCGGAATTTCCCAACCTGCCAATGCTCCAATTTCATTCAATGCTTCTCTCCACTCCCTTATGATAGTATTGTCATAGGTGTGCTCATGTAACTACTCTCCATAGTTTCTAGTTTGATTTTGAACCTCGGATGGTGTAACATTGTAAAATATGAGCAATTGAGCATCACCTTCATCCCTCTAGATCTTCTACACTTGACAATCTCTACCAACTCCATAAGGCACCATTTGCTGTCAGCATAGCTTTTGGAGAAAACAGGTATGGCAATGGGAGATCCACTGATCGCTTGATAGAGTTCTAGTCCAATCTCTTTTCCCTTTCGGATCTCTTCATTATCCCTCTAGGCCTTTATATTTGCATCAATAAGTCTTCTATAAAGGTGATTTGTGAACCCTACTCGAGCGTCGAGTCCTCTAAAATTCAAGAAAACATCATACACTTGTTCAATTCTTTGACATTGAACGTGCCAATTGTTGAACTCATATTTGAACAAGAATCACGCAAAACTATACCAACTTCAATTGAACACCAACAAGAAGTAATGGTCTATTTTGTGCAAAGGCCTGAATGGTCGAGCAATGAGTATTTATAGGGAGACCATTGTCTGCATGAAGACCGATCCGAATCTTTCAGTCTTAGGGAAATTAATTGGTTACCGTTATGAAGAAACATGCTGACTGGGCTGGCGTACATTTTATTGGTGAAAGAACGAACGCGCTCTTGTAACTTCTGTGGTGATTCCTATATTATTTCGATGGAACTTGTATCAAATAAAACAAATCACATACACGTGGACTTGCTAGCTATATTTATGGATTTATGGATTGCTGGAAGAAACATTAGCAAATTCTACGAAAAAGATGATTAATTCCTTCTTAAACTGCATTATTTCATGTTACAATTTGGTCGAATTTGCTTTCCACCTGACTTGAAGAAAAAAAAGATGCTTGGGGCACGTGATAAAACGAGGTCAGACAAATAGACACATTTTCATATATTTTATATCATAAAACATGAAAAATTATCTCTTGTAAATAGTTAAAAAAAAAGTATCTTTGGGATATCGTTTATATTAATTTTAGAAAAAAAAAAAAAAAAAACATAAACTGTTGCATTGACATGTACCTTCCAAAGTGATGGGATACTATGTATTTTGTTAGATATTGTCGTGATCACAAAATTCTATCGTCTTATGGTAGTTATAATGGGACTAATCCCGTTACATCATTGAACGATTGAGATCTAATTTAATTGTGATTGAAACCGTTTAATTTTTTACACTAATTTTTTTATAATCCATTTAATTATAATATTATAGGCGGCATAATTTCGTGATGGGACCATAAAAGTTTCTCATTATTATTATTACATTATATCAGGTAAGTGGATTGGCCACTATGGAGGTTAATGTAAACATACATTAATTACGTAATGAAGCCAATGCTAGCAAACATTAAAAAAGAAAAATAGGGTAAGTTTCATTCATGATATCTAAACTTTTTTGATTGTAACAAAATATATCAAACAAAAATGCTCAATTTTTTAAAAAGTTTTAAATAAAATACCTTTGGCTAGAATCCGACCATTTTTCCTACCAAATCTGACATGGAACCAGAACCCAAATAAAAAAAAATGCCAATATCATAATATATTGTTTATATTAAAAATTATATATATATATATTTATTTATAATAATACTTAATTATTATAAAATATTAATTTTAATTTAAACGAGATAGCTCACAAGTTCGTAAAGTAGCTTAAGCTTGGCTCGTTTATCTAAGTGAGCTCTAAAGTAAGCTCGAGCTCGGTTCATTTACTTAACAAGCTCGAGCCAAGCAGAGTTCTAAACGAGAGCTCGAGTCGTTTATAACTCTATATGTAACATGTATATGTTGACTGATATAAAAGAATATATATGTGATTTGGAAATTTAATTATTTGACAATTGATTTTAATATAATTTCAATTAATTAATATAAGTACCAACATTAGAAACAATAAGATTTCATTTGACGAATTCCTAAATGTTCATGTCCATATTCAATATGATGAATGTGTACTTATGATATAATAATAGTGTATTTCATAATGATTTAAGAGTTGGAATCATGGTTATGAGATTCTATTAGGAGTCTCCAGGAGGTTTGTAGATTCAAAACGCAAAATTGGAATGTAGAATCTAACTAATATAAATTTGCTTTTAGAAACTGTACATTTACTTACTATACTAATAAAACATTAAATAAATGATGAAATTAAAGAAATTCAGTATTAATTTTTGTTATATACAACCAAAATGAAGGCACAAGACTGATTGCCTTCAAATCTCTCTCATTGTCTATTACAATTCAAATCTTGCTTTTAAGTTTTACCCATCACAACTCACGTGAGCTATCTAGATAATTATAATAATTATTTACATTTAGTAATGATTCACAATCTACAATTATTAAAATGTATTATGGATTTTGTTAAATTATCATGTGTGAGCAACTAGTTTTGTGCAGTAATAAACATTTTCATGTTTAGTAAATATTTGCCCAAAAAATCATTAAATTTATGAGATAAACTACATATAGAAGAAGAAAAAAAAAAAAGAAAATACACTATATATTTTTTCATTTGCCATTTATATCGTTTAAAATATATCAAAGTATATAACTAAGAAGCAAATAAACCTCTAAAAAATGAAAAACAAAATGGAAAAAAGAGAAAAAAAAAAAAACCTAAGATTAGATTAGTTTAAGATAAATATCAAGAACCAATCCATATGATCCTAAATCTAAACACATTAAGTTACTTGCCTTTTCAAAGTTCAAATAGAATGAAAATGTGTAAAATTACTATATTTCCAATTCTACTACAGATTCTATTATGCAAAATCGTGACTCTACTACAAGTCTACTCCAATAATAATTTTGTATACGTGTTGAATTGAAATCGCATCACTAACTCGCAAACTCATAGAAATGTACAAGTAGACTTGCAAGTTTGACAACTATGGTTGGAATTGATTTGTGTCTGAGTTTGAGTTTTTTGAATTTTTTTTGGAGATTAGCTTGAATGTTCATGAAGATCTTCAAACCATCAACCTCATATACAAAGTATTTTTCATGAACATTCAAGTTAGATTTTTAAGTCAAGCCAAATTCAACCAAAAATGTGTTTTGCATCAACTTTTGGATTTTGATTGTTCTTAAAAGTTTATAAATCGTAGCTTAATATAGAATCAACATGAAATCAATATCATAAACACAATACTTTAGATTTAGCATTGAAGATTTAAATCAGAGTTAGTTTGAACTTATGCAAAGTTGCTTTGATTTTGTTGAGTAAACCATGGTTGTAAAAACTTGTTTGTAACCTTTAATTAATAATAATAATAATTTGCTGAATAATAAGTAAATAAAAATTATATAAAATAAAAATGGTATAGTCCATGTAAATCGAACTAGTTCACAATTAGACCAACTTCAAGCATGGTTTAAGGGAATCGATTCACTCTAATTTTTTCATCCTTTGTAATGGTCCATTGTTAATAAAATTTAATAAAATAAATTTAACTAAACGAAAAAAAAGAGAAAAAAGAACTTGAATCTGTTAAAATTTAAAACAACTTAATAAAAAGTATATAAAACCAGTTTTTCACATAAACCCTTAGAATTGTGAAATAAAAATTAATAGTTAATTAGATTAATCATTATTAAAATTGGACTTTAATCAAGTATATCTTTCGTGGATAATTAATTAAATGGACTTAATTAATAATTGCTTATTGATTAATAAATAATTAAAGGATAATCAACTTATCGATGTAAAATAACTTGGATAATTGAATTAAAATAGAAAGTTCATAAAATTTTTATTTTTCTTTCTTTAGTTATACGCTCTTATGGTATCCCTTTTACAGCGGACAAGTGTAATCTATATCGAAGTCCATATATATAGTAACTTATGTGTTACTTATTAAGATAGGCATTCTAAAATAAATTAATACTCTAAGATGACTACTTAATTAATTGAGTGTGCTTGAGTCATTCAATTTAGATCGGACCAGCATGATAGTTAGGTACTTAAGCCACAGATGGTGGCTCGACAGGAAATTGATAAGACAAATGGTACCGGGATAACACTTATCTAAATCAGAGAGAAGTTGCACTTATATAGTTTAGGATTATGAGCTCTATTAAATTACATAGTATGATTGACCGAGAAGGATAGGGATGAGTTATAATTGTGAACCATAGAGTAGGCTATTACAGTCATAACGTGCGAGTGCAACTCCTCCCTACCCTTCTCAAGTTTCCTGGACTATGGCCTCTAGGGTCTTAGATTATGGGTTTTATTAAACTAAATATATTCCTCTCTTCTAGGATATAAATGTATTCATCTTGCTTTTATCAACCCCTAAACAGTTGCTACTATTAGGACCCCCAGATTTTCTATTGTGTTACCAGAATACGAGTGATCTACTGTTGTTTTGCCACATTTAAACTTATGATCTAAATGGTTAATTATTGCATTTGCATTAAATTATGTGCGTGTGATCATATCGTGTGTTATAGTATTGTGTTTGTAAATTTGTTGCTTGAACATGGTAGTAAAAGCAGCTATTATCAAAGTGCTATATAGTAAGTAAAATGGGAGGAGAATCAATTAATACGTGTTTAATAGCAGCACCAGAGTGAAACGGCTCCTCCATGCATGAGACATGTTGTAAAAAACTTATATGTATGCGAAATTTTTCATCTTGACAACCTCATAATCTTATTTTAATTATCCACGAAACGGAATGTCCTAATGGTATGGTGCTCGCAAGTTTCTTGAAGAGCCTTGGTTGGCTTGTTCATCCTTCATGATATGCTAAGTTGTCACGAGGGAGCATCAATGCTACTAGGGTGCTCGTAACGGAGTGTCCTAATGGTATGGTGCTCGCAAGTTTTCTTAAAGAGCCTTGGTTGGCTTGTTCATGCTTCATGATATGCTAAGTTATCACGAGAGAGCATCAATGCTACTAGGGTACCCTATAGGGGTGTGATAAGCTCACGAGCATCTTAACTCATAACTTAAAATAAGCAAATTTTTAGCTCTAAGATATGAAATATTGTTAACTTAGGAAGTTATATAATGAAGCTTAGATCACTCAAATATATAATAGAAATTACTTTTGGTTTTAATTATCTATTGTATTTTATATATATAAGCCATGCACCTCCTTCCATGCTTTTACATGCACTTAATCAAGTTGGCTTGCGAGCTAAAATGAGTAAGCTTGTGATTCAAATACCTGTTTTATAGCAGCACCAGAGTGAAACGGCTTCTCCTTCCATGAGGCTTATTACTAACACCCATGATACAGTGGAAGCAAATGTAGTTCAACATATACGGTTCTATTCCGCTTTGAATGATTAGTGGACCATCTGTCAAAGCATGCTCGCAACAATCTACATATGTGTTAGGGTGCAAGTGTGAGAATCCCATATGAGAAATATGAGACTTGTGTGAAGAGTTTATAAGAGGGAAGACCCATTAACCCATTGCTTTAAGGTTTTGGGTTATAGATGGTATCAAAAGCCCAATTGTGTTATCCTTCACAAAGTCCATTGGATTTCTTCCCATTGAAGGCATACTCTAGATACCTAACAATTGGTATCAGAGCCAATGGTTCAGCTGGGAATCTCCCAGATTGCCCATCATGTGGAAAGAAGAGCTTTATGGTATGACTTGTTTGTGAAACTCATGGTAAGTAGATGGGACCACTCACAAAGCGGGTTTAGAGTTAGTTTGACAAGCTCTTGTTGAGGGAGAGTATGGCCTACCCCATTATGGAGACTCACACTTGAGGGAGAGATTATTAAGGAGCAAGTATGAGAATCCCACATAGGAAATATGAGACTTCTGTGAAGAGTTTATAAGAGGGAAGATTCATTAACCTGTTGCCTTAAGGTTTTGGGTTATAGATGGTATCAATAGCCCAATTGTGTTATCCTTCACAAAGCCCACTTGATTTCTTCTCATTGAAGGCATACTCCAGATCCCTAACAATATGCCATCTTTCTTGTCCATCTTGGCGAGTGTAAACACCTACAGTATTGTAGTATTGGGTGTGAGCAACACTAATGCCGCTATATACTACAGAGCAACTAGTGCACCCTCTCAACTCTCATGGAAATATAGCAAGAAATATGAAAGTCACTCCATGCTGCACATTTCTACAGGAATTGATATACTAAAAAAAAAAGTGCATAGTCTATTTGGGTTAAAATGGAGATTAAAAAAAGTGCACCTTCAGCATTTTATATGTTTTGCAGGATTCTGCATTCTGATTTTAATTTCCCACTGACCACTTTCTAACTAGTTTGAGCAAAAGTCATACCCAGACAAAGAAAAAGGAAGGTAAATACAAGCGTTAATTAGTAAAATCAAGAGAAAAGGGTATCTTTGGACCAGAATTCCTGAAATGAAGCACCCCTAAAGCTGCTAGATGAGTTCACAACACCCATAAAGAAGGATCCTATAGTCTGGAGCGTAAATTTGCAAGAAATATTCATAAATAAGAAAAAGAAGAGTTCAGATTGATATGCTAAACATTTAGCATTCCTTTTTTCTTTTCCCTTTGATAAGAAGTTTCTCAAGAACAAAAATTAGAGCTGAAAAGTTCTGGTTCAGAGTTATGTAGACCATCTAGAACTAGCATAAGATTTTACCTTGTCTAATGGGATTCTTGTTATCTCATACCTCACCTGGATATTAGCATGAATTCCAAATATGCCATCAGCCTATAATTGAAGAGATATTTTCTTTGATTATTTATAGACAATTTTGCAGACAATCTATGCAGAGAAATGTCAAAACAATTAGAGAACTCAGCAAGAAATTATAGATAGTAAAATAAGAGCACGCAATGATCAAATGTTCTTTGACAATGGAGATGCAATGCCAAAAATCTTGTCAGTCCATTAGTCTAGGTGAAATACCCCAAACTCTCACCTAGGTAGTTAGAAATGGTTTAATTGAATTATAGAAAAAAATTAGACAAATTGAGATAATTAAATTAGTAAATAGGTTAAATGAAGATTGGTGTTTTTAAATATTCTTTTTCTTTATATTTATTCTTTCTTTAAATCGATTTGATAAATCAATCTATTTACTTTATTTTATAAAATTCTTGTTCTGAATAAACTCTTCTTGTATCTAATTCAAATTCTTAAATTTCTAAACAAATATTTTAAATGTTTAGTAAAGTTCTAAACCTTCAAATTTTAGTTAATGTTCATATTACTAAATCTTTATAATTTTTGAAATCAAATACTTCTTTAAAAATATCAGTTTTAAACTCGAATCTAAATTAAATATCAAAATTTCATTTTTAAGCTTTTGAAATGTGTTTTTATAACAAGTCATAAATTTCTAATATATATGTTCTTAAATTATTTTCTAATTATTTATGGTACTAAAAATAATTATAAAAAAGATTTAAACTTAATACCTTATTTTATAAATATCCTTTAATCTTATCCTTTTATCCTTATCTCTCTCTCCCCTTATAATTATATGTTGCCCTTTTTTCTCTTTTGTTTTCCATCGGTTTCTTCTTCTTCTTCTTTTTCTTTCAATTTATTTTCAAAATCAAGCCCAAAAATCTCCATTAAAACAAGAATTGACAAGGAATCAAGCAAGGAAAGAAGAGTAGAGAAGGAAAACAAGCTTGAAGTGTAAAGAGAACTCGAGCGTGCATGTGTTCCTAAAGGAGATAAGTGTTATTTCTTTGTTATCTTTGTTGTTTACTTTTGTAATTGGTAAATTGATATTGAAATAAGTTAAAAGTGCTGTTTATATATGTATTTATTGGATTTATGGTTGATGGGAGTTGGGATTGTAATGAAAAAGATGATAAATAGTGAAGTTGGGGTTTGCTGGAATGATTGATGTTTAATGTATATGATGAGGGGAATTTGTGCTTTTGATATTGTTAATATGTTATATGAAGTTTTTATGATGTTTAAGTTGTATTAGAACATGTAAAAGTTGATATATTGTGTAAAGGAAACATGGAAAATGAGTAGATTACTTTCAAAAGAACTTTCCTAGATCAACACTACCTTGTCCATGGGCATGCACGAGCTTGTGCTGATCAAAATAAGCTCTCGGGTCACTTTTTTAACCTCTTCTCCACCTTGTACATGGGTGTGTTTGTGGTTGTGTAGGTCATAAAACCTTGAAAAAAATCCTCTTGGTTCACTTTTTAGTGCCCTACACGGCCCCGAGCACGGCCATGTACTAGGTTGTGTACTTTCTCTTGTTTTGTAGCTTGATCATATTTTGATCATAACTTTTTCATCTGACCTCCAATTGAGGTGATTCAAGTTGTGTTAGAAAGCTTAAAAAGAGATCTATAATTTTTATGTTTTGAGTTTTTACAAATGTGAAAAGCATCGATGCTTAAATTTTCGTTCTTTCTAGCTGTTACGTTTTCCTAAACAAAGTCAAAACTTGTTTTTACTTTCTAAATGTTTGTTGTTAAGTGTAAATGAATCTTTTTAAATTAAAATGAGATAGATATATGATATTTGATGTGTTATGTTAATTTATTGATATAATTAAGCATGAATTAAGTGGATTTGTAGATTTAATAAATAGTTGAATTAAATATAAAAGTTAGTTATAAAATGAACTTAGTTAACAAACCTAGGTCCAACTTGACTAAATAAACTTGAATGAATTAAAATGGATTAGATTGTTTAAATTTGATGAATTTGGCTAGTTTAAGCTAACTTAGGATTAAGTAACATGAATCTTAGATATATAATGAATTAATAATTAATCTAAGCCCAACTTGGCTTAATGAACTTTATTAAGCTAAAATGAGTCAGATTGTTTAAGTTTAATCAACTTGACTTAGTAAATGACTTAAATAACTTTAATCAATTTGGCTAAGATTTAGTTAAAAAGAGTTAATGGTTACTAATTGGTTTAAGTTAATAAGATAGGATAACCTAAGATTAACATGGTGAATATGTTGTTTTATATGTGTGTTTACTTGAAAAAATAAATGTTTTTGGCTTATGAATTCTTTGTTGATGCTTTTTAATAAAACACTATAAACAAAAAGAAAAGGAAATACTTTGACAGACAAAGGAGAACTGTTCGTATTTTGGTGGGGTGATATTCACAGCGATAGCGGGGTTCCTATTTAGTGACTGCTCAAATAGGATTTTAATAAAAGTTGATATAAGTAGATAAATGAGTTATAGCTTAAGTTCTTATAAGAATTTGATTTCTTGAAACAGATGTTTGAATCTGATTTATGGATTCTCCTGGGATATCTTTTGATTCTTTTGAGTTATGGGCATCAACTAAAGGTATGCAGTAACTCGAGTGATGATTGTTAGGATATGCATCTTAAATGGACTAAGAACTTAAACTTAGCTTAATAATTGTTTGAATTGGTTGTCTATTCCGCTATTTAAATCCGTTTCTAACCTAAGACGGTAGTTTGGTATTTGGTCCGGGGAGCGGTACCTTGCTCAGATTGGGGGTACGGTAGTTTAGGCGCTTAGGCCACCTTTGTCTTTTGATAAGACTTTCCTAAGTGGTACGACGGGTAACTGATGGGAAAAATGGTATCGACGTAACGTTCGCTTAAGCTTAGAATGAAGTAATATGATTTAGTTCAAATGTTTATGGGAACAATTGGACTAGGTGATGTTATGGACTAAGATAAGAGAAGTTGTGTAACGCCTATTAACCCTAAATGAGGTTATTTTCTCTTTTATGGTGTCGAGCCTGGATTTTTTTTCCACTCATCTAATCTGGTTCATTTCTCTTAACCCGATTCACATTAAACCCGAACCCATTTAACATGAATCCTCGACTAGGGGTTAAAAGAAGTTTTTGAAAAATTTTTAAGAGTCGCCACCCGATATAAATCGGGAAAAAAATAAAAAGCTAGGATCAATGGGTCGGTTGATCCTAACTTAGCTACTAGTCTGCGAAAATTTGATTTAAAAAAAAATCAACTTTTAAAAACCAGATATCATGGATTCGGGGGCTAACCTATTAAAACCAAATGGTTACCACTTTTGGAATTTTAAATTTGTAATTTATCCTTTTCATGCTCAAAAATTCAAATTATATTTTACATAACAAATATTTGCAAGTCAAATCATTTATTTTTATTTTTTATGTGCTTTTCTTCATTTTTGTTTTTATTATTTTTTTTAGAACATAAACATCAACAAAATATCTTATATTTACAAAATATTTATTTACTAAAAAGAACAAAACATTTTTTTTATTTTTTAATGTCGCCCCGCAGGTGCCTACGTACTCGCTAATCGAGATCAGACAAAACGTAGTTCTTTTAAAAAAATTTAATTTGTTGATCAATTTTTATTTTTGAACTATTTTCACTTTAAATTCATTAAGTTTTCAAATTTTTATAAAAAAATTATTTTTGACGATCCTATGGTCTAATCAATTAATTTTTTTTATTTTATGAAAATACAATTTTTCTAAGCCCAAAAATCATTTTTTTTTTAGAAATTTTGTTCTTTGGAAAATCCAATTTTATTATTTTTATTTATTTTTTATAATTTTTATTATTTTATTATTATTTTTTTTAAAAAAAATCATCACACATTCATAATATATTCAGAATAATTTACAATATATTAAAAATATTTTTATGCATTAAATATGTATTCCTAAGGCAATTTGTGTATAAATACACATTAAAAATATTCAAAAAAAATAAAAAATATCAAAAAAAATAAATTTATATAAAAAATAAATATTTTGATTTTTCTGGATTTTTCTGGATTTTTCTGAATTTTTTGAATTTTTTATGAATTTTTATAAATTTTTTGCTATTTTTTATCATTTTCAGAAATTAATTATATAATAAAAAATAATAAAATAATGCGGATTAACCTGGACCGTCGGATGAAGTGGACGAGATCTGGAGCGTTGATCTCGCTGACCGATTGGATCGTCTGATCGCTTGTTGACTCGATCTGAGCCGTCTGATCGCTTGATGAAATCTGGGCCGTCTGATCGCTTGATGAAATCTGGGCCGTCTGATCACTTGATGAAATCTGAGCCGCTGATCTGTTTGATGAAATCTGGGCCGTCTGATCTGCTTGATTGAATCTGGGCCGTCTGATCTGCTTGATTGAATCTGGACCGTCCGATCAGAGTTGACCGTTGACCGATGACCGACGACCGTTGACCGATGACCGACCGGGTTGGGTTCGGATTTTCGGGTCGGATCTCGGAGCTCCGGCGGGTGAAGAAGACGATGACGCGACTTTTCGGGGCGGATTCCGGCGGCTCCGGTGGTCCTCGGTGGCTGGAAGTTTGTCGGCCCGACTCCTGCTGCGACGGCGCGTCCTTTGGTGGTGGTGGCGTTCACTCAGAACGGCGGCAAGCGGCGGTTCCGGTGGTGGTTGTACGGCGGCGTTTGAAGAACAAAATAAAAAAAATTTTCAGAGAGAAATCCGATCAATTCGAACAAATCTAAGCACACTAAATCATCCAAATAAAGTTTCTAACATTGTTACAACACTCAATTTGGATTAAAACTGATCTAATCAATTCGAATTTGAAAAATTCGAATTCTATACCCTAATTTCAAGAATTTCGAATTGGCTTTTCTATGTATGTGTTCTTCTGAAATTGACTTGTGCCTTTTGTTCCTAGGACCTCCTATTTATAGGTTGCAAGCTCAATTTTCAGTTTCGAACAGTTTCGAAAATGAATGGATTTTTGCCCTTTGATTTTTCCACGAATTTAATTAGAAAATCCATTATTAAATTGTTTGAAACTGATGAATTGATGATTGTTTTCATATTCCATGCCAGATTCATCCACTCAATTTTGTAACTCCTCATTGAATGCAATTGAATGCTTTATACATTGAATTTTGTAACTTTTGGGTTGTTTTTTGCACTAATCTTTCATATTTTGTAACCACTTTGCAATCCCATCATCAATTCTGACAATCAATGATTTTTTGTCAGTTAAAAACTGATGCAAAGTAAGGCAAGAGTCACATTTGAGGAAAATGAAAAGACAAAAATGATAAAAAAGGCAAAAATTTGCCTTTGCTAGGGTTTGAACCTGTGTCCTTGAGCTTGAGTGTGTGTTTGGGTCCATATGTTTAACCAACAGGCCATTTGGCCTGTGCCTTGATCACTTAGCCAATTTCATCAATACTTAAGGCTTTTGGAAAATGAATTTAATTAAATTTTAAGCCTTAATTAATTGGGCAAAAATTGGGTGTCTACAGCTGCCCCTCTTTGTGGTAAAGTTTGAACAAAACTTTTGCCACAAAGACAAAAAGACAACCAATTTTTGCTTAGCTTCTCCTTTAGACTTTGAGATTTGGTTAGGTCATTTGCCTGACCTATGGGCTTTGGTTTGGTCATTTGCCGGACCAATGGGCTTTGGTCATTTGCCACCAATGGGCTTTGGGTTTGGTCATTTGCCGGACCAATGGGCTTTGGTCATTTGCCGGACCAATGGCTTTGGGTTTGGTCATTTGCCGGACCAATGGGCTTTGGGTTTGGTCATTTGCCGGACCAATGGGCTTTGGTTTGGTCATTTGCCGGACCAATGGGCTTTGGTTTTGGTCATTTGCCGGACCAATGGGCTTTGGTCATTTGCCGGACCAATGGGCTTTGGGTTTGGTCATTTGCCGGACCAATGGGCTTTGGTCATTTGGAATGGATGGATTTCTAACTTCTGTCTTGAACATATTCTTCTAGTGAATGAATTTCTGAACTCTGTCTTGATCACCATCTTGAGCGGATGAATTTCTGAATTTTGTCTTGATCACCATCTTCAATTGATGGGTTTCTGAATTTTGTCACCATCACTATCTTCAATTGATGGGTTTCTGAATTTTGTCACCATCTCAAAAGGATGGATTTTGGGTCACCATCTCGAAAGGATGAATTTTGAGTTTGGGTAGTACTAGACTATCTGTCTAGACTAAAGGGTATTTGGGATTTTCTCAATCCACTAGGGGTTTCTTTCTCTTTCTCTTTTTCTTTTTCTTCCTTTCTCTTTTTTTTTCTTTTCTCTTTTTTTTCTTCTTTTTTCTTTTCTTTTTTTTCTTCTTTTTTTCTTCTTTTTTTCTTTTTTTTTTTTTTTTTCTTTTTTTTTTTTCTTTTTTTTTTTTTTCTTTTTTTTCTTTTTTTCTTTTTTTTTCAATCCAACATGCTTCAACTTTCTATCAAAATTAGTTATTCTTGCCATAATATTTTCTTTTAAAATAAGAACATCAATAGACCAAACTGTATAAACGCATTCATTCAGTATTATAAGATGCTCAAATTTCTTTTTCTGATGATTCAAATGGTGTTTGATTGGAAATTTGTTCAGAAGAATTTTGTGGGTTAGGCTTTGATTCAACTTCAAAGAATTTCAGGCTTTGATTCGACTTCAGAGAATTTCAGGAATATCAACTTTGCTTATAATTAATTAAAATAAAATCAATTGATCACTTGAAATGACAAGTTTTATTGATCAAGGATAATATAACTTTACAGCATCTGAGTTCACAGGATCCTTTAAATTGGGTCCATCCATTTGGGAAAGGATTAATGCTCCTCCCGATAAGACCTTCTTCACTATATATGGTCCTTCATAATTTGGTGTGAACTTTCCTCTGGAATCTTGCACATTTGGCAGCATTTTTCTCAAAACCAAATCACCTTCTTGGAAATTTCTTGGCTTAACCCTCTGTTAAATGCTCTAGCCATCCTTTGTTGATATAATTGCCATGACACATGGCGGTTAATCTTTTTTCATCTAAAAGATTTAACTGTTCAACCTTTGTCTAACCCATTCAGCTTCTTCGAGCTCTGTTTCAGCCAATACTCGGAGCGAAGGAATCTCAACTTCTACTGGTAAAACAGCTTCAGTTCCATATACCAGGAATAGGGCGTTGCCCCAGTTGACACTCTTACAGAGGTTCGATATGCCATTAATGCTAATGGGAGCATTTCATGCCAATCCTTGTATGCAATTGTCATCTTCTCAATGATTCTCTTGATGTTTTTGTTGGCGGCTTCTACTGCTCCATTCATCTGTGGGCGATATGGAGTGGAATTCCGGTGTTTAATCTTGAATTGCTGACATAAATCAGTCATTGCATGTTGTTCAAATTTGTACCATTATCGTAATGATACTTTCTGGAGTTCCATATCGAGCAATGATATCTCTTTTGATGAATCGCACCACAACGGCTTTTGTCACACTGGCGTATGAAGCAGCTTCAACCCACTTGGTGAAGTAATCGATTGCAACTAGTATGAATCGATGACCATTTGAAGCTTTTGGCGATATTGGCCCGATTACGTCTATTCCCCACATTGAGAACGGCCATGGTGTTGACATTGACTGTAATTCCTTCGGAGGAGCATTTATCTTGTTTGCGTAGATTTGACATAGATGACAAGATCTCACATGTTTGATACAGTCTGATTCCATGGTTAACCAGAAATATCCTAGCCTCATAATCTTTTTAGCTAGCATATATCCGTTCATATGAGGTCCACATACTCCCTCATGAACTTCTTCCATTAATTTTTGAGCTTCATTTTCATCTACACATCTCAGTAGGGTCGTATCAAATGACCTTCTGTATAAGGTATCTCCGTTTAACAAGAAATGACTTGCCAGACGCCTCAATGATTTTTGATCCTTTTTTGTAGCACACTCAGGATAACTACCTGTTTGCAAGAACATTCTGATATCTTGAAACCATGGTTCACTTGACTCAATCACAGCACAGAATGCGGGTTCACTTCTTATTCGGACTTGTAAAGGTTGTATTCTTACTCCTTCAGTGAATTGGATCAAAGATGCCAGAGTAGCCAATGCATCAGCAAACTGATTCTGAGTTCTCGGCACATAAGTGAAGGAAATTTCCTTGAACCTTACTGTTAACTCAGCCAAGTGATTATGATAAGGAATCAACTTGGGATCCTTAGTTTTGAACTCGCCTCGAGTTTGGAAAATGATAAGTGACGAATCTCCAAACACTTCGAGCTCCTCAATATTCATTTGAATTGCCATTTCTAATCCCATGATGCATGCCTCGTATTCCGCTACATTATTTGTGTAAGGAAACATTAATCTGGCTGATGCCGGGAACTGTTCTTCTTTGGGTGAGATAAGGACTGCCCCTATTCCACACCCGTATACGTTGGCTGCTCCATCGAAATACAACTTCCAATTGTTGTTTTCGGCTTCTGTTTCTGTTATTCTGATGCCTTCATCTGGAAACTGATCTTGTTCCTTTAATTCTTCGTCATCAACCGGGCTTTCTGCGAGTTGATCAGCTAAAACTTGTCCTTTGACTGAACTTTGATTCACATAAATGATATCAAATTCAGAAAGTAGCATCTGCCATTTCGAGATTCGACCTACTAAAGCCGGTTTGCGTGCCAAGTATCGCAATGGATCATGCTTCGTAATCAACTCGATCGAGTAGAAGAGCGTATACTGCCTAAGCCTGTGCATAACCCATACTAATGCACAGCAGGTCTTTTCTATCTCTGAATACTTTTGTTCTCCATTCGAGAATTTCTTGCTTAAGTAGTAAACAGCTCTTTCTTTTCCTCCTCATCTTTTTGCCCAGCACAAACCCATAGATTCAGGAAGAATTGTCAAGTACAAGAACAATGGTTCCCGGTTTTGGAGTAACCAGTACTGGTGGATTCGTCAGATACTGCTTTATCCGATTAAAGGCTTTTTCACATTCGTCATTCCATTCAATTAGGGCATTCTTCTTTAGCAGTTTAAACAGCGGTTGGCACTTATCAGTCAGCTGTGATATGAATCGAGCAATGTAATTCAACCTTCCCAAGAGGCCTCTGATTTCCTTTAATGTTTTTGGTGGAGGCAAATCCTGAATCGCCTTGACTTATCATCAGGATCGATTTCTATCCCCTTTTGGCTAACCATGAATCCTAATAATTTTCCAGATGTCACTCCGAAAGTGCATTTTTCTGGATTCAATTTCAACTGGAACTTCCTTAATCTTTCAAAAAGCTTCCTTAACACCACTACATGATCATCTCCTTCCTTTGTCTTGGCGATCATATCATCTACATATACTTCCACCTCTTTGTGCATCATATCATGAAGTATAGCAAGCATTGCTCGTTGATAAGTTGCCCCGGCATTCTTGAGACCGAAAGGCATGACCTTGTAACAAAAAGTTCCCCAGGCTGTAACAAATGTGGTTTTGACCTTATCTTCTTCGGCCATTAATATCTGATTATACCCTGAAAATCCATCCATGAATGAAAATAGATGATTTCCAGCGGTATTGTCTACTAAAACATCGATGTGAGGCAACGGGAAATTATCTTTCGGGGTTGCTTTGTTTAGATCTCTGAAATCCACACAGATTCTTACTTTCCCGTTTTTCTTAAGTACTGGTACTATATTTGATACCCAATCCGAATAATCAGAAACCTCGATGAATCCTACTTCAAGCAGCTTTTTTACTTCATCCTTGATTTGGAGGAGTAAATCCGGCCTAAATCGCCTTAATTTTTGCTTTATAGGTTTAAAATCCTCCTTTGTTGGCAATTTGTGAACCACAATGGATGGGTCTAAACCAGGCATATCGCTACGACCATGCAAAAACATCCAAGTATTCGGCTAATAACTTGGTTAAATCTTGTGCCGTGCTCTCAGGCAATTTTCCCCCTATCCTCAGATTCCTAGGGTTTTCACTTGTTCCCAAATTAATCACTTCAATGGTTTCGGGAATTTCAATCTTCCTTGTTCAAAATTTGCCAAATTTCTTGTGTTCTAAATTGATAATCAATATCATCTTCAACATCTAACCCAGTAGAGTTAGAGGTGATATTGATATTTTCATTAATTATACGCGCGAGATATCCCTGAACTTCATCACAATTGTCGAATCTGGTTGAATATGAATGAGGAATGTATGAGAATATGTGAAAACACAAATGGAAATAAATTTTATTAAACTGGGACGGTGTTTAAGTACACTTATTTGAGCATCACATAATACTGAAAAACACGAAACACAAATCTAGTCTTAGATAAATTCTTACTTAAAAGACTTAATACTAGCGCAAGGCATAGAGAACCAATTTCTCAAGATCATTTCTTTGGATGAAGCATCTTCTTTGATATCATCTGGCTGCTGGATATGATGTGGCTTTGGAAAGGAATGGCTGATGTGAGGAATTTTGATGATTGGATCATATTCCTTGTCGAGCTTCCTTCTTCTCATTTGGTTTTTCATTTCCACCACTTCAGCACAAGTGGGGGAATAACCCAGTCCAAAGGTTCCCACCTGAGTTTCTTTCTCATCATCATCATACAGACTTCGTCAAACATTTGAAGCCCGAAGTCTTCTTCTCCTTCTTTTCCAATGTAAGGGACAGCTGTCTCCTTGTAAATGGCATAATCCTGTTCTCCCATAACAGTGATGAGTTGACCATTGGTATGAACTTAACTTTCTGGTGCAGGCTTGATGGTATTGCCTGGCAGCATGGATCCATGGTCTTCCCAACAGCAGATTGAATGTTCTGGGGATATCAATCACTTGAAAGGAATAATGAAAGTTTGAGGCCCGATGATGACTTCTAACTCCACTTCACCTATTATATCTCTTTTGATCCATCAAAAGCACGAACCACAATAGAGCTTGGTTTGATGTCTGACGGTTCAATTTCCAATAAGCTCAAAGTGGCTAAGGGGCACACATTCAAAGAGGATCCATTGTCACTAATACTCGAGAGACGATCTTTCCACAGCTTTTGACTACGATGAAGAGGGCCTTGTTATGTTGATCTCCTTCCTCTCCCAGTTCTTCAGATGAGAAAATGATTTGCTCATTTGCAAAGATTGAGTTGATGATATGCCCCAAGGCTTCTTCTGATACACCTTCTGGAACTTTCACTTCTTCTAAGGCTTTGAAAAGAGCCTCACGGTGTACATTAGAGCTAATCAGCAGACTCATGAGCGATATTTGGGCAGGTATTTTGGCCAACTGCTCGACAACCTTGTATTCACTTGCTTTCATCAGTTTTGCCAATGCTGACTTCTCTTCATCTTTCTTTCCTTCTTCATTTGTGCTGTGGCATATTCACAGTTGCATTCTTTCGGTTGACATAAACTCTTCCTGAGCGAGTAAGGCCACCAACCATGGCCATTGAAGCATGATTTACCGCCTTATAATCAAATGGAGCGGCTTTATACTCATTCACAGCAAGGGGTAGTGAAAGGTATAGTTCTTAGGCTTTGATGAAGTTGATCCATCTTCACTACCTTTGCCTATTTCGATTTTGATGGATCTAGGTCCACCTTCGATCATACCACAAACTCGTCTTCTTTTGCTTTCTTATCTTCCTCTTCAAATTCTGGACCCCATCCAGTTGGAGGAGCGTCAGCATAGACACGGGGCTCAAACCAGTAATCTATTAAATACTGGTATTTTCCATCATTTCCCAGGGTTCCAATGGTTGGATCTCCAGCCTGATACCTTTCCCATAACTCAGCCTGTGTGCTCGATCTCCTTGGTTTCGGGATCAACATTTCCAGAATCTCTTCTTTTTTAATAGTTCCTTCTTGTAGTAGCTTGTAAATAGCAGGCCTGGTTTTGGTGCGGTCTCTTAAATTCATATTGAGCAAATGACCCTTCTGGCGAAGGTTCCATGCTACTTGTTCTATGGTGATTGGCAACTCATCCAGATTGATTTCTTGATCCGGCACTTCAGCGGTGATCATATTGATGACTGGTCCATGGTTTGGCAGTGGGTTAGTAGAGACGTTTGGAGTCTCAACGAAATCCAACTGGATGACTTTTGCATCAATAAGATCTTGGATTTTATGCCTAAGCCTCCAGCATCTGTCTGTTGAATGCCCG
This sequence comes from Combretum micranthum, assembly GCA_024138025.1. NCBI lineage: Eukaryota > Viridiplantae > Streptophyta > Magnoliopsida > Myrtales > Combretaceae > Combretum > Combretum micranthum. The sequence goes on from JAMXBD010000045.1 coordinate 2,449,907, forward strand.
ATTTGCCCCATGTGATATTCACACTTCAGCTCAGGATTGTAATATCTAGGCTTTAAGTCTTCCCTAGGAACTTCAAGATTGATCAGATTATCGGCCCTTAATTTAGCTAATACTTGGCTAAGGGGAACCGGAATTCGAGTGAAGTTCCGCCTGCTGAACCTTGATTGTTGATTTGGGACTGCACTTTGTTGAGTCTGATCCTTATTCTGATTTTGATTCTGATTTGTTGACAACACGAAAGACTTAGTAGGGCCAGTTGCATCTGAAGTATTGACCATGCTGACGGTTGAATCTTTCCCTTTGTATGGGACATTTCTCGGTGCAGTATATTTCTTTTCTTGTTGCAATTTTCCTGCCGAAATTGCATTCTCAATCCTGCACCCAGCTATCACCACTTCTGAGAAACTTGCTGATGCATGCCCAATCAGATGGGAAAAGAAAGGTTCCTCTAGCGTGTTGATAAAAGTGAAAGTAGGTCCTTTCAGGCATCGGGTGGTGATCCTTGCAGCCAATGCTCTCCAGCGCTGAGCATACTCCTTGAAAGTCTCTTCTTTCTTCTTCTTCAGATTGCTTAAATCCCATACCGAGGGCGCCATCTCAATGTTAAACTTATACTGATTAAAAAACGCCCTAGCCAACTTGTCCCAAGTATCAACTTCTTGATGGTCTAATTGGGCGTACCAGGCCAAAGCAGCACCAGTAAGACTGTCCTGGAAGGTTTGCACCATCAGCTTGTCAAACTTCGCGTATTGCCCCATTCGTCGTACATACAATCTGGTATGCATATTAGGGCAACCTGTCCCGTCATATTTTTCAAATTCCGGTGCCTTAAATTTCTCAGGGAAGGCACCTTCCTCATATTGAGGCAAATTCAGATCGCGGTTTGATCAAAACCATCGAACGTCTTCATTTTCTCAAGCAGTTTCTTTCCATTTCTTTAGCCTGAGCTTCCAGTTCTTTCTTCAACTCAGCCGCATTAAACTCATTTGATGACTCCTCTTGCTGAATAAGCTGCCCTCAATTTCTTTTCCTTTCTGTGCCTTGAGGATTCTTCAGAGTTGTAGGGGTCTTGAGTTGGGCAAGACTCTGTGTTAAAGCCTGCATCTGTTCAGCAATTCCAAGGAGGGTTTGTTCCACGGTGTTGAGTCTTTGTTCATTGGTCTGGTCTGTGGGGTTACTCCCGGTGTTAGACATCTTAGCTCGGGATCTGGTAACAATAGGGCTCCTAACCGGCTTGGACGCTATCTTTCAAGTTTTAAACTCGAATTTGCTAGACCTGGACATTTATCATTTATTAATATATATTTTTTTTAGAATAAATGAATTAATATACATATGCAAGAATGCAGATATGCTATCACACAGATGCAAATGGGGATATTGACCAATGATTTTTTTTTAAAAAAATTTGTATTAAAAGATAATGTTTAACATAACAAAAACTCTAATGGTTTAGAAACTGAATTAAAACTACTTTCTAATGGTTTCAAAGAACCTTGATTCCTAAGGACTAAACCTAAATCAACTAAACCAGTCTTCTTGTCTTAGTGGGGCAAACAATCTTGTCTTCCAGGGCTAGAATTTTCTTTTGAGCTGCCTTCAACTCAGCCTCTAAAATGAAATTCTGCTTCCAGCACTTTGCAGGCGATCCACCATTTCCCTCTCTCTTTCTTGGAAATCTCGGTGACATACTTCCAGGCGAGCCGAAACAGCTTCCATGTAAGCAATTGTTTCAGGGTCAGGTTCCGATGGTGCTGGTTGAAGGACATCGGGAGCTTCATATCGAATATCCTTATTCTTCTTCATTTGGCTAGCCACATACCACCTGGTTGCTCTATACTTCTTGTTTCCTTATTTTCTGGCTCGACTTCAAAAACCGGCTTCACCTCTCTATTTTCCCATATAGCTCGGATTTGATTTAGCTTGATTCTTTAGCTGGTAGTATCTTGGTTGGATCCAAATAATCCAGAGTGACTTGCTCCAAATTAGGCTTGACAGTAATATCTTGCAGCATACCATACTGTCTGATAACACTTGAGGGGTAATAACCAGTACAGCCGGTGAGTCCAATTAGGGGTACTGCCATGTATTCCTTGCAACTTAGGATGGCTGCAGGATTTTGAACCAGCGAGCTTGCCACATCATGTCTTCAGGTGGCATGTCTTCAAGAATGGCAATTATATCCCATAAAGGATGATCATCTTCCATGTGGACCCTTTCAGCAAAGGATTGGATGAGATCATATTTCAGGCTGATGAGGGATCCATTAGCCAAGTCTTTTCCGTAGTGCTTAATGTGGCTAGCAAACCAAACCATTAGTAAGTGCATGCTTGCTTTGAACTTGCCTTGTCCTTTAGACTTGATGTGATTCAGACTACGGACTTGTTCGGCTAGAAGAGCAGGAACATAGGATTTGCCAGCTAAATATTGAGAAACCAGCTCTATGACCCGGAAGTGGATGAACAAATTGCCATTAGGGAAGAGAATAGTTGCAAACAGCTACTATGAAGGCATTAACCCGGTTTTCTTCCCAAACTTCAAGTGGTATACTGAAAGTGGATCGGTTGCTTTTAAAGTATTCAGGAGTTCCAAACCAGTCCATCAGTGTTTAGCGATGCAATATTCATTACAATCTTTGCTTCAATAATTGGTCCCCTCTTGATCCCCAAAAACTCTGATATAACACGGACCGGGCTATGCTTGAAATTTGGAATATAGATTCCTTCAGAGGTAGGAGGTGCTTGGAGTAGCCTAGTATATTCCTCAATGGTTGGGCTAAGTACATGCTGACCCAAACGGAAGACAGCTTCTTCAGGTTCCCATAGATGAGTAAGGGCCCGGAACATGGTGAATGGAACATGGATCTTTGGTAGGCTGAGGATTGGGCCTAACCTATCTTCAATGAATGACCTTTGGACTGGAGTAAAACTGACAAACCATCGGTCCAGTAGGAGCATTGGATCCTTGAAAGGTTCCACTCGATTTTCTCTAATAAGGCGAGCCCATAAGCTATCGCTACTGTCGGTTGAAGACATCATTTTCTGAAATTTTTAAAAGGTATAAGCTAATATTTACAAAATTTTTTAATTTTTTGACAGCTTTTATTATTTTTTTTTAGAATTTTCTTTAAGTATTTTTTTAGTATTTACATATGTACATTTATTTTTCAACTTCATTTTTAGAAAAAGTTGGTCAAATCCCATGCTAATGAATGCATGATTTGGTAGGGTTCTATAGGTTCCCCGATTTAGTGATACTAAACCGGAGTGGGAGGACATTTCTTGATCTAGAGGGTGGAAAGCCACAGCCCCCGGACCTTACTTCGTCCTCCTCGCTTAGGCTCTTAAGACGGCCCTGGTACGACCGTATCTAGCACACATTTATGCTAATGCAAATGCAAATGCAAACTAAGAAATCAAACTTTTGTTTTCTATTTTTTCATATTTTGCAAGGTTAGTATATATTTACAAAACAAATATTCAAATAATATACAAGAATCACATATTCACATGGTAATTTACAAAAAAAAAATAGCAAGGATAAATTCAAAATTTATAATTCCGAAGTGGCTAGCCCTCTTTTTTTTTAAAAAAAAAATTTAGTCCCCAGTGGAGTCGCCAAGCTGTCGAGCCTGGATTTTTTCCACTCATCTAATCTGGTTCATTTCTCTTAACCCGATTCACATTAAACCCGAACCCATTTAACATGAATCCTCGACTAGGGGTTAAAAGAAATTTTTGAAAAATTTTAGAGTCGCCACCCGATATAAATCGGGAAAAAATAAAAAGCTAGGATCAATGGGTCGGTTGATCCTAACTTAGCTACTAGTCTGCGAAAATTTGATTTAAAAAAATCAACTTTTAAAACCAGATATCATGGATTCGGGGGCTAACCTATTAAAACCAAATGGTTACCACTTTTGGAATTTTAAATTTTAATTATCCTTTTCATGCTCAAAAATTCAAATAATATATTACATAACAAATATTTCAAGTCAAATCATTTATTTTTATTTTTATGTGCTTTTCTTCATTTTTATTTTTATTATTTTTTTTAGAACATAAACATCAACAAAATATCTTATATTTACAAAATATTTATTTACTAAAAAGAACAAAACATTTTTTTTATTTTTTAATGTCGCCCCGCAGGTGCCTACGTACTCGCTAATCGAGATCAGACAAAACGTAGTTCTTTTAAAAAATTTAATTTGTTGATCAATTTTTATTTTTGAACTATTTTCACTTTAAATTCATTAAGTTTTCAAATTTTTATAAAAAAATTATTTTTGACGATCCTATGGTCTAATCAATTATTTTTTTATTTTATGAAATACAATTTTTCTAAGCCCAAAAATCATTTTTTTTTTTAGAAATTTTGTTCTTTGGAAAATCCAATTTTATTATTTTTATATTTATTATTATTTTTTATTATTTTTTTTTAAAAAAAATCATCACACATTCATAATATATTCAGAATAATTTACAATATATTAAAAATATTTTTATGCATTAAATATGTATTCCTAAGGCAATTTGTGTATAAATACACATTAAAAATATTCAAAAAAATAAAAATATCAAAAAAAATAAATTTATATAAAAAATAAATATTTTGATTTTTCTGGATTTTTCTGGATTTTTCTGAATTTTTTATGAATTTTTATAAATTTTTTGCTATTTTTTATCATTTTCAGAAATTAATTATATAATAAAAATATAATAAAATAATGCGGATTAACCTGGACCGTCGGATGAAGCGGACGAATCTGGAGCGTTGATCTCGCTGACCGATCTGGATCGTCTGATCGCTTGTTGACTCGATCTGAGCCGTCTGATCGCTTGATGAAATCTGGGCCGTCTGATCGCTTGATGAAATCTGGGCCGTCTGATCACTTGATGAAATCTGAGCCGCTGATCTGTTTGATGAAATCTGGGCCGTCTGATCTGCTTGATTGAATCTGAGCCGCTGATCTGCTTGATTGAATCTGGGCCGTCTGATCTGCTTGATTGAATCTGGACCGTCCGATCAGAGTTGACCGTTGACCGACGGCCGTTGACCGATGACCGACCGGGTTGGGTTCGGATTTTCGGGTCGGATCTCGGAGCTCCGGCGGGTGAAGAAGACGATGACGCGACTTTTCGGGGCGGATTCCGGCGGCTCCGGTGGTCCTCGTGGCTGGAAGTTTGTCGGCCCGACTCCTGCTGCGACGGCGCGTCCTTTGGTGGTGGTGGCGTTCACTCAGAACGGCGGCAAGCGGCGGTTCCGGTGGTGGTTGTACGGCGGCGTTTGAAGAACAAAATAAAAAAAAATTTTCAGAGAGAAATCCGATCAATTCGAACAAATCTAAGCACACTAAATCATCCAAATAAAGTTTCTAACATTGTTACAACACTCAATTTGGATTAAAACTGATCTAATCAATTCGAATTTGAAAAATTCGAATTCTATACCCTAATTTCAAGAATTTCGAATTGGCTTTTCTATGTATGTGTTCTTCTGAAATTGACTTGTGCCTTTTGTTCCTAGGACCTCCTATTTATAGGTTGCAAGCTCAATTTTCAGTTTCGAACAGTTTCGAAAATGAATGGATTTTTGCCCTTTGATTTTTCCACGAATTTAATTAGAAAATCCATGATTAAATTGTTTGAAACTGATGAATTGATGATTGTTTTCATATTCCATGCCAGATTCATCCACTCAATTTTGTAACTCCTCAATTGAATGCAATTGAATGCTTTATACATTGAATTTTGTAACTTTTGGGTTGTTTTTTGCACTAATCTTTCATATTTTGTAACCACTTTGCAATCCCATCATCAATTCTGACAATCAATGATTTTTTGTCAGTTAAAAACTGATGCAAAGTAAGGCAAGAGTCACATTTGAGGAAAATGAAAAGACAAAAATGATAAAAAAAGGCAAAAATTTGCCTTTGCTAGGGTTTGAACCTGTGTCCTTGAGCTTGAGTGTGTGTTTGGGTCCATATGTTTAACCAACAGGCCATTTGGCCTGTGCCTTGATCACTTAGCCAATTTCATCAATACTTAAGGCTTTTGGAAAATGAATTTAATTAAATTTTAAGCCTTAATTAATGGGCAAAAATTGGGTGTCTACATATGGATATATCATCTAGGAGATATAAGTCTTTGAACAACTTATATCAACCCCCTGAGCATCGAAATCGTTACTCAGGACCCCCAAAATATCCTTGTTGTTCGGAGTTTGAATACTCCAGTGATGTTTGACTAATTAAAGATTATATAATAACTTGTTGATGTTGCATTGCATTTAGTTAGGCTCGTATGCCATTCCATGTGTGATTGTGTTACTGTGTACTGGGCTTCAGCTCATTATTATTGTTGTTGTTCTTTTTACAGGTGTTGCTTGTTGTTGATGAAGTTGAGTTGATGATCATGAAGATGATGATAATGTTTCTTGTTGATGATGATGTTGATGATGCTTGACTTGGGTTTTGGGTGCTTGTGATGATTCGGAAAGGATTTGTGGATGAGTGTTTGAGCTAGGAGCGTGATTTATTTCAGTTGTTTTATTCTTCTTTCTGTTGTAAGAGTTGGATTTATATTTTAAGTTGTAATATTTCTTAAGAAGGGGCTTATTGGAGCATATATTTTGTAATTAAGCTTTTGTAAAACTTTGTTTAAGTGAAAGTTCTTCCACTTGAGTGAGTGGAAGTTTTGAAATGTTTTTATTTAGAAAATTGTTTTATAAAATAGATTTTTCGCTGCTAAATCCAGTTATTTGAAAATCTAATTAAACAATTTCATAACCTAAAACTGAGTAGCAGTATTCAACATAAACAAAATCTTTAAAGAAAGCCTTAGCATAATACTTTAAAGTATTATAAGTGGCGATAGTGCCTTAAGTTATTTAATTAATCGAATTAAATTTTTGGAGGGTTACACTAGGATTTTATGCATTTACTTCAATTATATTAAGGCATTACTCACTATGAACATTATCTTAGCTTCACAGAAATAATTCAATTTGGAGTTTGCATCTTCACAATCACAATTTATGTAAACCTACAAGACTAAAAATCAAATCCAGAGCTGGGGAGAAAAAAGAAAAAGGAAAAGAAAAGGGAAGAAAAATACCAGCATTGCACACAGTCCCATAGCATGACTTATCAAAAAGGTGAGCCAATAATAAATGCTTATTATCATTCTGCACAGTGCCTAAGCAAGGAACACAGGGCAACATCAAAAGTCAACAGTTCTGCTTTGAAGAAATCAATAATGCAAAATATTTCAAGAGATTGATTTCTCCTACTGTAAAGACAAATAACTTATAAAGCATATCATTCATTCTACTAGTATCCTCACCAAGTGGCATCCAGCGTCTTTCTAAATACAATGATGTAACATTTTGAACATGGTTGCAGAAGTACACAACCATCTAGTAACCATATTCAGCGCTTGGTCATTCTGCAAGGCATACCGACCAAGAAGAATGGCCATGATCTATATAAGTACATGAGTATAGTCAAAGACTTACTAGTAAAACATGTGAAGCTGATTGCAAAGCAATAGCTAAGATGTCTCTTACTCGTGAATTGTAGCATGGAGCCCATATGAGGATTAATCGAAGACTTACTAGTAAAACATATGAAGCTGATTGCAAAGCAACAGCTAAGATGTCTCTAACTCCTGAATTGTAGCACGGAGCCCATATGGGTTGAATAGCTTGAAAGTGATAAAAAAATACAGGTCCCAGAACCTGAAAGATAACCTGGTTCCATTTTCTTGGGGCATGCAGCAAGCAGACGCCACGGCAGACATTTTCTCTTTGAGACTAATATTGTTGTGCTAGCCCACGTTTGGAACGATGCACTCAAGTAACGTCTTTAAAAAATAGGGAAGAAAAGAAGAAACAAAATGTAAATCAATAGCACTTTTGGAAAAAACAAACCTACAAAATGACCCTGGAACTTGATATTGGGAGCCTCCTGGCCATCATAGGGTGTCCTGGAAGTTGGCTAGCAAGTGGTCTTCCTAAAAAGACCATACTAGATTATCCACTTCTAATAATATCAAATACTCGAAATGGGTCTATTGTGTCCTCCAACGCACAGAACCATGATGTGGCCTCACATTGTGTAAGGAGACTCAGTTAAGGAATTCATCATTTGAGTTAGAATACATGAGTAGCATTGCCCATACATAGCTGTCTTTTCCTTCTGTCAAATTATTACTGCCAGATAACAAGATTTTTCAAGCTGAATAATAAGTGCACTCCTTACAATTAAGACTAAAAAACTAAATACCAAACGACAAAAAGCATCACTTTACTCTGCATTTTTAACTCAACTCAATTCTTACCATTTACACAACTGTTTTGCAAAAATAGGAACTGCAAGGCGGATGAAGAGAAAGCAGAGGAATAACAATTAACAAGTATGTTAATGATGTATTGAGTTCATTGACTATACATAGAAAAGGTATAAAGAGCAAGAATTATTAATTTCTATGAAAGTAATACTTGAAGAAAAATAGAAAGAGCTCTTGTTCTTGCAGTACATTCCTTCAAGATTTTGCATTTGTGATCTATCACAAGAGAATTTCTCTAACTCACCAAGGAAAATGCTATTACATCAAAATTGGTCAAATTTGATTGTCAACTTCAGCTGTTACTACTGCGGAATCTGATGTCTTGGTGCACTTTTCAGTAGATGTGGTTTGTCTGATAACTTCTAATGGGCCGAGCTTTGCTTCAACATCCTTGAGAACATACCGGAAGGACCTCAGGTCCTTTGCTGCTGCCAGCTCACTTGAAAATGATGACTGTAAAAACATCATGGTAGTAAGACTTACAATTGCTCACAGGAAATTACTTTTGGAAGACAAACCATATACACGGGTGAAAAGCCAGCAGGTAAAGTTCAATTCTAATTTCATTTAGGCATTAAGGAGAATGGTGCAAGATTAGTGAAGACTTTCTTTTCTCTTTGGGTTAGTATAAACGAGTTCATCTGTTTAAGTAGGACTCGTGCCTTTGAAAGATAAACAAGGCATATGTGGTTGACTTTCATCTCTGTTGTTAGATCAGTTCTTAAAAATTTTCTCCATGAAAGCTAGTGATTTAAGATACAAATATGGACTGCTGCAAGTTCACTCATCACTCCCTTCAAACCAACTGCCTAGGGTACATCAATCAGACTCTTCTACTGAGTTTACACCAAACCCCTGCCGCGCGAGACCCCCACCTCAAAAAAAAAAAAAAAGGAGACTCACCTCTATATTTTCTGCTCTAAGTTTCAGATCATCAGGAGATGCCTCCTTATGAATACTTTGAAGGGCTTCTAACAAGTGCATATGGAATCTTTCAGAAATATGTTCTTCAATCTTTGATTGAGGAACAAGAGATTTGCAACCGACTTGATAAAAAGGGCAGTTCACAAGCTTCATGGGACATACAGTAATACAATGCCTGTCCATCTCACGTCTCATCATACTATCTGGGCACTTCTGTTCGCAGGGTATTATTTTGAAGGGACAAACTGAGTCATGTTTTTCCATATGGTCAGCAATAAATCTTGAAGAACATCCTTCATTTGTGCAGTTCATTGGTCTAAATCTGCAGCTGATAACATGCTCAGCAAGCTCCTCTGAAGATTTCAATTTCTTATCACAGTGGAACTCATTCTTGAAGTCAACATTTTTAAGCAGAGTTTGTGCAATGGCCTTCCTCCTTTCTAGCACCCAAAACTTGCTCATTTCCATCTCCTGTACTATATCATCAATCTTATCTTCTCTCTTCTCACTCAGCAGCCATCCTGAAACCCGGCCAACCAAACTCCTCTTCAAGGTTGCAAAGTCATCCACAAAATCAGCTATTATATCATATGGATGATCAGAAGCTTTTTCTGCTAGATCATCATTTGGTACTACTATTTCTGCCACAAAAGTTTCACTTCTTTGAGTGAGATATTCCACCATTTCTTTCCTTATATCAATGGCCACTGAAGCTGGCGTCCTAAACACGTCACCTGTTGTCGCGTCTACACATGCAGTGGCTAGTCCTGGAAGCAGCATTTGAGCTATTTTGTGAGCTATCTCAGTGTCATATAGGTCACAGTGAATAAAGGACTCTGCATCCTCCTTATCTTCAATCTTATTAGGCACAATCTCCATTTCATTCGTAGGGGTTTCTACAGCAGGAACATCCATGCTTGCATTTACCTGGAAGCCATAAATTTTGGGTACACCCATAGCTTAATGCCAACATTCAATAAAATAGTCCTTAGCCTTTCATACTGAAACTAAAAATATTTCCCTTGCATGCTAATAGCCTTCCAAATTGATGGGAACCATACTACAAGATATGTATTTATCCCAATAAAAAAAATAGTGTGTGTCAAACTTGAACTCTAAGTAAAGAATGCTTTTAACTTTCACAGCCAGAAAACACAAGTTCACAATGAGCCTATATATTGCATGTATAAATTGCAGATATACTACTTATATTTGTCCTTATGTTTTTGGCCCCTGCTATATGTACAAAATGAACATTTATACTTCCTTATATGGCCATTGGCTCTTGACAAAAATAACAAAGGACAAGTCTAATATAACATTCTAAAGACTGAAAAATGGGATTTCCCTCTTTTATCTGTTTTATGTAAAATTTTCATTCTACTGATTAAAGGGTGTACTAGTAAAACAGGGTTAGATTCATGCTTATTTCATAGATTTCGGGCCCAAAGCTCAAATCCAAACACTACGGAAGATATGAATGTGGAAAAACACAAAATGGTGCATCCCCCCTCACCAGTCACCACCCCCACACCCCACGCGGAGGAAATGATCCATTCCTTCATAACATGAAACTATCACAATGTATGGGGATTAAAATTCACTTGATTATCTTACATAGTTTAACTTAATGCCTATTCCAAGGTTTATTAATCTTTTTTTTTTTTTTCTTTCTTTCTTTCTTTCTTGACATTGAAGATTGGACAAACCACCTCGAAACACCCTACAAGATCCACATAGCAGGAAAGTCCAGCCGCTATGCAAGTTGCCTGAGAAGATCCTAGGTCCATTCCTAATGGAATCTCATTATACAGTCCTAATATTTCTTTCCCAAGACATTTCTATAACCAACAAAGCCCTAAATTCAGCTGAGGATTTAGCACAAATTTGTATTGCCATAAAAAAAATCAAGAAATTATACACAAGAAGTGATCAAAGATCAACAAGAATACCTGGACAAATCTAAGATTAAGAAAATGCATCATCAAATCAAATTATGCAAATCCCTAATCCAATGATTTTCTATCTTCAGTCTCAATCATAAATTGGGACTATTTCATGATAAATATGCAGCTGGACTAATGCAATCTGAAAAATAAAATGAAACAAAGGTTTAGAATTTGGGTTGTTCTGTCGTAAAAATTAAAAAAAAAAAAAAAAAAGAAGAAGAAAATCACGCAAAGATTGTGATAAGGAAGAAAAGGAATTACCTGGGATCGTGTATTGGGTCGGCTGGAAACAAATTAAGAGAGAAAGAGAGAGAGAGATGGGAGTGTTGTTTATGTGTTTGTTTTCCTTAATATTCATTTGAATGCCATTTCAACGGCTCTAAACTGCGCCTGTTCATGGCCCCCAAAAGGACAAAAAAAAAAAAAAAAAAAACTGCGCCTGTTCATCGACTGCAACGAAAATGGAAGCACGACAAATTATTTATTTATTATTTTACATATTTTAAATTTGTTCGGTTAACGGATCATCTTAGGAATTCTCTATTTGTTGAGCTTGTGTTAGGCTGTATTCTTACTTAATTGACAAGTTTGTAACCTCGAACATGCTGTCGGTTTTTGGTTCTAAAGAGTCGGAACCATAAGATTGGTTTGTCTCCTAGAGAAATTATTATTATTTAAATGAAAGCACATATAAAAATTAATTGGATCCACTTCAGTTTATATATGTATATTTTATGTATATGAATATATATTAGTATACTTAGATTGGGAAAAGGAAAAAAATAATTGTGTTTTTAAAAAAAATTACAAAAATGTCATCGGGATCAAAATAATCCCGATTTTAGGCAGAGAGGAGGTCAAACCAAATTACTTTCCTCCTCTTTTGTTCCTTGAAAAACAGATTCATTTTTACATTTGGAACAAAACCTGTGAAAAATCCGATAAAAATAGCTATATAAGCAATTAGCCATCCTTCCCTAAGGCTAAACAACTTCCAAACTTCAGTAGTATTTCGAAACTCAATCCAACCAAACGCAGTTCCCATCCCAAACCATTAAACCACAAATGTATTATCAAACTTTTCATCACAAATATAAAATAAAACTCAAAGAAAATAAATACGAAATTAATGACGATTTTTTGTTTTCATCAAATGTACACAAGAGAAGGAATACAGTAATCATAAAAAACTAAGAATCTGTATCCAACAATCATAAAAATTGAGAAAGTTTCCTATCTACTACTGATGGTCTCTGCCCCGCCTCCTTCGTCCCCGTCTAACAAAGGTACGGGCAAATGGTGTATGCTAATGAGGATGTTGTGTGGATGGATCAATCTGTGTAACTGTGCCATCCTTATCTCCACTAGCACCACTGAATGGATGAAATGGGACTGGGTCTGGCTTGACCTGTGTGAGTCCCTCACCCATATCATGCGATGGCGATAGTCGCCTCTTCTGTAGAGCTAGGGGGGGTCTGAAACTCACTATATGACGCGTCTGGCATGGGGGTATCGAATAGATGTGTATGTGATGATGACGATGGGCCCTCCTCGTCATGAAGGAACTGGGAAGAGCTAGGCTGATCAAATGACGGTACGTGAGACGGCTTAGGCTCGTCCACAATCTGTACATCTGCCACGGCCTCTCTCCTGACTCCGTCCATGCCTATGCCTCTCCTTATGTGGACGTTGCCTTTGACCAGGATGTGGATGTGAGTCATCAGATGGTGGTCCTGCTACTATGCTGGTAGCGGTGGATCGTTTAAATTGAGCTCCATGAACTCTTCAACTACACGATAGACATCTCGTATAGTGGAAGAAGTAATATTTGGATGCATGTCTGGGACACTATAAATGAAATCTGCTTGCAAGCAACATAGAAAATGTAGAGCAGTGAGTCAGCGAGTCATGAAAACAAAACACATCTATTTACACTGGTTATCAAGTCAGTGACCTTACTATATAGCGTATGATAGCCCTTGTGCGACTGATCCAGCGTCGAGTGATAGCGTGGTACCACTGGAAGTAATCATAAGATGTACTGGTAGGAGAATCTAGCATATCTACAACTCTACACACACATATATGTTACTATTAAATTGATCGTTAGTTTTCTTTCTCTATAACGACATATTTGGTTCAATGGAATGGAATAAAACTCGAAAGAAATACCAATTCCTTTAATGCCATAGGCCGGTCTTTTGGGCCAGTGACAGGGCTTAGAAGACTGAGTCCAATAAGCAATGTCGTAGGGAGATTTAGCTTGGTAGACTTGGAATAGGGACCGCCGAACTTGTTCATTTTGCTCTCGGTCTAATTCGGTTTTCTTGTGATTGAAACGTAGACCCCAAAAATATCTTCCTAAGATAATTTGGACTTTGTTTGACTAAAATAGGGCTTATGTGTATTAAGATAAGCCTTAAGCCCTTTCATATTGAAAATGGGTTATTTAAAAGGATTAATGTGCTTCTTTTATATTATAAAAGATCTTAAGCTTTTTCCATGCCTATTTGTATGGCCAACCCATTACTAAATAAAAAGAGGGCTTTAATCTTAGCTGTTAGATCTTTATAAACAATCCAAATGCTAGCATTAGCTTTTAACATCTATAAATAGGAAGTTACTCTTCTCATTTAGGTTAGAATTCTGCGCATTGCTAACATCGAGAATAATGTGGAAACTTTGTTGAAATATATCAAGAAATATCAAAGCACTTATTCTGTGAACAATGATTCAAGAACGATCAAATCTATATGATTTGATCCTTTGTCATACTTGTGCACTCGAGAATCCGGGTTTGCTTGTTTCTTTTTTCGTGCATCTCTTTGCGACATTTTACATGTGTCATTAATTCTGGACTTCTCCTAAGTCGATCACCACACCTATTGCACATAATCGACCAGTTATAGTAACCCCACTATACATTATTTGGCGACTCTATTAGGGAAAGAGTAAGTTCTTGGCAAGAATGGCACCTCCATGCAAGAGAGTTGATAGGAAGCAAACCCCTAAGATCAAGAGAATTATCTTGATGTGATTGAGCAGACTCAAGCGGTTAAGGATAATGCTACTTCTGTAGCTTTGCAAACTCCTATAGTTGATAGTATGCTCATGATACGCATTATGCAGGAGAACACTCAAGCTCTTAACCAATTCTTGAACGCCTTCATGAAGTTTCTACCAAGTAAATATGGAATTGCTACTACTTTGGGAAGCACACTTCCTAAGATAAGCTTATTTGCATCAGGAGTGCAAGTGGTTGATACTGCACCAGCAATTGTTGCCCTAGAAGGTATTCGACACAAAGCCCCACATGATGCTCAACACGAGCAAACCAATGCTCTAAGTGTTGAAAATGATGGAGGACATTGGTAGGAGCCATCGCAGCCTTTGTTGCCTTCAACTTCAAGAGATCCCATGCCTACTATCGGAGAAAGGGCAAGGATCCATCTCGAAGGCTCCTCCTCCTCTAGATGCAATGTCTAGCCACTTACAGCTGGCATAGTTGCACCTTACAGCATTGCCCTTACTCCTCAAGTGGCATTAATATATCATCTGCTTCCGCATCATATGTGATGAAGGAAGACCTTGAAAAGTACCTAAAACAGGTACAAGCTGCATCTGCTACTAATGTCATCAATCTAATGCTTCCATATTTGCAGAGGATTGAGGAGAAACCCTATCCTAAGGACTATACTAGTCTAATGTTTATCAAATTCAATGGGAAGCAGGATAGTGCTAAGGAGCACCTTCTCAACTTCATTGAGACTTTTGAAGTCTATGGACTTAATGATGACTTAAAGGTCAAGAAATTTCTAAGTTCTTCACAAAGAAAGCATATACCTGAAATGTTAATCTCACCCTCGGCTTTGTTGATTCATGGGGGACTATGTGTAGAATGCTTCTTGAGAAATTCTTTGAAACTCAAGAACAGGTGATGTTGACCGACATAGGGCGTATCAGATAATGCACAAAGGAAGATCTTATGGTTTACATTAAGCGCTTCAGGGAATGCTCCTTGGGCATCTAGGATATAAGTGATGAAAGTGAACTCGCCAAAATTTGCATCCAGGGTTTTTGTTCACAGAATATGTTGTGTATCTAGAGAACTTGTCTCTTAGGTCCTTCTTGATGTTAGTTGAAAATGTGCGAAGAACGAATAATTTTGTTATCAAATAAAGAGGTGACCCAAATAAGAAGAGACACCCATTAGTGAGCACAGCTCAAGGGATCAGCTTCAAGGGTAGCGAGAAACTCAGAAGAGATAGCTCTCAAGAAGTTTGACCTTTCCTGTGTGTTATGAATAAAGTTCATACTATCTTTAACCGATGGTTGAAGGATGCTTTCCACATATTGCCAAGGGTTATGTAGAAACCCATTTCACAAGAGAAAGAGATGTAAAGTTCTGTAGGTTCCACAAAATGGTAGGATACCCAACAAAAGATTATCGGATGCTAAAGAGGATTTTAAATGAAAATGGTTCTCAATGGTGAACTTGAACTTGAAGATAATGATATAAATGATGGATGATGAAGGCACAGATAATGAATAGCATTTTCTTTTAGTAATATTGGCTGACAGCTGCATATTAAAGGCAGAAGTTGCCTATTGCTTATTCCTATCTTGTAATAAGGAAGAGAAATAAAGTAAACGATAATGATAATGTAGTATTTTTTCCCCTTCCCCTCCATCTTCTTCTATACTCACTTGTACTTATTTTTGAAGCACTTCTGATAAGCATATGGTACTTAAATATATCTAAGATGTTTGTTTGAATCTAATCTTTTCATTATTAAATAATGCAAGCTTTAGATGGACACTTCTTTACCATCTTGGTACGACCATCATCACTAACATGATGCATTGCACTTGGAAAAGTGAAGGTATAGCTAACATTGCCACCATAATCTACGAACACATGCAATAGCTAACATCATTGCCTAGAGCTCTACACTCACGGGATCGAAGCGATCTTAGTTGTGACAAGTTGAAGCAACTCCATTATAGGCTTGATAGCCGTAATGCCATTTCGTAAAATCAAGATCAAAGTGGCCTCATCCATGGTTGATCAAAATGATCACTTCATGGTAGTCATTATCACTTGATAGAAGCATCTGTTATTAAGAATGCGCTAGGTGCGATACCTATTATTTGCTACATTATTTATGAGAACGAAGCGATCTCAACTGTGATGATTCGAAGCGATTCTACAAAGCGATTCTACAATAGGCTTGGTAGTCGTAATGCCACTTTGCAGAATCGAGGTCAAAGCGACCTTATCCATGATCGATCGAAGCAATCATTTCATGGTATTCATTATTGCTTGGTAAAAGCATTTGGTCTTGAGCATGTAACAAGTGCAATACCCATTTCTCCTACATCCTTTATGAGATCGAAGCGATCCCAACTGTGATGGATTGAAGTGACTCCTTAGTAGGCTTGGCAGCCGTAATATTGTTTCACAGAATTGAGCTCGAAGTGACCTTATCCATGGTTGATCAAAGCGATCACTTTATGATAGTCACTATCACTTAAAAGAAGTATCTGCTCCTGAGCATACAATGGGTACAAAACCCATTTCTACTACATCATTTACGAGATCAAAGTGATCTCAGCTATGACGAGTTGAAGCAACTCCATAGTAGGCCCAGCAGTCGTAATGCCATTTCAGAGAGATGAGATCGAAGTGAACTCATCCATAATTGATTGAAGAAATCACTTCATGGTAGTAGCAGTTGTCCAATAGAAGTGTTTGCCCCCGAGTGCATGATGACCGCAATACCATTTTCTGCTACATTGTTCATGAGATCAAAGTGATCTCACTTGTAATAAGTTGAAGTGGCCCCATAGTAGGCTTACAATTGTAATGCCATTTCACAAAATCGAGGTCGAAGCAACCCTATCCATGGATGATTGAAGTGATAACCCAATGACAGCCGTAACTTTATTTCGTAGTATCGAAGCCAAAGCGACCTCCTCCATGGTGATCGGAGAGATCACTTCATGGTAACCGCAACTACTCGGTAGAAGCATCTATTCTTAAGCATGTGGCAGGTGTAATGCCTATTTCTATAAGATTGTCTATGAGACTAAAGCAATTTTAGCTGTGAAGGATCAAAGCGATCCCACAGTAAGCTTGGCAATCATAACGCCTTTTTCTGTATGGTAGAGGTTGAAGTGACCTCAACCTTAAGTGATGGAAGACCTCAAGTCCTTGTAGCTATATTCGTTTAGTAGACATATCCAATTGGTAGACGCGATGCTGAGTCTTGCAACAATCCTTCTATGGAATGAAAGCAATCTCAGTTATGATAAATCAAAGAACCATAGCAAGCTTGCTAGTTATATTGATTTTACGTAAGATTGAGGTTGAAGTGACCTCACGCACTGTATGATTGTCTGCTTACTAAAAACCTTAGCTCATGAATACACAGGAAGTGCGATGCTCATTATTTTAACGAGATTGACATAATTTTTAGTTGTGATGAGTTGAAATAACTTCGCAACAACCTTGGTAGTTATAACACCTCACTATAGAAGAATATGAGGTTGAAGCAACCTTATTCATAAATATATAATGGAGACATCTAACTCTGCACAAACGGTTAGATTAGTACCCCTTTCCTTTTGCAACTTCATCCAGTTGCAGGGTTAAAGCAACATCGGCTTGTAGGCTGGAAGTGTATCCATGATAGTCAGAGTACCTCAAGCATTTTTTCTTGTCAAAATGCATAAATAAGAAGTAATAGTTTGGTATGAGCTGTTGTCCCATCATATAATGACATGCCATCAATTGGGGGAGAAGAAGTTGATAGATGAACTTTTTGTGGTTTTCTCAATCGTGACTACTATAGGAAGTATCTATCTATCTTGGAGAACAATTTCTTGACAACAGCACTTAAGTGTGAAGCATGCTCAAGTAATGAGCCTATCTTAGTACTCATAAGTGATGTATTCATCTTGGAATCCATTGGTGATGTACCTCCAACGCAAAAAGAACAACACGTTGTGAAGAGGCATTGATACACATGCTAATATGATGTTTAGTTTACGATGACAAACATGAGTTTTGCATACCATAAAAGGTACTGTGTCACTCAGTGTTGTCAAGAACATTTGAAGTACGCAAGATGATTGAGCCAAACAAGTTTGCTGTAGAGTGTCACTATAATAATGGTAGAGTAAACCCTAACAGACGTAATAATATGCTTTACTGGTAGAGTCGATCCTTGATGGTAGAGAGATGATGCCTCATGTCTTAACATAGTGTTCATGACAATGTGGAGTGAACATTTGTTGGTGGAGTAAATACCTACTACCTAGATAGTGATACCTTGCTATCAGAGCAGACTCTAACTCTTTTAGGAGAACAAGCTCACAGCTCACTACTTAGAGACATAGAGCAACATAAGATTACTTATGGGCCATGCCAAAAGGTTGGTGCCACAGTGATGCAAGATTACTCATGGACCCATCTAAGTATCATAGAGACTGGGTGCTAGAGCAATGCAGAATTACTCGTAGAGCCATGTCAAGTGTAGAGGAAATCAAGATAGCAGTAATGACCCATATCAATGCTAGAAGAGTTTGGGTTCTAGAATAACACAAGTTTACCCATGGTTTGTGTCAAAAGGTCGGTGCGTAAGTGACACTAGATTATTGGTGGGCTTGTGCCAAGTCTAGTAGAAATCGGAAAAGCTAGGGCAATAGATAAGCCCACAAACAACGAGGTAAAGTCTTGTCATCCTGCAAAAGGATCAAAACAAATTTAAAAAAAAATCTTAAAAAAAAAGTCCAACAGCCTACATAAAAAAATTAAAAAAAAAATTTCATGACTGCTATTAATTGATTAGGGTGATCATCATCACTTACGGATCGTCGGGTTCGTTCCATGGACATAGATTAAATGTAAATCGGCATGAAAGCAACATATTCGGTCAATACGGTAGGAAGACGAAGACACCTCCAACAGGTCTGCTCACTTATTGGTAAATTATGGATACAAACGTTTTTTTTAAATTTTTTTCTAATAAATTATTCATAAGAAATTAAATAGATATAAAAAAAAATTGATAATTCTCATTAAGATATCAAATAAATTAAAAATAAATAAAATATAAATATAAATAATATATATTAATATATATTATTTTGAAAAAGATACATATATAAATATATATGAAAAAGGGCCATCCAAACTGAAAATAAGCTATGGATTCCGTCAACACATTGGGGAGACAGACACATCCAAAAACACAATTGTGAAAAGCTCATATGACCGAAGAAATGGATCTCCCACAAAGCTTTGAGCTGCAAATTCTACAAGCATGGGCGAAGCGAAAAATCATGTCCATGAATCTGGCACTTATTTATTTTGTTTCCATGCCATAATTTTATCACTATCAAAGCATGCTCTTATTATAATGAACGAATTTGTATGAAAAAAAGGGTAGAGCTGTGAAGTACCTTGATCTTGCCTGCTACTACATCATTGTTCTCACCGGTTAACGTGGAGTTGTTGCCGTTACCAATTGTGAATGAATAAAGAACGGAGTATCGTTTTCTATTGTTATCATCCATCACTTGGTCTTTAGTCTTTGATTGTCACTGTCATCTTCCCCTGCATGTACGATATAAGGAGGAGTAAGACTTGAGGAGATATATTGGCTAATTAAAAGAAAGACGATGACAATTGAGTGACTTTTCTAAGGAAAAAAAAAAAAAAAAAAAAAAGAAGGAAAACGGGTTATACGGAAAGTGAAATCTAACTCGGAAACTACTGGTCTTGGAAGACAAGATTCGAAGCAAAAGAAATGATTGTAATGGCAAAGTATGAAGACAAAAGGGAAAGTTTTTTATTTTTCCCTTCCTTCTCTAGATATTTTTTCGTTTCTTGGTTCCTCATGAATAAGAAATGTTTAAAAATGAAGTTTTACCTGAAGATTTATTGTAGCATATTTATAGAAAGGTTGAGACATGAGGAAGGAAGATGAATTGTTCCCTCTACGAGAAAACGAAAGTGATGCCTATTTTGTGAAATTCTAGAAATGGGCATGGACATTATTCTGCATCATGTTTTCCATTGGGAAGATCTCCCACTATTCCATGTTTGGACACGTGCTTCTCAAAGAAAAGTGATACCATGCACGTACAATGCTGCTGGAAATCTGAGCTGCGTTCTCGAGTGCATAAATGATGATTCTTATGTTCACTAAAATTTTAAATAAAAAAATGAAGGGGTTTCTAAAAGAAAAAAGACTAGTTCATGGCTTGGAAACATGGGCCTCGTCAAGTTGGGCCAGCTATTGTACGTACAGAGTTAATGTTGAAGCTTGCTCCGCACGTCTTGGTGGATTTAAGGGAAAAAAAAGAAATGTGTCGTACCAAACCATCAAGGACAAATTCGGTACTATTCATGTAAT
This sequence comes from Combretum micranthum, assembly GCA_024138025.1. Lineage (NCBI taxonomy): Eukaryota > Viridiplantae > Streptophyta > Magnoliopsida > Myrtales > Combretaceae > Combretum > Combretum micranthum. The sequence continues at coordinate 2,470,553 of JAMXBD010000045.1, forward strand.
TAGTGGGGAGAGTGGACCTTAATTCTCATGCCAAACTCAAATAGTTGATCAGATCATGTGGGATTGAGAAAGGCGCACTTGACCATCATCTTCGAGTGGTTTAGAACATTATTTTAGCTTATTTTAGTTTATTGATAAATATGAAAAGTATTAGCTATATCAATATAATACACAATTTCATGTCAAGTACAACTTTTTACTAGTGTCCGACAACAATTTTGAAGATATCATCCACTTAATAAAATGTCCAAACCCCTTTTATGACTTTGCTAAAGGAGCTTTTGGTCAGAGAGCAAAATGTAGAAGACTAAATCCAATAAGGGATATTGTAAGGAGATTTGACTTGGAATGGCTCGGAACAAGGATCGTCGGACCAGTTTATTCTAATCTTGGCCTAATTTGGTTTTCTAGTGTGTGAAACGTAGACTCCAAAATTATCTTCTTAGGGTAATTTGGGTTTTATTTGACTAAAATAGGGCTTATGTGTATCAAGATAAGCTTGAGCCCTTTCATATTGAAAATGGGTTATTTTAAATGATGAATGGGTTTCTTTTACATTATAAAAGCCTTTAAGCTTTTTCCTTGCCCATTTGTATGTCCAGCCTATTACTAAAGAAAAGGAGGCTTCAATCTCAGCTATCGGATCTTTACAAATGAATAGAATGGCTAGTATCAGCTTCCAACATCTATAAATAGGAGACTCCTATTCTCATTCAGGTCAGAATTCTATGCATTGTTAAGATTGAGAGCAACATGAAAACTCTATTGAAACATTTTCAAGAAAGATCAAAACACTTATTCTATGAAGAACGAGTCAAGAACGATTTAATATATCTAATTTAATCTTCTGTCATACTTGCTATCACACTCCAAAGGGTATTGTAAACGCAATAGTCCACCACACTTAATATTAAGGCTTAAGTATGACAACTTTAGTCATCCCGAAAATCTCGATATCAAGTGTAGAGCGTACCTTTGCTATCGTAGTGGACCAAACTTTGGATCATGCCGTTTAAGCAGTTATACACAATAACAATTAAGAAAATAAACCATAACAATATAACCAAGGTTCATAAAAACTATTAAGGAGTCTTTACAACATTAAGTTGCATTCCTCTATAAAAGACAACAAAGTCTAATAAAGAGTCTAACATAAAACAGTTTACTCCTTTAAAACTCCTATTGGAATCTATATCTACTTCTATCTTGCATTTTTATTCATAAGATCTCGGTCAAGGCATTACCTAGGTAAAATAACCTCTTAGTTCCAACCAAAGGTATGAGAGTTGCAAAAGATATCTAAGAGGGTATAAGCTACTAGTTTGGTGAGATTTATTTCCACAATTAAACACTTTACATCCAATAATCAAAACAAGTTTGTTAAACAATCATATGAGATGCACAAACACATGGGCAAACAATATATATGATTTTCCAGGAATCATATGGTTGAATGGATTTACCCCTTCATTCGGTGGTTAGGTATTTTAGACCGATTAGGTCGCTATCGTACATCATAATTCCATGATAATTCTTATTTTAACAACTTTCTTGCAAAAATGAAAGGTATTGTGCACTAACTTATTTGTAGTTTATTTTTGAGCCACTACATAGCTGCCAAATACGTTTTATTCGGATGTTTTCTCATCGCTAGTTGATTCGGACGATGCCTCGTCGCTTTATAGAAATTACAGACTTTATGAATCTCCTTCCTAAGCCTTTGTCCCACCAAATGAATAGTAATAAATGCAATGAACTCACCCGATGACATGCATGAATTATTTTAGTTAAGTACTCATGATATAATTAAATATTTTGTGGGTGATCATAGAATCGCAGACAATCAATCTTATATTAGATCAAACATTCATTATAAAACAATTCATGCATCGATATACTTAATCTTAATTTCAACTAAGTATGTGAAGTACATGCATTTTATATTTTATCTTTTCCTTAATTCTAATGCCACTATTTTACAAGCAAAATCATAAGTGCATAATGTAATAAACTCACTTAGCCATTTGTGCAGATACTTCTAGTCAAGGAAATCCTCGGGACATGAGTACTCGGCCTCCATGTCACCTAAACAAGAGAAATACCCAAAATAAGTATTTCTTGAAAGTTCTACTTAAACTTGTAATTCTATTGTTACTAGGTTCGTTAAAATTCGTATAGAGTGAAATTCCAACTTAAAATGGCTACAACTTGCTCATCTTAATTCGAAATTTTACATATAATATACCGATTTCTATCTACTCGAAAAGATCTATCCATTTCTAAGGATATTTTCTACTTAAAAGGTCATTTGGCTTCCCAAAAGCTTCAGTACAGAACCAAAATGAGAAATTCCAGTTTTGTAAAATAATTTCCAACTTAGCTTTATTAAAAAAAAAAAAAAATCCTTTTGGCATACTATATATATATATATAGTTGAAAAATTCTTTGAGTATTTATATAGACTCATATTATATGCAAGATTCTAATGGTGCAATCTCAATGATTATTTTTCGTAAAACAATTCATCTTAAAGGTGTTGAAACTTATATTTACCAAATCCTTTTCTAAGTATTTTGGAGAAACTTTATAATTTCTTAGGTTGTTATGAATAAGTACATTTTTATTTTGTTTACTAATTTCTTTTCTAAAACAAATAAATTTCCCTTAACTTTAATCTTCTACAAATTTTTCTTTTTGTGGCAGAAATATCAAGCTTCCAAAGTTTTTATTAAGTTGTTGATTACCTATGGTGATTTTGACTTGTTTATATTTCCTTTTAAAGAAAAATGGTTTTTTTTTTAACAAGTCTTCTTACTCTTATATTTTCATCTTTTAACTTCTAAAACATAATTTTTATTTCCAAAACTTAGTTCTTTAAGTCCTTTATCAATTTTACTTGGAAAACATTTATGCTAAGTTTTGATAAACTTTATGTGGTCTATTATCAAAAAAAAAAGTTCATTTTGTTTGTTAATTTCTTTTATGAAATCATCTTCATTATTATTTAAGAAAAATCTTGATGACTTTGACAAGAAGTTGTAAAAATGATTTTCCTATGGGTTTGTTAATAAAATCTTGATCTAGAAATAAAGTTATATACTAAGAGAGTTTAGTTCCATTTTCCTTTATTAAAGAAAGATCTACTTTAAATTTTTGTTGAGATAAGATCATTATGATAATGTACGTTTATGAGCATATAATATGAAAAATGATGAAAATATATAAGACAAGAAGCAAGATAATATTAATAAGCAATATAGCAATAATAAGCAAGATAATATACTAAGTATTGGGAACCTTAATTTCGTTAAGGCAACCTAGTCAAGCATTGAGAGCCTTAGCTTCATCAAGGCAACCTGATCAAGCATTGGGAGCCTTATCTTCATTAAGGCATCCCGGGAATAAGTCCCAAAAAGAAAAAAGAAAAAGAAAAAGAAAGAAAAAAGAAAAAGCAATAATAGCAAGTTAAAGAAAGTTAGTGAGCATAAGGCTCTAAAAATACATAGATATACATATACTTAATAATATATATAGAGTTAGATTAGAGCATAATAACAATAACAATAATAGCATTAATAACAACATATATAAAAGCATAATAACAATATAATAATATAGGAATTTCATGTGCAAGAATAAAAACATGAATATGTTGTTGCTTTTACTACTCATGTGAGTTTCAAAACAACACTATGATCATGCTAAGTTACATAACATGGTTAAAATGAATGGTTGGAAAGAAGTATACCTAAAGTGTTTTGTAGTGGGAAGAAGGTAATGAATGTATGTTTATGTGACTGATGGTATGTGGTAGATGGTTTGTGTATAGAGAAGGATTTTGTGAGTGTTTAGTGAAAGAGAGTTTTGGTAGAGAAAAATTTTGGAGAAAGGTTTTGTGGAGTGATTTTGAAAGAGTTTCGTTATATGAAATGAAGGTATGAAAGAAGTGGAGGGAGATGGGGTATTTATAGTTAAAAATGGAGGGAAATAGATGTAATAAAATAAATTGAAAAAAAATAAATAGAGAGAGGGAGGGGGTGCATAGCACCGGCCATGGAGAGATAAGAGAGAGAGAGAGAGAGTTGATTTTGTTTGTTTTATAAGAAAATAATTAATATAGAAGATATGATTTGATATAAGATGTATTAGAAAAGTAAAAAGTAAGAAAATAGGTGTATAGGTAGTAAGAATAGGTAGTAAGGAAAAGTAAGATAGGTGAATAGTCATGAATAGTGGAAAAGTACAATGAATAGTAAATAAGACTAATAAGTTACCGATAATAAAGAAAATACACGTATAAATACGATATGTGTAATTTTTAGCTATCGAAAAATTACGAAACTGTTAATTTTGGATTTCTCATATTGTTACGAGTCTATCGGTATAAACGGAATATTTTTACTGTTTGGTGTTCCCGGCCACGATTTTTGAGAACTGATCCCGTTCAGATCCGAAAGACACTATAAATTGATGAATCTGATATTTTTATACTTCACTATATTATTACGAACTATTATAGGACATCATCTCAATTCCGTTGTCTAGGGTTTAAGAACACGAGACTGCCGGATCTAAACTCTAGGGTTTTGGCATAGGTTTTTGTTGGCTAGGGTTTCCGGTTGACTTCCGCTTCTAGGGTTTGATCTTAAGAATTATCGAAAAAAATCTAAGGGTTTACACTCGCATACTTGAGAAATCAGATTTGCCTGTTTCTCCTCTCATGTCTCTCTCTATAACATTCTATACGTGTCATCAATTCAGGACTACTTTCAGGTCGACCATTACGCTTATCACACATGATCAGCCAGCTGCAATAACCCTACTAGAGGTATTTTTGAAAAAAAAAAAAGAATATTTTTCGTAAGGAATGAGAATTGCTCTAATGAAGAAAATGCATAGGAAATACTTATCTATTTCATGCTATATGGAATAAACATTTCTTATAGTAGATTTTTTTTTACAAATTAAATGAGAAAATGGTTGTTCCGTAATAATAAAATAGAATTTTCAATCAAACACAATGCAAGAGTTATGACATTTCAAATCGATTGAAGATGGCACTGTTGATTTGCGACCAGTAATCAAAATGAGTAAGATGCAGGAGTGGATAGTTTAATGGAAGGGAGGCATAATGGACATTACTTGGCTATGGGACCCAACATTTAATAGGTCATGAATGGATAATAATCATTCATGTTAGTTGCTGGGAAGACTTTGTAGGAGATTATTATGGTTTTGGTTCCATGATATGGCAGCTGAATGTATCCAGCAACACCTGATACTTGCAATAGTAGTGTTAGACTTCTTTCATTCCTATGAGTATAGAGCTATGAGTACTCTCATACTGTTTGTTATACTTAAATTGAAATATATAGTAATAGATTAAGAGAATAAGACACATTTAACTCCAAAAATACATGCTATGTAGTTTTTTTTAATTCACTTTTCATGCACAATCACTGTCTTTGTTTGTATGATTTTCTTTCTCCTACTCTCCTACGATAATTGTGAGTATATTTTCTATTTGTTATGATAATGACCTGCATGTTGTTCTCTCTCCTATGTAACTATTTCATAGATTTTTCTCTTCCAATCCTTATTATCTTTATTCTATGTTTAATAATTATTTTATTTTAATTTAACCACCTTATTACTTTAACTATTTTTATTCTTTTCACAAGCACAATGAGTACACGTCTGTTAGTAACAACGAATTGTGTTGGCTAGCTATGTTTGTGATTTTTATACTAAGTTCATTGTGACTCATTCCTTTCTTTACATTTTTAGGTATTATTAATCTAGTATGATTTTTTTATTGGCTTTAGTACTAGGGTATGGGATAACACTAGTTTGAGCAAAAATGTGTTTGATAAACCTATGTTATTTATATAGATGATGAATTTGGCTTTAGCATATTGAAATTTATGGACTTAAATATTAAGTTATAAATAAACCATTATGTGGGATGTCTTCATAAAATAAAAGTACTAAATAATTTTTAAATAGATTTAAAAGGGATTGTTATTATTATAATTTTTAATAGTATTAGTAACCTTCGAGTGTCATGCTTAAGTTTAATAAATAAATAAAAAACTATGAATATCTTTCTAGCTTTTGGGGTGTGACACCATACTTGCATCTAACTCTCATTTAGATTACCAGAAAATGAACTAGCATGAGAATCAAATAAAAGGGTAATGTCCATGAAACAACTACCCTTAATTTCCTAAACAAAACAAATTGCTTAACTTCTTGAATGCATTAGAAGAATATTTGCTTCTTACAAATTCTACATAATTTGTTTTTCTTACTTTTTGTAACAACCTATTTATTTTGAAAACACATAACAAATAAGATAGAGAAAATGTATAGATAAGATTATAAGAACTTTAGTAGATAAAAGAAAGATTTACATTGAAAAATTCCAAGACTTAAGATTTCAATAGACACAATGAAAATACAAAATGGATATACGGTGATTAGCAATTTGCACCTTGTTCGTGCCGAATTCACTTTTAAGGTAGTGGCACGTCAACAACACAGTCGATAAGTACTTTCTACTTTAATTTTCTTTTACTTACTAACTATTTCAAAGCCAAAGGATAGCTACCTTCAACAAGACTCTCCTAAATCTCGCTAAGTTGGACCCTATAGATGGAGACAAATACAACCATTAGTCTTAGAAATTGCTCATTTCCTTCGAATAGTTGGAGGTGGACTACATCCTCTTTATTGAGTATATAGCAGGGCCACAATCTAGTGACGTGTTAGCAACTCCTTTCATCACATCCCCAACTAGAAAAAGCAAAGCTTCCCTGGACGAAATGCTAAAAAAGTTTGAAAGGATAATACAACAATAAGAGGATACCTTTTGAACCATATGAATAACTCTTTATTTGATTTGTTTGTTAATCAGAAATTTGCCAACATCATCTAAGATTGTAATCCTCCTAATTTTACATAACATGATTATAATGCTTATTAAAAATATAATATAGAATTATAAAGAACTATAATAAAAAGTAGCAAAAATCGCTCCTAATTTTTCACGAATTAAAATGATTAAAGTATGAACAAATTTTATTATAGTTAGAAAAATTAGAATCCTTGTTAATAAAATTTAAAAATGCAAATTATGACTTTCATAACTATAAATAAATAATGATCGATGATAAACGGATCGTTACTGAAAAATGCTAAATCGGTTTCCTTAAGTTCAATACTTAAAAAAAAAAAATTCTAACAATGATACAATGATTTTTAAATTATTTTTAATATTTTAAAACTACAAAATAGCACTAGAAAATTTACTATTATTAATAATTAGGATCAATAATTCCTATATAGTAAAAGAAATTATTTTGTGATAAGAATCAATAATTCAACAAATAATCATAGTTGACCTTAAATTTCAATTATAATAAAAGACGATTAATTTTTAGAACCTATTAGTTATAAAAAGATAGTAAAAAAAATAGAATTATAAAATAGGCAAAAAGATAAAAAACTGATTTATACTAAATAATCTAAACCTTAATTAAATATTTGAATTATACCAATATTTTAGTTAGAAAATTTTGAGTCTACAGAGACTAAAATTCTAATTAAACCATTGTGACCTGAGAATTTTTATAACTAGTAAAATAAACAGAGTAGTAAATGTAAAATATATATTAAACAAATGATAGATTAAAAACTCTAAAATAAAACTTTGAGTAGTAATAAACTCATTTATAATTTAAAAACCCAAATAGAAAAATTCTTTTACTTTAATAGATACCAAAGACAAGATTTCGTATCTTAAGAAAAAAACTCAAGATATAATTAAAAATAGCTCTATATTTCAAAAACAACAAAAGACAACCCCTTTATAAAACGTATTTGCTATAAAATGATAACTAAATGATGAACCGCTAGAGTTGTAAATACAAGTTAAGAACGAAAACAAATCCATAAATAATAATCTAGAATCCAAATAAATATTTCGATTACACCGTTATTCTAGTTAGAGAATTCTGAAGCTCTTATAAACTGAAACTAAAATTGGCCTATTAAAGCTTAGAAAACCCTAATCGAGTGAGATAAAACTTTAAAAATAATTAATCGTGTAAACTTTAAACTCAAATTTAAACACAATAATAATCTAGAAAATTTATAAAAGCTTTAATAAATTCTTGGAGATAGAACTCCTAAACAACTAATATAATTATACCTGATTAGCTTAATAAACCACCTTAAAACTAAGATAATTAGTTAATTAAATATTATTATATTAATATATATACATATTCAGTGGGATAGGTTGCATTTGCAGCTGGAATTTGTCCAAATTTCTTAGTCGAAATATGCAAAAAACAATGGGTTAATTTGGGTCAAAGAAAGTCAATATAAGAGATGATTTAAACCAATCAAACTTGTCCAATAAGGCAACTCATTTAATGCAAATAAATCATGCAAACACAAGTTGAGTTCAATGGAGAAATTTGCTCCTTCTTGGTCGAAAATTGATGGAGTTGTTGTCTTCCTTCTTCTTATAAAAACAACCCATAATTAATTACAAAACAAGACATTTATAACACATCAAAAGTAGCCAAATTCATCCTCCATATACACCATAAAACACACACAAACACTGTAAACCCTGAGATTTTTCATGCCAGTAAAAATAGATAGAAATACAAAAATAGAAAATAAAAGGTCAATGTAAGAATCAACAAAAGCCCTAGAATAGAACTACAAGTAATAATAAACTTACATATAACTCTAAACCCTAAAATAAAGTCTTATAGAGAGTAACAGATACCAAAGACAAGATTTTGTAGTTGGTATCAAAAATTGAAAATATAGAAATGATTAAGATACGATTTCGATTACATTAGAAAGTAAATAAACAATAAAGCTTATAGTTAGAAAACAATAATCTAAGGATAAACCATTAGGATTATAAATATACAATGAGAACAAAAACAGATCCATAACTAACAATCTAGACTCCAAATAAATAGTTAGATCACACCATTGTTCTAGTTAGAGAAAAGGTTTTAGAGACTGAAACTAAAATTGCCCTATTAAGCTTAGTAAACCCTAATCGTGTAAGATAAAACCCTAAAAAAAAATTAATCTTATAAACTTTAAACTCAAAGTTGAATTCAATAATAACTTAAAAAATTCTAGAAGCTATAAATAAATTTTTGGAGACGGAACTCCTAAATAACTGACATATTTATATTCATTTAGCTTAATAAACTACCATAAAACTAAGATAATTAATTAATTAATTAAATAATATTATATTAATTTTTATACAATTTTCAGTGGAAAATAATGTGATTTGCTGCTAGGATTTCCTTGAGTTTTTCACAACCAAAAACCATCAACAAATTGCCTAAATATTCACATTAAATTCAACAATTCAAACACACGACACCAATCAACATTCCCCAGCTAAGCAACTTAATTAATGCATTAGGATTCTTGCAAATACAAGTTGATTTGGTGGAAGAAGTTTCTTCAATTTAGCCAAAAACTTGAGCTGCTCTTCCTTATTTCACACACACACACACACATCTTTAATGAACAAAACAACAAGACAATTAAACACTTTGACAGCTAACAAACCGTACGAACTCAATCAATACAAGCTAAACCCCATAAGGAATGTTGTCATTCACCCACTTAGTGCTCCCCACTTACATCATAATATTTACTTTCCTCTTGACTCTATCAGGGAATGGTACAAATCCGAATATCATACATATTTCCTTCTTTTTGGGAGATACTAGATTTTGCTTCATAAGATATTGTCTACAATTTTACCAATGCTCCTTCCAGCACTAGTTTACTCCAATCATTCTAGCTTTCGAATGAGATATATGTCAATTTCGTTCAAATATTCAACTCCATACAACAACAAATGAGGTTGTTGATGAAGATGTTGCCATTTCGTGGTGAGATGTTGTGTAGAAATTGCACACCTTCATTGTATTTACGTTGAATACTATAATCTGCATCACGCCTGAATTACATCAATAGCCTATTGGGAGTAGATGGTGGTGGCACAAGGGTACATAATAGCTAGGATATGGGAGACTCTTTCTCTTAGTTTTGCTGCGCGCCTTAGTGTGTCAATGTGAGAGTTAATTTAACCACTTAAAACATATAAAGCAACACGATTGGTAGGAGCCTCTTTATTCTCATGAGTCACGTGGACAATATTTCCAGAGATCAACAAGAGTACTTTTAGTGGATAAGCTAACAATTGAGAAATCCACCTCCACCATTCGATCCAAACAAACAACAAAAAAAGAAAATAGAAAAAAAAATCTAATGTATTGTATTTGCATATTATTATGTGAAATAATAAATTTATATTTTTTTTCTTCATTTCATTTTCCTTAATATTAAATGTAAAATATGATTATCATTTTTACATCATAATTTTTTAAAATTAATATTCATATTTTAAAATCCAACAGCCACATAAAATACATAAGTCTAAAAAACTATATATACTATGTGAAACTAGGTTTAATTAAAGGCACGTAAAGCCATGTGACATAGCACGTGACACAATATGCGAATAAATGAGCTAATACAATACGACACTAACGTTATATTTTTGTGTGAGATTTATAAATCTACCATCACGGCTGCTTGGAATAAGTGGCATCACTTTCACAGCACTCATCAACATGTTAGAAGGAAAAAGCTAGAATTGACTTTGTAAACTGGCATGCCATAGAAATGGAATCTTTTTATCCTAGGTTGTCTTAATATTTAATACTATTATGACAGCATGTGCTTCTTGTTTTCTTCTCCATCTTAACCAGTTTTGTCCTCGCAGACAAACTCCCATTGAATGACTATGACACTGACAAGATTACATTTTTGTGTGAGATAATGGCAAATCTACCATCACAGCTGTTGGTACACGTGACGTCACTGCATTCATCAACGAGTTAATAAACATGTCAAAAACGAGAAGTAACTTTAAAATTGGTATCTTAAAAAAAAAAAAAAAAATTGAATCTCGAGTTTTTAGATATGAAAAAACTCTGGAGATAATTTACACAGCCAACGAAATAAATGAAAAGAAATACGTAAATAGTAGCATAAATAGATAAGTCATAATAGTAGTAATTATATATACAGATTTATGTAATACATATACCAACAGTCACTAGGTTTTGCTAAAATTTATACTAGCAGATAACTAAAAGTATAAATATAAATATAGATTGCTTAAAACTGCCGACATCAAACCCATTTGGACTTAATTATAGGTTAAATGCACCAAAAGTGTCTATTTTGATTGTGACAATTTAGTATCTAAACTTTCAATTGTAGCGATTTAATACCTATTTTTTCAATTTAGTTTCAATTTAATATCTTCATTATCGAAAAAATTAACACCATCACATTTGTTTGTATTTTGGTGTTTGTACTTTAGTTTTAATTGTACTTTGATATCTATACTTTAATTTTGGATACACTTTAGTATTTATTCACTAATTAATTTATTAAAAATTAATATTTTACTTTTTTAAGTGATAAATATTTTAAAATTTAAAAGAAAGTATTTAAATTAATTTATTGAAAATTAAATTTAAATTTTTAGCCGATATATTATTTTAAAAATACAAAAAAATTATTTATGTATGAAAATTTTAATCATAAAAACCTTTTGCATATAATGTTTGATTTTGATAAAATCTATATTACTAGAAAGCTCTGATATTAATGTTATTTGAAAATATCATCTTATAAGTATTCTAAGATAACATAGACCAGTTAAAAGTTGAAAATGGTCAAAATGTGTAAATTAAGTGTCATTTGCCTTTTAACATGAATTTTCAAAATTGTTAAATAATACATCTCTATAAATTATAACATTTCTTTAGATGTTAAGAGTTTTCTTATATCATTAGAAAGCTCTTAAGATTAATTTTATGTGAAAATAAGATCTGACTATTTGTTTCAAAATTATAAAGATTAGATAAAATTTTAAAATGGTTATAATTTATAAATCATGTATCATTTGCCTTATAACATGAATTTCCAATCTTGTTGAATAGTATACATCTATAAATTCCATATTTCCTATAGCTTTTTTTTTTTAAATAATGTCTTAAAAAACCCTTACGAAATTGTTCCAAAAGTCTCCATAAATCTCAGGATTGAAGGATTTATATTGTCTATTCATGTGTATGGATTATAGGATTATTTTTCCATTAATCTCACAAGGGTTTTTTAGAAACCCTGTAAAAGAAAATCTTAAGAAATGTTATAATATATAGAGTTGTATTCTTCAACAAGTTTGAAAATTCACATTATAAAACAAACGACATTTGATTTGCAAATTATAAAACTTTTGCAGATTTTACTTAATCTCTGTTATCTTGAAACATATAATAAGATATTATTTTTTGATTAAAATTGATGTTAAGAACTTTTTAGTGATATAAAGTTTTATCAAAGTTGAAGATTACATGTGAAAGTTATATACAATCAAAATTATCATATCTAAATAATTTTCTTGTTATTTCTAAGATAATGTATAAGTTAAAAATCTAAATTTAGTTTTCAATGAATCAATACATAACTTTCTTTTAAAATTTAAAATAATATATCATAGAAGAAAAGTGAAATATTAATTTTCAATAAATTAATTAGACATTAAAGTGCAATTATAATTAAATTACAAACACCAAAATATAAAGAAATGTATTGGTGTTAATTTTTCTATTAATAGAGATATTAAATTGAAACTAAATTTTAAAAAATTAGCACTAAGTTGCTAAAAATGAAACTTGAGACACTAAATAGCCAAAAATTGAAAGTACATTTCTAATGGCTTTGTCCCTAAAATTACAAGGGTTAATGTCGTAAATAATACTTGAGCTTTAGTATATGTGATTAGGTACCTAAATTTTGAAATTGATCAATTTAGTATTCGAAAAAAATTTCATACATGCAAATAATATCTCTATCAAATTAATTAACATCATCATCCAACGTGACTTTTTTAACCAATATGATTGAAATACTATTGGCGTATATGAAAAGTTCTTTTAGGTACTAAATTGATCAATTTAAAAGTTTAGGTGGTGAATTGATCAATTTTAAAATTTAGGTATCTAAATATATTTTTGCCAAAGTTTATATACCATGCATTCTTTATGTTCATGCTTATTACAAATGTATGCATGTATCCATAAAAACGATAGAAGAATTAATAAACTACATGCAAATTTAAATATAGAGTTGCTGTTCTAATCTGCATCAGTGGAGCAAAACAAATCATTAGATGCATGATTCCGTAGACGTGGCAATGAACAGCCAAAACAAAATGCAACCAACATATCTATTTTTTTTATTCATAATGAGATAAATCAGATACAAAACTTAGGTTTTAGAAAGCCTAGAATTAGTATAAAAAAATAACAAAGGAGATAAAGGGGTTGAGAGATCACCATCTCTATAGATATTGCTCATCCTCTTTTTACCTTTAGATGCAACCCATTAGCACAGGCATTAGCTTTCATAGGAACACGTTTAAACACACAAGAGGCACATTTAAAACAAGTGGGTTAAATGGAGTTGTGGCAACCTCTTCAGATCAACACCTATGTTTCAAAAGGTTGCCCTCCTAGTGGACCGACCAAACAAGATGCAGGCTGGTATTCGTTGGAAACCATCCAAGTCTAGATTATGAAAAGGAAAATAAAAGTTAGTGAAGGAAGGAAGAAAAATAATGGAGAAATTATTTGGGAGACATGAATATTTATCTCATTTACATGTAAAGTTAGGCATATGATATTTGATCATGAAGGTTGTCTATTTGATCCGAAAGTTCTATGGGATTTTGATATTAATAACAATTATATGAGTATACTAACAAAATGTTCGTGCATGTATGAGCGTTAACAACATTTCCCAACGATGGATTTACTAGAAACTTGATGGAAAGGGTGATCTTGTCTAATTGGTAAATGAGATGAATTCCTTGTTCAAAATATAGGTTGCTTTTTCTATGACTCTAATTGATGAACTTGCTCCAAGTGCTACCATTTTGAGATTAATAGAATTGTATAATCACTTCTTAAGTTATCTTACATCATGTTAGTAAGGAAATATGTAAAAATGGTATGATTATCAACTAAGGATAAGAAATGTTATGTTCTATTCAATAACGCTCTATTAACCTTTTCAATAAGATTTTTTAATTATTAACTTTTTGTTTATATGAGGATATTTTGAAAAGAAATTATTTCTCACATTGAACTACTATTTATATATTTGAGTAATGAATATTCATTCAATATTTTTTATAATATAGAATCGATATTTTGATTAACTAAACATGATAATAGCTCTTCATAAATAATTATAATTTTTTTAATATCTTGCAATTCTTAAATGATTTTTGGAACAGTGGTTAAAGTGATATGAAATATGCTAAAATCGGAAAAAAAAAAATATAGTGACTAGAAATCGCTTGTACAAAAGCAAAATTATGAGAGAAGCTACGAGAGCAAAAGCAAAATGAAAACAAACTCAAAAGGAATATTCATGATACACATGAAGTAGAAGTAAATTATATGGTGAGCTGAGGCAAATTTTTTGCTTTGCCATCCTTCTTATTATTTATTTACTTAGATACCCTATTTTGCTTTCTCTTCGTTCTCTATCTCCACGACGATTAAAAAAAAATTCAGAAAATCTAAAAAGATTAGAAAGTTGGAAAAAATTGATTAGATTAATAATAATGAAGTCGGGCCAACACCTTTAGCGTTGAAATGTGGACAAAGGTAAAGTGAATAATTAATATCTAATTTTTTTAAAAAAAATTGACTCGGATTTAGCCTGGACTATTGTAACAATCCAAGTCGGCATAAGTTGCTATAAAGTTTAAATAAAAGGTAAGCTTCGTAATTATAATTGGAAGCTGCTAAGTGGCTCCAGGAATGGGTGGGTATGTGCTGGATCGATCCTTTGTGCAAGAGAAGAGCCGAGAGGATGATCAAGCAGATAATCACGAATCCGATATTATCTCACGATTTCCATAAATCCATTGAAAGATATCGTTTTTAAAAAGACATATCTCAGAAATACATAACAAGTTCGGATTTTATTGGATTTCATTATGAACTTATCAAGAAGAAGGATCACATTTTTTCCATAAAATCAGAACAATATCATCTTCCACTACAAGAAATTTTGGCTTTAGAGACAAAAAATTCTATCTCTGAAAGTGAAAAATCCGTCTCTAAAGACTTTCAGAGACAGAATTTCCGTCACAAATTTCTGTTTCAAAAATCATCGTCGCTAATTCTTTTAGAGACAAATTTATTTTTCGTCGCAAATTTGCTACGGAATTTCTGTCGCAAATTTGTCTCTGTTTTATAATAAGTTATTTTTAAATATCCAATTAGTAAATATTAAATAAAATTATTTCGTCGCAAATTTGTCTCTGATTCTAAGACAAATTATTAAAAAAATACACATTTGCCTCTTATTTATCCTTCCCAGGAGGTCACCCATCATAGAATGCTACATACTAAGCACACTTAACATTGAAGTTTTCACTAGAACTAAACCGATAAACCAATTCGTATTTTCAAGAGTAAAGTTCCGCTACTATTTATTTAAGAGATACCACAATTTACAATATTATAACTATAAAACATTTATAATCTTTTATAGTTTATTTTTAATTTATAATTTCACTTTACATATTTATTAAGGATTTTTCATTAATATTTTATTAAAATAATATATAATATTAATATATACAATGTTTACATTTTATAATAATTATTTTAAATTATATATTTATTATAAATATATAATATTTTCAGTAGTATATTATAATTTTTTTCCAAATATGATATTATTATTAAAAAATATATATATTATGTAAATATAAATAATGTTATACAAATAAATTTATATATATATATATAATATTTAATGATATATAATAAATATACTTTTTACATTAGTTATTTAATATTTTATTAAATTAATAAATTGTATATTTTTAATTAATGTGTTTATTTTTTTATTTCATTTTTGTTGCACTTAATAAATTATAATATTATGTAAACAATATAAAAATATATTTTTCATTATTATATTAATAAAATAATATATAATACCAATTTAAATATATTTAACTAATTATTACATACATATTTTATTACTTAAATATACTATATTTTTACATAGTATATTATTTTTTCCCGGAATATGTTATTATATTTTAAATAAAATAGTATGTAAATATAAATTATGTAAGATATATATAATAAATTTTTTTATATTAAAAAAATATGAATAGTCATAATAAATATATAATAAAAAATTATAAATAATATGAATATATATTTTTTTATTATATAGTAAAATATAATATATTATTTATATATTGTATATGTTTAAATATACTAAGTTTACATTTTATATTAATTATTTTTATTTACATATATTATTATTGAAATATACTTTATTTTTAATTAGTATTTTATGATATTACTTGCATATAACATATTATATTATTATTATACACTATTTTATTAAGTTTTATAATTTGAGTTTTTATATAAGTTATTATGTAAAAGAATATATAATAAGATAAAAATAATATTTATGTTTTAAGTACTATTTTAAATTTATACTTTATTATATATAAATATGTAATGTAATGTTAAATATATTATAAATAATATATATATAATTAGTTGTAAATAACAAATGATTATACATATTATAGTTATTATATAATAAAATTAATTTACAAATATAATATATGTCCTTGTTATATAATGCACATTTATTATATTATATTAGATATGTATAATTTAAAATAAATTTTAAACATAATTATTTATATATACATATATGTAATAATTTAGTTTAGAGACAAATTTGCAACAGAATTTAAAAAAAGAAATTGGCGCTAAAATAATTTATTTCCTCTAAAATCAGAGACAAATTTGCAACGGAAAAATTTTCGTCGCAAATTCCGTCGCAAAAGCATATAAAAATTAGAAGATTATTCATAATTCATGTCATCATAAATCCGTCGCAAATCTGTCTCTAATTCATTTTTTTAGAGACAGAAATTTTCCGTCGCAAATTTTCTGTCTCTAAAGGCTAGTTTTCTAATAGTGTTCTCCACGAGGATTCTCTCTCTACCTTCCTTCTTTATATAAAGCTTCATCTTCTCCAATCCAAAAAAGTGGGGAGCTTCATCTCCTTCATGGAAGAGCTTCATCTTCTTCTTTATGCTATGTCTGGGTGGACAGAAGGCTACAGAAACGGAAGGAAAACAGTAGAAGACAAAGGAAAATTAGTGTTTGGAAACTTAAAAAGCAGAGGAAGGCGCTAGAAAATGATAAACTTTCAAATTTTATTTGTCCTTGTTTTCTTCCCAGAATCCAAAAGAAAGTAAGGAAAAGATGAAATAGCTTTAAATTACTTTTCCTTCCTTGCTAAATGAAAAATAGAAATAAAATAAAAGAGTTAATTTACTCAAATATTAACTTATTTCTTTTTTTTTTTCCTCTCAGGTCCTTCATAAATTATCAAACACAAATAAATATTCTATGCATTTTCATTTCCACCATGTCCTTTTCTACTCATTTTCTTTCGCTTTTTCCACAACTATCCACATTTTATAAAATAACCTAAAAATATCGTCGGCAAAACTTGCGTCAAGTTGCTTTTTGAGACTTCTAAAGACGTAATGACCAGGTAAACCGGTAAAAAGTGACCTACAATACCTACAACTTTTTACTGACCTACTACCTTTGGATGTTGTAGGTCACATAATAAAGTTATAGGCATGATAGATTATGTTATTTTTGAAAAATAGTAGGTTATGTAATAAATTTGTAGGTGCGGTAGGTCATGTTATTTTGGAAAAGTGGTAGGTGAAGTAATAAAGCAGTAAGTGTTGTAGGTCATGTTATTTTTGAAAAGTGGTAGGTAAAGTAATAAAGTAATAGGTGTCATAAGTCACGTTATTTTCGAAAAGTTTCAGGTCAAGTAACAAGTTATAGGTGTGGTAAGTCATGTTATGTATCGAAAGTTGTAGGTTAGTAGTAAAGTGTAGGTATTGTTATTTTCAAAAAGTTTTAGGTCATGTAATAAAGTTGTAAGCATAGTAGGTAATGTTATATTCTAAAAGTTGTAGGTGTAGTTAGTTTTGAAAAGTTATTAGTCAAGTAATAAAGTAGTAAGTGTGGCAAGTTATGTTATTTTAGAAAAGTTGTAGGTCAATAACAAAATTGTAAATATTGTAGATCTTGTTATTTTTGAAAGTTGTAGGTTAAGTAATAAAGTGTATGCGTGATAGGTCATGTTATTTTCAGAAAGTTGTAGGTCAGTAACAAAGTAGTAGGTATTGTAGGTCTTGTTATTTTCAAAAAGTTGTAGGTCAAATAATAAAGTGGTAGGTATGGTAGGTCATATTATTTTCAAAAAGTTGTAGGTCAAGTAATAAAGTAGTAGGTAATGTTACTTTCGAAAAGTTGTAAGTTGAGTAATAAAGTCGTATGTATGGTAGGTCATGTTATGTTCTGAAAGTTGTAGGTCAGTAATAAAGTATTAGGTGTGGTAGGTCATGCTATTTTCAAAAATTTGTAGATTAAGAGAAAAATTAGTAGGTATAGTAGTCATGCTATGTTCCAAAAGTTGTACGTCAATAACAAAGTTGTAGGTGTTATAGGTCTCGTTATTTTCGAAAAGTTGTAGGTCAAGTAATAAAATGGTAGGTATGGTAAGTCATGCTGGGTCTGTTTGTTTTGGCTTTTTTCGGCAGATATAGACACTTTTTCAAACTTTTGGTAACAAATTATTTATCAAGAAATAGATATAGATAAAAAAAAGTTGACAGTTCTCATCAAAAGATCAAATAGAATAAATATAGATAAAATTTAGATGTAAATCGAATACATTTACACATATCATTTTAAAAAAGATACAGATACAGATGAAAACAGACAATCCAAACAGACCCGTTATTTTCAAAAAGTTGTAGGTGAGTAACAAAGTTGTAAGTGTTGTCGGTCGTGTTATTTCAAAAAAGTTATAGGTCAAGTAATAGAGTGGTAGGTGTGGTTGTCACGCCCCGAGGGTTACCCTAAACGTGACAGTCCGCCGTACATAATACTAAAGCCTAAGAATGATTATCTTAGTCACGCAAAAGCTTTCATATCATGTATAAGGCATACATCACAACCAAGACACATATCGGAGTAGCACAATTTATATTGGTAACAATCAAGTAATAACAAAAGGAATACTTATCATAAAACATAAACATGATTGATTACATATCTTTGGGGCATACCCTTGCTATTGTCTCTGAATCTATATAAATACATTTCTTTAGGAATATCCAAAATACTAACATAGCATTCATTACATATAAGGAATTTACAAAATAACTTTGTCCTATGTTCCCATCGCCTCCATAAGAGTTTAAAATTTACTGTGACTTCCTTAATGTCATGATCCTTAAATAGAGCCACGAGTATACCTGTTTCAACAAAAATCTATGGGGGTATAAGTTACAACTAGCTTAGTGAGGTATTTCTTTTTTTCGCACCATAGTTTCAAGCAAGTTCAATTAAATTTTCACGCATATGCTATGCATGCTATGCAACAATCACGTGATTACACAAATATTATACTTATTTGGAAACTATATATTAACGGATTTACCCCTCTGTGTCGAAGGTTTGGAAATTGTTGATGAAGATTCTTGACCTTCTACTGCTAGTCCTCAAACCTCCGCCCAAAGTGTTTGGTTGGCTCAGCTCTAAACCTAGAGTTGCATTCCTCGAGCGATTTGGATTCTCTAGGAAGGAACATGGCCTGTGTCCCAGCACGATAACAGTCAATCCAACTTTACGCGTAGGAATAGCAGCCTTGCAAGAGATGTGACTCGATTGATACTATGCGGAACATTTTATTTTCTTAAGTCAAACCTTATTAAGGTTTCTTGGGCGATCAAACAATTTTGCAGACATTAAGCAAGCATAATTGCAGGTTGACAAAATACTTAACAAACAATTTGAAGTTGCAATATTTTTAATTTTCAGTTCACACATGAGCATAGAATCACAAATATACATATCCCGGATTCCCCTTGCATGTCCATTTTTATTTTTTCTTAGTATACTAATGCTACTATTCTACAAGCACAAGCAAGTATGGAATTAAGAGGAATAACTCACTTGTTCATTTCGCAATCTTCTTAGTCGTAGTAATCTTCAGGAAGAGAAATCCCGTATTTCTCATCACCTACACAAAAGAAATACCCGGTATGAATATTTCGTAGAAATTCTACTTAAACTTTCTAATTGTATTTTATTATGTTCGTCAAAATCGTATGTAATGAAATTCCAACTTGCTCATTTTAACTAGAAATTTCGCATATAATGTACCGATTTCTACTTATTCAAAAATATCTATCCATTTCTAAAGTTATTTTTATCATATAAGGTTGTTTGTGTTCCAAAACCGTAGGTACAGATTCATCACGGAAATTGTAGTTTTCAAAATACAAGTTTGCAAACTTTTCTTATTCAAAAATACTTTTATCAAAATGTAGATATTTATATAGTTGGAAAAATCCTTTGAATATATATATGGATGCAAGATTCTAATGGTTTTGTCTCAATGATTTTATTTCGTAAAATAATGTCTTGCAGTGTTGAAGACTTGTATCTTAACAATTTCTTTCTTAAGTGTTTTGAAAGAATTTCATAATCTCTTGAGTTATTATAAGTATATTCTTATTTTGTTTTCTAATTTATTTTCTAAAATAAATTTTTCTTAGCTTTGGTCTTTTACAAATTTTACTTTAGTGATAAAAATGAAGTTTTCCAGAGTTTTATTAATTTTTGATAAACTTATAATAATTTGGGTGGTGTATATTTTTTTTAAATAAATGACTTTGATAAACAAGTCTTTTTTTTAATATATTTTCATTTTCCAACTTCTTTAAAAATAAACTTTATTTCTAAAATTTGGTCTTTTAACTCTTTGGCCGATTTTACTTGAATGAAATCATGTTTTAATATCATCTTAAGTTTTTGACAAGATCTATTGTTTTTTGAAACCTTTACTGTTTATATTCTTTTATTTCTTTGAAAATGAGTTTATCATTTAGAAACTTTGTCAACTTTTATTTATTTATTTGTTTATTTTTTAAGTGAGTTTATAATTTAGTGAGTTGATTTTATCTTAAATTATAAAACTTAGTCTAGTTATTGCTTTTTATTATGGAGTTGGTAAAAATTCCTACAAGTAAGCTTTTGAGAAAAGTTTATTTATTAAATAATTATTATTACTAAGTTTTAATAAATTTTATGTGACTTATCATAATAAAAGAATTTTTTTATTTTGTTAGTTAACTTCTTGAGAAAAATCATTTTTATTGTTATTTAAGAAAAGTTTTGGTGGGTTTGAAAAGAAGTTGAAGAAATAATTTTCTTAAGAGGGTGATAACAAATCCTGATGCATGTAAAGAGAGTTTGGTTTCATTTTTCCTTGTTTCCTTGGTAAAATTATCTTTGTTGACACTTAGGAAAACTTTAGGAAAAGTTCGAGAAGAAGTTTGTGAAAATACATTTTGTACAAGTTTCTTTGACTAGTTACATAATAAAAGAGTTCAGTTTCAAGTTCCTCATTAAAGAAAAATTCCACTTTGAATGTTGTTGAGACAACATCATTATGAGGATGCATGTATATGAGCATGTCATATAAAATAATGAAAATAAAAGAAAGGTAAGAAGCAAGATAATAATAATAAGCAATATAATAATATCAAGAATTGAGAACCTTAGCTTTATTAAGATATCTTGATCAAGCATTGGAGACTTAGCTTCATCAAGGCAACCCGGTTAAGTATTGTTAGCCTTAGCTTCATCAAGGCATCCCAGGACTAAGAATAGACTGGTCCCAAAAGAAAAAAAAGAAAAGAAAGAAAAGCAATAATAGAAGCTTTAAGAATAATAAAAGCAAGTTAATAAGAATTAGAGAGTATTTAGCTCTAAAAATATATAGATATACATCTACTTAGTAATATACATATGAAGTTAGATTATAAACATAATAATAACAATAATGACAATAACAATAATATCATAAGAAACTATAAGATAATAATTGGAATTCATATACAAGAGCAAACATGAACATGTTTCTATGACTCATATGAGTTTTAAGAAACAACATCATAGTCATGCTAAGTTACATGACACGGAAAAAGTATATGGTTGAAACTTTTACCTAAGAATGTTTTGGTTGAAGGAAGAAGATGATATGTTAGATTATGGGGGTAGTGATATGTGGTAATTATTAGTGTAGAGAAGGGTTTTGGTAAGGAAAGATTTTGGAAGAATTTGATTGTAGAGAATTTTGATAGAGAGAAATTGTGGAGAGATGATTTGAGAAGTAATTTTGGGAGAGTTTTGTTATGGTAAATGAGTATGTGAAAGAAGTAGAGGAAAAAAGGGTATTTTAGATAAATATAGAGTGAAATTTAGAGTTAATTAAATAAAAGAAAAAGAAAATGAAATGGAGGGAAGGAGAGAGTG
This sequence comes from Combretum micranthum, assembly GCA_024138025.1. Classification (NCBI taxonomy): domain Eukaryota; kingdom Viridiplantae; phylum Streptophyta; class Magnoliopsida; order Myrtales; family Combretaceae; genus Combretum; species Combretum micranthum. The sequence goes on from JAMXBD010000045.1 coordinate 2,493,166, forward strand.
GGTGGACGGCATGGAGAAGAGGGAGAGAGAAAATGTGATTAAAATTTAATTTTTATAAAGAAAAACAATAATATGTAAAGTATGATGTGAAATAAAGTTATATGAGAAAAGTAAATAGTTAGAAAATAGGTATATTGGTAGTAAGGAAAAGTAGAAATAGGCAAATAGCAAGATATGATAATGAATAGTAGACTAGACAAATAAAATACTGGTAGTAATAAAAATATGCATATAAATGCAATATCTGTAATTTTTAGTTACCGACAAAATTCTAAAACTGATATTTTTGGCAACCTTATATTTTTACGAGTTTATTGGTATTAATGGAATATTTTTGCTCTCTGGTGTACCAAGACATGGTTTTCGAAAATTGACCTCGTTTGAATCAGAAGAACGCTAGAATTTGCGAATATAATATTTTTAAGCTTCCTATATTATTACGAACTTTTTACCAATAATTACTTCAGTTTCATTTTTTGTTTCGGGTTTAAGAGTGCGGTATACCAGATCTAATCACTAGGCTTTGTTGTAGGCTTTGTTGACTTTTAGGTTCCGGTTTGACTTTGGCTTGTTGGTTTTATTTGTAAGATCATAAAATTTTGGGGTTTTGACTGTGCTATATTTTTGGTTTAACATCTATGGTTTATTTTATATTTTTATTTATGATTATTTAATATTTTTCATTTCTCGGGATCGTTTAACTGAGTTTAGAGTTATAAGTTGACTCGGTTTGACTTTTGGTGAAAATTGAAAATTTTGGTTTTAAAATTTACCGAAGGATTTAAGGTTTTAGTATTTTGTTATCGAGTGTTATTTAGATATATCATCTTGATTTGCGTGTTATGAATTGGATAGATGATTTGATTGGTATACGGATGCTGAATAAATCGATTGTTAGATTTTCTATTTTGTTTTGAGGGTTCTTTTTTTTTTCTCAAAGTTAAGAATTTTCGTATTTGACCTTATTTATAATTTGGTTTTAACTTGGGCCGATTTTCAAGGTTTTGGTTTTGATGTTACACTTCTAGGATTATTTTCTAAAAATTGTGAAAAATTCTAGAGTTTACAGTGGTAGGTCATGTTATTTTCGTAAAGTTATAGGTCAAGTAATAAAGTTGTAGGTATGGTAGGTTATGTTATATTACAAAAGTTATAGGTCAATAACAAAGCTATAGGTATTGTAGGTCTTATTATTTTCGAAAGTTGTAGGTCGAGAAATAAAGTAGTAGATGTGGTAGGTCATGTTATTTTCAGAAAGTTATAGGTTAGTAACAAAGTTGTAGGTGTTGTAGGTGGTGTTATATCCCAAAGTTAAGTAATAAAGTGGTAGATGTAGCAGATCATGTTATTTTCGAAAAATTATAGGTTAAGTAATAAAATCGTAGTTATAGTAGGTCATATTATGTTTTGAAAGTTGTAGGTTAATAGCAAAATTGTATGTGTTGTAGGTCTTGTAATGTTTTGAAAGTTGTAGGTCAGTAACAAAATTATAGATGTTGTAGGTTTTGTAATGTAGGTTGAGAAATAAAATAGTAGATGTGGTAGATTTAAAAAGAACTTCCTTAGAAGTCTCCGTACGTTGACTGGACGCAAGTAACTCCCAACATATCATTAATCCCACCCTATTTCTCTCTTTCTCTTTGTACATGAAAAAACCCTCTCTCTAAAACTCCACTCTCTCTCTCTCTCTCTCTCTATAACTCTCTCCTCCTCTACGGATCACCATTCCATCGCCGCCGGAACCAATGCCGGCCAATCGAACTCAGCGACCAACTCGCTGAGTCCACTCGCCTGAGCCAACTCACCAGAAATGCCAAGCTCTCTACATCAACCAACTCGCACCGCGAACTCGTTGAGCCATCCCTTCTTTCTTCACAAAACCCAACCACCAAACCCGCTCGGTGTCTCCGTCGTGATCACTGCTGCGCTCCGTTTCACACTGGCTGCCTCGGCGGACTCGAAAGCCCACCTCACCGGATCACCTTCACCGCAACAACTTTCGTGAACTCCACCGTGTTCAATGCTTCTTGTTCGTGCCTACAAAGAAGATGAACCCGATCCACTTTCAACTACGCACTCGAATCGGTTTTGACCACTGCAATTTGCCTTTTTCATTTAGTCCGTATAATTGTATGACATGGGTTGAGTTCTAACTACTTTTATTGTGCTTTGGTCTTATTCTTATATTACGTTTAGGTATTTTGTTTGGAAAGTGGGGATATAAAAGATGAATAGTAAAAATTCAGAAAACGGAAAGTTAAGACATTTACCTGGAATCTAGATTGACTCGCGTTTTTTTCCTGCAGGTCATGGGTGTTCAGTTAAGTTTGTGTTATAATTATATAGTTATTAAAAAACAGATTCAACAAATGTCTATGATGTGATTGGGCCTGTTTAGTTAGCTTTTTTTTTTTTTTTTTTTTGACAAATATAGAATTTTTAAATTTTTTTTAATAAATTATTTATCAATAAATAAATATAAATAAAAAAAATTAATAGTTGTCATAAAAAAATAAAATAGGTCAAATATAAATAAAATATAAATACAAATTAGATATGTTTACACATATCGTTTCAATATAGATACAAATGAAAAACAGATCATTAAAACAAACCCGCATTAAGTTGAAAAAAAAAAAAAGCATCAGGTTACATATGCTGTATGAATATACCATTATTTTGTTATTATCATAATGACTAATATGTCAAATGTGGGGTTAGATTTGGGTCAAGTCACTTATATGGAAAATGTAAGATTCATCGTTAGATCTTGCATAAAGTTGTAGGTTTGTTTAAAAAATTATAGACATGGTAGGTTATAGGTGTGGTGGGTTATATATAAAAGTTATAAGTTGTAGGTTAAAAAATAGTAGGTATAGTGGATAAGCGGCTTGACCCAAGGAAGTCCCGTCAAATGTGTAATGGGTATGTACCTTGTGGTTACTGATTCTGGTCTATTTTTTGTAGGTCTCCTAATTCAGTTCTCCTAGCATATGGTTTCTATGGATTATGTTGTTACTACATGTTATTATCAGGTTTTAATAAGATTAACTCTGAAGTTTATCATTTTATGGTTATTAATCATCTTGATTTTGATTGCGCAGGTTAAATATTATGCTACTGGTAACATGTTTATGGCCATTAATATCTCAATGAGAGGATCTATATAGTATTATAACAATCCACACCACTAGTTACATGGGTTTTAAAGTGCAGTAGCATTCATATTTGTTTCTTCATACAGCATGCTATAATTTGCATTATAATCGCGTTGTAAAAATCGTGTTGTCACGTAGTGGTGTTTTTCATAAATAAAAATCTATAATTGGCATCCTCAAAATTTAGGTTTACATTTAGTGTTAAAAAAAAAAAAAAAAAAACTTGGACCTTTTAGTTTAAGCATCCTATAAATTTTTATGAATAAAAGTTAATTTGATAAGTAATATAAACTTGACTGTTTTTAGAGATTAAAATCTATCCACACATTGAAGTTTTATAAAATAAAACGAACTATGGAGTTTAATTCCAACATAGTGGATACGTAGGCACCTAAGAGTGACTTAAAATTTTAGAAAACTTATTTTTTATAAAATTGATGTGATATTGTAAATATTGCCATCTTTATGTTGTAAAAACTATCTGCATGTGAATTAATTACCTTCTTTGTAAAATTTGATAAAATTTTCTTATTTGTAAATATTGATAAAATTGGTGAATTCTTTTTGTAAATATCATATAGGACTACAATTTAGGATATTATAGGAAACAATTTATATTTTGAAAGTTAAAAATGATAACTGTTTCAGTTTTAATAGGATAGCTGCTAGACTCATGAATTTATGGTTATTATTTTTAAAAATCAATTTCAACAGATCAATAGCTAAACTAGAATTCAACCTAACCAGTGGTTCTAATTTAATTTTTTCTTGGCTTTACTCTGGTGGTAGCTCCAAATCATTTTTTAAAATTGAAAATTTTATTTAATTCTTAGTCAATGGTTTGTATTAAACAGGTTAGGGTTTAGTATGAATTGGATTAAAGGAAATCGAATCGGAAATCAAAATCTAGGCTTGACATCCATAATTTGTTTTCACCTAGCTTCATATAATTTTCAAAGCAATTTCCAATCCAATATTCAGTCTAACTTGCTAAAACAAGAAGTCTCAATTTACATTTTCTTTTTCCTTTTTAGAACCTTTATTATTTTAGATTATCTTATATATGTTGGTGCCTTAGTTTGCCGTAGATGATCTTAGGGCCACAGACTAGATGGGCTTGGAAAACAATAGAAGGTTAGTAGGTACTAGAGGGTTATTTTGTATGTCCACACCAATGATCATGTTGGTATAGCATTGAAGGTAGTGAATTTATAAAATGATAAAAGTATGTTAGATGTTACCAACTTGTCTTTAACTAGGGGTGTTCATGGACCGGTTAACCGGTCCGTGGCCTTATTTTTTGAACCTAACCGTAATTATCGGTTTTTAAATATCCGATCCTTAACGGTCCATTATAAACGGTTAACCGCCTTAACGATTAACGTTTTATTCGGTTAATTTATTCGGTTTTCGGTTTTTAACCATTTAACGTAATGGTTTCAACAAATCAAATTGATAATTTCAAAAAACCTTTTTTTAGCCTTTATCATAAAGTTTTTCTTTAAACTATTATATATATTACTAGAGCTAAGAAAAAGAAAATGAAATTAAGGAAAAGGGGAAAAATGAACCTTTGAATATATCATTATCATAAATCAAACTAAATCAATTACCAAATTAACTCCATTAATCATAAGATAATAGCATTTTAATCGAAATTCAAGGAATATTAACATAGGTAAATTTATGTATATGAAAATCATATGTATGTATATATATATATATATAAAATAATTATTTATATATGTAAATTATATATATATATTTATAAATACTGAAACGGTTAACCGTTAACCATCGGTTTTTTGTGGTTACAAACCAAAACCGAAACCGAAAACCGAAAAAAATAAAAACCGTAATCCTAAACCGAAACCAATGGACCAGTTAACCATATTTTTCGGATTGGTTTTACGGTTTCGGTTCGGTTTCTCGGTTTCATCGGTTTTTTTGTACACCCCTATCTTTAACGTGTTCTAAAGAATATTTGTAGTATGAAGTTGATCGATTATTTTTTCAGACAGTTATTAGAGCGTGGGAGTAGTGGTGAGTCATGCAAGTTATTCGCTTGGTGGTTAATAGAATACTAAGCCATTTCTCTAGGATACAGGGAGTGGTTCGCTGTGGGCAGAGTAAGCAGGTCGGTACGGAAATTAATGGTTGAGCAGTGTCGAGCGAACTAGTTTTTTTTATCCATCCCACTGATTTTGTCATGTGTTACGAAGTGGAATGTAATGGTCGGTAGGTAGTTGGGAGGCTTTTTTTTTATGTTATAGGTAGATTGGATCGGACTCGAGGAGCTCTTAATTTCAATTTGGTTATCCTTCGCGCCAGTCTCGATGAATAATTTACAAAACTTATACAGATTGGTCAACGTCATCGTTTATCACTATTTTGTTGATCCTACACGGCTACATTTAATTTAACAAATCGAGATTGTAGAAAAAGACAGAAAAGTGTTTGAAACTTTCATATCATTTTTCCCCTGTAAATTATAACAAAGGGAAAAAGGTTTTTCTTTTATTTATTTTTTAGTTTGTCAAATAAAATAGGGTAAGCAATGGGAATCGATATCTCCATCTTCTCGTGCAAAGTTAAGCAAGTAAATTTAATATTTATCTCATGCTATGATGTTATTATCTTGGAAATGGAATTTTTGATGTCATTATTTTGGAAATAGAATTTTTCTATCCTAGATTGTCTTAATAATTGTGTGAGATATTTATAAACTACTGCTTGGAATACAAGTAGACATCCCGGCAGGTCCTTTTCGTGATCCGAACCAACTCAATCTGTGGTGAGCCCAAGATCTAAATCCCATCCAATCATGCAAAAATTATAAAAAATAAATAATATTTCACTATTTTTTACATGAATATAAATTATATATTATCTATTTACAGTATTTAATACATTGTTAATAATAACATAAAAAGTAAATATAACTTAAAAGCGTGTTAAATGCATGTATATTCTTAATAGTTACTTGAGTTTAAAATTTTATTTTAAATTAATTTTTTTATAGTTTGTTTATAGAATTAGAAAAAAAAAATGGTGAGCTAGTTTAGGATCTGTGCTACCTTTATACTTTCAGTAGAATATAGATCATGGATATTTTGAGGTTAGATTGTTAGATCCATATTATCCTTTTGTGAAAACTATCACATATAAAACTCTACATCGTTCATGTTTGTTCATTAAGAATTAAACAAAAGAAGCAGAAGCGTACCAGAATCCATAGCAATAAATGACTTTAGAGCTGTGCGGTTAGCCTTCCAAATCAACACGTTTTCCTTGAGAGATCCCTTTAGTTTTCTCTCTACACTCTTTGATGATGAGATTCAGAAGAGACCGAAAAAATATTATACGTGTGACCTAGGGACCATAACCACTATTTATAAAGATAACTCCATGTTAGCTTTTGCTATTTTTTTTTAGCCCATTATAAAAATAGAAATTACCCATAAGGTCTTTACACATAAAAGGATCATACCGTATTAAATACATTAAGACTCAAATACACAAATCTTATTGATCACTTTTAATTGAGCTTAACTTAATGTGACAGCTCGTAACACATAATTATTTCACATGTAAAGCCAATGTTGGATTAAGGATCCAACAATCTCCCACTTGGACTATATGTGTAACCTTATAATTATGTTTTGTTAAAAGACAACCATATGAGCTCAAATTTGCCGTCATGACTAAAATTTATTTATAACCAATCCGGTCCATCAACCATATCAACATAGTGTCAAAGCAGTATTCATTACATTTATTGTAACTCAACCCATCAATGGTCACAATGTCAACACAACTGAATGACATGGATCATGATATAGATGTGTAGCAAGGAAAATCCATGCAATGTGATCTTAACATGTCTATTTCCTACTGGTCCATCATATACCTTGGTGAGATCAAACCATAAATCAAAATCAGAGTGTAAGTAAACAAAAATATTTTATTTCTGTAGCAAATATCCTTAAAACATAATAAACTGAAAACAACTAAGTAACGTTTGTCTATGACATAAAAGCATTTAAAACAATAAACTCCCACTAAAACTAAACATCACTTAAGGACATGACACCCATATGAGCAGTGTGTTCATGAAATATCTTGGGTTACACTCCTTTAGTAAGCGGATCCACAATCATAGAGTTTGTTCCTATATGTTCTATAGACAACTGTCCACTCTAAACTCTTTCTTTTACAACTAGGAACTTGATATCTATATGCTTTGACTTCGTCGAGCTCCTATTGTTGTTGGAATATAGAACTGCTGACTTATTGTCACAAAATAATTTAAGTGGTTTATTAATAGTATCCACAATGCGTAGCCTTGTGAAAAAATTCCGTAACTATATTCCATGATTGGAAGCCTCATAACATGCTACAAATTTTGCTTCCATAGTAGAAGAGGCAACAACAGATTGTTTTACACTCTTCCAAGATATAGCTTTTCCAGCTAGCAGGTAGATGTAGCCTGATGTAGATTTCATACTATCTTGGCATCTGGCGAAATCAGAATCAGTATACCCAACGATCTCGATCGATCTGACTTTCGATAAGTGAGTATATAATCTTTTGTTTCCTGTAAGTACCACAAGACCCATTTGGCTGCTTTCCAATGGTCTAATCCTATATTACTTAAGTATTTGCCCAACATTCCTGTAATGTATGCAGTATCTAGATGTGTACAAACCTGAGCATACATTAGATTTCCTACTACTAATGCATAAGGAATCTTTTGCATTTCTTTTTCCTCAAAATCATTCTTAGGGCACTAATTGAGACTAAATTTGTCGCCTTTAACCATTGAGGTATCACTTGGTCTACAATCTTGCATGCCATATCTTTTGAGTACCTTTTCGATATAGCTCTTTTGTGATAATTCGAGAATACCTTGAGCGTGATCTTGATGTATTTATATTCCTAACATAAAAGAAGCATCATAAAGATCTTTCATCTCAAAATTCTTAGCTAGAAAACTCTTGGTTTCATGCAATACGCCTATATTGTTGATGGCAAGCAAAACATCATTAACATATATGATAAAAAAAATGTGCTTGCTCCCATAGAGCTTATGGTATATACAATCATCGACCAAATTCATCTCAAAACGAAACGAAATGATCACTTGATGAAATTTGAAATACCATTATCGAGATGATTGCTTAAGTTCGTAGATGGATTTCTTAAGTTTATAAACCATATTCTTTAGATCTCCCGACACAAAGTTCTTTAGTTGTACCATATAGATCATTTCATCAATGTCACCATTAAGAAAGGCGGTCTTTACATCCATCTGATGTAACTCAAGATTGAAATGTGCCACTAATGCCATTATGATCCTAAAAGAGTCTTTCGAAGAAACTGGTGAGAAAGTTTCTTTATAGTCAATGCCTTCTTTTTGTGTAAAACCCTTTGCAATGAGACGGGCCTTGTACCTCTCCACATTACCTTTCAAGTCCCTCTTGGTCTTAAATATCCATTTGCAACCAATGGGCTTCGTCCTTCTGGTAATGGGACAAGATCCCGGACGTCATTGTCCTTCATAGACTTTATCTCTTCATTCATGGCATTAATCCACTTCTGAGAGTTAGAACTTTCAATGGCTTGACAGAAATTGATCATATCATCTTCCATATTTCCAATGTCAACCTCATGTTCTTGAAGAAATATGATGTAATCATCTGGCACTGCACTTCTTCTTGGTCTAGTGGATCTCCTTAATGGCATAGATTCTTGAGATGGTAGAGTTTGTTCTTTTGGAACAGTCTCTTGAAGATGATCTCCACCATTGTTTAGGTCTATTATGTCTTGAACAAGATCAGGAACAGAATCTTGACCGAATTCAATAACACATGTGGGAATATCAATGTATTTCTCTTCAAAGACAATGTTTCTAACCATATCTCCCCTCATAAACTCAACATCCTCAAATAGCCGAGCATTTCCCGACTTAAATATTAACTTAGTTGTAGGATCATAAAACTTGTAACCCCTCGATCTTTTGGAGTACCTAACAAAGTAGCAGCTTACCATTCTTGAGTCTAGTTTCTTTTCATTAGGCCTATAATGCCGTGCCTTGGCTAGACAACCCCACACATGCAAATGCTTCAAACTAGGTTTTTTACCCATCTAAAGCTTATATGTGTTTTGTTAGTTGCTGTAATTGGAACCCTATTAAGGATATATGCTGCAGTCTTAAGTGCTTCTCCCTAGAGTGATTCTGGTGAGGTGGAGTGACAAATCATACTCCTTACCATGTCCTTAAGCATCCTATTTCATTTTAGCAACACCATTCATAGTGGGTGAACCCGACATGGTGTATTGTGGGACGATACCGCATTCCTCTAGGAAGTCAGTAAAAGGTCTTAGACGTTGTTCACCTGAATCATCATATCTGCCATAGTATTCACTACCACGATTAGATCTGATGCTTTTAATCCTTTTGTTGAGTTGGTTCTCAACTTTAGCCTTATAATTTTTGAACATGTCCCAAGACTGTAACTTTTCATGATTGAGATATAGATAGCCATATCGCGAGAAATCGTTTATGAATGTTATAAAATACCATTGACCATTCCAAGCAACTGTAAGGAACGGTTCATAAATATCTGTATGTATAAGTTCTAAAAAGCCCAAAGTCCTGCTGGCTTCAAATCTCCTTTTATTGGTTTGTTTCCCCTTTATACAGTTAATACAATCATTAAAATCTATAAAATCTAAGGGGTTTAGAATTTCATCTGACACAAGTCTCTCCATTCTTCGTCTGGAGATATGACTTAATCTATTGTGCCATAATATAGTTGGATTCTCATTCGTTAATTTTCTCTTTACACCTCGTGTACTTACTTGAAGGGATTCATTAAATGAAGCAATAATATCAATCAAGTAAAGATTATCATAAATAGATAAAGAACCAGATCCAACCAATTTTGAATCATGAAACAAACTAAATTTCTTATTTCCAAATGAACAAGAGTAACCAAATTTGTCCAAAAAAGAAACAAAAATCAAATTCCATCTAAATGGCGGTACAATAAAAGTTTCATCAAGATCTAAATAAAATCTAGTCTTTAGGAATAATCTAAATTTTCCAATTGCTTTTACTTCAACTTCAATTGTCTTGCCATCACCCACATGGATGTACCTTTCACCATCACTTGGTTTTTGGCAATGGAGGCAACCTTGCATAGACACACTAATGTGAGTTGTTGCACCAGAATCTATCCACCAAGTGTGTATAGGTACTGTAGCTAAATTAACCTCAGAACAAACCAAATTAAGAAGCACACCTTTCTTTGCACACCCAGCATGATAATTGGTGCATTGCTTCTTGTAATACCCCATAGCTTCACAGAAGTAACAACCATTACCATCCGATGCATTCGACTTCTTTGGTTGTTGCTTCTGAGGCACTGTATTTGCAGCTTCTGAGGCACTATATTTATAGCTTCTTTATCTCTTTTCCTTTTGTTATCCTTGTTCCTATTCTTAGGGGTCAAGGCTAGGAGAGCACTCTCAATCATATCTTGCTTTAGCATTTCCTCTTCTTGAACACAATGTGAGATGAGCTCATTCAGCGATCAAGTCTCTTTCTGACAATTATAGCTTACCTTACACTAGCTAAATTGTGCCGTAAGAGATATCAAAACCAAATGCACTAGCAAATCCTCTGTGAGGTCTAGTTTAAGTGCTCTTAATTTGGAAGCAAGATGAGACATCTCCATGATGTACTCCTTAATACTACCCTTACCCTTATACTTCATTGAGATTAGGCTTGTCAAGAGTGTACTTATTTTTTCCTTTTCAATCTTGGCAAACCTTTTCTCAATTTCATTAAAAAACTCCTTAGCCTTAGTTATCTTTTCAGATATCGTGTCTCTGAATACTTTTGGAATGGCCTTCTTCATGATCATCATACACATGCGGTTTGATTTCTCCCACTTTTCCCTATCCCTCTTGTCGTCAGAGATACTCTTATCAGTAAGAGGTGAAGGAGAATCAATCCTTAACCTAAGGTCAAGATCCATGACTCCAAGTACTATCGAGAGATTCTCTTTCTATGACTTGAAGTTTGTGCCATTAAGCATAGGAAAGGAATTGATTTTAGCAATATATTAGTAGGATTATTCATAGCTGAATGAGAATAACAAATAAATAAACAAGCTCACATAAGTCTCTAAACAATAATAGTAATAAATTTAAATAAAGGTAAACCCTATCTCAAGATACTGGGCAGCCCATTAATATTCCATCTTTGGACAAAACATTAACTACTAAGTGGTATCTTGGTGTAGTAATCAAACACTGACAATAAGAACATATCAAATAATAAACCTTCATTTGGGCTAATTTATTATTCATATGTAAAACCAAATAATCATCACACGTTTATTACTATATGTGCACTTGCAATTCTATTAAACATTAACCTTCCTTAGGGCTGGTCAAATAGTCATATAAGTTGCAAGCACACAACCTTTTATATTTTAAAACAAATTAATTTCCACAAGAGGGACCACTTTGGCTGTATGTTGTTTCAATTAATTCATCTCAATATATATATATATATATATATATAAACATACAAATATTCAAATTTAAAATTATTTCAAACTTTGGATCAAAATCACGATTAATCAACTTTAATTTTGGTCAAAACTTATTGAGTCTAAGAATCCATATCTAAATATGATCCAAAATAATTACTGTTCTTTTAATATTCAATGGCCGTTGAATCAAATTCAAATAGTTTTTAATATTAAATTCCAAGTTATTACATATAATATTAAATAGCCATTTTTATTTCATAACCGTGTACAGAGATTTAAGACTTGAGATTTCACTAGTGAAAAACGAAGAAGGATGGACACAAGGTTTCAATAACAGACATGAATAATAAAGATTTAAATTAAATGAGATGGAACCAAAAGACTTGAACTTAATTTCACCCCAACAGTAATTTCATCACGGAGATGAAATTCCAAAAGACATGAACGTGATTTCACATGCGACCTTCTGAATTCCTTGAAACCTTACCCTTAAAGTATCTTAATTCAATATTCCTCATATATAAATATATATCATATTCATGTATATTTTGCCGATTATGGAAACAAAATGGAATCTATATTTTGATCGCAAGGCAACATGAAAAGTTGCTATTCAACTTCCTCATTCCATAAATATATATGTAAATATAACAAAAGATCTTGATTCGCTAGTAGAATTCGATGAGATTTAATCTTTCACTTTATCTCCTTAAAGCTCAAAACCTTAAAAAAATAAGGAAAGCAACATCCTATATATATAAATTACGAAAGAAATTCTTAATGATCAAACATGTATGCTCTGATACTACTTGTTAGATCCAAATTAACCTTTTGTGAAAACCATCACATATAAAATCCTAGATCATTCATGTTTGTTCATTAAGAATTAAACAAAATAAGAGGAAGCATACTTGAATCCATAGTAATCAATGACTTTAGAGCCGTACGGTTGGCTTTCTTGATTAACACGTTTTCCTTAAGAGATCCCTTTAGTTTTCTCTCTACACTCTCTGATGATGGGGTTCAGAAGAGACAAAAAAAATATTATACGTATGACTTGTGGAACATAACCACTATATATAGAGATAACTCGATGTTATCTTTTGGTATTTCTATTTTAGCCTATCATAAAAATAGAATTTACCTATAAGGTCTATACACATAAAAGGGCCATACCTTATTAGATACATTAAAGCCCAAATACACAAACCTTACGGATCATTTTTAATTGAGCTTAACTTAATGTAATAGCTCGTAACACATAATTATTTCACATATAAGGCCAGTGTTGGATTAACGATCTAACACAGATTACTTAAAATAGACCTTTATTATTTTTTTAAGGGGAATATTTGTTTGGGCATCAATCATCATATAACTTTTATCAAGACTAGATTTTTCAATTTCTGATTTAATTCTTTTACTTCGATTTATATCAAACCCTAACCCATATTGTAAATACCCTCGACTAGGAATAAAAAAAAATATAGAATTTTATAAAACTTTTGGAGTCTTCACTTGACAAGAGTTGGAAAAAATTTATGAGTTAGGATCACTGGGTTCATGGTTGTCAAACTCGTGAGTCAATTCGTACGTTTCTACGAGTTTATGAGTTGACAATGAGATTTCAATTCAACTCGCATACCAAAATTGTTTTTTGAGTAAACTCGTAAGTAGAATTCCAGAATCGTAGAATCGTAAGTAGAATCAGTGGTAGAATCGGTAGTAGAATCGTTAGTGAAATCATAAAGTTGTAATTTTATACTTTTTTTTTTTCTATTTGAACTTTTAAAAATGCTTTCAATTTAATATATTTGAATTTAGGATTTTTGGGGTTGGTGTTTTTGATATTTATCTTAATCTAACTTAATTTTAGTTTTTTAAATATTTTTTTCCTTTTATTTTCCTTTTATTGTATTTTTCAGAGAATTATTTCTTTTAGGTTATATACTCTGATATATTTTGAACAATTTGAATGAAAATTAAACTAATATATATATAGTGATATATTTTTTTCCTTTTTTAATAATTTTCTATATACAATTTATTTGCCATAAATGCAATGATTTTTTGTGCAAATATATAGTGAACATGAAAATGTTCATTACTACACAAAACTAGCTACTCTCACATGATAATTTAAATGATTTTCAATACATCTTAATAGTTCTAGATTATGAATCATCATTTAATAAAAATAATTATTTTAATTACAAAATTGCACTAAATATATTAATGAGAGTATGTGAATTATGATTGACAAAACTTAAATTTTGGTTATATGTAACAAATTTAATACTACATTCTTTATTTTCATAATTTATTTAAAGTTTTATTAGTTTAGTAAGTACATCGATGGTTTTTGCAAGCAAATTTACATTAGTTGTAGAGTCTTACAATTCTATGTTTCAATTTTATGTTCGATTCTATAGACCCCTTAGCGATTCTAGGTAAAAACTCGAGTTTAACAACCATGACTAGGTTGGTTGATCCTAATTTGGCCACTTAGTCTACAATAAAAATTTATTTAAAACCAATTTTAGTAAATAAGAGATTTTTAAATTCGGGAGTTATCTTATTAAAACCATATGGTTACCACCTTAAATTCTTTAATCAAATCTCATTCCTCCAATGTTCAAAAGTATGTTGATATTTGGAATATTTACAACATTGTAATTTTTACAAACAATTATCAATTAAGGTACAAGATAACATTTATATTAAAACTATCAAACATATTTATTTACAAAGTGATATTAATATGTTAGTCTAAACGATATTTAAAAAATAAAAGAGAAAAAAAAGCTTTTTCTTTTTTTCTTTTTTTAAATCGCCTCGTAAGTGCCCATGTACCTACTATTCAGAATCAGATATCATTTTTTTTTAAATAAAAATTTAATGTGTTAGTTTTCTTTAATATTTTTAAAATTTCTTTTCAATTTAAGTTCATAATATCTTATTGTTTTTTAAAAAAAAAACTTTCAAATGACAAAAGAGAAGACTATCAGTTTCATTTTCTTTGCTTATTTTAGAAAATAAGAGTTTTCTATATGTCAAAATTTTCTTTTCTTCTTTTCTTTTATATATATACATAAATTTTATCATTATTATTATAGCAATATATATATTTTTCAATAGGGCTAATTCAAAGTCTCAGTATTATATACATGCATTTTTTCGTTCATTTTTAACATTATTTCATTAATACCTATAACCTTGGACTTTTTTTTAATTATTAAATAAATGAATAAAAAAAATAAAAGCAAAACAACTTACCTGTGCGGGAAGAGGACGTGGCTAGCGGGTGGATCACGGACGCTGGATTGAGTCGGAGACTTGGGCGGACTCGGATTCGGGTCGACAATGAACAAACGGCCACCTGTGATGGAGTCGGCTATTCCAAGGTTGTTTGAGGAGGCAGAGGATGGCATCCAAGCTATTTGGAGTGTCATAAATACCGGCTGAAAGTGGTGTTTCAAAACTCCTGTGGTTGGCGGTGGTGATGATAGTCGGTGACAACTCCCGCATCCATTAAACCTAGGGATGTAACTAGATCAGGTTTCAGAGGGATCATATTAACCTGAAACCCAATCCGCTACCCTATGGAGTCCACCAAACTTGACCCTATAACCCTATATGGTTTTGATGCTATATATAACATTTTTTAAACCTATTTTTAAATTTTAATAATAAATTTAAGAAAAGACAATGCTTTTGACATAAGTTTAAACATATAAATATATTACTTTTGTCACTATATAATATCTTAAAAACATGGTTAAATTAAATCTCCTACTAGAACTTGAATATAATAGACAACAAATAATATTAATCTCCATAGCAAACATCACATGAATAAAATTTAATAAAAAGTTATAAAATTCGTAACTACTTTAGTAGATATAAAAGAAAAAAATCCAGGTAAAAAAGATGGTAGCTCATTCATATCTTCTTTTCTCTCCTTGCTCATTTAGTAATGTTTTATTTATTTATTTATTTAAATTAAAATACTAAGTTGTCGGGTATAACTGATTTTATTATATGATCCAAACCAACCTTATAACCTTATAGGGTTTTTACCATATATCGAAACCTGACTCTAAAGCCTCAAGGGTTTCTAACAGATTGGATGGATCGAAAACCCTATGACAGCTTACTCGGTTACATCCCTGATTAAACCTACCAAGTAGAAGCTTATCTTACTTGGGACCTCCTTATGGTGGTGATTTCACTTTATTTCACCTATCAAACCCTCAATTCAAAGAATATTCTTCCAATTTGAGTGAGATTTCTATTCTTTCTTTATGTTGATGGTTTGTTCGAGCTTCTATTTATACTATTGGAGCTTGAACAAGTTTCGAAAACCATTAAAACCCTTAATTTCAAATTTCAAGAAATTAGGGTTGATTTGAATAATAAAGAAAAAAGATTGAAATTTTGACCGACTTTTAATATGTTAATGGAATTCCTTCAAATTCTATTGCATAGAAAGCTTCATTTTATCCCATTTTGTTCAAATCACCATTAAATCTTGCAGAAGCTGAATCCGTGATATTGATTTTTTCCAATTTTATTGCTCGATTTGATGCACAAAAAAATGAATTGATACCATTTTTTGGTTTTCATCAAAGTACTCTATGTTTAGTTTGCAATTTCACTTTTTATTTGGTGAAATTGTAAAGAAAATCAAGTAAAAAAGGCCTAAAATGTGTTGTTCAAGCTTATGAAGTGCAGATCTCCAAGGGCTGAAGCTTGAAGACGATGACACAGCAATACTTAGACACATGGACTAACCGCATGCTGCTATTGTCCCTGCGTTGCTCAATAAAATAAAAGGCATGTCAATGCCTTTGCTTTATCTCAAATCCCTTATATCTTAGATGCATAGTAATGATTTATTATTACAAGCTATTTACCTATGCTTTGATTTGATTTGCAATGAATTTATTGTTAAGCCTACAGCTTTTATAGTCACATCTTTTAACTGTTAAAATAAATATAGTAATTGAAATATTAATTATTTTAATAATTCGATTATGGTTAGGTATGGTGTGAGCTATAGGATAGTGACAGGACCAGTCCCATTAAAATTAATAATTGGACCATAAAATTTCCTATTTAATTGAGTGAAAGACTTATAAAAAATTAAAATTTATACAATATTAAGCCCAAATTATTTATTTAAAGTTTATAGTATTAATCTTTTACAACTTTTATTGTTATTATCTTTTTTTTTTTTTTCAAAATTTGAGCTTAATATAATATTTATTTTTATTATATATTTAAAGCCTTAATAGGCAAAAATAGGATGTTTGAATCAGTCTGCCTAGTCCTTCAAATTGCATGAGTACATGAAATACCTATTTTTGAAGTAAAATATTGATTAGGCATCTTGAGATGGCTGGCTTTTCAGGTCTCTAAAATTAGACATATATTGTTTTTTTTTTCTTTTAAAGAAGAAAGTAAAATTAAAAAAAAAAAAACTCAGTTTTCTATATACCCAATATGTATTTTCATCTTTGGAACAAATAGGGTTGCTAATCAATTTTCTACATCTCATCTATAGAATTGTTTAATCAATCATTTGACTTTTAAAATAAATATAATAAGCGATATAATAAGTATTTTTAAACTATTAAGTAGCCAATGCGGCAAAAAAAAAAAAAAAAAAACTATGAAGTAACCGACGTGATTAGTTCTTTAAGATGACAAAGTCATCCACAAAATCAAATATTATATCATATGGATGATCAGAAGCTTTTCTGCTAGATCATTATCTGATACTAGTACTACCATTTCAGCACAACAAAAGTTTCACTTCTTTGTGTGTATATTCCACCATTTCTTTTCTTATAGGGTAAATTACATTAGTATGTCCCAACGTTTGGGGTAAGTTCATTTAAGATCACAACATTTGATGGTTAAAAGATGTCACAATGTTTATGAAGTAAGTTCATTTTAAGTAACAACATTTTGAGTGGTTAAAAAAAGGTAACAATGTTTAGATAAATGAGTTGATTGAGGTTACTATTGACATGTGCCATAACATGACAAATCTTTTAAGTTTTAATTTTAAATATTTTTCCTGTTTACACACGTCAATGATGACCTCAATTGACTCACTTCTCTAAACTTTATGACATTTTTTAACCATTTAAAACGTTGTGACTTCACATGAACTTACCCTCAATGTTATAATCTTTAGTGTAATATACCTCTTTCTTATATCAATGGCTACTAAAGCTGGTGTCCAAAACATATCACCTGTTGTATTGTTTGCATATGTAGTGGCTAGTCCCTGAAGCAGCATTTGAGCTATTTTGTGAGCTATCTCAGTGCCATATAGGTCATATGAATAAAGGACTCCTTGTCCTCCTTATCTTCAATCTTATAATAAGATTCTTATTAGGCATAAGCTTCGTTTCATTTATAGGGGTTTCTACTACAAGAACATCCATCCTACATTTACCTAGGAGCCACAAATTTTGGCTATACCCATAGCTAACTGCCAACAGTAAAATAGTCCTTAGCCTTCATACTGAAACTAAAACATTTCCTTGCATGGTAATAAATACAAAATATGATAGTACCCGATCCACTCCTAAAACTAAGCCAAGCTCTATCACTATCTAACCCTACTTCCACCTTCTTTCCTCACTTTTGCCTCTCTCCAAACAGGTAATGGAACCTTACTTCGTCTCTCTCTATTGACTTTTTTAATCGAACTCACTAATGGAAGTCGTATGATTCTGTAGATACAAGGATGATTCGAGAGAGACTACTCTCCACAATCTAAAGACTCTATTTTAATTAGGGCTAAGAATGGTAGTCCTCTTCTGCTTTCATCTATTTATATTTTTGTTGTTTACAATCATATTTTGTTACAATCAGTTACATGCATGCCTACTTTAACTTTTTTTAATTGACTATTGTTATGGTACTACAAATCCTTGTATTTATCTAGAAAATATTTATCTCCAAGTTTTTTCTTGCTAAGTTGTAACAGTTTTCTCCATGTCTTCAAAAATAACCTTGTCCTCAACGTACTAATGAGGATACAGGATTTGAAACTCTTTATAATATATCCAAGTGGTATCCTCAAGCAATAACCCTAACCACTAGATCAAAATTTGTCTAATAGAATGACCTTGTTGTGTGATAACCCTAGATCCCAAAATAGATAATGGTTGTAACAAAGGATGAGTACCCATGGTTTGATATGATAATTCCAAAGTAGGAAACGAGACACCACGAGCTAATTTCAAAGTTGAAACATGAAAAACATTGTGAATTTTGTTTGTAGGTGGTAACTTTAGCTCATAAGCTACTTCCCTAATTCATTTAATAATACGAATGGTCCATAATACTTCTTG